>CM062819.1:1934262311-1935462311 GCA_031772625.1 Pinus tabuliformis
CAAATGTCAAATTTCGGCAATTCAAAGCCCAGATACCCTTGACATAAATTTATTTGTTTATCCAGGTACCTTATTAGCCAAATTTTGTTCTTTGATATTCTTTCTCTTTCAAAATACACAGTCCACCAAAGGGAAAAGCCCAGTCTTCTAGCAATAATCCAAAACTGATGACAACCCTAAGACTCTTATTACCCTGGACCTAGATCATATGCCATTAGTTGACCAATACTTTAAGATTGCTAACACCGAGTGTGAGTTCAACTTGTACGAATTATGTCACTAGTTAAAGAAAAATTATCTTGATCAACAGGATGACATTAACCTTTGGGAATCATTATCGCCTATGTTTATCTTTCCTCAAACCCATTATTTTCCTGATCTGGTCATGTGGTGTCAAGCCAGGTATAATCCGCTGCAAAGAACCATTGTGGCTCAAAATGGAGACGTCCTTCTCTCCATTACACCAGAAACCATAAACTAGATGATGTTGATTCCTCATAATGACTCCCTTAGCCATTTTTCTGTAGCTGTCCTAATGGACCTATATCATAAGTTAAAATTTCCTCAGAGAGCTCAAATTTTTTAGATTTTTCTCCCAGAAGGCTCTCAGCTTCCTAAGAAAAATCCCCCTTATCTAGCTTCCATGTTCCCTGAAAAATCCAAGCAGATAATTGCCCAAGTTTCTTTCCTTTTAGGGTATCCATCATACCACTGGGTAGAAGAGCCTATCTTAGGCTTTCTATCCATTTTCTCTACTGAGCACAAGCCAGCATTCATGTATAATTTTAGCCAATTTTTTGCTCATAATATGCATGAACAGATGATGAAAATTACTACTAAAGGCATATTCAATTATGCATCTATTCTAGTGTACATGTTTCTTTTTCAGCAGGGAGACAAGTTTCCAATAAACCTACACAGGCAAGATGATCAAGGCATCAATCAATCAATGACATAGTGGACCTCGTTAGTCAGAAGAAACTAACCTGAGTTTAAGTTTGCAGAATTCATTGATGGTTTTGTTCATACAGTTGCAGGGCTTCTTAGCAGTCAGGATGAGCCTAGGATTAGTGCAGAAATCAAAAGGGTTTTACACTTGAGTGAGTAGACAAAGACTGGAGATTGGTATTTATACCAGAATTACACAGAAATAAGAGTATATGGATGTGAGTTGGCTCCATACAAGTTTCCAAAGTATGTTCTAATGAGAATTTTCTCTCTGGAATATATAAGACAGATGATAAACATGGATGAAATCTATTTTGTTTCAGGAAAACGGAAATCACAATTCAGGATCAAAACTCAAGTAGGATCATTCATATGCAATACTAGAACAACAAGTGATGAAGTAGATTCGCTCCTTAAGCAGTTTAGATTTCAGCCTAGTTTCACCTGGTCATATGATCCATTCAGTATTATTTCTAATTTAAGGGTGGAGCTTAAAACTACACCTTATAATCATACCCCCCCCCCCCAAGAAATTGAGAAATTTATGAATCAAGACCAGTGGGAGGAGAATACACTTCAAGAAGCAGAAGAGAAGACTCTGTCTATAACTACCCTTCACACTCCTATACCTCAAGACAAACAGGGGAAAAGGAAAAGAGAAGAACCCTCATCTCCAGCCTATATAGAAATAAGTGCTCAAGAATTTATTATTCAAAGAAGAAGCAGAAGACACAACTCCCAGATGTGACCATTCAAAATGAGGAAGAGCAATAGACTATTGTTATGAGTGGTTTGCAGTTTTCTACAGGGTTGGAAGAACACCTCCCTGATACCCCATCCTCTTCGGCCTCACGGAATCCTACAGACAAGTCATAGTCAATAAAATTGGTTGAACTAGATGACCCCAATATCTTCAACAAGTTTTTGTAGATTAAGCAGAAGAATGAAACTCTAAAATCCAACACCCATGCTCAGTTTTGGAAGAAGACTTCTACCTCCTAGCACATGATGTTAACAACATTTGATAGTGAAAAAGGAAGAATGCAAATGGCATTCTTACAAGCTCAAGTGCCATCTCCAAAAACTTATGCAAATTATAAGAAAATGATTTTCTCATTTGATACAAAATTAATACATACTATTGATCAAATGGATATGCAGAGACAATCTGGATAACTAATTTTCTCCACCGTGACAAATACTTCCATATAACTTTCAAAGTAAAGTACATCTCTCTTAAATGTCCAAACTCAGTTGAAATTGGAAAATATTTCTTCATTAGCAAAGGACACCAGAATTAAAACATTGGAAGATTTGGTGATTAAGCTGGGATATGATCCCGGTGATGTCAAAGCAGTGGAGGAGGTCATCAAGAAGAAGAATGCAGACATTGCAGCACTTAGGAAACAACTGAAATTGTGTTCTATAGAAGATCCATTACTAAAAGAGATTCAAGAAAGTGAACAACATAAGGAAGGCATGCTCAAACTGATCATTGAGCAAAATATACAGATGGAGGAACAGATTGAGAAACTCCTTAAAGAAAAAGAAGAGGTTGCACAGTTAATTACAGCTCCAGTGACAACCATACCCATCATAGTTGCAGATATAACAGGAGATTCGACTTCAACACCTTATGATTTAAATAAATTTGTGTAGGACTTTTCTCTTCAGAGACATGAAAATGACAGGCTCCAACAAAAGCTCAAACATGTAGAAGCTCAAACGATTAAAAATGATTCTCTTTTGGTAGAGGAAATGTGGAAATCTCACCAATTGTCCAAGAAGATTAACCAATTGGAAAATCAGTCATTAATGGCTCACACCTTGGCCCAAACCAAGGAAAGGATCTGGGTCGATATCGATCATGCCATAACTAATGTTTGGCCATCTATCGAGATTATATTTGAGCAAGAAGAGTTAATTGATAGATGCAGAACAACCATTGAGCAGGTCAGAACAACATTGGGACAAAAACCAGCAGAGGCCAATTCCATGATCAGAATCTTGAATTCCAAGACCAAGTCAGAGTTGGAAGAGATTCAAATTGCAGATAGAACAGAGACCATTCTAGAGATCAAAAATGTGTTACAAAAAAGGAATTTAATGACCCAATTGGAGACCAAGTCTCAAGCTCTGGAAAATATTGTCTAGAGATTTCACACTAAATTCAATTTACTAAATCAAAGAGGCTTAGGGCTAGTAGCACCAAATGACAGGCTTATCAGCTTGGAATATTATTGTGATAATATTTACATCATTGCCCACAATACATCAAAGTTTGCAAGTATTAAGGGACATGTCACAGGGAAAAAATTTATTGAAGCATTAGAGTTTGATTTAGCTATCAAGCATATCTTCAACAACAAGCCCACTTTCGAGAAGTATACTGAGGTAGATGAGGTATATAGAAATCTAATAAATCTTTCTATACCAACTGATGAAAGATGGGATGAGTTATGTGATACCATTGAGTAAAAAAATTTTATCTCCAACAAATAGACAACAAGACAACATTTTGGGGCCAAGTCATCAACAACTTCCTCGAAGATAGTGCCAGCATCTCAACAGTTTAAGCAGTTCTATATTTTTGTACTATTTTTGTAAATTAGTTCAGATGTTTCTAGAGTCTTATATTATTGTATAAATAAACTGTAACTCGATGTATTAATGGTTGAACCCTTGCATGAGTTTTTTCTAAAGCATCTCTGTATCAAACTGCATTCACTTCACATTAATGAAAGGATTCTGGATTTACATCAAACAACTTGTCTCTTTGTGAGTTTGTCTTAATGTTTTCACTTCATCTTTGTTATTCTCCATGTATTTAAGTTTTGTGAAGATAATTGGGTAAGAGAAAACTGAATATAAGTCTATCTTAAAGCACCATGAAGTTATAATCTATTTTAGGGAATAATTTATTGGATTGTTTGTCTTTATAAGATCTTCTACATTTATAAATTTTCAATCATCTTCATAAGGTTAAATATATTTTGTTGGGTTGTAAACATTTTTTACTTGCATGCTTCCATATGATTAACTAAAATTAAGTCTAGATATTTAGGAAATCATAGCTTCTTCAATTTTTCCTTTCCATACACTATAAATCAAATTATTGTTCAAAAGTAAAGAATCATCCCTTTCATAGTATGTAGTATTAATAAGGTTTTATCACCTGCCTTAACCTTCTCATCACATTGGTCATCCAAAAAAAAAATTAAAACAACAAAATATTTTAGATGCTCTGGCATAATTAATTAACCTAGAATTATCTTAGAGGACAACATCAGATTGGCACCATTGCCAAGGGACGAAAATTGAATTATTTTTCCCTGGGACAACGATAAAACTTTTCCTTTAAGGTGAATAAAGGAATAGTAGGTTAAAATATTTCACTTGGCGACTTCACAAGCCCAAACTGGCTCCTTCAAGACATACCAGGTCTCATTCTGACTCTAAAATTGTCTCTCCATTATCTGATCCAGAGAGACTGGTAAGAGAAGCCTCTTTAAGAAGGAGACTTGAGGCTTCTTCCTCTTTTTCTGTACCTTTACAACCTGAGGATATTTCAGCCTCTAATCCCTTTAGGTCTGTACCATCTCCATTAGATTTGGTTGACTTAACACCTAGGGTTTTAGAACTACTATCCAAAGGAGTTGATCTGCAGTCAGCTCTTTTAGTCCATTCATTGGAATCATATAAAATTCCTGAAATACTTTCAGATTCACCCAAGTCAGAAGAAGAATTGGATGTACATTTACCTGAGTTAAAACCTACTGATTTTATCTCCCCCACTCATTATACTTTTCCATCTACTTCTCCCCAACCTCGGGAACTTTTTCTGTGTATTCAAATCCTTTGTTTGAAAACAAAAAAGAAGTTGAAACAGAGGTCTAGAAGTTAGTTATCAAAACAACTTTTAAAACTTTAAGAAATCCTCCACCCTTTTTCCTCCTCCGCTTAGTTTTACACCTCCATCTTCACCTACAACTTCATCATCCTCTACCTCCTCATCATCTACCACATCTTCTACTGATTCATCTTCATATTCAAATATGGTTTCTTTTCAACCTATTATTCAAGATAGGTATGCTGCTTTACAACTTCCTAATATACTCAATAATTTTCCTGATGGGTATTTAAAACACCTACCAAGGTTTAATGGAGAAACTGGTTTGTCTGTTGAAGATCATTTAGCTTCATTCTTGGATTTTGTTGATAACATGAACATAGAACGTGAAGATGTATATATGAGACTGTTTGTTCAATCTCTAGAAGGGGATGATAGGATTTGGTTTCGACAATTAAGGGTTGATTCTATTCGATCTTGGAATGAATTAACTACCATATTTAAGAATCAGTTGGGGGTTAAGAAGGATCTTGTTTACTTTCTCATAGAATTTGAAGAACTCAAAAGAAACCATGGTGATTCATTGGTAGATTTCATAAAAAGATTCAATAAACTTTATCATAAGATGCACATGACTGTAAACACTAGTAGCAACAGCCGAAGTTAGATTTTCTAAATAATTTGAAGATGATTTTGCAGTTATGCTTAAGGAAAGGACATCTCATACCCTAGAAGACATGCAAACAAATGCTATAGAATTTGAAGCCTATAGGTCAGCATCAGCTAAACTCAAAGCTAAGGTAGAAAAGTTGAGAGGAAAATGAAAGCCAAGGAAGAAGACTCTTCCTCAAAAACTAAAAATGAAGATCAAAAGATAGATGAAATCACTTCATTACTTAGAAACCTTTCAAATAGAATTTCAAAAATAGAAACTCGGCCTAGAACAATTCAACAAACTATTGCTAGACCTCAAACTCAATTTAGGAGAGCTCCCCAAATGCAAATCTTATAAAGACCAAATACTGATCAACAAATTCAACCTCCATTGATGATTGATGATTAGCAACCTGAAGACACTAGTCCTTTGGTTACGTAGGATATTAATAATCTTGATCATTCATCTGTACAAAATGCTATTGTCTCTGTTCCTTTAAATCAATCTTCTCAACAAGATCAAGAAGACTCACAAGTTTCAAAGTATTAGGCCTTTTCTGAGTTTTTGATTGCAGAACTGAATAGGAGATATGACTTAAGATCTAGGTGAAGGCCTGATAGACCTCCATAAATCCCATTCTAAATGAACCACAAATCAAATCTACCGAATCTCAAACCACAACAATCCAACCATTGAATCAGTCAAATGAAACAACTTCAATTGATAAAACTGCTTTAATCACTTTCAATGTTGAAAAGGAATTAGAAAGAGTCAAAATACCCATTCCTTTATCTGAAATTTCAAATAATCCAGGATATAAAAATCAAGTTTCTAAATGGATCCAATCATCTAGTGTTGATGCTGAAGGATATGTAATAAGCTTACAAGATGAAAAACCTTCAATAGTCTTTGGTCCCAGCTCAGATATGATTGATGAAAACACACGACGTTTCTATGTAACTCTAAGAGTTCATGATTTTTATTATATAAATGCATGTTAGATTTTGGAGCCTCCCATCATCTGATGCAGAAGGTAATCTTGGACCAGCTTCAATTAGAGGTTACCCGAACTTATCGTGATCTATATACTTTTGACTCCAAGAAAGTACCATGTCGTGGACTTATAAAGGATCTAGTGGTCACTTTAGCTCAAATCCCTATTAAGAGTGTGGTATTAGACATTGTAGTCATTGATATCCCTCCTAAATTTGGCATGTTATTATCAAGATCCTGTTGTGCCAAATTAGAAGGAAGTCTTTAAATGGACATGTGTTATGATACCATTCCTGTATATGGGGGTGAGCATCTCAGATTATACAGAGAAGTAAGATTCATGAATATTATTTGCAAATCAGATCAAGCAAGAAATCATCCCATTTATGCAGTAGATCAAGACTTTGGATGTTTTGAATTATCATCAAATAACTTACAAAACACTCAGCTTAGCATTGAAAACATTGTAGAAAAACCAAAGACCATTAAGACTGATATTTGGAGATTATACTTTGATGGTTGTTGCTCAAAGGAAGGAGTTGGAACTGGTATTGTACTAGTTTCACCAGACAAAGAGAATATAACTCAATCCTATAAGCTTGAATTTGATGTGACAAATAATGTAGCAGAGTATGAAGCCTTCCTTCTAGGATTGGAATTAGCCAAAAGCCTTAAAGTGCAAAATCTAAGTGTATTCAGTGACTCAGAGCTCATTGTCAAACAAGTAAGGAATCTTTGTCAAACAAAGCATCCTAGACTTAGATCTTATAGAAATGAGGTATGGGATTCAGTGGATAATTTCTTTCAAGCATTTAACATCACTGCTATTCCAAGGGATGAAAATATTCATGCAGACTCTTTAGCTGTTTCAGCTAGTTCTTTTAAAATTCCTGATCAAATGCTTGTGCAATATCAAATTCAAGTTAAGTATAGACCATCAATTCCTGAAAATCTTAAACATTGGCAAATATTTGATGATGATGAGTAGTTGAAATCCTTTTTGCAAGTAATTGATGAATTTTTAGCCTTGCAAAATGAAGAAGAACAACTGGATAATAATGAGTCAAATAAGAAAAATCAAACTTCACCACTTGACTCAAGAATTGGTGATCAAAGTATCATTCATTAATCTAATAATTTCATTCCTAAAGGCTTGGTTCCTCTGGAAAAGATGTTTGACCATAACGATGCTCCTAAAAAACCATTATCAAATTCACTTGAAGAATATATAGAAGAATGTAATATTGGAACTTTAGAAGAAATCAGAAATATTAAAATCTCTACATCATTGCCAATGGAAGTGAAAGATAAATATTTAGCTCTCCTTAAAGCTTATAAAGATGTTTTGCTTGGTATTATAGTGATTTGAAGACATATGATACAACTCTCATTGAACATAAAATCCCTTTAAAGTGAGAAGCTAAAACTTTTAAGCAAAACTTAAGGAGAATTAATCATGTCCTTCTCCCTACCATTGAAAAAGAGCTTAAAAATCTACTTGATGCCAAGATCATAGTTCCTTTGAGATATACTAATTGGGTAGCTAATTTAGTTCCATTAAGAAAGAAAAATGGTGAAATTAGACTGTGTGTAGATTTCAGGAACTTAAATAAAACATCTTTGAAGGATAATTATCCATTGCCCAAGATGCACCAATTTCTTAAAAGAAAATTAGGTGCTAATATAATTTCTATGTTAGATGGTTTTTTTGGATACAATCATATCATATGGTAGCCCAGAAGAAAAGAAAAACAACATTACAACCCTTGGGTACATTTAATTATGCCATTCCATCCACATAACCAACCACGAGCTACCTTTCAAAGATATTTATTTTTGTGGGTAATAAAAATAAATTTTTGTTGTTTACTTGATGATTTGACTATTTTTTATGATTCTGATAAAAAACATTTAAAGCACTTGAGGAAAGTTTTTGACAGGTGTAGGAAGTTTGGGATTTCTCTTAATCCCAAAAAGTCTTTGTTTGCAATCAAAGAAGGAAAATTGCTTGGCCATATTATTTCTAAGGAAGGAGTGGTCATTGATCCTAAAAGAGTTTTAGCTATCCAAGCACTTTCATTACCAAGAAATAAGAAGGAAATTCAGGATTTTCTTGGAAAATTATTTTTTTAAGAAGATTTATACCTAACTATGTTGAAATAGTTAAGGATATCACTGATATGTTGAGGAAAGATCATGAAGTTAAATGGAAAATTCCAGCAAGATATGCTTTTGACCATATTAAAAAATCCATTTCAGAAGCCCTCATATTGGCCAGTCCAAACTATTCTTAACCATTTAGTATCTTTTCCTTTGCCTCTGAAACTATCTTCGTTGTTGTTCTTTTGAAAAAGAATGAGGATGGAGACGACCATCCTATTGCCTTTTTCAGTAAAGTTATGATAGATGCTTAACTCAAATATGACATTATTGAAAAACAAGCCTATTCATTAGTTCAAGCACTGAAATCTTTTAGAGTCTATGTTCTTCACTCTTCAATTATTGCATATGTTCCCAATATTGTTGTTAAAATTGTGTTAACACAACTTGATACTGATGGAAGAAGAGGAAGATGGATTACTAAGATATTGGAATTTGATATTACTATCAAAACTACAAAGTTAGTAAAGGGTCAAGGCTTAGCTAAACTCTTAGCTCAGTAAAATTGTAAAGTCTTGGGAATAAATTCTGTTTTTGAAATTTCAGCAGAGAAGAATCCACAAGAACCTTCTCAATCTTCAGCAGAGAAGAATCCACAAGAACCTTCTAAATCTTCAGCAGAGAAGAATCCCCAAGAACCTTCTCAAACTTCAACAGAGAAGAATCCCCAAGAACATTCACCATCAATTCATTCAAATCTTATTCATATTGATGAGAAATTTTTGTTATCTGAATGGTACACTGATATTGTGCATTTTCTTAGAGATTTTGAGTGTCCATCTGAATTTACAAAGAATCAATGTAAAACACTGAAGTTGAAGGCCATAAAATACTGTATCATCAATGCAAATTTGTATTGGAACGACCCCTCAACATCCTTTTACTTTGCTTGACAGAAAGTGAGACAAAAGGAATTATTGATCAATTTCATGCAGGTATTTGTGGAGGACACTATGCTTGGAGAGCTACAACATATAATATTTTAAGAGCAGATTTTATTGGCCCGCATTGTTTGCACAAGTAGGAGCAAAGGTTAGTTTGTGTACCCAATGCCAATGTTGTTGGAAATTAGATTAGTTCACTCTAGTTCCAGTACTAGTTCAAGCACCTTTCCTACAATGGGGATTGGATTTCATTGGGAAAATTCACCCAACATCAAGCAACCATCATAGATGGATATTAATTGCCACATATTATTTTACCAAATGGGTAGAGGAAATTCCAGTTAGAAATGCGACTTACATTGTAGTTATTAAATTTATTGAAGAAAATATACTATCTAGGTTTGGACGCCCCCAACAGATAGTTACAGAAACAGCAGTAGCATTCATCAGTGTTAAGATGATTGAATTTTATCAGAAACACCATATTTTGTTGCATCATTCTACACCTTACTATCCACAAGGAAATGGACTGGAAGAGTCCTCAAACAAGACCCTGGTTAAAGTTATTAAGAAAACACTAGAGGACCACAAAATAAGTTGGGATAGCCATCTCATAAATGCAGTTTTGGCAAACATAATCTCTCAAAAGAGGTCAACAGGTAAATCTCCTTTTCAGCTTGTTTATGGTAAGGAAGCCATATTTCCTACACATCTAGCTTTTCCTGTCATGAGGTTTTTACAAGAAGCAAATGAAGAACCTGGTGATTTTTCTAGGAGAATCAATTAGATTATAAAACTTAATGAAAACAGAGATGAAGTTCATTATAAGCTTCGAAAATATCAAAATAAAATGAAACGTCTATTTGACAGAAAGGCTAGAGAAATATATTTTAAAGAAGGATATTTAGTATTAATATGGGATACAAGAAGGGAAAATAAAGGAAAACATGGAAAAGTTGATAATCTTTGGTTTGGCCCTTTTAGCATTACAGAGGTTAAAGGCAATAATACTTTTATCTTGCAGAACTTGGAAGGACAATATTCCTCATTTCTTGTCAATGGGAAATATATTATATCCATTATTGAGATTTGATTCCTACATTCATCATCATTTATCATCCGGTTTTTTTTTATTTTTTCATGAAATTTGTAATTATTTTCAATAGAGACCCCACTAGCCCAAGGAGAAGGCACATGGATCTACAAGTTCTCTCCATCCTGCAGGAGGAAGCAGTCCTTAGTTGGAGCTGATGTTGTAACATAAATAGTTTTGATAAGTTAGATATTTATAAACGAGGGTATAAAAAATGAAAAACAAAAAAAATAAAATAAAAGAATGAAAATATGAAATTACTTGAAAAAAAAAAAAACATTAAAAGTAAAATAAGTGCACAAGTGAGCAAGCTTAAATGCCACTTGAAATAAATCATGATCAAACATGTTTAAATTTATGTTTTAGGATTAGAAAATAATTCAACCAAACTATTTAGTCTTGGTTGAAATTTGAAAAAAGGATAAATTAGAGGAAAAGGGGACCTAAGCATTTAATCTTGGTCAATTGTATATTTGTAATAGAATAGGGTTAGGAGTTTCTTTAGGAAATAAAAGGCATGCTTGATCAAATGCACCTTTAGATTATATTTATTCTTTGATAGATTTATTTTAGTTGAAAAATAAACTAATCATGTAATTTAAACATGATTAGCACTATGTAATAAGCTTTAAACTTGAGTGTATTCTCCATCGGGAAATGATTTGATGTCTTGCTGTTTTGTTATCCAAATCACACTTATCGACGGCTATGATTTTCCCCGCCCAGATCAACGATGAGGAAACCTATTCGCACCCCTGTCCCATTTCACGTTATCGTCAAGAGAGGGGGGGTGGGGCGCCGAAAAGTGGTATTGCTTTTCACGGGCCCCACGCAACGTGGTATTCTCTCATGAGTTCGCACCCCCTCGTCCTAAACCACTTACCATCCCCCCCCACTAAAATTTGTTATCGCTCCCCTACTCCGCCAACAATTACTACATCACCTCCGACGCCTTTCTATCTGCCTATCATATTCCGCCACTTTTCCATCTATTACTCGTTGCTAGCTTCCCATTACATCACTGGTTAAAGCAAAATTATCTTGATCAGCAGGATGGAATTAACCTTTGGGAATCATCATTGCCTATTTTTATCTTTCCTCAGACCCATTATTTCCTTGATCTGGTCATGCAGTGTCAAGCCAAGTATAACCCGCTGCAAAGAACCATTGTGGCTCAAAATGGAGACATTCTGGTCTCCATTACACCAGAAACCATAAACCAGATGATGTTGATTCGTCATAATGACTCCCTTAGCTATTTTTCTGCAGTTTTCGTAATGGACCTATATCATAAGTTAACATTTCCTTAGAGAGCTCAAATTTTTTAGATTTTTCTCCGATAATACTCTTAACTTCCTAAGAAAAATCTCCTTTACCCAACTTCCATGTTCCCTGAAAAAGCCAAGTAGATAATTCCCCAAGTTTCTTGCCTTTTAGGGTATCCATCAGACCACTGGGTAGATGAGCCTATCTTAGGCTTTCTATCCATTTTCTCTACTGAGAACAAGCCAACATTCATGTATAATTTTAGCCAATTTTTGGTTGATAATATGCATGAACAGATGATGAAAATTACTACTAAAGGCATATTCAATTATGCATCTATTCTAGTGTACATGTTTCTTTTTCAACAGGGAGACAAGTTTCCAATAAACCTACATAGGCAAGATGATCAAGCATCAATCAAGCAGTGACACAGTGGACCTCATTAGTCAGAAGAAACTCAACTGAGTTTAAGTTTGTAGAATTCATTGACAATTTTGTTCATACAATTGCAGGGCTTCTTAGCAGTCAGGATGAGCCTAGGATTAGTGCAGAAATCAAAAGGGTTTTACACTTGAGTGAGTAGACAAATACTGGAGACTAGTATTTATACCAGAATTACACAGAAATAAGAGTATATGGATGTGAGTTGGCTCCATACAAGTTGCCAAAGTATGTTCCAATGAGAATTTTCTCTCTGGAATATATAAGACAGATGATAAACATGGATGAAATCCATTTTGTTTCAGGGAAAAGGAAATCACAATTCAGGATCAAAACTCAAGTAGGACCATTCATATGCAATACTAGAACAACAGGTGATGAAGCAGATTCGATCCTCAAGCAGTTCAAATTTTAGCCTAGTTTCACCTGGTCATATGATCCATTCAATATTATTTCTAATTTAAGGGTGGAGCTCAAAACTACAACTTATAATCATAATCCCAGTCCATAAATTGAGAAATTTATGAATCAAGACCAGTGGAAGGAGAATAAACTTCAAGAAACACAAGAGCATACTCTATCTACAACTACCCTTCACACTCATGTACCTCAAGACAAACATGGGAAAAGGCAAAGAGAAGAACCCTCATCTCCATCTTGTACAGAAATAAGTGCTCAAGAATTTATTATTCAACAGAAGACACATCTCCTAGATGTGACCATTCAAAATGAGGAAGAGCAACAAACTATTGTTATGAGTAGTTTGTAGTTTTCTATAGGGTCGAAAGAACACCTTCCTGATACCCCATCCTCTTCGGCCTCACAGAATCTTACAGAAAAGTCACAGTCAGCAGAATTGGCTGAACTAGATGACCCCAATATCTTCAGCATGTTTTTTCAGATTAAGCAAAAGAATGAAACCCTAAAGTCCAACACCTATGCTCAATTTTGGGGGTAGACTTCTCCCTCCCAACACGAGTTGTTAACAACATTTGATAGTGAAAAATGAAGAATGCAAATGGCATAATTACAGGCTCAAGTGCCATCTCCATTTTCTCATTTTATACAAAACTAATACATCCTATTGATCAAATGGATATGCATAGAAAATCTAGAGAAATGATTTTCTCCACGATGACAAATATTGCCATAGAACTTTCCAAGTTAAGGACATCTCACTCAAATGTCCAAACTCAGTTGAAATTGGAAAATATTTCTTCTTTATCAAAGGACACCAGAATTAAAACATTGGAAGATTTGGTGATTAAGCTGGGATATGATCCTAGTGATGTCAAAGCAGTGGAGGAGGTCATAAAAAATAAGAATGAAGACATTGCAGCACTTAGGAAATAGTTGGAATTGCCTTCTATAGAACATCCATTAACAAAAGAGATTGAAGAAAGTGAACAGCATAAGGAAGACATGCTCAAACTGATCATTGAGCAAAATATACAGATGAAGGAGATGGAGGAAGAGATTGAGAAACTCCTTAAAGAAAAAGAAGAGGCTGCACGGTTAATTATAGCTCTAGTCACAGTGATACCCATCACAGTTGTAGATACAACAGGAGATTCGAATTCAACACTTGATGATTTAAATAAATTTGTGTAGGACTTGTCTCTTCAAAGACAGGAAAATGATAGGCTCTAGCAAAATCTCAAACATGTAGAAGCTCCAAATATTAAAAATGATTCTCTTTTGGTAGAAGAAATGTAGAAATCTCACCAACTGGACAAGAAGATTAACCAATTGGAAAATCAGTCATTAATGGCTCACACCTTGGACCAAGCCAAGGAAAGGATCTGGGTAGATATCAATCATGCCATACCTGAGGTTTGGTCATATATCCAAATTATATTTGAGAAAGAAGAGTTAATTGATAGATGCAGAACAACCATTGAGCAAGTCAAAACATGAAATCGAGCATAGAAATTTAAATAAAGTTTGCAGGTATTAAGGTACATGTCACAGGGACCCTAATATGATATGAAAAGAGGATTTTTTTATCACTGATGGGAGTATGCAAATACTAACACTAACAGGCCACTTCCATGGTCAGAATCTTGAATTCAAAGACCATGTTAGAGTTGGAACAGTTTCAGATTGCAAACAGAGCAAAGACCATTCTAGAGATCAAAAAGGTGTTACAGAAAAGGAATTTAATGACCCAATTGGAGACCAATTCTCAAGCTCTAGAAAGTATTGTCCAAATATTTCACACTAAATTCAATTTACTAATTCAAAGAGGACTTCCAGGGCTAGTAGCACCTAATGACAGGCTTATCAGCTTGGAAGATTATTGTGAGAAGCTTTACAGCATTGCCACAGATACATCAAAGTTTGCAGGTATTAAGGGACATGTCACAGGGAAAGCATTTATTGAAGCATTATAGTTTGATTTAGCTATCAAACATGAAATCGAGCATATCTTCATCAGCAAGCCCACTTTCAAGAAGTATACTGAGGTAGATGAGGTATATAGAAAGATAATAAATCTTTCTATACCAACGTATGAAAGATGGGATGAGTTATATGATACCATTGAGTAAAAAAGTTTTATCTCCAACAGACAGACAACAAGACAACATTTTGGGGGCCATGTCATCAACAACATTCTCAAAGATAGTGCCAACATCTCAACAGTTTAAGCAATTCTATATTTTTGTACTATTTTTGTAAATTAGTTCAGATTTTTCTAGAGTCTTATATTATTGTATAAATAAACAGTAACTTGATGTATCCTTGCATGAGTTTTTCTAAAGCAGAATTGTATCACACTAAATTCACTTCAAATTAATGAAAGGATTCTGGATTTACTTCAAACAACTTGTCTCTTTGTGAGTTTGTCTTAATGTTTTCACTTCATCTTTGTTATTCTACATGTATTTAAGTTTTGTGAAGATAATTGGGTAAGAGAAAACTGAATATCAGTCTATCTTAAAGCCCCATGAAGTTATAATCTATTTTAGGGAATAGTTTATTGGACTATTTGTCTTTATAAGTTCCTCTACATTTATAAATTCTCAACCATCTTCATAAGGTTAAATATATTTTGTTGGGTGGTAAACATTGTTTACTTGGATGCTTCCATATGATTAACTAAAATTAAGTCTAGATATTTACGAAAAAATATCTTCTTCAATTCTACCTTTCCATACACTATAAATCAAATTATTGTTCAGAGGTAAAGAATCATCCCTTTCATAGTATGCAGTACTAATAAGGTTTAAGCACCTGCCTTAACCTGCTCATCACATTGGTCATCCAAAAAAACTTTTTAAAACAACAAAATATTTTAGATGCTCTAGCATAATTAATTAACCTAGAATTATCTCAAGGACAACAACTACATTCATGCCAATCCATCAAGCCTCCCGCTGGTCAACCAGAGAGTTTGACCAGGCAATGACCTTGAGCTTCAATCCTCCCAAAAACTGTGCAGAAGCTATCAGAATGCCTACCTTCACTGACTAAATAAATTGCACATACAAGAGGGATAGGCACCCGCTGCCTGTCACTGTAGTGTCTCTGAAAATTGCACAGTTCTATCAGTCAGTCCCCCCTACCAGTCGGCCTGCTACTCCTCCTGAAAATTGCGCAGTTTGCTTGGACTGTCCACCAGCTGCTCGACACCCCGCTCAGGTCGGAAACTACACAAACATGCTCAACATGACTGCCTCTCAGTTTTGCGCAGTTTTGGCCAGCAAGCTCCCGCAGACCACTCCTAGCCTCCCCTGAAAATCTGTGCATTTTTCACTGCCAATGTCCTCTACTGCCTGCACTGCCTTCCCGAGAAAAATTGCGCAGTTTTGCCTCCTAGCTGAGCCAGATCCTGCCAAATGTCACTGTTGTTCTGGACTGCTCATACTAGCCTCCCAATTACCTCTGTGCATTTTTTCTTGACAATGCCCGAGAGCCTTGCATCCTGGCCTGACAATGTGCTCTGCATTGTTTCAGAGCCTTGTCCTCTCCCCTGATCACCTACACCAGGAAACGAAAGACAATGCATCATGGTAGACTAGGGATTTATGGATTTGATGTCGTCTCATCATGAGTGATTGCAGAAACAAGTACATGGATGGGACATGGCGCGACGACGAACGGGATGAACAAGGAGTGCATGAGCACACGAAGCATACCAAGTAGCAAGCGAAAGGGGCACATGCGCATGCATGAACTATTAATTGAACACCAAGACCATTGAAGAATCCGTGCACTCTGCCATACGGAAGTGAAGCTATGGTATACCATGGGCACACTCATCACTCAGCAGCACAACAACTCGACACGAACAACACAGCTAGCATGCACATACCAGCAGTGTCATGTCAAGTTGTGTCATGAGTCGCCTCGGCCACATCACTACTTTGGGTCATAATTGTGTAATCAATGTAATGTAACGTGGAAGTCCAAGAGACCCACGAATGAAGTCAAAGAGTCATGTAAGTCGAACAGTCATGAGGGAAGTCGAATAGTCACAAGGGTCAGTTTCACCCTTGGCTATATATACCCCTCATTTGTACATGCAAAGGACTTTTCACCTTGGCTCCTCCCACATAGCCTTGAGAGTCTGTAGTCTTTTCTTTGAGGAGTGAGCAGTGGCTCCAACGCCCCACTATCAAGGTTAGTGATGTAATGGTGTACGGATGTGTCTTGGAACTTTTGCTTAATTCAAAAGCCTGTTACCAGGCCAACACGTTGTCACACATGTATTGTATTCGTTCGTAAGACTATTCTTTGGACGCTTGTAATGCATGTTGCTTTAACATGTATTAAGATAGTTGAACTATTTCGTTTGTTTTAGTGCATATGTTGTTGGAAATGTGTTGTATCAATTGTTAATGTTGTCCCCGTGTGGACTATTCCGTCGGACACTCAACGAATTCATTCTTGTAAACTCGCTATAACGACTGTCCTACTCTTGTGGACTATTCTGTTGGGTGTTGTACGTGCTATTTATTCACGTTGTGTTTGTGACTGCCACATTCGTGTGGACTACTCCACCGGAAGCTGCGCGTGTCCTGTTATGTTGTGTGTCTATAATAGAGTTGGGACTATTACCTTTCGACTTGAGACTCACTTTCACCCTCTCCCTTCGCAATGAAAAAACTTTGACACAAGAGACACTAAGCACTCACCAGGCACACAATCCTCATTGTTGGAAGACTAATTATACCACTCCCATGTGCTGACAAGTAAGAGCTGAGGCATATATTTAAGATAAGGGCAATCGAGCCATCGTACCGGATGGGACTCCTACACCAAATGGTGTGAAGTCTAGTTGGGACTTCTTGTCGGGGAGATCCCCTTAATGTTGGCGGTTCTAGCACCGTTAACATTTCTATCTCTAGAAGGAGGGCCAGATGACAAGCTAAGTCCTCACAATCTACTTTGAATCTCCGCATAATTATCTTGACTAATCACAAAATTTCTCCTCCACAGTGTATGTCTTATGGAAACGACTTTGAAATCTCAAAGGAGCACTGGAATTTCTTGTCGCAATACACATACGATGGTGGAGGCCAAGTAGCTTAGTTAGACACGCGGTTGGCATTGTAGGCTCCTATGAAAGGCATGAAATCTTTGAAGATTTGACCTGCGCGCTTGCTCCAGGTGGCTCCAGAGACACACACAGGTCAAAGAGGGCTGATTGGATCTCGAAAATAAAAGTGATCATAATGCTTTCGAACTAGGACCAGAGCATAGATCTCATTACCCTGATCGCAGCGGTGCAAACAGTTCGTCAATCTAAGCTCGTATGAGGAAGAACGAGCCAGTCAAAGATCTGGTCAAAGTTGGGTTGTGGGCTAGGTTTAAGTGTCCTACAATTTGACCAACCCTGGGGCATGAAACCTAGCTCCCGAAATCGGTCGAAATTTTGGCCTCATTAATTTGTCCAATATCCCTTATTTTCTAAAGGTTTAAAAATCTCCCTTATGCCTAATAAAATAAAATAAAAATAGATATTATGGTGGCGGGCCACCACCCCCAAAACTATTTCATAACAACAAAAAAAAAGTATTGTTATAAGGTCGATGGGCCATGACCCCCGCCAGCCTAACCACAACCTTAACAACAAAATCAAATTTAAGATGGCTCGGCAGCCATGACCCCGTCGAGCCCTCCAACCTCCGGCCCTCATATAGTTAACAACATAAATCCGGGCGGTGGGCGAGCCACCTCCGGTGGTCCCCGCCCATGCCCCACCAAACATAGAACAATGATAATCCGAGGGTGACGGGGCTTGAACCCACCCGGCCAGCATGGCTGGCCCACCTCTCGGGCACACTCACCAACCTCACACACACCAACCATCATACAACGCACCACCCATCAAACGTTAATGTGCCATTCAATACAAATAGCGGAGGTTAAGGGGTGGACCGCCCAAGGCAGACCCGACCCCCACCAATGATTTAATGCGCCTCCCATACATGGTATTCAAACGGTTATGCGGTCATAAAAAGGGAGGGGCGTGATTTGATCCCCTAACCCCTCTTCAACGAATGTTTAACTTTAACCATTGCACCAATTGCCTCGTTGGATAATATACCCACCCAGAATATATTTAAACTTTCGTTTGCACAGTGCGGGAAGATGGAGGAACCAGGAGAGGGCACAAAAAATGAGGCAGAGTTAATTTTTAATTAATTTTTATGCAGGTGGAACCATGACTTAGCAAAAATTCCAAGGGGGTGAAATTTTTGCAGTGTCCAAATTGGAAAAACTTTATGTCGATCTTACACCTCTCGACGACACGAACCCGATGGCGCAGTTAGTTTCCTGATCTGAGCAGCGGATTTGCAGAGGTCCTGGAGGAGGGAATCTTTAAGGAATTTAGGGGGAATCTAAAAGATTCCTTGAGCCCCAGATTTCCACTTTCTCAGAATTCAGAAAGTTGACAGATGATTTTTCACTATTCGACGCCACAAATCTGATGGTGCGTTCAGATTTTCCATTTTCTCATTTCATTTTGCAGCCACTTTTCTAAGTGAAGTGCAAGTGTCAGCATTCAGCGTGCAAGCAATCATTCCATGAGATTCGACGCAGCGAGGGTGATGGTACAAACAGCTTCAGCAATTTGACATCTCTTCTTCAGATGGCCCCTGGATGTGAGGTATATGCAGTGTGTTCATGTACTTCTTTGCTATGCATTGTGCTGCACAGATCCCTATTTGATGTTTGATTTGGGATCTTGTTTTCATACTTGCTTCATGATTCTTGCTTGATGTGATGCGGAATCATTTGTGGGATGTACTTGTTGTCATGGTTCATCATGTTTTGTTTGGGATCCCTTTTTCGTTATGTTGATGGGATACTCATGTTGTCGCCATGTATGATTGTATTGAAATCCCTTTTGTACCATGTTGGCGAGATGTTCATTATCATCATGCATGAGTTTTTGTCATACTAATAGGAGTCTTTTGACTGAGAGTTCCTGTAGTGGAACATCTCTTGGAGCCACTCCTGCGTGAGGGAATTTTCCTTGTATGATAGTGACATCACCTCTTATGTACATCATCACTATTGACAGCACTTAATGCAGTGGCCTAAAACATCTTAACACCGGGGCCCGAAGACATAGTCCCTCCTGGACGAACTCCGTTATCAATGGCTTATGTTTTCATGTGCTAATGATTGTCTTGTTCATCTTCTTTACAACATGCAGATGTATTCATCTATGTTATTTTAAATATGAAATTTAACACATCACAAAAGTAAAAGGTCTTGGAAGGGTCCTTTGTCACACCCGGACCTGGATCAAGTGGTATTAGAGCGGTCTTTACATGAATGTAAATTGCAAGCGTGAACAATGGAACGTGCAGCAACAGAGGATGAAAAAGTGATGTACGAGACCATGCTCAAAATTTCCAAAAGGGTGGAAATAATATATGAAAATCTACAGAAAGAGATAGAGGAAAAGGAGCAATTGCAGCTTCAGTTGCGAGCCACAGAAGAGGCCTTGGAAGAACTAAAGCACAAAAGCCAAAACCTTCAAACAGAGAACGCTGAATTGAAGATGCGTCTACAAGAAGAGAGAGAGGAGAAACATAGTTTTCTATGACAACTACAAGTAAAGGATAAGGCCTTGGAAAAGCGGCAGCATGACCCATGTGAGGTAAAAAGTAGTTCTCTGAATTCATGTATGTTTCCTAAAGATGATTTTGTTGTTCTTGAAAATCATACCACAGGAATTGGCTCCAAACTGTTGAAGAGAATGGGGTATGAAGGAAAAGGCTTGAGCATTAATGGCCAAGGCATTGTCAACCCCATCAAAATTACCCCGTCAGGTAGGGCTTAGGTATGTCGGAAAGGAAGTTGGGGAATGCGTCGAGACAGCTAGCAAACCACCAACAACAGATGATGAGAAGCCCCCATCAATTCTTTCCAAATCGACAAAGGAGGTAAAAGATGTTGATTTCCTTTCGGTTTCATCTTCACGTAGTATGCTTTCTATTGGAGATTTGGAGATCCTAATTACAGGGACAAATATGAGGCTCCTTACCAGGACAAGGCACGAGGAGGAAAAAGAACTTGGTGTTAATAATCAAGGCATAACTCAACCATTGGAGGTTATGCAGAGACCTCAATTTGCAGGCTTGATATACACTGAGGGAGAATGCTCGAAGGTGTCATATTCCTCTGAGACATAGTTGAAATTGTCGAGGAAAAAGAATGATGGGAACACATCCCCATCATCCCATGGCAGTGGCCATCGCAGGGAAAGAGCTAAGGCAAGCTCTCAACGCCATATTTACACTAGAGACAGCAAGGAAAGGTATAACCACTCTCGACATTTGAATGTTCATTTCGATTATAATCATGTTTTTAATGATGGACATAAATCAAGACATCGAAAAACATGTACCTTTTATGGATTACATAACCATACATTTTCTAAGTGTTGGAAAAGAATGGCGACACACAAAAGGATGAGGTATGAAAGACCCTCTCAACAACAGGTAAAGAAACATGTTAAACAGATCTAGAGGAAGAAGACCTATTGCAGTCATTGCGACAAAAGTGACCATCAAAGAGCCACTTGTTGGAGGCTCCATCCAGAGCAGTGCCTTAAAGACAAAGTGTCGGTGCATGAACCAGGTGAAATGATTGTTCGACGAGCAAAATTTCCACAAGGAGGTGACCCATTCACCTTGATAAGTGAAAAATGGTTTCTAGATATGTTAGCATTTCATGGTCGTGCTTTTGTAGATCATTTGTTTCATTTCAAAATGTAAAAGTGATGATGTGTTTTCCATCACTTTTTAAGCAACAATGATGTTTGGCCTTATTTTGAGTTGCATGATAAATTGTGAAAGTGATGTCGTGTCTCCATCACTTGTCAAAACAAAATAGTGCTTGGCCATATTGTTGTAAATCATGTGTTGTAGTGATGATGTGTTTTCCATTACTTGTTGAAGCAACAATGATATGTTGGCCTTGTTTTCGTAGCTGGGGTATTGTGTCCATCTTGATGTAAACTTGACCAACGAGTATGTGTTATAAACTCGTGGCAAGTGTGGGATTCTTGGGTCATTAGTTTGTCATGAAAGTCAAGCATGTAATTTTCAAAACAATGTACTAGAGGTTGCAGGTGTCCTCTCATCGCTTAAGGCTCCGAAAGACAAAGGTGAAGGAGATGGAAGCGAGACCTTTGAGGACGCTTGTGATGCAGACAAGGTACAAAAAAGTTGCAGATTATTTTTTTATGCTTTTGGAGGACCAAAATCTCCTCAGTGGGGAGGATTGATCTAGGTGGATCCAAAGACACGCAAAGGACAAAGAGGGCTTATGGAAGCTCGAAAATCAAAGTGATTAGAATGCTTTCGAAACCAAGACCAAAGCATAGATATCATCGCCCTAATCATAGTGTTGCAAATGGTTCGTCAATCTGAGCTCGTATGAGGAAGAACGAGCCAGTCAAAGTTCTGGTCAAAGTTGGGTTGTGGGTCAGGTTTAAGTGTCCTACAATTTGACCAACCCCGGGGCATGAAACCTAGCTCTCGAAATCGGTCGAAATTGTGGCCTCGTTAATTTGCCCAATATCCCTTATTTCCTAAAGGTTTTAAAATCTCCCCTACGCCAAATAAAATAAAATAATGGTGGCAGGCCACCACCCCCGCCACCCCCAAAACTATTTCATAACAAAAAAATATTATTGTTATAAGGCTGATGGGCCATGAACCTCTTTGGCCTAACCACAACCTTAACAACAAATTCAAATTTAAGGTGGCTCGGCGGCCATCACCTCGCTGAGCCCTCCAACCTCCGGCTCTCATATGGTTAACAACATAAATCCAAGCGGTGGGCGAGCCACCTCTGGTGGACCCGGCCCACACCCCACCAAACATAGAACAATGATAAGCCGAGGGTGGTGGAGCTTGAACCCGCCCAACCAGCATGGTCAGCCAGCATCCCGAGCACCCTCACCAACCTCACACACACCAACCATCATATAACGCACCACCCATCAAACATTAATGTGCCATTCAATACAAACAACGAAGGTTAAGGGGCGGGCCACCCAAGGCGGACCCGTCCCCCACCAATGATTTAATGCACCTCCCATACATGGTATTCAAACGGTTATGCGGTCATAAAAAGGGAGGGGCAGGATGTGATCCACCGACCCTCCTCAACGAATGTTTAACTTTAACCATTGCGCCAACTGCCTCGTTGGATAATCTGCCCACCCAGAATATATTTAAACTTTCATTTTCACAGTGCGAGAAGATGGAGGAACTAGGAGCAGGCATGGAAAATGAGGCAGAGTTAATTTTTAATTAATTTTTATGCAGGTGGAACCATGATTGAGCAAAATTTCCAGGAGGGTGAAATTTTTGCAGTGTCCAAATTGGAAAAAATTTATGTCGATCTTACACCTCTCGGCGACATGAACCCGATGGCACAATTAGTTTCCTGATCTGAGTAGCCGATTTGCAGAGGACCCAGAGGAGGGAATCTTTGAGGAATCTATGGGGAATCTAAAAGATTCCTTGAGCCCCAGATTTCCACTTTCTCATAATTCAGAAAGTTGACAATCGATTTTGCACTATTCAATGCCACAAATCTGATGGTGCATTCAGATTTTCCATTTGCTCATTTCATTTTTTGGACACTTTTCTAAGTGGAGTGCAGGTGTCAACGTTCAGCGTGCGAGCAATCATTCCATGAGATTATACGCAGCGAGGATGATGGTACGAACAACTTCAACAATTTGACATCCTCTTCTTCAGATGACCCCTGGATGTGAGGTATATGCAGTGTGTTCATGTACTTCTTTTGCTATGCATTGTGTTGCACAAATCCCTCTTTGATGTTTGAAGTGGGATCTTGTTTTCATACTTGCTTCATGATTCCTGCTTGATGTGACGCGGAATCATTTTTGCGATGTACTTGTTGTCGTGATTCTTCATGTTTTGTTTGAGAGCCCTTTGTCGTTATGTTGATGGGATACTCATGTTGTCGCCATGTATGATTGCATTGAAATCCCTTTTGTGCCATGTTGGCAAGATGTCCATTATCATCATGCATGAGTTTGTGTCATACTAATAGAAGTCTTTTGACTGAGAGTTCTTGTAGTGGAACATCTCTTGGAGCCAATCCTGCATGAGGGCATTTTCCTTGTATGATAGCGACATCACCTCTTATGTACATCATCACTATTGACAACACTTAATGTAGCAGCCTAAACCATCTTGATACCAGAGCCCGGAGATGTAGTCCCTCCTAGACGAACTTCGTTATCAACGGCTTATGTTTTCATGTGTTGATGATTGTCTTGTTACTCTTCTTTACAGCATGAATATGTATTCATCTATGTTCTTTTAAATATGCAATTTAACACATCACGAAAGTAAAAGGTCTTGGAAGGATCCTTTGTCACACCCAGACCTGGATCATCACTATTCGCATACACGCTTTGAGGAAACCCACTGCATTGGTTTGCCACGCTGCCCAAAAAATATGTTCACTCTCTCCCTCATCTAATCACAAAGATAGACCATTCTTTCAATCATTTTGACCGTAAAGCACTCAATAAAGAAATTTTGAAATTATGGAAAGCACGTGATGAATCTGTTGAGCAATTTCACACATGCTTTTGTAATCTTGCATACTGATTTCCTGAAGATGAAATTGATTGGGAGTTTCTCGATGCAAGGTTTGAGTATCTTCTTTACATATCCGAAAATATTCAATTCTTAGAATTGTTCAAACCCCTCCCAACATACCTCAATGTTAGAGCTGCCAAATCTAAGACGGATGAGGTCACTGTCACAAGTGATTGTCTGTCCTCTTCTCAGCAAACAACTCTAGCTTCGCAGTGTGACGTGGGAGAAGGTGTGCAAAAATTTGTTGAACTTTCACATACTCCTAGCCCACCTGCTCTTGATATCTGCACAAATTTGGCTTGCAAGGCTTTTGGTTGTCACATGGATTCGTTCCCTCAACCTCCATCCCCACATTCCATTGATCCCCCAAATTGTATTGTCTTGTGTTATTCCATTCCGGACTACACACTTGTTGTGAATGAGGATCAAGTTGTCGACGGAGTTAGTGTTGTGCAGCCAACCTACGTTATCATTAATGATGAGTGTGTGTGGGAATCTGAAGAAGAACTCGCGGTGAAGGATTAATGCCTTCCATCTGTGCCTCATTCTCTCTATCCTGACATCCCTTTTGATTCTGCCACTTTTGATTATCCCTGTGAAAACTCATATCTTGATGTTTCTACTTTCGATCATTCATAGGACACACAGGATGCTAGCCTGTCATTACATCATGGAGAGAACACATCCTCCTATGAAAATCTATCCCATTTTTCATATGTAATTTTTGAAAACAAAGAGGATGAACTTCCTTGTTTCTCATCAACCCCTCTACATGATTGATGAACATCCCGAATTTTTTTATCGTGGTTGTCGTGATCTCTGTATTTCTTCATTTGATCATGATGTCGATTCACTTTCTAATAATCTTTCTAAGCCACTGGTATTCGATCATCTATCTATTGACGAAGTGGAAACCCTGCAGGTTTTCAAGGAACTTCAGCCTAGGCTAATGGTTATGTCAGACCCTCGCTGTCCGAAGGTTAGTTCCACTTCCAATCATAAAAAAATTGAAACACCCAAGGCTCCTCGTCACTCTCTACTTCACATTGAATATCAACCAAACACACAGATTTCGCTTCCTCCACTCGAATCACATGATCTCATCGCTCATGCATTGGAGGAATCATACATAAAAAGAACACTTGCAAGGCGTAAGTTGTCTCTCTTTCTCATGTTTGCTTGTCTGTCACAGTCAAGAGAGTGTGCATGTTTATCATCTGCACGTAGTGTGTCATAGTACCATGTTAAGTCCGTAGAATGTATGTCTTGTGCATTCGTTCTTTTCTTTTTTGTGGATGTTTTAGAACTCAAATCTTGTTGGTCTTTGTTGATCAATATTTCTGGTTCACTGGTTTACATGCATATTTTTCATTCCTTCGCCAACATGGGCCAGCCAATCCTTCAGTGGCTGCATTGGAAATATCATTTTAAGTAAGTAGGCCCATGCACTATTTAGCGTAGGAGTAGGAGTAGTGTTTTATTTCTTGCTTTGCTTTGCTTCTTGTTTTGTATGTTTGCTTTGCTTGCTGACTTAGTTTAGTTTGCTTGCTTGCTCACTTTACTTACTTGTTTTTCTTTCACTTTACTTCTACTTTTGATTTTTTCTTTCTTTGCTTACCTGCACCTATAAGATAGCCTCTCATAAAACCATGTTTTTCTCTCGAGACAATCCAGGCAAATCTAAGAGGATTTGTACCACTATCAACATCTGGTTATATGTTGTCCCCTCTCTTTATGAAGAACTTGTTGTCTTCAATCGATGATTCCTTGATGGAAAATACGTTCCATTAAGAGTGAGTCTTGGTGAAAACACAACGCTTGCACTGTTAACTAGTACTGCCTACTCTAATCAGCTCTTTTGGGATAACCCTTGTCAGCTCAATCAAGTAGAGTAAGGTGAGGGGGGAAACCTTAACAAGTATGTTAGAGGTATATATAACATACTTCTCTGAAGGAAAAACCTCTTCTTTTCTCAATAAGTCGAGATCCCTCTTCCGCCTCTGAAATAAATAAGTGCCTATGCACAATTCTTTGAAAAAATGAAAAATAAATAAGGCGAAAGAAGAGAAAGGCTTCCTGCGCAGAGAGGTGATACAAGTAACTTAGCCGAGGTACTGACCAAGCTCACTAGCATCTGAGTGATGCTTGTGTTCTTGCGTGACTCTGACGAGGTACTGTCCAGGCCTGCTGCTCTGACAGTAATATTAAATGTGCATAAATATGCCCCTCATCCCCAATCGAAACAACTAATTTGACTTGGCTTGGAATGTGTGCTGATAGATTAAGAGAATGGTAGGGACTACATCTTCCACACAAGCTAGTGCGGAAGCCATAAAAATCAAAGAATAGAACAATACTTCCAGAAAGGTTAGACTCGTTTTTCATGAAACAAGGTCCATACAAAGAGTTGGAGTTCTACCAGTGTGTCGCTAATGTTGTAGCAGCTACAACCACCATCCAAAATTTTGGCTCACATGCAAATTTCAGAGACTACATTGGATCCTGTGATCGATCATCCTTGGTCACTTCTTGGTAAGCTGATGATTTCAAGCTCCCCTCCTTGATCGTAAGAGTTGTCCGTGTTCTCATCTTTATGCATCATGTGTCATCTTTGGGCATAATGATTGTTGTTTGTCATGCAAAGGGAATGTTGTTTTGCTTCAAGGGAAAGCATGCACGTCTGAGTTGCTATCATCACATAGACATGTTTCACACTCACTACACAGACTCTTGTCATGAAGGTTGTTGCATCAAGAAAAGTATGTTTATGAGTAGAAAGAAAGATACAATTGCTTTAAGTAGTGTTGAGGTTGAGTATATTGCATCCTGTGAAGTAAGCAGAGAAGTGGTCTGGTTGAGGAAGCTACTATTTAATGTATTTGAAGGAACTATGGACCCTACAGTGATACACTGTGACAACACCAATTGTATACAATTCTCTGAAGACCCAATTTTTCATGGAAAGACAAAACATATCAACAACAAGTATGACTATATTCAAAAGCTAGTACAAGATGGTGTGCTACAAATACTATATATCTCCACAGATGAGTACGTAGTTAACATATTGACCAAATATGTTCCTAATAAGAAGATTGTGTTTTTGAGAGACAAGCTTGGTTTGGTTGATGTATCCTCCCTAGTTGAGAGGGAGAGATAGGCACATCATTCTTGTCTTCACTTAGGAAGACAAAATGGAGGATTAGGTAAGCATTTGGCATTCGATACTCTTTAAGGATGAGGTAGAGAATCCAAGATAAGAGTATTCATAGACCGATATTCATTGAGGACTATTTATCCAAGATATGAATAGTCCAAGGAAGGTCATACTCTGTGAACACCTAGGTCGGGTATGTACCTTGAGAGACAATGATGATGGTGTCTATAAATCATTGGTCCCGCCAAGAATTGTGCTTTGAACTTATGGAGAGATAGAGTTGTTAGTCAAGGCCTTGCTATGTGACAATGGTGGTTTATATGATGCTAAATAGATGGGTTACCAATCTGATTCTTCTTATGAGATCTCTTCATATTGACAATGTCCATGTCCCATTTATGAATACCTCCCTAGTTAATAGGGAGTTTTGAAAAATGTGTAACTAGGTTCGGTCTTCATAAATATGAAATGTACTTTTGATTCTTATAAATTGTAAAATGAAATAAAATTATTATTATTATTATTGAGCATGGGTTTCATGCTCAAGGTCTTTTATTTTATAGGTCAAGCACCCATTGAGTGCTTCTAGGGTTTGTCCTAGGTTAAGAAGTCAAAAGAGTCATTGTCATAAGTTGAAGACCCCATTGGACACACTGTAACTAGTAAAGAAAATTATTTGTCCTTAAAAGTGTTAAAATACCCCTCAAGACCAAGCCAGCCTGGCAATTGGCAAGTCAACATAATTTGAGGAGCTACGTCCACCTTGAGAAGCCTATATAAAGGAGAAAACTTGACCTCCTTGAAGCACATTCATCACTCACTCGTTCAAGCGAAGGAGGAAGAAGAAGAAGGCAATGAAGAAGGAAGAGTATGAAGAAGACTTATTTTTGGGCTATTTCTCTCTCACACGTGTGAAGGAAGGCTAGGGTTTCTGTAGCAAATCTAGGGATTTCTTCTACATGTTCGATCTTGAAGAAAGGAACGAAAGAAGGTTAGACAAAGGTCACCATCCTCAAGCTCCAAAAGGAAGATAAAGCTAAGAAAATGTCTAAGGAAGCCTTGGGAGGCTAAAAGAATCTCACATATGTGGCAGCAACAACTACAGGAGGGCCGAAAATTTCAGGTCTGCAATGGAGGCCGAAATTCTGCAGTTGGATGTCGAAGTTGTGCCAATGGAAGATATTTAACTGGGTTTGACTTATACAAGTAAAGCACATCATCCGTTACAGTTGGACTTGGTCTTGGTATAAAGGTCTTGGAATTCGTTAATTGAAGAATCTATAAGGAAGAGAAGAGATTTCCAGGTTTTCCTCTCAAGCGGAGTGGTTTGTCCCTGTATTGCAGCCTATATTCTGTGTTCTTTTTCTTCTTGTTTTTGGTATTTGTTTGATTATATACAAACATGATAATAAGTAAGAAAAATTAAAAAGGCATCACAAGAAGTTATCAAGAAAATAGAAATAACTCTAATCATAGCCTCATATATTTCTCAACAAAAAGTAACATCCCTGCTAATATCAATTGTTCGTTGTTCTAGAATATAATTTTTTTATGCCTATTATGTCTCATTGTATCGTATTGCTCTTTTCCTTGGGTACATAAATGTAGAAATGACAACCAAAGATTCTCAAATTTCCAAGTTTTGACTTCTCACCTGTGAAGACTTCTTCAAGAGTCTTGACCATGAATCATGGCTTTAGTGGCTTCCATAATGGTTATTACTTATTTCAACAATCCCATTCTAATGAGGGTTGTAGAGGACAATCAAATCCCTCTTAATTCCAACATCCTTGCAAAAAGTAATAAGTTCCTTGGAGGTGTATTCTCCACCATTATCATAACCCAAATTTTTATTATTCTTCTTGTAAAATTTTCCACCTGAGCCTTGAATTCCTTAAACTTATCAAAGACTTCATCCTTGGTCTTTAAGAAATAAATCCATGTCTTTCTAGAGAAATTATCAATTACATAGTATAGAAATCCACCCAAGGATTTCACAGACGGGTCCACACACATCAGAATGTACAAGATCTAAAATTCCTTTGGAACTACTATCATTCTTAGGAAATGGTCTCTTTGTGTTCTTCCCACGTGCACATCCTTTGCAAACTCCTTCATGTTTAGGCATACTTGTAACAATTTCTTACATTCTAGGCGAGGCTTTATAAGGAATGTGTGCATATCTTCAGTGCCATAATTCACAAAGATTAATATCATTGTGTATCAATGCTTGAATTGATCATCGCAGGATTCTATACAAGCCTCCTTTACGCACACCAATTACTTTAGCAGAATCTACACTCGAGCCTTTCTCCCATACTAGGACTTTACCATTAACAAAAGCAACTTTATACCCTTTATCTTACAAGCATGAAGTAGAGACCAGATTATTTTTTAGACCAGGTACATATAATATATCATTTAAGAAAAAGTTATCTTGTCTTCACTTGGGAAGACAAAATGGAGGATTAGGTAAGCATTTGGCATCTGATACTCTTTAAGGATGAGGTAGGGAATCCAAGATAAGAGTAGTCAGGGACCGATATTCATTGAGGACTAGTTATCCAAGATAAGAATAGTCCAAGGAAAGTCATACTCTGTGAACACTCGGGTGGGTATGTACCTTGAGAGACAATAATGATGGTGTATATAAATCATTGGTATTTCCAAGCATTCTGCTTTGAACTAATGGAGAGATAGAGTTGTTAGTCAAGGCCTTTCTATGTGACAATGGTGGTTTATATGATTCCAAACAGATGGATTACCAATCTGACTCTTCTTATGACATCTCTTCATATTGAGAATGTCCATGTACCATTTATGAATACCTCCCTAGTTAAGAGGGAGTGTTGAAAAATGTGTAACTAGCTTCAGTCTTCATAAATATGAAATGTACTTTTTATTCTTGTAAATTGTAAAATGAAATAAATTTATTATTATTATTTTTTAGCATGGGTTTCATGCTCAAGGTCTTTTATTTTATAGGTCAAGCACCCATTGAGTGCTTCTAGGGTTTGTCATAGGTTAAGAAGTCAAAAGAATCATTGTCATAAGTTGAAGACACCATTGGGCACATTGTAACTAGTAAAGAAAATTATTTTTGTCAAAAGTGTTAAAATACACTTCAAGACAAAGGCGGCCTGGCAGCGGGCAAGTCGACCTAATTTGCAGAGCTACGTCGACCTTGAGAAGCCTACATAAAGGATAAAACTCAACCTCCTTGAAGCACATTCATCACTCACTCATTAAAGCAAAGGAGGAAGAAGAAGAAGGCAGAAAAGAAGGAAGAGGATGAAGAAGACTTGTTTTTGGGCTATTTCTCTCTCACACGTGTGAAGGAAGGCTAGGGTTTCTGTAGTAGATCTAGGGTTTTCTTCTACATGTTTGATCTTGAAGAAAGAAAGGAAAGAAGGTCAGACGAAGGTCACAAGAAGCCATCCTCAAGCTCCAAAAGGAAGAGAAAGCAAAGCAAAGGTCTAAGGAAGCCTTGGGAGCATAAAATAATCTCACACATGTGGTAGCAAAAACTGCAGGAGGGCTGAAAATTTCAGGTCTGCAATGGAGGCCGAAATTCTGCAATTGGATGTTGAAGTTGTGCTACTGGAAGAGATTTCATTGGGTTTGACTTAGACAAGGAAAGCACATTATCCGTTACCGTTGGACTTGGTATTGGAGGGTTTTGGTCTTGGTATAAAGGTCTTGGAATTCGTCAATTGAAGAATCTATAAGGAAGGGAAGAGATTTCCAAGTTTTCCTCTCTAGTGGAGAGGTTTTGGCCCGAATTGCAGCCTATATTTTGTGTTCTCTTTCATCTTGTTTTTGGTAGTTGTTTGATGATATACAAACATAATAATAAGTAAGAAAAAGTAAAAAGACATCACAAGCAGTAATCAAGAAAATAGAAATAACTCTAATCATTTCCTTATATATTTCTCAACAAAAAGTAACATCCCTGCTAATATCAATTGTTCTTTGTGATAGAATATAATTTTTTTAGGTCATTTATGTCTCACTGTATCTTAGTCCTCTTTTCCTTGGGCACATGAATGTAGAAAGGACAACCAAAGATTCTCAAATTTCCAAGTTTTGACTTCTCACCTGTGAAGACTTCTTCAAGAGTCTTGACCATGAATCATGGATTTAGCGGCTTCCATAATGGTTCTATTATTTCTTTCAACAATACCATTCTATTGAGGATTGTAGAGGACAATCAAATCCCTCTTCATTCCAAAATCCTTGCAAAAAGCGATAAGTTCCTTGGAGGTGTATTCTCCACCATTATCATAACCCAAAAGTTTGATTCTTCTTCTTGTAAAATTGTCCACGCGAGCCTTGAATTCCTGAAACTTATCAAAGACTTCATCCTTGGTCTTTAAGAAATAAATCCATGTCTTTCTAGAAAAATCATCAATTACATAGTGTAGAAATCCACCCAAGGATTTCACAGACATGGGTCCACACACATTAGAATGTACAAGGTCTAAAATTCCTTTGGAACTACTATCATTCTTAGGAAATGGCCCCTTGGTGTTCTTCCCAAGTGAACATCCTTTGCAAACTCCTTCATTTTCAACCTTGATTTATGGCATACTTGTAACAATTTCTTTCATTCTAGGCAAGGCTTTATAATGAATGTGTGCATATCTTCAGTGCCATAATTCACAAAGATTAGTATCATTGTGTATCAATGCTTGAATTGATCATCCTAGGATTCTATACAGGCCTCCTTCACGCACACCAATTACTTTAGCAGAATCTATGCTCAAGCCTTTCTTCCATACTAGCACTTGACCATTAACAAAATCAACTTTATACTCTTTATCTTAAAAGCATGAAGTAGAGACTAAATTCGTTTTCAAACTAGGTACATATAATATATCATTTAAGAAAAGCTATCTTGTCTTCACTTGTGAAGACAAAATGGAGGATTAGGTGAGCATTTGGCATCCGATACTCTTGAAGGATGAGGTAGGGAATCTAATATAAGAGTAGTCTTGGACTGATATTCTTTGAGCACTAGTTATCCAAGATAAGAATATTCCAAGGAAAATCATACTCTGTGAACACCCGGGTGGGGTATGTACCTCGAGAGACAATGATGATGGTGTCTATAAATCATTGGTATCGCCAAGAATTGTGCTTTGAACTTAAGGAGATAGAATTGTTAGTCAAGGCCTTGATATTTGACAATGATGGTTTATATGATGTTAAACAGATGGGTTACCAATCTAACTCTTCTTATGATATCTCTTCATATTGAGAATATCCATGTACCATTTATGAATACCTACCTAGTTAAGAGGGAGTGTTGAAAAATGTGTAACTAGCTTCGGTCTTCATAAATATGAAATGTACTTTTGATTCTTGTAAATTGTAAAATGAAATAAAATTATTATTATTATTATTATTATTATGCATGGGTTTCATGCTCAAGGTCTTTTATTTTATAGCTCAAGCACCCATTGAGTGCTTCTAAGGTTTGTCCTAGGTTAAGAAGTCAAAAGAGTCATTGGCATAAGTTGAATACCCCATCGGGCATATTGTAACTAGTAAAGAAAATTATTTTTGTCCTTAAAAGTGGTAAAATACCCTTCAAGACCAAGTCAGTGTGGTAGCTGGCAAGTCGACCTAATTTGACGAGCTACATCCACCTTGAGAAGCCTACATAAAGGAGAAAACTCGACGTCTTTAAAGCACATTCATCACTCACTCATTCAAGCGAAGGAGGAAGAAGAAGAAGGCCGCGAAGAAGGAAGAGGATGAAGAAGAACTATTTTTGGGCTATTTGTCTCTCACACATGCGAAGGAAGGCTAGGGTTTCTATAGCAGATCTAGGGTTTTCTTCTACATGTTCGATCTTGAAGAAAGGAAGGAAAGAAGGTCAGACGACGGTCGCAAGAATCCATCCTCAAGCTCCAGAAGGAAGAGAAAGCTAAGAAAAGTTCTAAGGAAGCCTTGGGAGGCTAAAAGAATCTCATACATGTGGCAGCAACAACTGCAGGAGGGCCGAAAATTTCAGGTCTGCAATGGAGGCTGAAATTCTGCAAATGGATGTCGAAGTTGTGCTAATGGAAAAGATTTGACTGGGTTTGACTTAGACAAGGAAAGCACATCATCTGTTATGGTTGTACTTGGTATTGGAGGGTTTTGGTCTTGGTATAAAGGTCTTGGAATTTGTCAATTGAAGAATCTATAAGGAAGAGAAGAGATTTTCAGGTTTTCCTCTCAAGTGGAGAGGTTTTGGCCTGTGATTGCAGCCAATATTCTGTGTTTTTTTCTTCTTGTTTTTGGTATTTTTTTTATGATATACAAACATAATAATAAGTAAGAAAAATTAAAAAGACATCACAAGAAGTTATCAAGAAAATAGAAATCACTCTAATCATTGCCCTATATATTTCTCAACAAAAAGTAACATCCCTGCCAATATCAATTGTTCGTTGTAGTGGAATATAATTTTTTAGGTCGTTTATGTCTCACTGTATCTTAGTCCTCTTTTCCTTGGGCACATGAATGTAGAAAGGACAACCAAAGATTCTCAAATTTCCAAGTTTTGACTTCTCACCTGTGCAGACTTCTTCAAGAGTCTTGACCATGAATCACGGATTTAGTGGCTTCCATTATGGTTCTATTATTTCTTTCAACAATCCCTCTCTATTGAGGGTTGTAGAGGACAATCAAATCCCTCTTAATTCCAACATCCTTGCAAAAAGCAATAATTTCCTTGGAGGTGTATTCTCCACCATTATCATAACCTAAAATTTTTATTCTTCTTCTTGTAAAATTGTCCACCGGAGCCTTGAATTCCTGAAACCTATCAAAGACTTCATCCTTGGTCTTTAAGAAATAAATCCATGTCTTCCTAGAGAAATCATCAATTACATAGTATAGAAATACACCCAAGGATTTCACATACATGGGTCCACACACATTAGAATGTATAAGGTCTAACATTCCTTTGGAACTACTATCATTCTTAGGAAATGGTCCTGTTGTTCCTTAAGAAACCAATTTCCTGGCTGTGGGGGAATTGTGCTTAAGACATTAATAAATATTATTTACTGTCACTTATTGTTTGTTGTGTTCTCAAATGAAGGACCTGGAAAACTTGGTCTTTAACTCTTAATACATGTATGACCAGAACATCTCAGAATGCCATTTGTTGCTAGATATAAATGATGAATGAAGAAATTTTGAAGGAGAAGTTAAAGATAATATGCTAATATTTCACAGAAACTACTATTTGTAACTTAGAGGAACTATGATAATGAGAACTGAATCATAGACAATATGCTGGTATTTCACAGAAACTATTATCTATAACTTAGAAAGGAAGTGAGGACTTCAAGTATATGAGCATTCTTTTAAGGAATTTTAACTTTATCTACATAAGAAAATAAAGACCTGCAGCTTCATTACTATACTTGAAAAGAAGAAAACATAACATGACCCATGACAGAGAAGCTTACAAGATTATATGCCACAATTCATGGAAACTTCTGATTCTTTCGTTAATCAACGATGATATTAGGAATACAGTGGCCTAGTCTCCAGGTTCTCCAAAATTCCAACAACCAACCGTTACAATTCCCTTTTCGGGCTTTTATCTCTTCTATCAAATCAGTTTTGGAACTCATTTCTTGGAACAACTAATAAACTGGTTTATAACAGTTATGAAACTATTTTCACTTTGAAATTATTCAACTTAATTACATATACAATATTAAAACTCATAAAATATTTAAATTGTGCCCAAAAGCTTTGAAAGGGGTCCATATATATATATATATATATATATATATATATATGTCAGGAATAATCTGATTGACAAAAACATAAATAAACCCGAACAATCACCTTTTCCTCGGATCCGGCTCTAACACTGATTTTTCCCTTTACCCAGTGAAACTAACGCAAGCCTTTGGTAACTACGGAACTAAAAAAGAATTAACTCCGCTTCATAAATCTATCGGATCCGCCCATCCAATGTTCCATTGACCTTTCATCATAAATCACAATCGGTGCTATCAAATGTTATATTGACCCAATCCTTTATAAACTACAGCATGATGGACGCAATGAAGTTATAAAACGTAATATATATCATATCGGGTCCAAAACCCATCGCAAATCGCAATCAGCATAAGTCATAAACGTTATGCGATGATCGCGGACCCGACCGGCTTATAAAATGCAACATATAATATTTTGGGTCCGGTTCGCCATCGCTCATCGCAATCGGCGGAACCAATGTACATAAACTCTACGATAAGAGGACCTGTCGGGACTATTAAACATAATGTATATCTGTTTCGGGTCCGCCCATCGCAAATCACAATCGACATAGCCATATACATATATATTAAGTGTTATGTGATAACGCGGACCCACTGGGGCTTTTAAATATAATGTATATATTTTAGGTCTGGTTTATAACTTGTTCCGCGCTTATTTCTGTTATAATCCTTTGTAATGGAAATACATATAAAGTGCTGTTGGAGAGGTAAATCCCCTCTACGGATAGAGGCGATCCCTACTAGCCCAGAATGGGTCTAGCAACAATCAATCAATGCTACTGTGCAAGTTCCTAATTGCAATTAAAAGAGAGGCAATGAACACCTACTTGGATTCCAACGCTATTGTTTGATGGAGAAATGCCGCTCTCGCTCCTTCGCCCTGGCCGGTCACAATCTTCCACGATCTCCGTGAATAGATACCTGCACACACAAAGAGAAAGACAAACACAAGCGTGAAATCTAATAAAGGCAATTATACATCAGTCAGAAAGGATGTAATTCACATTTAACCATTGCATAGACAAATGAGAATGGAACCATAACAGTAGTCATCTATTATTAATCAATAATCAGAGAAAGATACAACCAATGTTCTGACGCTGAGTTCTTCTCAAGAGGGTTCAGCCAGCAAGTCTCATAAGCATTCACCCATAGAAGTGGATCTCCCAAGTCAAGCAACTCTCTCTCACACAAAACTCTAAGACTTCACAACGTTTCTCTAGCTCTCTAGCAATCCACACTTTATCACACCAACTACCTACTAGCAACAGCACGCAAAAACACTATGAATTCCTCGTTGTCAAAAACTCGCTGCTCATGGTAATGGTGGAGGCTTATATAGGAGAAGGAGTCTCCATGGAGGGTGGAAGGATAAGCTTATCTCCAAGAAAGGTGGCCCATATGACGAACAGACATGCCATAGAAGGGAGGGCGACATTCACAAGGCCAACAACCAGGTCTGGAGTCATCTGGAAGGATGGCTGTTAGAACAAATTCACCCAAACAGGATCAGCGCGGATTATAAAGGGACTGGCGCGCTGACAGCGCACCCTAATAACTGAGAAGGCCATGTCAGCGCGACTTAATACAAAGGCAAGGGGCGCTTGCTCATGAAATGCGACCAGTGCGGAAAAGTCGTGTGCTTCCGCGCTGGCAGCGCACTGATTACACTATGAGCCGCCAGTCAGCGCGGATATTTTAATAACAGACGCGCTGATGCAGTAAACTTTGGAAAAGAGGGTCATTTGGCCAATTCAGAGAGCATGAGTATGATGAATGTGATTTCATGACACAGTAGAGATACTGACTGGATGACAGTGACAAATCGCTGTGTAACAGATGCCCCCTAAAGCATGAAGCCCGAGAGGTTGGGAGGGGTGAAATGCTTTACAAAACTGTCGAACTGGAACACCACCAGGAAGGACCTGCACGTATGTACAACTGATAGCTTGATTACATGTAGTCTAGGCATGGGCGCAGCCATCCAAAAGACATATGAAGAAAGGCCTGTGGTATGGACGCAGCCACCCAGCTGAAGAGACCATGACGATAACAAGGTATGGTCACAACCATCCTAAAAGACTCAGGTATGGTCGCAGCCATCCATCAACGAGTCATGTAATATCAATCCACAAAAATCGCAGCCTGGCTCACAACAGACTAGAACCAGGGTCTTGCGCTCCATCCCAATCCGAGCAAAGTACAGGTTCAAGCATGTGAATACATGAGCTGAAGTCGAACATGCATGAACATCGTCTGATTACCAGTCAATGAGGAAAACTGTTAACAGACGCGAGAGGGGCCACCAATAATGACAATGGTCCTCAAGGTACTATAGGTACAATCCACGGCATGCGAATCAATGAGCTGGCGTCGAACACCCGCGGAATTATTTGATCGGAGGCCAATGATGAAAACCTCGCGTCGAATACGAAGAACCTGCCATTGAGGCATGCAGGCTCTAAGGCACCTGGAAGGGGTCTCTAAGTCACCATCCTGGATAATGAGCTGAAGTCGACAGGAGGCAACCTTGATCGAAGGTGGGCCATAATATTTCCCACATCATCGACACGAGACAAAGGAAGATTGTTGTGATGAATCAGAAGTATGCGAGGCGTCAGGGATAGATTGTAACTCTGCAGAGGTCAACTTCTCTTGAACATATCGGCGGCACAACGGCGGACTTGGCAGTATTTAACATCAAATGAGGAGAGGTCATGGTGACAAGGCAAATGAGCAGATGAGAGGTCAAATAGGATAACCCAAACCCACGGAGGCCAGTGAAAAAACAAGATGAGATGGTCCCACCTAGACACGAAGTAGAGGAGCGCCATGTTCAAGAGCGACATACTGCCGACACGACTACGATTACCATTCCATTTTCCCCACCATTTCTGGCAGGTACCCCGATTATTTTTGGATGAAAAGCTTGACGGGGATAGCATATGCTTGAAGAGGAGTCATTTCGACGATGTACGATGTCATTAAGTTTTAACGAGCCTGACAAAGGAGGAGCTCGGCGTCTTTTCCTGTTTAGAGAGTCTGAAAAGACAGCGAAAAAGAAAACTCCAGGGGTGGGGTCCTTTTTCGTAAAGTTGTGTCTCTCGAGCCCGAAAAAGTATAAAACAATACTCGAAAGAACCGCCCGACCAAACTGATCGAGGAGTACTTTTCGTAAATAGTAGCTTCGACCCGAAAAATTAAAAAAGCGGTCAGAAGCACGTCGTTTTAGAGCCAATAACGAGTGCGAAACGACAAACACCCGGCAATCTTTTTAAGTTAAACGGTCGGAAAAAGAGCGTTAAAACGACCACCTCTCGTTTCTTTTGACGAGCTGAAAGGAAGCTCGGCCATCTTTTCTTGTTTCATGTCGGAAAAGAGCTTAAAGATGACATTTTGGGACCAAGTGTATTTAGGATCATTATGACTCCACCGTCTTCGAGAACCTGCACAATAAAACTACCCACGTAAATCTGTTCGATACGTTTAAAAACATATTAAAACATGCATAAAGGTAGAATATATGACAGAAGTGCTAAATCCATGGTAAAAGCATGACAAAAAACCACATTTGTAAGAATTCATAGTTAATTAAGCCATTTTTACTATAAATAGAAGGGTAAAAGTCATTTTTACCATTGTTACCATATTGAGCCTTGGAGAACATTGTGAAGCTACGAAGTTGACGGAGCGAATTCTTCCCCGTGCGGACACCATTCATCGAACAGCTTGCTCCAGGTAGGTTCCCCTTGTCCTGCGCTCCATTTTGAGTCCCCTTTTGAGCATTTTAATGGTGGGATTTGGCCATTTGGGCAAATTCTTTGAGCGTTGGTGCGCTCTCGGTCAGCGCGGATTATCCGCGCGGGTCTGCGCTAATCGACTTAAAAATACACATACCACCTTCCCGGTCAGCGCGGAAAACCAGTGTTCTTCCGCGCTGACCCAAAGAAAAAACAAAGGGCTGACGCTGTAAAATTTTATTTTTCAAGTTTTGAACGTAAAAATCTTATTAGTCAGCATCCTAATGTTTTTTAATGCTCATGCAGGACGCAATGGCCTTTGTGTGGCAAGAGAGGGCCCACGATGTCGAAGATGTAGCCGCTTTTGCCAATGCGGATTGCCGAAATGCAATGCGGGCGTGTGGTTTCATGAAATTCTTTCTCACTCCACGTCTGAGAGCTCAACCTGACCTGCTTGAGTTCCTGATCAGGGCATGGAACCCAGTAGATGGCAAATTTACCATTCGAGGCCGCGACGTTGAGTTTGATCACATGGACATTTATTTTTTGACTGGGCTGTCACGCCGGGGCGCGATGCCTATCTTGGAGGGGCAACGGCCCAGCGGCGAGACTCTCGACCAGCTCATGGCTCGAGTGTGTCCACGGGCAGCTAAATCACGGAGTGGAAAGTTGGCAATCCCAATGGTGGACGACATGGTCCTTCGTACCATACTCTTTATGGTAACCCGGGCAGCGGGGAGCTTGGCCAACCATGAGGCCTCGAAGACCCATTTGTTGCTAGCTCTCGAGTGCCTTCAGCCCACTGTGTTCAATTGGGCGGCAGCGGTGACAAACAGCATGAAGAGGCAACTTAGTAACTGTCGACGCGGGCAGTCGAAACAGTTCGGTTACGGGTCGCTCTTACTTCCACTCATTCTGGAGCGGGTGCCAGCCATACAGCTGCAGACCATGGTTGTGGATCCGCCGAGAGGTCCGCGGGAGACGAGGGCCAACCGATGGGCCCGGGTCATGCCGCGCGGAGGTGGCGGCCATTCAGTGGCCTGGGGCGTTTATTTCCGAGAGTGGCTTGATCGTCAGGTCATCTTCGTCGAGGACTGGCCATATGCCGGTATGGATTTCCGTGGCGATCCCGACATGCCCCTGCCAGCGGGCGAGCAGTGGGACGATGGAGGTAAGACACTTGATTCAATTTTCATTTTGTAATGTTTTTTAAGTTTTTCATGTACATGTCCTGATAAATGTTATGATATGCAGATGTGGGACCTACGAGACCTCTTGGTCTAGCTCCGGAGGCACGGAGAGAGGGACAAGGCGCAGGAGCTCTGGCCCTAATTCCTCCAGGAGTGGACACGTCGGAGACGGTAGCTCGCAACCTCGAGGGCTTGCTGGACGGGGTGCCAGATTACCAGGGGGTCGAGGAGGTCCCTATAGAGCACCAGATCCACACAATGGGGGTGGCACCCAGGATGCACCGCCTTTTGAGGCGAGTGGCACGAGCATGCGTGTGCTATAGAGAGCATAACCCAGCACAGTAGTCGCCTAGGTTTTACTTCCACTGATGTTTTTGAGAGACATATGTCTCGGACGTATTGAGGATACTGACTCTATTTTTGACACATACACTTATTTTTGAGCGCCTCAGTGCACCACACGATATATATATATATATATGCTGTTTTTGGATGGATCGTTTCACATATGATGATGTTTTTATATGTTGTGTAAATGTCTAATACAATTGTGATCTAATGTATCAGTTGCACAACACACGACCCATGTATTTTAATTTTTTATGCAAGCTTAAAAACACATATGCAGGCACACATGCAAACTATTCTTGGAAAAATTTATTTACATATGCTTATTCTATGGTCTTATTATGTTGTCTATATCTTCTTGTATGATGTTTATCTATTACGCAAATGTCTATCTAACACACGGTTTGCCAGTGCATCAGTCAACGTATTTAATCGTCTCGGAATGTGTTGATATGTAATGTAATCAAAATTCCGTTCTAACAATCTTACACGTAGATACAACCTTAGTATGCGTTGGTCTCTGACGGAATATCGCCCGTTAAGTTGATGGACGACCAGCTGAGAGTCCAGGTTCACCACCAATTCTCGGATGCCGAGGTCAACTGCTTCGGCTAGTAATTCAATTACAGCGCTGTATTCGGCAACGTTGTTAGTGGTATGACCCAGGCAGACACCTTGAAGGTCTATCAATTCTCCGTGAGGATCGTAGATCACCCACGCCGCAGAAGACAAATTGCAAGTGCTACGGCAGGCGCCATCAGCGAAACCAACATAAGGTGCACTAGACATCTGCACAAGAATCAGAAAACATAATAAGAGGCGAACACGCCTTCACACCAAAGCAAAAAGCAAAGTCATGCACACACAACACACTTGTAAAACAAGCGTATGTACATACTAGATGCACGAAATCATGCATAGTATTTTTTCAGATAAAGCCCGTTGCGGGGCTTGTCGAGGGGGTTTCCTTCATAGTCGATCAGCTCATAAGCGCCTTTTTGCAAAACTCATTTCACGATATAGGGGCCTAGCCACATGGATTCGAGTTTACCTGCCCCCAGCTTATCCTTAGCTTGATCGTAGAGCAGTACTAGATCTCCCTCAACAAAGGAACGAGGTTGAATGGTATTATCGAAGTGAGCCTTAACCCTCTTCTTTTGCGCTTCAATAGCCAGAGAAGCTAAGCGACGGGTCTCGTCTAGCCGTTCTAGATAGAGAAGTCGTTCCTCCACCGGAGTGGTGTTGGGGAGCAACTCGACAGCTAACTTCAACGAAGGAATCTCGCACTCAACAGGAAGGGTGGCCTCCAGTCCATAAACAAGCTGAAAAGGGGTGAAGCCGGTGGCGTCCTTCACAGAGGTCCGGTAAGCCCACAAGGCAGGGAACAGCATCAGATGCCAATTAGACTTGTGCGTACCAACGGTACGTTGGAGCATTGTGATCAAAACTTTGTTCACGGCTTCAACTTGGCCGTTGGATTGAGGGTAGTACGGTGTCGAACTATCTTGACGCAAGCCTAGTTGGGTCGTTAGTTCCGTCATCATGTGATTACGGAAATGTTTTCCGTGATCCGTGACAATAGCCTGGGGGACTCCGAACCGAGTAATGACATGATTAAACAAAAACTGCGCCGCTGTGTAACCGTCTTCATTCAGTGTAGGCATCGCTTCGGCCCATTTGGTGAAATAATCCACAGCTACGATGATAAACCCATGCCCCCCGGCTGAACGAGGGTTACAGGACGTATAATCGATGCCCCATTTGGCAAAGGGACCTACGGTAACAACAGGGTGCAGTGGTGCGGGAGGTGCACGCATTTTCCGGTGGTAGACCTGGCATTCATGACATGCACGAACGGCAAGGATACAATCTTTGAAGATAGAAGGCCAGAAATAACCAGCACGGAGAATTTTCTGGGCGGTAGCATAGCCGGACATGTGACCGCCACAAGCACCGGAGTGGCAGTCATTCAACACTCTCTCAGCCTCCTCATGAGTTAAACAGCGGCGGAGAACAGAGTCAACGCCGATGCGGTACAGGGTATCGCCAATAATGCGATAGGGTTGAGATTGGTGACGAATCCTCCGTCGAGCGTCTTTCGATACATTGGGACGGAAGGAAGATGTCTGCAAATATACTATAATGTCCCCGTACCAAGGGTCGAGGGTGCTGATGAGGAACAATGTTTCATCCGGGATATGCTCCTCCAGACGAGATGGTGCAGAATGAGATGGCAGAGAACAGAGCAACTCGGCAAAGACCAGAGACTTCTTTGACTTGGCAGCAGTAAATTCCAAGTCAAACTCTTGGAGGATCACAATCCACTTCGAGTATTTGCCCCCCAGTAACTGACGTGACAAAATGTAGGTCATTGGGTTGCAGTCGGAAATCACGGTCGTAGTACGCAACAGGATATAGTGCCGGAAACGCTGGACGGCGCAGACAGCTGCCAATGCCAACTTCTCGACATACGCGTAGCGAGTTTCTGTATCCAAAAGATTGCGACTAAGGTAATAGATTACGTGCTCATTGCCTGCATCGTCATCCTGCACTAGAACCATGCCGATGGTGGTGTCGGCGGCAGCTAAATAGAGGAGATAATCACGGTGATAGTTCGGAGGTCTTAAGAGTGGAGCCGAGACAAGGAGGTCCTTGAGTCGCTCGAAAGACTCCTGAGCGATAGCATCCCATCGAAAGGGTGTGTCTCGCTTTAATAACCGTGTGAAGCCCTTAGCCACCTCGGCATAATTCGGGATGAATCGTCTAAGAAAATTCGCTTTTCCCTGCAAGCTCTGCAATTGCTGCAAAGAGGCGGGGGGAGGAAGATTCAAGATGGCCTCGACTTTGAGGGGATCCAGATGGATGCCTTCTCGGGAGATGATAAACCCGAGCAGTCGGCCTGATTCTACGTAGAAGACACACTTATGAGGATTAAGTCGAATTCGATAGTGTCGACAGCGGAGAAAAATTTTGCAAAGATGAGAGGGATGGTCCTGACGCTTAGCTGAATGAGCTGGAAGGTCATCCAGGTAAGGCTGTACGATGTGACGAATATCATGAAAGGCATAGGACATCGCACGCTGGAAAGTGGCGCCGGCATTCTTAAGACCGAAAGGGAGCTTCTTATAAGCGAAGGTACCCCAAGGACAAATAAAAGTTGTCTTATGCTGGTCTGCGGGTGCTATGTTGATCTGGTTATAGCCAGAGAAGCCATCCATGAATGAGTAAATTTCGCTTCCTGCACAGTCATCAATAAGCTGATCGATGAAGGGCGTAGGGAAGTTATCCTTTGGACAAGCACGATTGATATCGCGGTAATCAACACAGACCCGGATAGTGCCCTGTTTTTTATTCACAGGGACTATATTAGACACCCAATCCGTGAGGGGAATGGGGTAAATGAAACCGGCATTAAGAAGCTTTTCGACTTCGGCCTTGATGGCTGCGGCCTTTCGGGGGTGCACAGGACGTAAGCGCTGGCGAACAGGCTTAGCACCTGGATATGTAGGTATTTCGTGCACCACTATACTGGGATCGATGCCGGGCATTTCCTCGTAGGACCATGCGAAGACATCACGAAATTCGCGAAATAGAGCAGTATAGAGTTGAACTTCCTCTGGAGTGCAAGTGACTCCGATATGGATATGCTCGACGATCCCTGGTTTGACAGAGATGTCGATCGGCTGGGTTTGCGTGATATTTCCCAAATTGCCCTCAGAAGACACTTGATATAGCTGAATGGGTGTTTGGAGGGGCGGAGATGGGACACATGAAGCAAACCGCTCGAGACATGCGGTCATTTCCGGATGGGAAGGGAGAAACGAAGAGCGATGGTGGTGATCTGACCAAGGGGGCTCTTCTAGAGACATTGTCTCTATGATGGCCTCATCGGACGGGAATATCTCCTTCAAAGGGTCCGAAGTAGGCTCGTCTCCTAGCCAAGGGAAATGATCATATGAATCGGGAACACTGCTTGAGAGAGCAGGTTCATCAGGGGGAGCCGATGCAGCGACGATTTCGATGTAGTTGAGCTCGGCAGGACTCAACGGCATCATATCACCCCAAGAGTCTTCCTGATTCGCAGGAGGAAGAACCCACGGATCAGAGCGTACAGAGATCATGTTAATAGGGGCGAGATTCGGAGGTGGGAGGGGAAAGACTCCCATTAGAGTGGGATCTTTGAAAAGTCCGGCGCCCACACTCTCAAGAGACTTAGAGGTATGCTCCACGAATGGCACATTACCTTCAGAAGAAGAGGCGAAGAAAGAGAGCTGGTCCACCGTGACAATCCTCCCCTGGTGAGGGAAACGAATGACACGGAATAGGGAGGAGGCCACGGCTTGCATGGCGTATGTCCAGCTCCGTCCGAGGAGGAGGTTGTAGGTGAGATTGGCATCAACAACTTCGACCTCCACCTCTACGGTCTTCCCTTCTAAAGAAATGGGCAAGCGTTGGAGGATACCATAGGGTCGAGATTCTCTTCCATCGAAGGCCTCTAAGGTCGTAGAAGACTGACTCAAAGTAGGAGAACCAATAGCTTTCCAGCAAGCAACAGACATGATGCAAGTTGAGGCACCTTCATCAATAACTGTACAGTGAACCGTTTTGCTATTGACGATGACCTGTATAAGGAAAGAAACTTGGTGAGGCAGTCTCAGCGTAAAACCCTCGAGATCAAAAGAAATCAAATCTGAATCTGCCGGGTCGATGCCACCAATAGCTGATAGCAAGGACTTCCTCTGGGAGGGGCAGCTCTGGAGTACTTCTAACGCGGACATAGCAGACGGAGCCTGAGCTAAGTCCTCGACAATGCTATAATGCTGGGCAGCACGAGCATTAGGGTTATAAGATGACTTCCTGAGTACACCTTTCGGAGGGGGTCGGGGGATCGTCTCAGCGCTGGGCCTTTCGATGTGGAGAGGACCAGAACTGGACGGAGGAGCGCTGGAGGGAACCTCTGGCTCTTTCCCGGCATTAGATGGATAGTCCTTTGTTCGAGTTGAAACATGGACGGGAATGGTTCCAGCCATGAACACTTGAGAACCGAACGAGGAAGATGATTGAGACGGATCTGCCACCATTTGAGTCTGCTGGGAAGGGAAAGGCTCTTTAAGCACGGCAGGAGTCCCAGGAGCGCCTTTTAATAATCGACTAACTTCAGATCGCCTGGGGCAGTCTTTAGTGTAGTGATCCTCATCGCAGATGAGACAAGGATACTTAGGTTTTCGCTTAGCTCCTTCCTCGGAGGGAGGTTTAGAGGCATCCTGCTTGGGCTGTCCAGATTTCTCTTTGGCTTTCCCTTTCTTTTTCCCTTTCGAGGATTTATCCGCCGCGGTGGACTGAACGGCGTTTACCTCGGAAGTATTCCCAGACTTAGATTGGCCCTGAGAAGCACTCTCATTAGAAGCGTTCTGTTTTTGCTTCCAAGAGTTCGCAGCCGACTTCTTTGATGACGAGTTTACAGAGCCAATGACTCCATCAACAGATGGTTTTGGCGGAGCCTTGGTCTGTCCAGGCCTCGGGGCATCTGGCAAATAATCATATAGAGTACCTGACTGAGAGTATACTAAGTCTAGGTACTAAGCTCGCGCGATCGCTTGCTCTTCAGTTACACAAGCTCCCATGGCGATATCTTTTGCAATTTTAGGGACAAAGGAGGTTTTGAACCAATCGGTCAGGAGTTGATCAGGAATCCAGAATTTGATCAAGCGACGACGCCTTCTCCATTCATGTATATGATTAGATATGTGTGTAGCCGTGTCCTGTTTTAGAGACGTGAGGAGATTAGTCCCTGTCTCGTACCGAATGGGTAACTGAAAATGAGTTAAAAACGCCATAGCCAACGAGTTGAAATCTTGAAACATGCCGCGATTCAGCTCAATATACCATTTAGTGGCTGAGCCGGTGAGAGTTCTCTGAAAGAGGCGAAGTCGGATAGAGTCATCAAGCCATGAGTTCGATGAACACCAAAGGTGATAGGTCATAACATGTGCTTGAGGATCCTCACCTGCTTTGCCATCAAATTTTGGACAATCACCGGGTATTTTAGTCGGAACTGGTGGCCAGTACGCATTATGCAGAATGGGATCATTCGTTAACTTGGACACATCCGGAAGTTCCAACGTCGCTAAGAATGGCAACTGAGGGTTAAAGGACATTTGTGGCTGAGGGTTCGAGGCAGTATTAGGGTTCCAACCAGATAGTGGTTGCCCCCACGAACTCTGTCCAGATGGACCTGGCCCAAAAGGGCCTAGCGCATAAGAACTTTGTCCCGATGGACCTGGCCCAAAAGGGCCTGGCGCATAGGGACCTTGTCCAGAGGGGTTCTGCCCATACGGATTTTGCCCATATGCAGATAGTTGACCCTGAGTCTGCCCCCCAGCACCCCATATATTAGCAACTTGTCCTGCAGGTGCAACATACTGATAATTTTGGTAAGGCGTGACCTGCGGCTGTTGATATTTTTGATAAGGGGAAAATTGAGTTTGCCCCTGGGGTTGCTGGTAGCCATACGTTTGCTGAGCTCCATACTGAGCCTGATAAGGAGGCTGCGCTTGGTAGGAAGGTTGGGGCTGTGTCCCGCCTTGCATTTGATAACCCATTTGAGTTTGGGGCCCAGCATATTGTCCTTGAACCGGTTGAGCTGAGACGATCTGGCCGGAAGGTTGGCCTGGTTGGACTTGGGATGGACCTGCCTACCCAGAAGGACGTACTTGTTGGGTGCCAGGTTGCCCTTGAACAACCAAGGGTTGTCCTTGCGGAACAGATGGTCGAACAGGCTGGACAGCTGGTTGACCTTGCAGTTGGCCAGTCTGTCCAGATGGATTACTAGGGCGGACAATGGGTTGGCCTTGCTGTATAGAAGGCTGGCCCATTTTTCCGGAAGAATGTGCTGGCTGAGCAGTGGGTTGGTCCTGCTGAACGGGGGGTTGCCCGCCCTGCCCAAGAGGATTCATGGATTGAGCAGTAGGTTGGCCCTGTTGAACGTAGGGTTGTCCTGCCTGCCCAGAAGGATGACCAGACTGAGCAGTGGGTTGGCCTTGCTGAACGTAAGGCTGCCCCCCTTGCCCAGAAGGATAACTAGACTGAGCAATGGGTTGGCCTTGCTGAACGTAAGGCTGCCCCCCTTGCCCAGAAGGATACCCCTGCTGAAAAGCTGGTTGACCTTGAGGATTATAATTTTGCCCAGCTTGTCCAGAGGGATAATTCTGCTGGAAACCAGGTTGGCCTTGTTGAATGTAAGGCTACCCTGGCTGACCAGACGGATAACCTTGCTGGGTACCAGGTTGCCCTGGGTAACCAGAAGGTTGACTCTGATAGGAAAAGGGTGGACCTCCCATGGCCGAAGGTTGTCCCGGGTAGGGTTGTCCTTGTGGGCCCCCAGATTGTCCTGGGTAAGACTGGCCATATATTGTTTGCCCTTGGGGGGCTTGCACATAAGGTGGCTGGCCTAGATTAGGTGGTCCTTGAGGCTGCCCAGGGAAGACCTGGCGTCCACGAAGTATATGAGTAACGGGGTCATAAGTAACGTCGAGAGGTGTCGAGACTTCGACGTAAGGTTGATGAGGTAGGGATTGAACGAGCTCGAGATACTGACCGTTAGCATCATAATAGAAGAGTGGACCTTGGTAATCTGGGTCCACAATGGGCTGCCCATGGGCATCATACGGCCCTGCTCCTGGAGCACCACCAGAAGAGGGTTGGGCACTTTGTGCAGGATCAATGACTCCAGACGAAACCCCTGGTTGGCCACTACTCACTTGACTGTGAGAGGGGCCAGCCCCCGGGTTTGTAGATGAAGATGTTGTCACAGCACTAACGACTGGAGTGGAGTACGCCACACAAACAGTTGGATTCGTGGGAACTGAGGTAACAGGCGTAGTATGAGGTTGCGAAACAAAAGACCCCGTGGTGGGAATGACATTAGGATCCCATATGGTCGTAGAAGGCATTCTGGCAGCTATTCTATCCCTCATTGACTGATACCGTGGAGGGAGTGGAGAAGTAGCTGGGATGGGATTTTCAATATCCGTAACCACAGGTGTCTCACTGACACTGGGAGATGTCTCCCCCATGGTAGACATCGGAGATGACATACCGGGAGGGGTAAGAAAATCGTCCTCGTCGCCTTCCCAAGTAGGGTTCCAATCTTCTTCGTAATCCTCGTCGCCTGGGGCACGTACGTTGATAGGCTGGATACTCGGGATGATAGGAAGAGTATCGCTTACAACCGGTACCTCAGGAGCAACAGAAGATGGAGAACCTTGATCACTTGGACCGGGGGTTGACGGGTCAGCCAGGATGACAAACCCCACACAAAACCTAAAGGAAACTAACGATAAAACCCTACTCAAGCTAGCGCACACAAGATCTAACCAGGAAAAGTTATCGTGGCCGAATAAATTTTTAAGACACTGGAATTAAACTTGACCTTTTCATGTTTCAAGAGTCGAGAAAAGGACGAAAAGATGACTCCAGTCTCCTTCGAATGTTTAATGAGCACGAAGTGACAAGACGCTCACAGGCACCTTTTCGTTTAAGGAGTCCGAAAAGGATCAAAAGTGACTGCTCTGGAGACTCTAGGCAAAGGGTTTACCAAGCAATCCGTAAAACTGCTTATACACCTTGGCAATCGTATGAGAACCAAGGATTTTCCGTACTGCAGTCAATCTTCCCGAATGCTATGTTCGGTGCGTTACGGCTCACAAGGCGGCAGACTCGGCTTCCTATGGATCAAGGATAAAAGCCTAGTGGGGTCTCCCTATATACGCGATGGTACGTGGGAGCACAGTCCGTGTTAGACCACTATCGAGTCACAGAAGGAGGAATCACCCAACCGTAATGTGAAACAATAGTGACTATGTTTAAAGACGCCGGAACACGTCTCTAACCTAGACCTCTAGATGTTTGTGTTAAGTTCCAATGCGTTTTTAGGTTTATTCAGTTTATTTTATGGTTGATCTTGAATTAAGTTTCGATTTCAGGCCCTACCGTGTGTTCTCTCACAATTACTTAGATGCAAACTACATGCCAAAGAATACCATTTCGTTCGATGAATTCTAGCTATGAGAAGGTTAAGAATTTTCCAATCAAACAAAATGAACACAAGCGATCAAACAGCCTAATGCAGCTAAAGGCAAGGAAACGAAACTTTTTCTTTTGAGAATACAAATCAATGAAATGTTCTTTTCCTTTTCAACTATCGAATACAAAGATACTAGTTTGATTTTTTTTTTCAATGGCACAAAGCACCTAAAATGAATTTTGAGGAACAGGAACACCAAGCAAAGAGAATAAAATCACTTAATGAAAGCACACAAAGTTCCCAAAACATCCAAAACAGATCTCCAAATCAAAAGGAAAGACCAAATTCCGCACGAGCTATGTGATCTAAGCTCGGCAAGACAAACAGGAATTCAAAGAAGGAGGAAGCAAACCACTCGGAAACACAACCAAAAGCACTTCAACGATCACTGAGCAAGTGTAAAAAGCAAATCTAGAGTTGGCTGGTCAAATGAGAAAACAAGGTTCCCGCGGAAGGCTTGACACACACACGGCCACTAGATGCCCTAGGGCTAGAGTGCGAAATCAATGGAGAAAAGCAAACACCCGGAGGATGAAAGTTACAACCAGTCAATTAGAGATTCAACACAATCCAGCAACTGTAAAAGTCATGGCCAAAATACAAACCAAGTAGCGAAAGCAAAGAGGAAGGTATTTGCAAAACCGAAAAATGAGCAAAAACGAAACCTGGTGGAACAAGACTTCGCAAGCAAGTATCTCAGAGTTCAGGCAATGAAAAACAAGTCATAGACCAAGTGGAAAGAAGAGGGGAAAGTCAAAGCAACAGGCTCAGGAGGCAAATTTAAACAAAAATGAATTCTACAGGATCAGCGCGGGTGGCCTTCAGCAACTCGGCGCTGACAAGAGAAGGCCTGTAGCAACTTTGCGCCGTCAGCGCGGAAGCACACGGATTAAGCGCGCTGTCTCAAAAACGAGGTCAGCGCGACTGTTAGACGTACAGGCGCGATGACAGGGAAGACAAAGAAGCAGGTATGCGACGTCAGCGCGTCTGTTTTGAATTAAACCGCGCTGAGGGTAAAAAACAAGTAAAATCAAAGCAAAAGCTCCCAAACCAAAGGCAAAACTCTTTAGACAATTAAGACACTTCCCAGATGGGCCCAGGAAGTCTAAAAGCAGAGAAACAATCCCCAATCTTGACAAGAGAGTAACAATCAAACTCAAAAACAAGGATGAACAAAAAGAGACACAGGCCAGCTCCCCAGCGGAGTCGCCAAATTGTTGGAGAGGTAAATCCCCTCTACGGATAGAGGCGATCCCTACTAGCCCAGAATGGGTCTAGCAACAATCAATCAATGCTACTGTGCAAGTTCATAATTGCAATTAAAAGAGAGGCAATGAACACCTACTTGGATTCCAACGCTATTGTTTGATGGAGAAATGCCGCTCTCGCTCCTTCGCCCTGGCCGGTCACAATCTTCCACGATATCCGTGAATAGATACCTGCACACACGAAGAGAAAGACAAACACAAATGTGAAATCTAATAAAGGCAATTATACATCAGTCAGAAAGGATGTAATTCACATTTAACCATTGCATAGACAAATGAGAATGGAACCATAACAGTAGTCATCTATTATTAATCAATAATCAGAGAAAGATACAACCAATGTTCTGACGCTGAGTTCTTCTCAAGAGGGTTCAGCCAGCAAGTCTCATAAGCATTCACCCATAGAAGTGGATCTCCCAAGTCAAGCAACTCTCTCTCACACAAAACTCTAAGACTTCACAACCTTTCTCTAGCTCTCTAGCAATCCACACTTTATCACACCAACTACCTACTAGCAGCAGCACGCAAAAACACTATGAATTCCTCGTTGTCAAAAACTCGCTGCTCATGGTAATGGTGGAGGCTTATATAGGAGAAGGAGTCTCCATGGAGGGTGGAAGGATAAGCTTATCTCCAAGAAAGGTGGCCCATATGACGAACAGACATGCCATAGAAGGGAGGGTGACATTCACAAGGCCAACAACCAGGTCTGGAGTCATCTGGAAGGATGGCTGTTAGAACAAATTCGCCCAAACAGGATCAGCGCGGATTATAAAGGGACTGGCGCGCTGACGGCGCACCCTAATAACTGAGAAGGCCATGTCAGCGCGACTCAATACAAAGGCAAGGGGCGCTGGCTCATGAAATGCGACCAGCGCGGAAAAGTCGTGTGCTTCCGCGCTGGCAGCGCACTGATTACACTATGAGCCGCCAGTCAGCGCGGATATTTTAATAACAGATGCGCTGATGCAGTAAACTTTGGAAAAGAGGGTCATTTGGCCAATTCAGAGAGCATGAGTATGATGAATGTGATTTCATGGCACAGTAGAGATACTGACTGGATGACAGTGACAAATCGCTGTGTAACAAGTGCATAACCATACCTTTTTCCGCCTTTTCAAAGCCTTTGCACAGTTTCAAGATATGCCTTTATCGCAATCGGCGATCGGTGATTCTCGTGGTAACTTTATACAAATGCCCACTGTGTTTTGTGATTGCGATTTAATCGCATGGCTAACACCTATATATATATATATACATCGATTATGGCTTCATATAATTATTTATATTGCGATTTAACTTTATCGCATGGGCCAATTCTTTTGTTTTTTGATTCTGATATGTCATTTATTACGTTTCCCTCTTATCTTTTTTTAAGGTATTTCAAATGATTCTTGAATGAAAAATGAATATTGTAAACAATAAAAATGCATGTTACAACAGGTCCCTTGGTGTTCTTCCAAAGTGCACATCCTTTGCAAACTCCTTCATGTTCAACCTTGATTTATGGAATACTTGTAACAATTTCTTTCATTCTAGGCAAGGCTTCATAGTGAATGTGTGCATAAATTCAGTGCCATAATTCACAAAGATTAGTATCATTGTGTATCAATTCTTGAATTGATCATCCTAGGATTCTATATAAGCCTCCTTCAAGCACACCAATTACTTTAGCAGAATCTATGCTCGAGCCTTTGTTCCATACTAGGAATTGACCATTAACAAAAGCAACTTTATACCCTTTATCTTACAAGAATGAAGTAGAGACCAAATTCTTGGTCAAACCAAGTACATATAATATATCATTTAAGAAAAAGTTATATTTTCTTCACTTGGGAAGACAAAATGGAGGATTAGGTAAGCATTTGGCATTCGATACTATTTAAGGATGAGGTAGGGAATCCAAGATAAGAGTAGTCATGGACCGATATCATTTGAGGACTAGTTATCCAAGATCAGAATAGTCCAAGGAAGGTCATACTCTGTGAACACACGGGTGGGGTATGAAGTGTTGGGCAGCGGATCCCCCCATAGTATGTTTTTGGGGCTTGAAGCCTGAATTTTGGTCAAGTGCAATGTAAAGACCCCACGAAATGCGGGCGTGGAGCGCAAGAGTCTAGGGTTGTCCGCCCTAAAATAATGTAATTTAATGTATGGTATGTCGGCCTACCCATGGTCCGCGGACCATGGGATTGTATAAATAGAGCGAGGCTCTAAGTGTAAAGTCAGTCTTAGTTTTGACAAGTAATAGATAGATGCAGATGCATGGTTAGAAGATAGAAGTAAATCTGAAGTGAATTGGGTCATAGTAGTAGGTAGAGGCTCTGCAGCTGAGTGCGCAAAGGCCTCGTAGAGTTCGCAGCTATGTGCACGGACCCTTGCAGCTGAGTGCGCAAGGCAGAGTTGGGATTGTACTTGGACAGAGAATTAATAAAAGATAAGTTGATTCTGAAATATTGTGTGTCTATGCTTCCGTTATGCACCTCTTTACAGTTTTATGATTGCGCGCACTTGTTATGAATGTTGAATGATTAATGAGAGTATTGGGCCCACACAATTAAGTAATATATATAATCATAGCACAGTAAGGATAAAGGATCTAGACAACACCTCTTCCCGCTCTTTACAGGGTTGCACAGAAGAAGTCGCACAAGTTGCGAAGGACAAATCGTTGCACAGAGCAGTGCAAGTGCACAGGTTCGGTTCGCGAACTTCGTAGACATCATCAAGACATCCCTAGGGTGCAGAAACCTGGTTCCAACACCCTTCCATACTACCTCGGGTGAGACCTCAGTCCGCGCACTGCGGACTGTTGCCGAAAGGGCCAGTAGTTTCGGTATTTGTTTGGCTAAATCACTTTTGAAACTGGGTCAGGCCCTAACAAGCCAATAAATGGTTCCATTGCCGGGACCAGGATCTGCCTAAGGGATTTCTAAGTTTGTGCCATTGCAACCCAACAAAGAAGGAAATTGAAGAGTGGTTGGACAAGAAAATTACGAGTTCGTGACACAGGAAAACAGAACTCTGCAGGTATCCGAGAAAAGGTGGTTGGATCGCTACGTATATATGGAAATCCACGAGATCTTCTTCACGTCCTTTCCTTCTGAACTGTATGAGTGGATCGTGAGGCTAGCCGACAGCCAGGGAAGGTGTAAGCTCGACCAACCGATAGTGTGGACTCCGGAATTAGTGCGCAAACTAGAGGCATAAAAAGATAAGATCGCGCGAACTGTGGACCATTGGCTCGACCGAATAATCTGGGGATTTATCAATGAGTTTGTGATAGACATGACTGTGAGCTATAGTGAAGCAGAAAGACGTTTTCTCAAGGGAACCCAAGGTAAGTACATTAAATCTTTGAATATCTGGATTAAGATGTTGTTATGTGAAAACCGGGTTATGCGAATACATTAATGTTTGGGACGACGCGGAGCAGAACGATCTACAGAGGTAGCGGGGAATTTGGAAACAATCCCTTAATATCACCTTCACGAGAGAGCGAGGAAGAGCTCGCTCGGGTCTCTCCGAGAAGTGTGGTCAGTTTGATAAGGCAGCACATTCCGTAGTTACCACCTCCACCCACGCCACCACCCGCTTCACCTCCATCTCCACCCACTCCACCTCCACCAACCTCGTAGTTCGGCATGGCGAGCGCGATCAAGTTACCCGTATTCAGAGGAGTACTGAATGAGGATCTGGACTAGTTCTGGTTTGTAGCAAGAGCAGTATGGGAAGCGCAAGGGGTCACGGATGACAACATTAAGCAAGCTACATTGGTTAGCGCGCTGCAGGATCGCGCATTGACATGATATATCAAGCACTCTAATGATCACCCAAATGCAGGAATAGAGGAGATCCAGAATGCACTGAACCGAGAATTTAGCCGGCCAAAATCAGAGACACAGTCAATCATTAGGTTCAAAGAGATTGTGATGCTTCTAGGTGAGATCCCCTGGGATCTAGATCAGCGGCTGAAGAGTACGATCCGCGAGGCTAATATGATGCTAACGGATGCACAACATCGCACATGGTTTGTGGCATCTTTAACACCGCACCTGAGAACGGCGTTGTCGCAACAGAAACTTGCCACCCAGGCCAAAGTGTTGGAAATGGCGAGGAGGTTGCATGAGACATTAATACAAGATCCAGGGCTCGGAGTTCAACAAATCCACACGCAACTACAAAATCTCTACCTGTAAATGCAGAGCTTGAAGCAGAATAGGGCACCGTGGCCAAAGGCGTGCGAGGAAGTATGGTGCATAAAATGCAAAGGCCAGGACCATGACAAAGACCACTGTCTAGTATTCGCGAACTACTTGGCAGTAGAGGGACTGATGTCGTTAAGACTAGAGGCACAGGCAGGGCCGAGTGTGAGACCCACGTTATGGTGTGCAATTTGTCAGATAGGAGGCAAACACACGACGAATAACTGTCATTTTTTGCAGAAGTATACACAGACTCTCCAGCAAGTGTTTTGTAATTTATGTAGGTCAGTAGGCCACGACGAGCGTACTTGTCGCAGCTACGAGTTAATGATGGATAAGACCCCAGCCTATAGAACGTAGACAGAAACACAAGGCCTCGACCCAGCTGTGGGGATGGTGTGCGCTAGATTTCAAGGGCGAGGCCGAGGACGAGGAGGAATGGGGCCAGGAAGGGGCCACAGACAGTTAATTTGTTACAATTGCGAAGGACCAGGGCACTACGCTCGCGATTGTACCAACCCAACGAGAGTATCATGTTCATACTGTGCCCAGTTTGATCATGAAATGATAGATTGTCCTACGTTGATCGCACAAATGCGCGAGAAAGGGGTACTCCAGCCTCCTCCGACTCAAAATATCCAAATGATGAGATATGAACTACGCAAAGAAGACCCAAATGTGAACATAGTGCTCAGAAGCGGTGCGACCACAGGGGAGGATAAGGGGAAGCAGCCCGAGGAAGATACATGGGTTCACAAGGCTCCTACAAAGGAACCTGAGTTTGACTTAGAACGCGCAAAGGAGATGTTCATGGAAGCTAAGAAGAGCTTCGCGGAGGCCTCTACTTCAGGTAGTAAGGATCAACCAGAGCCAGGAATGGATCCTTCTATGCTTACTACCTTTTTAGAGACATGCATGAAACTGTTGCGCGACAATAAGGCAGTTAAGGGACTACAGGAGTTGATCACCAGGTGCGCGGGGTCAGGGGAACCGTGCGTAGTCCGGAAATTAGGGAAGCATGCATTGCACACCAGGAGGGAAATGAGATTGATGGTGCAGATTGGCAAATATGAAATGGATTAGGTAATCCTAGACCTGGGTTCGGACGCGAATGTATTACCGAAGCAGACATGGGAACGTATGGGCAGGCCTGCGTTACAGTGGTCCCCTATTCAATTACGAATGGTGAACCAACAGAATATTTTTCCCATGGGGAGGTTGCAAGGGGTAACAGTTGATATCGAAGGCACGAGCACACAGATGAACTTTGAAGTAATAGAGATTGTCGATGACAGCAATCCTTATCCCATGTTGCTAGGAATAGACTGGGCCACTGATATGAATGGAGTCATTAACCTGAAGAAGCGGAAGATGATATTCGAGAAAAAGTCCCTACGTGTAGTAGTTCCGCTAGACCCAGCCAAAGGAGCACGCTACACTGAACCAATGCGTGACGATGAAAGTGACGATGAGCTAGATTGTATTTACTAGATAACGGCGTGAGACCAGGATCGGGTGAACCTGACTGCAGATGGGAGAATTTAATGGGAGCGCAACAGCTCCTATACTTTGGATTCAGACGAAGAAGTATAACGCTGGTAGAACCGGTTACACGAAGTGACAACGCTGAATTGCAATATGATGATTAGATCACTGCGTCGCATGACGACATAGGCAAGGGAACTGCCAACATATGATGGGGTGACAGCGGTGGATGAATTACTGGACAAATTTGAAAGCGCAGTACCAGAACAGCAACGGTATGGTGCGATGGAAGGGGCGCTGCGCGCAACACCTACGCGATGGTGGAATACACATCAAAAGACCATTGGAAACTGGCGCAAATGTAGAATATGGATGGGCTTACGGTTTGGAAGTCCCCAACATCGAATGAGAGCCGGGCAGCTAGGATAAAGTAGTTTGTGTGCCCACCTGTGTCGATGAGTGTAGACGTGTGTTGTACAAGCACATCCCAGACTAAGGATCGAAAATCAAAACCAGACATGGCAATAGGAAAAGCGACGTGCACCACAAATATTCCATGTCGGAGCATTCAAAAAGCTATGAGGAATCATGAACAGAGTTTACCAGGCGAGACGAATTGACTGGGACCTACGCATACCAACAGTTCGATGGGCCTATAGGGCCATAAGCAAAAACTGGAGCGCGAAAGTGATCCCAACACTGACGAGAAGAAACGGAACCATAAGAGCATAGACGAATCCCCCTAAAACAGCTCCCATAATTGGGAGATCATGTGAGGACCATAGCAAAGAGATTATGCAGCCGCGTGAGGACGAACATATGCAGATTCAAGAAGCCATTCGGTGAGGGAACCTTGAGCTTCGCGAACTCGAAGAAGATCGGGTACGACTGAAGCAGAAAAGCATGTTAATGGACGCAGATATCAAAAAACTGGAAACCAAAATTGCGCAAGCATTACGCGTCGACAGAAGGACAGGACAACGTATGGGCAGCCCTACCATCACACTAGAAGAGTGTCGCTGAGAATTTTTTGCTATACTACCATGGCTACGACCGCACCTTATCAGACAAAGTAACTAGGGAAGCACACTGCATAAGGAAGAACACGAGGCGCTGACTGGCGCGAGGGTAACTAAGGAAGGCCCGCGGACTGAGTTGGAAGGTGACTTGAAGCCTCGCACCAGTGGTGCAACCACCTGACTATCCGTAGGAAGCACAGTCTCAATGCTCCAAGCAGTTGAAAGAGAGCGCGGGACTATAAAAGAGGCTGTATGGGAGCTGTGCGACACAGAAATTGCGTGCAGGATCAGTATGATGCACGGGTCACGTACGTGCACAAGGGGCTGTGCTACAGCGCAAGTAGACTGGGAAGTGACCATTAGTGTCACTATTCATGACATGATGTCCAATTTAAGGCAACGAGGAGCGAACGGCGGGCAATTAAGACACAAAGTCAGAACTAGATTTGGGACTATCTGCCACCAATCTCGCATTAATGAGCTAAATATGGGGGGAATGGTCGAATTTGAATTCAAAAGGGCCTATAAATCACAGGTGGCTCTCCACCAAACAACCCTTGGTGTTTTGAGAATTCAGTTGTTGTGCTATCAATTGGGTATGAACCTAACGAATTTGGAGGTTGTGAGAGAAAGTCCATGGTTTGAAACATTATCGAAGGAGACACAGAATTCCCTTATCAGAATGATTTCAACAACCAAGGGAGTGGTGCAAAGCTCTACGCCGCTAGTAGGGGATGCACCGAAAATCCCTAAATCGCCCCAGACGCCGAGGCCCAAAAAGGATCCACAGGCAACAGGACCGGTCCGTATGTCTCCGCGAAATCCGCAGTTCAGTAAACTGACTATGGAAGATAAGGGCAAGACGGTTAATATTGAGATAGATGATGAGGAGGAGGATCTTTAGGCCTTTGTAGAAGAGATTGAACCAGATGAAGAGGTGGAGGAAGACATTCAGCCAGTGTGTGCTGCAGCAAAATTGCCCAAATATGTCCCCCCACGGAAAGGGAAAACAAAAGTACCCAAGGACGTGGATACCGTTAAGAACGCACTCGAAACCCCACTCCTCCCAGATGGAATTCTATTTGAGGGTTCAGTCCTGGGCCGCGTACCCACGATGAAATTTGAAGATTGGGACCTCGCGGACAGCAAAAAGTTCCCACATTTGGAGACTAGCCAACTTATGAAACAAAGCAAGGAGGGGGTAGTTACAGTGCTGCAGCCATGGAAATGGTTGCGTGGGGTGGAGGAGGCCAGGCTACTCCACCTACTATGGATTCTGCATTTTCACCGGGCACCAATCACGATATTCGTCATCAGGCAACTACTTTTCCTAGTGCATGAGGGGTACTTGTGGCTGGAGGAGTCGATTCCCATTACGATGGAGCTGATTCATAGGATTTCAAACCTTCCTTGTACAGGAAGGGACCCCGCAGAAATAGCTAGCCAAAGCGGAGACTTGGCACTCGCAGAAGCCATGAAGAAGAAATACAAGTTAGAGAAGAAGCAGAGGGGCTATGTGATTACTAGCATTCAAGACAAAGGGGTGCGCATAGCCACTCAGCTGCTGGCAGGTAAAGTGATGAGAAAATGTCGCAACAACGAGGTACCAACAACGGTCATCACACTGGCCGAACTATGCGCCGAGGGGGTACAGTTCAACTAAGCGCAGTTCCTCTGCGAGGAGTTCCTGACGAACTGCAAGGAGGCTCAGGAATAGGATAAGACCTTCCACTATATTTGGTTGCTCTTATCCATCTTGTTGGTTGCAGGGGAATTTCCGGAGGACAATCAATTTCCTCTCCTCAACCAGGACTTGCCAGAGGCAGCGAAATACGCGTCGCTTTGGGCGACAAGGCATGGCACGCGCATCCACAAGATCAAGATCTTCTGGATGCTCATGGAGGCGAGCGTACATATATGGATCCACAAGCAGCTGCACCTATCCCCCATGGTATATGACAGTCTGTGGAACTTTGCATACTTTAAGGCGGATATGCACAATGTGTATATCAAGGCGCGGAAGGGCCTGGAGCAAAACTGGACCAAACTCCCATTCATCGCAATTGATGACGCTGTTTTCGCAGTGCTCGACTCATGGCCACCCAAATGGCACGCCCCGAATCTGGCAGCATGCGATGAGGCAGCGATACAAATATAGAAGGATGCCACCAAATTGCTGGCACAACAGAAGTGGAACGAGCAGTTAGCCGAGGAATTAAGGGATTCCCATGAGGCAGCAAAGGCCGCCAAGACAGCAGCAGCTGGGGCCACCATGACACAGGAGGAAAGAGGACCGGACCTGACCATAGGGCATGGGATAAATGATACAATGGAAGGCGCGGACCCAAGCACCACCTCTACACAATTGAAACGGCCATGCGGGACGGAACGAACAGGGCCATGGAAGAAGACCAAGGCTTCCAAATTAGATGGGGAGCCTATTACACTGACAGAGGGTGATCTATATGACATCGGCGACACAGTTCGCGAGGTCACCAAGGAGGCACTTCAAGAAGCAATGACGGAGCAGTAGAATGTGTTGGGGGCACTTAGGGCACAACTACAGGGACTTCAGGTGCGACTCCCACAAGAAGGAACGGTAGCCATCTACGATGCCACGGGAGCATCGGCAATAGAGCAGTTGTTGCGGGCCAAAATCGCCAACACCGTCGTGCTATCGGAAGGAGCACTAACAACGGACAACATGGAGGATAGAGCCATGGTAGGACGGATCAAGGGACTCGACCTAAACTTAGCTGCCCTTCTGCGGGATATTTTATACCAGCTACAAGACGGAGCGACAACAAAACTTCGCCCTATGGAGGGACATGCAATGCAAATGCTAAGTGAACAACGAATCAACATCGAACAACTTACCCTACAACGTGATGAAGCGGTGGCTCAGAACCAGTAGTTGGAGCAGATCGTAGAGGAAGCATGTCGCCGCGTCCTAGAACTGGAAATTGCGACAGATCTGCCAGCGGGAATACAGATCCACAAATTGGCCAGTGGATTCCGCGAGGCGAAGGAGGAAGCTATGAGGATCCAGTTGGACCTCAACCTGCAAATTGTTGAACTACGATTAAAGGCACAGCCCTCCACGCCCCCAGAAGTTTGAGATCAACGCGCTGGCAATATCCGAAAAGGGTTGGAAGAAATTGAACAGGCAGTGCAAAGCTGCACCACATTGTTGGAAGAATCCTTCGAGGTCCTCACAACCTTATAGGAGGACCCCACCATACAGCAGTTGGAAATAGAGGCACGGGAGCTTCAAATGCAATATGATAGTGTGCACGGGACGGTGCAGACAGTGGTCCTAACTCAGCGGCTTACGAGGTTACAACAGGCAAAGGCATTGAAGGAGCAAGTGGACGCAGCGTGCCAAAAAGAGGCAGTACTTAAAGCACGCGTCCAGCCTTGGATTGATGAGGCCTTCCTCATCACGGCCGACATTGAAGGAAAACTCATGCAAATGAAAGTGATGCGTGACCTGAGACAGGGATTTGACCCTGACAATGAGCATTCAGCCGAGTGAGCATAACAGATCTAGCAGATGGCAGAGCAGTGTGCTACGGATCTTTGCGCAGCACAAGCACAACTGGATGGACTTCGCGCAAAGATCGCCGCACCAGCAGAGTGACTCGAGACGAGTCACGATGATTATGTTGGGGGCCTGTTGGGCAGTGGATCCCCCCATAGTATGTTTTTGGGGCTTGAAGCCCGAATTTTGGTTAAGTGCAATGTAAAGACCCCACGAAATGCAGGCGCGGAGCACGAGAGTCTAGGGTTGTCCACCCTAAAATAATGTAATTTAATGTATGGTATGTCAGCCTACCCATGGTCCGCAGACCATGGGATTGTATAAATAGAGTGAGGCTCTAAGGGTAAAGTCAATATTAGTTTTGACAAGTAATAGATAGATGCGAAGGCATGGTTAGAAGATAGAAGTAAATCTGAAGTGAATTGGGTCGTAGTAGTAGGTAGAGGCTCTACAGCTGAGTGAACAGAGGCCTAGTAGATTTCGCAGCTGTGTGTGCAGACCCCTACAGCTGAGTGCGCAGGGCGGAGTTGGGATTGTACTTGGACAGAGAATTAATAAAAGATAAGTTGATTTTGAAATATTGTGTGTCTATTCTTTTTTTATGCATCTCTTTACAGTTTTATGATTGCACGCACTTGTTATGAATGTTGAATGATTAATGAGAGTATTGGGCCCACATAATTAAGTAAGATATATAATAATAGCACAGTAAGGATAAAGGATCTAGACAACACCTCTTCGCGCTCTTTACAGAGCTACACGGAAGAAGTCACACAAGTTGCAAAGGACAGACCGCTGCGTGGAGCAGCACAAGCGTGCAGGTTCGGTTCGTGAACTTCCTAGACTTCATCAAGACATCCCTAGGGTGCGGAAACCTGGTTCCATCACCCTACCATACTACCTCAAGTGAGACCTCAGTCCGCGCACCGCGGACTGTTACCGAAAGGGCCGGTAGTTTCGTGATTTGTTTGGCTAAATCACTTCTAAACCTGGGTCAGGCCCCAACAAGCCAACAGTAAGTTGAGAGACAATGATGATGGTGTCTATAAATCATTGGTCTCACCAAGAATTGTGCTTTGAATTTATGGAGAGATAGAGTTGTTAGTCAAGGCCTTATTATGTGACAATGTTGGTTTATATGATGCTAAATAGATGGGTTACTAATCTAAATCTTCTTATGAGATCTCTTCATATTGAGAATGTCTATGTACCATTTATGAATACCTCCCTAGTTAAGAGGGAGTGTTGAAAAATGTGTAACTAGGTTCGGTCTTCATAAACATGAAATGTACTTTTGATTATTGTAAATTTAAAAATGAAATTATTTTTATTTATTTTTTTTTAGCATGGGTTTCATGCTCAAGGTCTTTTATTTTATAGACCAAGCACCCATTGAGTGCTTCTAGGGTTTGTCCTAGGTTAATAAGTCAAAAGAGTCATTGTCATAAGTTGAAGACCCCATCGGGCACATTGTAACTAGTAAAGAAAAAAAAAATTGTCCTTAAAAGTGTTAAAATACCCTTCAATACCAAGTCAGCCTAGCAGCTAGCAAGTCGACCTAATTTGAGGAGCTATGTCCACCTTAAGAAGCCTACATGAAAGAGAAAACTTGGCCTCCTTGAAGCACATTCATCACTCACTCATTAAAGCAAAGGAGGAGTAAGAAGAAGGCAACGAAGAAGGAAGAGGATGAAGAAGGCTTGTTTTTGGGCTATTTCTCTCTCACACATGCGAAGGAAGGCTAGGGTTTCTGTAGTAGATCTAGGGTTTTCTTCTACATGTTCGATCTTGAAGAAAGGAAGGAAAGAAGGTTAGACAAAGGTCACAAAATTCCGTCCTCAATCTCCAGAAGGAAGAGAAAGCTAAGAAAAGGTCTAAGGAAGCCTTAGGAGGCTAAAAGAATCTCACATGTGGTAGCAACAACTGCAGGAGGGCCGAAAATTTCAGGTCTGCAATGGAAGCCGAAATTCTGCGGTTGGATGTCGAAGTTGTTCTACTGGAAGAGATTTGACTGGATTTGACTTAAATAAGGAAAGAACATAATCCTTTACGGTTGGACTTGGTCTTGGTATAAAGGTCTTGGAATTCGTCAATTGAAGAATCTATAAGGAAGAGAAGAGATTTCCAGTTTTCCTCTCAAGTGGAGAGGTTTTGGCCCTTGATTGCAGCCTATATTCTGTGTTCTTTTTCTTCTTGCTTTTGGTAGTTGTCTGATGATATACAAACATAATAATAAGTAAGAAAAAGTAAAAAGACATCACAAGCAGTTATCAAGAAAATAGAAATCACTCTAATCATTGCCCTATATATTTATCAACAAAAAGCAACATCCTTGTTAATATCAATTGTTCGTTGTGCTGGAATATAATTTTTTTAGGCCATTTATGTCTCACTGTATCTTAGTCCTCTTTTCCTTGGGAACATGAATGTAGAAATGACAACCAAAGATTCTCAAATTTCCAAGTTTTGACTTCTCACCTGTGAAGATGTTGGGTCCCTATAATACTAGTGATTACCCCATTACTATTGTAGTTATACCCCCTATTTATATTGTTGTGCCCCTATTACCCCCATATTGTTATTTCTATGCCCCATAGAATCCCTCTATTTTTATTTTTGTGGTTTTATATTATTATTGTTAGGTCGGCTGGATTATATTGTGACTCCTTAGACTCCTATATATAGAAAGGAGGTTTTGTCATTTGTACCATCCAAGAATTGTTCATTTATGTAATGTAAAGGAGGTTGCCCCCTCAAAGAGGCTGAATTCTAAGGCGTGGATTTATCTTTTCTATCTTTTCTTGAGCGGGTTTCATAACATTTGGTATCAGAGCTTTGGATTATAGGGTTTCGCTGCTCCAAACAGGTCATCATGGCCTTTTCACTATAACTTTTTTTCTGTGACGTTTCAGAAGCCGCAAAAAAAACCCATTTGAGAAGAATTGGCGCTGAACCTTGGGTCCGAATTTCAGAGCTTTTTGCGTGATATTTTCGGAGATATGATCTGAGGAAGTTGGCCTTTTTGCAGACTCCTGAATTACATTCAAAACAGGTGACCTGGGGAAAATCGTCATAACTCTCTCTCTGAGGATCGGATTGAAATTTCGTAAAAAGGTACAGAAAGAGGACGGACTGTAGTTTCTTGTGTGTGTGTTTCAGATTCAAAGGTTGAAACAGTGACTCGTGGCACGTCGTACAAGTTCGCTCTACTGAACCAGTCTAAAAGCAAGTCACTGTGGGAGATTTCACATAACTCTTCCTTGGAGAATCCAATTTGGCTCAGACTTGTGGCATTGGAAAGAGGACGCAGAAGGCTACTGTAGGTAGCAATTTCAGAATTGGATGATCCAAAATTACAGAGATACATCAGATTCAATATCAGGCTTCTATAAAGTGAAAAAAGGTGTGTAGTTTTTTTTTAATTTTTGTGTAAGCTTGGTTTAACGGAATTCAAAGGGCATAGTAAAACATTATTATCGGTAACTGATGCCCCGAGGAAAGAAAATGCAAACACCTAGTAAGGAACCTGAAAGCTCTAGCATGACTCATGAAGAAGAGGAAGAAATGCTACATGATATATCAAAATTACAAGAACAAGTGCAACAAATGTCACGCTCACAAAAGCTAACAGAAGCTAAGATAAGTGGCGTGGAATCTAAGGTAAATGGCGTGGAATCTAAGATAAAGGGAATGGAAGCTAAGATGGATGGCATGGAAGCTAAGGTGAATGGCATGGACGCTAAAATTGATGGCATGGATGATAAGATGGATGAATTGAAGAAGTTGCTACAAGAAAGGGTCACTAATGGTGAAAAGGTAATAAAGGAAACTCATGATGAGAATAAAAGAAATGTTAATCATGATTCCATAGACTCTAATGTTGGATCGAAGACTCACCATGTTCCAAAAATCGATATGAGGAAGTTTGATGGCAAGGATCCCGCCACATGGATATTACAGATGGAGCAATTCTTCGATCTCAATAATGTGCAAAACACACAAAAGGTACGTATGGCAACTTTATATTTGGAACCAAATCAGTTTGTATGGTATCAATGGCTTTGTTCTCGTAAACAATTTATCACTTGGGCAATTTTTACGGAAGAATTGATAGCACATTATGAGGATACAAAAAGCAACACTTTTTTTAGCCAATTGATAAGTCTCAAACAAAAGGGTTCAATAATGGAGCACATTGAGGAGTTCCAAAAATTGAACATAAGGGTAAAAGATATTCCAGAGGAGCATAGGATTGATGTGTTCATAGGGTCTTTAAAGGATAATATCCAACATGATGTGCGCCTTTGGGAACCTGATTCATTAGAGAAGGCATTCAGGTTAGCAAGAAAAATGGAAAGCAAAATTATGGCAACTAGGAAGCATACCGTTCACAACTATAAAGACGGAAGTGTTGTTGCCCATAGTCTTCCACAACCTACAAGGTTGACACCACAACAATTGGAAGAAAAAAGAGCAAAAGGGCTTTGTTACAATTGTGATAGCAAATACACAAAAGGTCATAAGTGTGCTGAGAAGAAATTATTCTACATAGATTGTGAAGAGGAAGAAGAAAAGGAGCAAGAAAGGTCAAAAGAAGAGGATATATTCCAGGAACAAAGCCTAGATGAAGAACAAATAAATCCGACCATATCTTGTAATGCATTGGCGGGAATTACCACTCCTCAAACCATCAAGATAGAAGGACAAATCAAGAAGAAAAAGGTAATAGTGTTGATTGATTCAGGAAGCACCCACAATTTTATTCATTGTAGGGTAGCAAAAGAATTGAATTGCTTCCTATATCCAGCACCAGAGTGTCAAGTGATGATTGCAAATGGAGGAACAATAAATTGTTCTGGAAAGTGCCATAATATCAAGCTATCCATGGGAGAATATGTATTGACTAGCCCAATGCTTTCCATTCCAATGGGAGGTGCTGATGTTGTACTAGGAGTCCAATGGCTACAATCCTTGGGTACAATAGCTTTTAATTTTCAAGAACTTTTCATGAAATTTTCTGTGGAAGGAAAGGAAGTTGAATTAAGGGGTATTGCAGGGAAACCAGGAAAGATAATCAGCTCTAATGGCATGACAAAGCTTCTAAAAAAGGAGCAAAGAGGTGTAATTGCACAATTATGTTCGCTAGATGTTTCCACATTGGAATCATCTATTTCTCCAGATCTCCAAAAAGTCCTGGACAATCATTCCAAGGTATTTGAGACTCCCAAAGGTCTCCCACCTATGCGTGATCATGATCATGCTATTCATCTGATTCCAGGAAGTGTTCCTCCAAACATCAGGCCGTACAGATATCCATATGTCCAAAAAAGTGAAATTGAACGTATGGTTGCAGAAATGCTAGAGGCTGGTATAATTCAACCGAGTCAAAGTTCTTTCTCAGCTCCAGTAGTATTGGTGCACAAGAAGGATGGATCATGGCGCATGTGTCCAGATTATAGGGAGCTCAACAAGCTCACTATTAAAGATAAGTTCCCCATTCCTGTTATTGATGAATTACTGGATGAATTGCATGGATCAATTTACTTCACCAAGTTGGATCTTCGTTCGGGATATCATCAAATCAGAATGAAGATTGAAGACATTCCGAAAACAGCATTTAGAACTCATGAGGGTCATTATGAATTTTTGGTCATGCCTTTTGGCCTTACCAATGCACCTTCAACATTTCAAGGTTTGATGAATTCAATTTTCAAACCATTCCTTAGAAAATTTGTGTTAGTATTTTTTGATGATATACTAATCTACAGCAAGTCTTGGAAGGATCATGTTGAACATGTTGACAGGGTGCTACAACTATTGGAGGAGAAACAATTATATGCAAAAAGATCCAAATGTTTCTTTGGAGTCCAGGAGGTGGAATATTTGGGTCATATTGTATCTCATGAAGGAGTTAAGGTAGACCCTAGCAAAATTAAAGCCATTAAGGAATGGAAAATCCCCACATCCATAAAGCATCTGCGAGGATTTCTTGGGTTGACAGGGTATTATCGCAAGTTTGTTAAGAATTATGGGAGAATAGCAGCACCTCTAACAACATTATTGAAGAAAGATTCATTTTCATGGACTTCAGAAGCAACAAAGGCCTTTGAACATCTTAAAGAGGCAATGTGCCAAGCACCGGTCTTAGCTACACCGGACTTCACAAAAACCTTTATTGTGGAATGTGATGCTTCAGGAAATGGAATTGGTGCTGTTCTAATGCAAGATGAAAGACCCATTGCTTTTGAAAGTCGTCCAATCAAGGGAAAGTTTTTAAACAAAGCTATTTATGAGAAGGAAATGTTGGCAATACTCCATGCACTTAAGAAATGGCGACCCTACCTAATGGGAAGACACTTCAAGGTAAAAACGGATCATGATAGCCTTAAATACTTTTTAGAACAAAGATTATCCTCTGAAGAGCAACAAAAGTGGGTCACAAAGATGTTGGGTTATGACTTTGAAATCATCTACAAAAAAGGGAAGCAAAATGTGGTGGCAGATGCACTCTCAAGAAAGGATGAGGATGTGGAAGCATTGTTGTGTGCCATTTCTATTATCCAACCAGATTGGATAAACGAAGCAAGGGAGGAATGGAAGAATGACGAAGAAGTGTGGGCACTTATTCAAAAGTACAACAAGATTCCAGTACTTCTGATACATTTAGCTGGAAAAATGATTCGTTATGGTACAAAGATCGCTTATACCTCTGTAAGAATTCCCAGCTAAAACAAAAGATTCTTATGGAATTGCACACTTCTCCCTTAGGAGGGCACTCAGGATTTTTAAAAACTTACCACAGGGTTAAGAAGGAATTTTTTTGGGATGGCCTTAAATCAGATATTCAAAAGTTTGTGGCGGAATGTTTGGTTTGCCAGCAAAATAAAGTTGAAACAATTAAGACACCAGGTCTATTACAACCTTTATCCATTCCAAGCCAACGTTGGGAGGAGGTTTCAATGGATTTTATCACAGGTTTACCCAAGTCTGAGGGAAAGAGTGTCATCATGGTGGTAGTTGACAGACTTACCAAGTATGCACACTTTTGTGCATTATCACATCCATTTAAAGCCAGTACAGTTTCTACTGCATTTATGGAAACAGTTCAAAAGCTACATGGAAACCCAAAGATTATTGTAAGTGACAGAGATCCCATTTTCACTGGAAATTTTTGGACAGAATTATTTTCTTGTCTTGGTACTCAGTTAGCTCATAGCTCATCTTATCATCCTCAATCTGATGGGCAAACTGAGATAGTAAACAAATGTTTGGAAGGATATCTTCGTTGCTTTGTATCTGATAAACAGACACAATGGGTCAAATGGTTGCCTCTAGCTGAATGGTGGTATAACACTTCCTTCCATACAGCAACAAAAATGACCCCATTTATGGCACTTTATGGGTATCAACCACCATCCATCACATCATATTTAAGAGAAAATTCTAAGGTTCAGGCAGTGGAACATCACATCGAACATCAACAACAAGTCCTCCAACTCTTAAAGGATAACCTCGTGTTGGCACAAAATAGAATGAAACAACAGGCAGATCAACATCGCAGTGAAAGAAGTTTTGATGTAGGTGATTGGGTATTCCTACGGCTACAACCATATAAGCAAATGTCCCTAAAGCAAGCTAAGAAGGATAATAAATTATCACCAAAGTATTATGGTCCGTACAAGGTGTTGGAAAAGATTGGTACTATGGCATACAAATTGGAGCTTCCTGCAGCTTCTCGATTGCACCCAGTTTTCCATGTTTCATGTTTAAAGAAGGTTATAGGTGACAAGCTCCCAATTCAAACAATATTTCCAGAACTTGACGAGGAAGGAAAAATTATATTGGAACCGGAAGCAATCACAGAAACAAGAACTCGACAGCTACGAAATCGATCAATTTCAGAGTATCTTATCAAGTGGAAGAACTTATCCGCTGAAGATTCCACATGGGAGGATGAGAATTTTATGCAGAAGTATCCAGAACTGCTCAAGCGTTGAGGACAACACTTTTTTGAAGGAGAGGGGCATGTTGGGTCCCTATAATACTAGTGATTACCCCATTACTATTGTAGTTATACCCCCTATTTATATTGTTGTGCCCCTATTACCCCCACATTGTTATTTCTGTGCCCCATAGAATCCCTCTATTGTTATTTTTGTGGCTTTATATTATTATTGTTAGGTCGGCTGGATTATATTGTGACTCCTTAGACTCCTATATATAGAAAGGAGGTTTTGTCATTTGTATCATCCAAGAATTGTTCATTTATGTAATGTAAAGGAGGTTGCCCCCTCGAAGAGGCTGAATTCTAAGGCGTGGATTTATCTTTTCTATCTTTTCTTGAGCGGGTTTCATAACAGAAGACTTCTTCAAGAGTCTTGACCATGAATCATGGCTTTAGTGATTTCCATAATGATTCATTTATTTCTCTTAATTCCAACATCCTTTCAAAAAGCAATAAGTTCCTTGGAGGCGTATTCTCCACCATTATCGTAACCCAAAATTTTGATTCTTCTTCTTGTAAAATTGTTCACCTGAGCCTTGAATTCCTGAAACTTATCAAAGACTTCATCCTTGGTATTTAAGAAATAAATCCATATCTTTCTAGAGAACTCGTTAATTACATAGTATAGAAATCCACCCAAGGATTTCACAGACATGGGTCCACACACGTTAGAATGTACAAGGTCTAAAATTCCTTTGGAACTACTATCATTCTTAGGAAATAGTCCCTTGGTGTTCTTCCAAAGTGCACATCCTTCGCAAACTCCTTCATGTTCAACCTTGATTTATGGCATACTTGTAACAATTTCTTTCATTCTAGGCAAGGCTTTATAATGAATGTGTGCATATCTTCAGTGCCATAATTCACAAAGATTAGTATCAGTGTGTATCAAATGCTTGAATTGATCATCCTAGGATTCTATACAATCCTCCTTCACGCACACCAATTACTTTAGCATAATATATGCTCGAGCCTTTCTTCCATACTAGGACTTGACCATTAACAAAAGAAACTTTATACCCTTTATCTTACAAGCATGCAGTAGAGACCAAATTATTTTTCAAACCAGGTACATCTATATTATTTAAGAAAAAGTTATCTTGTCCTCACTTGGGAAGACAAAATGGAGGATTAGGTAAGCATTTGGCATCCGATACTCTTTAAGGATGAGGTAGGGAATCCAAGATAAGAGTAGTCGTGAACCGATATTCTTTGAAAACTAGTTATCGAAGATCAGAATAGTCCAAGGAAGGTCATACTCTGTGAACACCCAGGTGGGGTATGTACCTTCAGCGACAATGATGATGGTGTCTATAAATCATTAGTCTCACCAAGCATTGTGATTTGAATTTATGGAGAGATAGAGTTGTTAGTAAAGGCCTTTCTATGTGACAATGGTGGTTTATATGATGCTAAACAGATAGGTTACCAATCTGACTCTTCTTATGAGATCTCTTCATATTGAGAATGTCCATTTACCATTTATGAATACCTCCCTAGTTAAGAGGGAGTGTTGAAAAATGTGTAACTAGGTTCGGACTTCAAAAAAATGAAATGTACTTTTGATTCTTGTAAATTGTAAAATGAAATAAAATTATTATTATTATTATTGAGCATGTGTTTCATGCTCAAGGCCTTTTATTTTATAGGTCAAGCACCCATTGAGTGCTTCTAGGGTTTGTCCTAGGTTAAGAAGTCAAAAGAGTCATTGTCATAAGTTGAATACCCCATCGGGCACATTGTAACTAGTAAAGAAAACTATTTTTGTCCTTAAAAGTGTTAAAATACCCTTCAAGACCAAGTCGGCCTCGCAGCTAGTAAGTTGACCTAATTTGAGCTATGTCCACCTTGAGAAGCCTATATAAAGGAGAAAACTTAACCTCTTTGAAGCACATTCATCATTCACTCATTCAAGCGAAGGGGGAAGAAGAAGAAGATAGCAAAGAAGGAAGAGGATGAAGAAGACTTGTTTTTGGGATATTTCTCTCTCACACATGCGAAGGAAGGCTAGGGTTTCTGTAACAGATCTAGGGTTTTCTTCTACATGTTCAATCTTGAAGAAAGGAAGGAAAGAAGGTCAGAAGAAGCCATCCTCATTCTCCAAAAGGAAGAGAAAGCTAAGAAAAGTTCTAAGGAATCCTTGGGAGGCTAAAAGAATCTCATACATGTGGCAGCAACAACTACAGGAGGGCCGAAAATTTCAGGTCTGCAATGGAGACCGAAATTCTGCAGTTGGAAGTCGAAGTTGTGCTACTGGAAGAGATTTGACTGGGCTTGACTTAAACAAGGAAAGGACATCATACATTACAGTTGGACTTGGTCTTGGATGGTTTTGATCTTGGTATAAAGGTCTTGAAATTCGTCAATTGAAGAATCTATAAGGAAGAGAAGAGATTTTCATGTTTTCCACTCAAGTGGAGAGGTTTGGCGCTCGATTGCAGCCTATATTCTATGTTCTTTTTCTTCTTGTTTTTGGTATTTGTTTGATGATATACAAACATAATAATAAGTAAGAAAAAAGTAGAAAGACATCACAAGCAGTTAACAAGAAAATAGAAATCACTCTAATCATTGCCCTATATATTTCTCAACAAAAACTAACATCCCTACTAATATCAATTGTTCGCTATGCTGGAATATAATTTTTTTAGGCCTCATATGTCTCACTGCATCTTAATACTCTTTTCCTTGGGCACATGAATGTAGAAAGGACAACCAAAGATTCTCAAATTTCCAAGTTTTGACTTCTCACCTGTGAAGACTTCTTCAAAAGTCTTGACCATGAATCATGGCTTTTGTGGCTTCCATAATGGTTCTATTATTTCTTTCAACAATCCCATTATATTGAGGGTTGTAAAGGACAATCAAATCCCTCTTAATTTCAACATCCTTGCAAAAAGAAATAAGTTCCTTGGAGGCGTATTCTCCACCACTATCATAACCCAAAATTTTGATTCTTCTTGTAAAATTTTCCACCTGAGCCTTGAATTCCTCATACTTATCAAAGATTTCATCCTTGGTCTTTAAGAAATAAATCCATGTCTTTCTAGAGAAATCATCAATTACATGGTATAGAAATCCACCCAAGGATTTCACAGACATGGGTCCACACACATCAGAATGTACAAGGTCTAAAATTCCTTTGGAACTACTATCATTCTTAGGAAATGGTCCCTTGGTGTTCTTCCCAAGTGCACATCCTTTGCAAACTCCTTCATGTTCAACCTTGATTTATGGCATACTTGTAAAAAATTATTTCATTCTAGGCAAGGCTTTATAATGAACGTCTGCATGTCTTCAGTGCCATAATTCACAAAGATTAGCATCATTGTGTATTGATGGTTAAATTGATCGTCCTAGGATTCTATACAAGCCTCCTCCGTGCACACCAATTACTTTAGCGGAATCTATGCTCGATCCTTTCTTCCATACTAGGACTTGACCATTAACAAAAGCAACTTTATACCCTTTATCTTACAAGCATGAAGTAGAGACCAAATTCATTTTCAAACGAGGTGCATATAATATATCATTTAAGAAAAACTTATCTTGTCTTCACTTGGGAAGACAAAATGGAGGATTAGGTAAGCATTTGGCATCCGATACTCTTTAAGGATGAGGTAGGGAATCCAAGATAAGAACAGTCGTGGACCGATATTCTTTGAGGACTAGTTATCCAAGATAAGAATAGTCCAAGGAAGGTCATACTTTGTGAACACCCGGGTGGGGTATGTTCCTTGAGATACAATGATGATGGTGTCTATAAATCATTGGTCTCAACAAGCATTGTGTTCTGTGTTGAAAATGGCAACAAGAAATGCTAAAAATAGAAGTGCTAAAAATAACACTACTATAAATAGCAGTTTGGGTACCAGTGCTGGATTGAGCAACAAGGAATGAAAAATGGAAGTGCTAAAAATAACATACTATTTTTAGCAGTTCAGGATGGATTCCTAATTTTAGTCAATCCCTGGAGTAAAATAGGAAGTAAAATTCGAATTTGAACTTAACAGTTGTTTGAAAATAAATTAATTAATTCTCCATGAGTTAATTAGTTGTGAAAAATCAAACATGAAGTCTATGTGAGGACAAGAAACAGTTTCTCTATTAATTGAGGAATTTATCCATCAAATAAAGAGATAAGGATGAGTTCTAATTTGAGTTGTAATTAGTTGGCTCAGTTAACAGAGTCAAGTCCAGTTAGATTGATTTAAACAGTTTGTTTAAATTAATGTGAGTTCAGTTAGTTAATGCATGCTTGCATATAACTGTTGCACTTCAGATAACTGAAGATTCTCTCATGAATAACTCATGCATGTCAGTTCAGACAGATACCTAGTTGAGATCAGAGAGGGGATAATGTACTATCAATTGGATGAATATTTTTCCTATAAAGGAAGCTCATCCATGATGAGGATTTATCTCCTTCAGGACTGCATAGTTGGATCAGAGGTTAGTGAGTGTGTGAAGAGGCCAATTCACACAAGTGGCTACACTGGACCCCAATCAAAATTGCGCAAATAAATAGGAGGCTTGGAGGGTAGATCAGGAGGTTTGAGAGAGGCCTTTGACTGTCTATGAGCAGTAGAGGTATTGAAGATAGAGCAGGATAGCTTATATTGGCTATATTTCCACTTGTATGATAATACAGAGTTGGGGTTTTAGGCTGACGCTTTCCCTAGGTAAATTCTTCTGTGTTATGTGTGATTGATTTCTCCATATCAGTTATATGTGTTCTTATTGACGTTGCTCATGTTCGATTAAGCTTCCGCTAAATTGGTTGTAGAAGTAGATCAAGTATTTTTCTTTAGTTTATTGCATTATCAGGTGATCTATGGGTGGGAATTTCTACATTTTGAACTTATGGAGAGATAGAGTTGTTATTCAAGGCCTTGATATGTGACAATGGTGGTTTATATGATGCTAAACAAATGGGTTACCAATCTGACTCTTCTTATGAGATCTCTTCATATTGAGAATGTCCATGTACCATTTATGAATACCTCCCTAAGTGTTGAAAAATGTGTAACTAGGTTCGGCCTTCATAAATATGAAATGTACTTTTGATTCTTGTAAATTTTAAAATGAAATAAAATTATTATTATTATTTTTTAGCATGGATTTCATGCTCAAGGTCTTTTATTTTATAGGTCAAGCACCCATTGAGTGTTTCTAAGGTTTGTCCTAGGTTAAGAAGTCAAAAGATTCATTGTCATAAGTTGAATACCTCATCGGGCACATTGTAACTAGTAAAGAAAATTATTTTTGTCCTTAAAAGTGTTAAAATACCCTTCAAGACCAAGTTGGCATGGCAGCTAGCAAGTCGACCTAATTTGAGGAGCTATGTACACCTTGAGAAGCCTATATAGAGGAGAAAACTCGACCTCCTTGAAGCACATTCATGACTCACTCGTTCAAGTGAAGGAGGGAGAAGAAGAAGGCAACGAAGAAGGAAGAGGATGAAGAAGACTTGTTTTTGGGCTATTTCTCTCTCACACATGCGAAGAAAGGCTAGGGTTTCTGTAATAGACCTAGGGTTTTCTTCTACATGTTTGATCTTGAAGAAAGGGAGGAAGGAAGGTATGATGAAGGTCACAAGAAGCCATCTGCAAGCTCTAGAAGGAAGAGAAAGCTAAGAAAAGGTCTAAGGAAGCATTGAGAGGCTAAAAGAATCTCACACATCTGGTAGCAACAACTGCAGGAGGGCCGAAAATTTCAGGTCTGCAATGGAGGCCGAAATTCTACAGCTGGATGTCGAAGTTGTGCTACTGGAAGAGATTTGACTGGGTTGTACTTTAACAAGGAAATCACATCATCTGTTACAGTTGGAGTTGGTCTTGGAGGGTTTTGGTCTTGGTATAAAGGTCTTGGAATTCTTCAATTGAAGAATCTATAAGGAAGATAAGAGATTTCCAGTTTTTCCTCTCAAGTGGAGAGGTTTTGGCCCTCAATTACAACCTATATTCTGTGTTCTTTTTCTTCTTGTTTTTGGTAGTTGTTTGATGATATACAAACATAATAATAAGTAAGAAAGAGTAAAAAGACATCACAAGCAGTTATCAAGAAAATAGAAATCACTCTAATCATTGCCCTATATATTTCTCAACAAAAAGTAACATCCTTGCTAATATCAATTGTTCTTTGTGCTAGAATATAATATTTTTAGGCCTTTTATGTCTCACTGTATCTTAGTCCTCTTTTCCTTGGGCACATGAATGTAGAAAGGACAACCAAAGATTCTCAAATTTCCAAGTTTTGAATTCTCACCTGTGAAGACTTCTTCAATAGTCTTGACCATGAATCATGGCTTTAGTGGCTTCAATAATGGTTATATTATTTCTTTCAACAATCCCATTCTATTGAGGGTTGTAGAGGACAATAAAATCCCTCTTAATTCCAACATCCTTGAAAAAAGCAATAAGTTCCTTGGAGGTGTATTCTCCACCATTATCATAACCCAAAATTTTGATTCTTCTTCTTGTAAAATTTTCCACTTGAGCCTTGAATTCCTAAAACTTATCAAGGACTTCATCCTTGGTCTTTAAGAAATAAATCCATGTCTTTTTAGAGATATCATCAATTACATAGTATAGAAATCCACCCAAGGATTTCACAGACATGGGTCCACACAAATAAAAATGTACAAGGTCCAAAATTCCTTTGGAACTACTATCTTTCTTAGGAAATGGTCCCTTTGTGTTCTTCCCAAGTGCACATCCTTTGCAAACTCCTTCATGTTCAACCTTGAGTTATGGCATACTTGTAACAATTTCTTTCATTCTAGGCAAGGCTTTATAATGAATGTGTGCATATCTTCAGTGCCATAATGCACAAAGATTAGTATCATTGTGTATCAATGCTTGAATTGATCGTCCTAGGATTCTACACAAGCCTCCTTCATGCACGCCAATTGCTTTAGCTGAATCTATGCTCAAGTCTTTCTTCCATACTAGGACTTGACCATTAAGAAAAGAAACTTTATATCCTTTATCTTACAAGCATGAAGTAGAGACCAAATTCGTTTTCAAACCAGGTACATATAATATATCATTTAAGAAAAAATTATCTCATCTTCACTTGGGAAGACAAAATGGAGGATTAGGTAAGCTTTTGGCATCAGATACTCTTTAAGGATGAGGTAGGGAATCCAAGATAAGAGTAGTCGTGGACCGATATTCTTTTAGGACTACTTATCCAAGATAAGAATAGTCCAAGGAAGGTCATACTCTGTGAACACCCGAGTGGGGTATGTACCTTGAGATACGATGATGATTGTGTCTATAAATCATTGGTCTCGCCAAGAATTGTGCGTTGAACTTATGGAGAGATATAGTTGTTATTCAAGGCCTTGATATGTGACAATGGTGGTTTAGATGATGCTAAACAAATGTGTTACCAATCTGACTCTTCTTATGAGATATCTTCATATTGGGAATGTCCATGTACCATTTATGAATACCTCCCTAGTTAAGAGGGAGTGTTGAAAATTGTGTAACTAGGTTCAGCCTTGATAAATATGAAATGTACTTTTGATTCTTGTAAATTTTAAAATGAAATAAAATTATTATTATTATTATTATTTAGCATGGGTTTCATGCTCAAGGTCTTTTATTTTATAGGTCAAGCACCCATTGAGTGCTTCTAGGGTTTCTCCTAGGTTAAGAAGTCAAAAGATTCATTGTCATAAGTTGAACACCCCATCGGGCACATTGTAACTAGTAAATAAAATTATTTTTGTCCTTAAAAGTGTTAAAATACCCTTCAAGACCAAGTCGGCCTAGCAGCTGGAAAGTCGACGTAATTTGAGGAGCTACGTCCACCTTGAGAAGCCTATATAAAGGAGAAAACTCGACCTCCTTGAAGCACATTCATCACTCACTCATTCAAGCAAAGGAGAAAGAAGAAGAATGCAACGAAGAAGGAAGAGGATTAAGAAGGCTTGTTTTTGGGCTATTCCTCTCTTACACGTGTGAAGGAAGGTTAGGGTTTCTATAGCAAATCTAGGGTTTTCCTCTACATGTTCGATCTTGAAGAAAGGAAGAAAAGAAGGTCAGACGAAGGTCACAAGAAGCCATCCTCAAGCTCTAGAAGGAAGAGAAAGATAAGCAAAGGTCTAAGGAAGCCTTGTGAGTCTAAAAGAATCTCACACATGTGGCAGCAACAACTGCAGGAGGGCTAAGAATTGCAGGTCTGCAATGGAGGCCAAAATTCTGCAATTGGATGTCGAAGTTGTCCTACTGGAAGAGATTTGACTGGGTTTGACTTAGACAAGGAAATCACATCATTCGTTATGGTTGGAATTAGCCTTGGAGGGTTTTTGTCTTGGTATAAAGATCTTGGAATTCATTAATTGAAGAATCTATAAGGAAGAGAAGAGATTTCCAAGTTGTCCTCTCAAGTGGAGAGGTTTTGGCCCTTGATTGCAACCTATATTATGTGTTCTTTTTCTTCTTGTTTTTGGTAGTTTTTTGATGATATACAAACATAATAATAAGTAAGGAAAAGTAAAAAGACATCATAAGCAGTTATCAAGAAAATAGAAATCACTCTAATCATTGCCCTATATATTTCTCAATAAAAAGTAACATCCCTACTAAGATCAATTGTTCGTTGTGCTGGAATATAATTTTTTTAGGCCTTTTATGTCGCACTGTATCTTAGTCCTCTTTTCCTTGGGCACATGAATGTAGAATGGACAACCAAAGATTCTCAAATTTCTATGTTTTGACTTCTCACCTGTGAAGACTTCTTCAAGAGTCTTGACCATGAATCATGGCTTTAGTGGCTTCTATTATCACTCCAGGAAACTATCCTAGGTTGCAGCTCGGAGATGGTTGGTAACATATAATCTTCAATATTGTTCTCTAAACTATTGGAATGAATGATCGTTTGGATCAAGCTAGATAACCATTTCAACTCTGTTTTTACTCAAGACATACATGAACACCCTCAGCTTTCTAAGGCTTTAGACGACTAATGTTCAATAGTTTGTAGATTCAATGGATAGGTGGAGAATACCGACTGTACCAGCAGATGCATATATAAAAACACATGAATGGCCAGCTACAGGAAGTAAAAGAAGCTTGCAAATCTAATTTATCAACACAGAGATAAGATGACAGTTATCTGGCATTAGACAGAGAAGAAACATGAACAACCTATTCAATAGAAAATCCAATTTATCAATGCAGAGATAAGATGACAGTTATCTAGCATTAGACACAGAAGAAATCACAAATAGACCATCCAAGTACAAGCTTAGAACAGAAGAGAAAATGGACATTGAACATATAACATCAAAAGAAGCTTATATTTGCTAGAATCAAGATGAAAAGCTTGAGTAGAAAAGTCTCAATAGTCTCCAAAAGTTGAACCCTTATTACATCTAACTTTCAGCCATTTATTGGCCTTTTACAATGCTCCTGAGCTCTCAGAGGCTTGGAGTGTTAATCTATCCTCTCTGTCCCTTAACTGTTTGATGCCTTGACTAGGCAAGCATGGTTTTGGAGGTTCCTTCTTCTGACAGAAGAGTAACTGCTTTCTGGTATGTTTGTTGTGCTGTCTAGGAGCTCTCTCATGCCAGAGATGCTCCATGATGTTTGTTTTGGCTGTGTTGCGTTATTGATGCTCCATGATCATTTGTTGGTTGTGGCTGCATCGTGCTGGGCCCTTTTGTTTCCCTTTCCGATCTCTGTTTCCCAGCAATATGTCTCCCAGCCTCTGTTTTGTGATTTAATGGGTCTTTGGGCCTCTGTATTCCCTTTAAAATGCAAACAATGACTGTTTTCTGTTTAATACAGAAAACTCTGCAATACTGAGAAAATCCCACCCATCTATTTATTTCGGACTTCAAAAGTCCTTAAGTGTGGTTTATTCATCTGTTTTTTAGTGTTTTAGCCTCCCGATAGTGCATTTCCGCCATGCTAAGGGTTCTTGGCATATGCTTGTTTCGATCTTTGGATGATCTTAAGCAAATTTTGAAGACTTCAAGAGCACATTTGGATCCATTGGCATGATTTTGCTGGCTTATGGAGACTTTAAAGAGCATATTTGGATCCATTTTTGGGCCATTTTCCAACAAGGCTAACACTGGCTCCTTCTGGGGATGAAAGCCTCCCTGTGAGGTTTCAAGAACTACAGAACAATGCCTTTCCTATAAAACCAAAATCAAATCTTCCTCCTAGTGTTCCATTGGGCATGGAGTCTATTTAGCATGAAATAAAAACTTGAAAAAACATATTTACAATACCAAGGCTTTAAAGCCTTAAATGAAATAAAGTTTTAAAAAACCGCCCATTGACTGGGCCATCAAAAACATCTCCTCCTTGCAGACTGTGCAGAATTTCTTTCTCTTGGGTAATGTGCATATCAACGAATTCATCAAAGACTTGTAAAAGCCTATTAATTTCATCATCCTTTTCAAAAACTTTCTAGTATTTGACATTGTCAGGCAGAGATGGTCTATATTTCACCTCATCTCTGTATGCTTTCATCCTTGGATGTTTTGCTTGGAAGGTTTTGTTGACCTGAAAAGTTAATATAAAAGATGAATCAATGCATTCCTGTGTGGGGGACACAAGGAATACACCTGCTCCTGCAGCGCTTTAAAGCAAGCCCCATCAAAGAACATGTCCCAAATTTGTGGGCCTGCTTCCTCTATGATCTAGCAAACTGGTTTTTTAAGCTGCGTGGAGGCCAACTGAGATTCTTCAATCTGAAGAAAACAAGCTCCAAAATCAGTGTCAACAGTATAGATGGGATGGTTAGTGGGATTCCTTTCATTGCTGATGATATAAGCCAACTGATCTTCTCTATATAATCTCCCGCTCTCACCTCCGAAAACTAGGACAGTAGCGTAGGACAGATCATTTTGTAATGATCCACCTAATCTCTTGATCCAACCTCTGGAAAGTAACATGCCAAACTTGGGGGGTACATCTGAGACAAAGTGATGGCTAGGTCCTTGATTAATCCTAGACATTTCACTTTTCTAGAGTCAAAAGAAAACAGGTCATGATAAGGCTTGGTAATGTCAAGACCCAACTTATCCATGATAGCCTTGGGCATTAGATTATGGCTGGCTCCAATGTCCAGAAGGAAATTGTGAAGGATTTTATCATGAATAGTCAAAGAGACATAGAATGATGGGGAGCTGTCCTCATAATTTTCAATCATTGGGCTGAGAATAACAACTAGTTTGTCATCTTGCAGATTTACATAGTTAGTGGAGGCTTGGATAGCTTTAGGCTCAAGTGCCTCGAGGATGGATCTTTTGAAGGACTCATTCTTCACTAGTTCAATCAGAGGTATAGGCATTCTTAGCCTCTAAATTTCTGATTCAAAACTGAAAGGAGAAGAAGACTTGTCAAGGTCTCTTACCTTGTGGGTTGGAGCTTTGAGGATGATAGGATCGACTGCCAGTTGCTTCTGCTTATTAGCTTGTTGAGTTGCAGGGGCAACAGCTCTTTGAATAGGGGTTTCCTTGGCATTATTCATCTTCGACCTCAGATTATATCTTTGCTAATATTCAGTTTGTAGAACAGCTTCACCGTCCCACTCTTCGCTGATCTGGTCATTGAGTAATGACTTTTCATAGGCAGCTTTGGTAAAAAAAGGGGCACTGCCTTTGTCTTCCATACAATGGATCTCATCATCTTCTTCAAACTACTCTTCTTCCATGACCGCATTTTGAAAAGGGGCCTTCACCCTTTGGTCTTCATTGGCGTCTTTACTTCTTTGCAAAATCTGCAACTACTCATTAGCTCTTGTATATGGATTTGGGTTTCTAGGAGCAAAGGTATTAGGAACTCTTCCTTTCCCAGAGTGCTGCTCAACCTTTAATTTTGAGATTTCATAGGCTAATGACTCTATAATCTTGGTCATTTTATCTATCTTGGGACTTGAAGATGATGAAGACTCGCCCCTCTGTCTCCTCCTATCAGCATTTCCCTTGAGCTTCTCTATAGCCATGATGTTTGATTCTACTTCCAAGGCTGCATCCTGCATATCAGCCAAAGTAGCACATCGCCTCTCCCTCAACAGTAAACAGAAGTCAGAATCAAACTCACTGGCATAGATGAGTCTAGCAGAGGTAGTGGTGGGTTTTACTTTAGCTGGTATCTTGTTGTACATGCGGTTAAACCTCTTATTAAAATCAGACAGCAACTCACCATTTTCCCTTTTTAAGTTCCCAAACTCAGTGTGTTAGTAGAGGAGATCCTTCTTATCCCCCCAATGCTATAGAAATGCATCATCTAAAGCCTCAATATCTGCTATAGATCTTGGGGTCAGTTCTCTGAACCATTTTCTAGCCTCTCCATCTAGGCTTTGGACAAAGACTCTCATCCAGAAATCATCTTCACTAATGTCCAGGTTATCAGCGTAGCTATAGAATGATTCAAGATGTTCTTCAGCTGTGACACCTTCAGTCCTAGTGAACTTAGGCATATACTTCTGATATTCTCCAGTAGCCATGGCATTCAAAGGAGTGGGCAGTACTAGAGATCCATACCTAACAGCTATGATTCTTTCCATTTTGGTGGGTGCTTGTGGACCTGCCATAGCTGTGGTGGCTAAAAGAGTATTGGCAGTTTGAATCATAGAGGGCTGAGGAGTGACTGCTAAGACTAAAGGAGTATGATGGATAGGAGGTGAGGTTTCCTTTAGGCTTACAAAAAAATGAGAACCTAAAGAATAAGGAGCTTTATAAATCTCTGAGAGTTTTTCTTCACTACTAGTATTAGATGCTATACTCTCAACATGTATTTGTTCTATTGCAGGATTTTCTTGAAGAGATATAGAATATTGTTTAGGTTTACCTGAACCTGATGCTCCTTTCTGCAATACCTTTCTTTCTTTGATGATTTTTTCAGGGTCAGGTACTGGGTCAGCTTGTGACTTCTGAGGATTTCTCTGAGTATGCCTCACAAACTGAGCCAGAACTATGAAGTGGAGTCGCCAAGAGGTTTGGCCTCCAGTAGAGTCGCTAGATAGATGATTACAACCAAAAAAGTGCCCAGAATTTGTCTATCATCAAAGTTGGATCTGTGTCATCTCCCAGGGAAGCTGAGCTTCAGTTTCCTCTCCCCGCAACAACGCCAATTATGTTATCTCTCCAGGAAACTCTCTTAGGTTGCAGCTCGGAGATTCCTGGCAACATATAATCTTCAATATTGTTCTCTGAACTATTGGAATGAATGATGGCTTGGATCAAGCTAGATAACCATTTCAACTCTGTTTGTACTCAAGACATGCATGAACACCCTCACATTTCTAAAGCTTTAGACCATTAATGTTCAATAGTTTGTAGATTCAATGGATAGATGGAGAATACCGACTGTACCAGCAAATGCATATATAAAAACACATGAATGGCCAACTACAGGAAGTAAAAGAAGCTTGCAAATCTAATTTATCAACGCAAAGATAAGATGACAGTTATCTGGCATTAGACACAGAAGAAACATGAACAACCTATTCAATAGAAAATCCAATTTATCAATGCAGAGATAAGATGACAGTTATCTAGCATTAGACACAGAAGAAATCACGAATAGACTATCCAAGTACAAGCTTAGAACAAAAGAGAAAATGGACATTGAACATATAACAGCAAAAGAAGCTTATATTTGCTAGAATGAAGATAAGAAGCTTGAGTAGCAAAGTCTCAATAGTCTCCAAAAGTTGAACCCTTATTACATCTAACTTTCAGCCATTTATAGGCCTTTTACAATGCTCTTGAGCTCTTAGAGGCTCAGAGTGTTAATCTATCCTCTCTATCCCTTAACTGTTTGATGCCCTGACTAGGCAAGGATGGGCTCGGAGGTTCCTTCTTCTGACAGAAGAGTAACTGCTTTCTGGTATGTTTGTTGCGCTGTCTGGGAGCTCTCTCGTGCCAGAGATGCTCCATGATGTTTGTTTTGGCTGTGTTGCGTTGTTGATGTTCCATGATGTTTGTTTTGGCTATGTTGCGCTGTTGATGCTCCATGATCATTTGTTGGTTGTGGCTGCATCGTGCTGGGCCCTTTTGTTTCCCTTTCCAGTCTCTGTTTCCTGACAATCTGTTTCCCGGCCTCTATTTTGTGATGGAATGGGTCTTTGGGCTTCTGTTTTCCCTTTAGAATGCAAACAATGATTGTTTTCTGTTTAATACAGAAAACGCTGCAATACTGAGAAAATCCTACCCATCTCTTTATTTCAGACTTCAAAAGTCCTTATGTATGGTTTATTCGTCTGTTTTTGAGTGTTTTAGCCTCCCGATAGTGCATTTCCGCTATGCTAAGGGTTCTTGGCATATGCTTGTTTCGATCTTTGGATGATATTAAGCAAATTTTTAAGACTTCAAGAGCATATTTGGATCCATTGGCATGATTTTTCTGGCTTATGGAGACTTTAAAGAGCATATTTGGATCCATTTTTGGGCCATTTGCCAACAAGGCTAACAGCTTCCATAATGGTTCTATTATTTCTTTCAACAATCCCATTCTATTGAGGGTTGTAGAGGACAATCAAATCCCTCTTAATTACAACATCCTTGCAAAAATAAATAGGTTCCTTGGAGGTGTATTCTCCACCATTATCATAACCCAAAATTTTGATTCTTCTTCTTGTAAAATTTTCCGTCTGAGCCTTGAATTCCTGAAACTTATCAAAGACTTCATCCTTGGTCTTTAAGAAATAAATCCATATCTTTCTAGAGAATCATCAATACATAGTATATAAATCCACCCAAGGATTTCACAGACATGGGTCCACACACATCAGAATGTACAAGATCTAAAATTCCTTTGGAACTACTATCATTCTTAGGAGATATTCCCTTGGTGTTATTCCCAAGTGCACATCCTTTGCAAACTCCTTCATGTTCAACCTTGATTTATGGCATACCTGTAAAAAATTATTTCATTCTAGGCAAGGCTTTACAATGAACTTGTGCATGTCTTAAGTGCCATAATTCACAAATATTAGTATCATTGTGTATCGATGGTTGAATTGATCGTCCTAAGATTCTATACAAGCCTCCTTCACGCACACCAATTACTTTAGCGGAATCTATGCTTGATCCTTTCTTCCATACTAGGACTTGACCATTAACAAAAGCAACTTTATACCCTTTATCTTACAAGCATGAAGTAGAGACCAAATTCTTTTTCAAACCAGTTACATATAATATATCATTTAAGAAAAAGTTACCTCATGATTCCAATTGAAATGATGTTACCTTGGAATGCATATTTTCCTTCGTCAGTGAGCTCCACCTTTTGTGTAGTCTTCTTTTCCAACAACTCTATGAGGCTTTCATGAATGCCTATCATATGCTTGGAAGCATCACTATTGACCAACCAAACATCATTGTTAGTAATAGAACATGTAAGATCACAATAAAAGAAAAAGTTATCATCATCATTCTTTGGCTTTTTCATATGTGCTTAGCTTCATCAAAAAATGCAATATAGGCATGTCGATTGCCCCTTTCTTCCTATTATTGTTCCTTTTAGGACACTTGTCGTGATAATTTCCATACTTTTGACAACGAAAACATTGAACTCTTGACATATCCTTCCTTCCTTAAGAGGGAGGAGGCATTTCTCTTGAAGTGGGTCTTCTTCTTTTGAAACCTTCCAAAATTCCTCCTTCCTTTTCCATTCCTAGATTGAGTTGCAAATGCTTGATCACCATATTGATGTCTTTGAATCCTCCCTCTTGAGATAAGTCTAGATTCTTCTTGAGTGCAAGAGGCCCATAATTCATCAAAACTTGGAACTTCCTTTCTTGCATGAATAATGGCTGCAAATGAATCCCATGAAGAGGCAAACCATTATGTGTTGTAGTTACAAGCTCTTCATCAAAATCTGGTTCTTCTATAGCTTTAAGTTGATCTCTTAATTGAAAGATGCTTATGAAATAAGAGGCCACAATATCATCCTTAGTCATTTGAACATCTCAAAATTGATTCTTCAAACTCATTTTCTAACCAATGTTAATGATGGATTACAATCCTACTATAGCATCATGCATAGCTTTTGGAGTTTCCAAATCTGAAATATGGGATCAAGTGACCTCTATTGGACTCAACAATGATCCTCATGGTTGTGATCTCATTCTTCTTGAATTGTTCCATTCCATGATTGTCTTGAGACTCAATTACTTTGCCCGTGACATGATCCGAGACATCATTTTCTGCAAGAATAAGATCAATATGTTTATTCCAAGCCCTAAAGTTAGAGGCACATTCTACTTTGTTCTTTGTCTTAGTATAGGAACCCATGGTCATAGATAAGTAAAATTTGGACAACAATCATATTTTAGAAAGTATGTCTCTTAAGAGTGATCTCAATGCCTTTTCCTTCACCAAAGCTCTAATACCACGTTGAATTTTATAGTGCAATAAAGACGAGCACATATTTTTTTTTCCAAATAATTACTTCCAATGATCCAATCATCTCTTTAACACATTCAGATCATTAATTAATTACACTTCAGAAACTTTCAACCATAAATGTAGTAGGGAAGTAGATATCACAATAAAATAAAATGCACAAGAGACACAAAAATTTCCCTCGGAAAACCCCAAACTAGGGGAAAACCCAACAACCTTTTCTTTGAGAATTTGTCTAATTAAATTCAATTTGTACATCTGAAATCCAGTCAACATGTTATCCCATTGACCATAACAAATTCCAAGTCAAACTAAGTTAAAGGAGAGAGAAAGTCAAAGTTTTGCTCACATGTCAAATCTTGTTAAAGAGGTCAAATTTTGGCCCTGCTACTTCTAGTCAACTGAGGTCAAAGGGGCTAAAATTTGGTCCTATAGCTGCCACAAAAAAATTGATCAAATTGTTGACTTTGAGCTGCGGCCAAAGTCTGGTTAATGGTTTAGCTTTTTCTCCACAATTCAATCAAATGGCAGTCAAAGATTCCTTTTTTGCCTCCAAAAACAATCAAATATTAATTCAAACATCAACATAATAGTCCAATTAAATGGCAATCAAAGTTAAGAATAGATAGGTCAACTTCATTGGTCAAAATTGTCTTCTTCTTCCTTTCACACGTGTGATCAGATACTCCTTAGTACAAATCCAAATTGGTTGTATAACAATGCCAAATGGGGAGGTCGAGTTTCCAATATAGACATGTCTAGTTAAATGGGTTTTTGACCAAGGGTCAAACCCCTTCATGAGGTGGGGCCGACCTATCATCTTGAGGCCGAATTGAACAACAATAAAATAATAATTTTAATTTTGAATTTTTTGACTTAAATATCGGCCACAACTACATATTTTCAACATAATCCTCATCTCTTTCAAATGCAAATTCAAGTGGACTTTCTTCGCACACATATGCCTTGTTGTACATAATTGATTTTCAATGAACATTGACAATATCATAAGGAGCAAGCCTATAAAGATTTAAGTTGTAGATCCAAACCACTTCCATCATTTTTGCTTCTATTTGGCAAGTTTATGATCTAATAAAAAATAAAGACCTGCTTTAATTGGACAAGGAGTCCATAGCCTTTTTGAGATTTGGCCCAAATTTTTAGTAATACCAGTAAATAATTGTTTGACAAGAAATTTATCTTATAACTCATCTCTTTAGTATATACTTTGATAGTAGGTGAAGACCTTCTCTACAACCAAATATATTGAAATAAGAAAAGAATTCATTGATATACCAGTCCCCAACATTCTTCAAAACATATTGAACTTCTGTAGTAATATTTAGAGCAAATTCATCAAAGAACATCTCATCATGAAAATGTCACAGATATCATAAAAATGGTTCTTGTACTTCTTATCCCAGAGAATGGAATAATAGATATGAACAACATGTTCATCACGTGTCCAACTCTATCTTAGTAGAGGGAATGAAGTTGTAGCACACACATCATCAACCAAATATGTTGACATGAAAAATCCTACTTCAAACCTAGGAGTGATTCTGCTTATTTTTTAATTGCATCTAGGATATTTGAAGAAGGTTTCCATGCCCAATTGAAAATTCTCCCCTTCTTAACTACTTGATGCAATAAAGGCACCCACTCTAGCTTAAAGTGTTCGGGGTTCTTCTCTCCATAGTGTTTGCATACCATGGTGATTACCATGATATGTGGCCTTTTGAACATGTGGATTGGGTAAAGATTATTTAATTTGATTTTAAAATGGTTTAGGCCATTATAGAAGTATTTAATTAATTCTACCCTTTCCCTCTTTTTGGCTTTCAATTTATTTTCCTCAGATTGTTAAAGGAATTGTCTATTTAGGTAGACTTAAGGGGCATCCAATTTATACATCTTTGAAAGGTCCTTAAATCTAAAAGATCTTATAACTATGTTACTATTATTAACAACTGTGCAATTTCTAATATCATTGTGAGTTAGAATCCATTGTGCCATATCATAGTAAGGTGTGATACCTGACCTTGTAGCCACTTTATGTAAACCTAATGTCTTTGAAGTCATATTCATTTGATTCGTAATCTTCTCAAAAATTTATTCCCTCTAATACTTGTAAATTTCATCCCATTTAGGGTATTTTCTTGTTCCTTTCTTGTACATTGTATCAGAGTAGAAGGATGCTGTGGGATTTTGCTCCTCACTAAGATATTTATCTTTTGGGTCGTCAATTCTTATTTGTTTACCATTCTATTTAGGTTCAGGAGCCTTGAGTTTCTTAACTTTTCCTCTTTGAGGCATTGTTTATGCAAAAATGAATCTTGTAAAAAAAATTATAAAAAATGTTATGTAACCAAATCACAAAACAAAAATTGGTACGTGCTATGATACCAAATGTTACGTAACCAAATCATAATATAGAAGAAAATATAGATTAACAACTTGAAAATAAACCTCTTTGAGGGGGAAACCTCATTTTACATCACATAAATGAACAGTTCCTGGATGAACCTCTTGTGGCACTCCCTACATTGATGAGATTGGTCGCTCAATCAAAGGATTCGTGAGCATGTTGCTGACATCAAGCATGGTAGGACCTGCTCCTCTGCTTTGGCAGAGCATGCAGATAAATCTAAGCATCACATATGCATTGAGGAGGCCCAAGTCATTGCTAAGGTTAGTCATTTCCATCATCGTAAATTGAGGGAGGCCCTAGAAATTGAAAAAATACCCAATAATTTGAATAGAGATTATGGTTGGAATATTAGTAGAAGTTGGGTCCCTGTCTTGTCCTCCTAATAATTTAAATTTATTTATTTATCTTTTCTTTTTTTTTAAGTCTATGTAGGTATTGGCATCCTTTTTATAGTATTTGTTGTGGATTTATTCTTCATTAGAGTTTATTTTATTGATCCTCGTGGTTTTTTATGGATTTTATCATCTTATTCGTTCTTAACTCCTTCTAGTATTTTTGTTATTTGTTTAATGGGCCCGAGCCCCATATTTTATTTTTGACCCCGTTTTATTTATTGATTATTTTTTCTTTGGATATATATATATATATATATATGTTTATGTTTTTATTTATTTATTTTTATATATATATTTTTGACTTGTGTATATTTTTGTTTTATTTTATTTATTTTTCCATTAATTATTTTTAATTTATTTTATTTTATTTCCATTAGTTATTTTATTTATCAAATGATCTTGTCTCGATTAGGGTCTTCACTCGTTTTTATAATTTTTGACTTCCCTCCTAAAAAGTTTGACTTTGATTATTTATTTTAAAAACTAGTTGTTTAATATAGCAGTTACATATTAATATTAGTCATTCTATGTGCACACATTTAATTCATTTCAGCCTACACATTTGCCAAGCTTTATGCAATACAAAAATTTGCCACGCTAATGTCCTGTTCCACCAGGGGTAAGGCACATCGCTACCCCTGAGGGCCGCCACATTTTTGGCCACCCAGATTTTGTGCATTCTCATTATGGCAAGGTTGTTGAGAAAATATCTCCGATGGGTCTTGGTATTAGAGTGTCTCATGGTTATAACGTTGTCGTTGGAAAATCATCCCCATTGGGGATGGGTACTCCCATTATCAATTTATCATGTGTTATACAACTCTTTAAATCTGTCGCATCCTCACTCCTATCCATCATCGACCATGGTTCATCCAAAGCTACGTGCCCATTTACGCAACTCCAATTCGCTAATATATCGACTGCTCTATTTCCTTCTCACCGCATGTGTATTGGAATGACATAATCGACGTTGTCTAGCAAATTCTTTATGTTACTCACCACTTCATGGAGATGCTAGTTGTGAATGAGTTTTTCCATTGTATGCCCTTGTAACAATTTAGAGATTGTTTGTATAACTAAAGATGAATCACCATGAACTTGAATGAGGTGAAAACCTTCTTATATGCAATTTGTAAACCCCTCTCCAATGCCATAAATTTTGCCAGTTTGTTTGTTAAGTTACCACACGAGAAGGCATAAACTTGTATTGGATCGAAATATTCATCTCTAAGAATCCCCCCATAGCTTGCTAATCCTGGATTTCATTTTGACGCCCCATCAAAGCTTAACTGAATGAAATGTGGAGGAGGGTGCATGAACAAACTGATACTATTTTCCTTGCATTCTTTATTATTTGTAGGAATAGAGACATAAATATCAGGTGAAATATTAAGTCTTTTTAATATACTAGCCTCCAATCCATTCATTTGACCATATTCCCAAAGATGGGGTGAAGTCAAGACCGTTTCCCGAATGTTTTTTAAAATAGTTTCCCGAAGAAACAATATTTGCCTTCCTTTCCCTTCAAAGATTCTCGTGTCTCTCTCCTTCCATAAATTCCACCATGTAAAACCTAGTGCGAGATGCCACGCTCATGAGACCACTAGATTCTTATACTTATGTTCATACCAATGTTCTATCCATGATTTTGTATGCATGGTAGAAGGTAGCGAACACCAAAAAACTTGTTGGACAAAGTTCCACATTTTCCTAGCGCACAAGCAAGTGATGAGTAAATGATTTGCAATTTATTCTTCTTGTTGACATAAGACAGTATGATGGACCCTCGAAACCCTTTCTTGTCAGACGATCCTAGGTTAATGAACATCCCCATGCAATTAGCCATAGGAATGTTGAAACATTGGGCCATCCCGATTATTTCCACATTGTTCTCCACATATTACTGTTGTTATATGGCTAATCATTCAATAACAGAGAATACACTTCTTTTGGAGTAATTATTCTAGTTGATTTTTTCCCCTAGCGTAAAATATCCGGTTTGTGGGACACATGTATCCATATGTTGTCTAATATTCATTGAAATTCATCCCCATTATTGATATTATCTGAGTTAACCCAATTGTCCCTTCCCTTCCATTCTCTCCATTCTGGCATTGGTTTAGGATACTTCCACTAGTCTGCCACATTTAGAGTTGCTTGAGTTTGTGTTAATTATTTTAATTGATGTAATTGTTCATGTCCTACCAGAACTGGGAATAGTTGCCAAGAATCCTCCCAAAAGGATGTAAGTGTCCCTCCTTTAGCTTCCTATAAAGCATATTTTCTTATAATATCCTTGCAATCCTGAGCCCAATTCCAAATAACAAAACCTTTGATACAACCTTCAAATCGTAGTCGATCTTCCTATGTAGTAATAGGCATATACTTTCGAGACCATATTTGTTTCCATAATTCTAGACCTCCCTTGACCCAAAACCACCACAACTTCATAGCACATGCGAGGCTAACAAGTTGGGGGTCTCTAATACCCAATCCTCCTATCTACTTCTGTTTAATCGGTTTATTCCAACCCATCAACGCCCACTTTTTGGATTGAGAATAACCTCTCCATAAAAAAATTGTCCAAATAGTCCTTATTTGTTGAGAGACTATATTTGGAATGGGCAGTGTTGTCCCTTAAGAAACCAATTTCTTGGTTCTGTAGAAAGTGCTTAAGACATTAATGTTTATTATTCTTGTCACTTATTTGTATGATATATCCTTAAGTGAAGGACTGAAGGGCCTAACTTTTAACCCTTAATATTTCGCTGATAGGAAAGTCTCAGAATGCCATATTATTTGTGTGTAGTTTTCTTCCAGAGTTCTTGCACAATAATTGTTTGAATCGACGTTTCGAGCCATCCATCGTGGCTCATCATCAGGATAGATCAGTGATTGTGTAAGACAGATCTCAGTGGAATGAATAAATAGGGTTAAGAGATGTAAAGGGAATGGAAGCCGACCCTATCATGATTGTTTTATAATGTTTGGATTTAATTTAATTATATAATAATAAAAGTAAAAAGACTTAAGTTGAAATATTTAATTATATAATAAGAATTTTAATTATTTATCTCAGTGGAATGAATAAATAGGGTTAAGAGATGTAAAGGGAATGGGAGCCGACCCTATCATGATTGTTTTATAATGTTCGGATTTAATTTTATTATATAATAATAAAAGTAAAAAGACTTAAGTTGAAATATTTAATTATATAATAAGAATTTTAATTATTTAAGAAAATAATTAAAATTCTTATTATATAATTAAATATTTCAACTTAAGTCTTTTTACTTTTATTATTATATAATTAAATTAAATCCGAACATTATAAAACAATCATGATAGGGTCGGCTCCCATTCCCTTTACATCTCTTAACCCTATTTATTCATTCCACTGAGATCTGTCTTACACAATCACTGATCTATGCTGATGATGAGCCACGGTGGATGGCTCGAAACGTTGATTCAAACAATTATGGATGCGAGAACTTCGGAAGAAAACTACACACAAAGCACTAATCGCAGAAGCCTCAAAACAATAATGCCATATGATTGCTGAATATAAATGTTGAGTGAAGAATGCTTTGAGAAGTTAGAGACAATACGATGTTATTCACAGAAACTATTATTTGTAACTTAGAAGAAATGTAGAGGTAGGAACTTTAAACACATGAACGCTCTTTTAAGGGATTTTAACCTCATTCACATAAGTAAACAAAGACCTACAACTTCATTACCATATTTAAAGAAAGGAAGACACATGATGACACATAACAGAGAAATTACAAAATCATACCCAACAATGTGTGGAAAACTCCTGATTCTTTCATTAATCATCAATTTATCAAGAATACAATAGCATAGCCTCCAGGCTCTTCAAAATTCGGACCCTTTTTCTATAATTTTGCCTCTTTTTATACATCATGGGACAGTTGGTAACCACCAAAACTATCAAACTGCTTAACTATCTCCTAACTATCTAAAGTAAAAGTCTTTACAGAATATTACATTGGAGGGTAAAAGACACCTCATTCTTATCAGGAAAACAAGATAACAAGAAGTAACAGAAATTAGAATATGATTGGTGATTTCTGCTCGTTGTTCAAATCTGTGGCTTGATTAGGTTGTCTGACGACAACTAAACTGCTTTAACGCAACAAAGCTGCATCTTTACAAAATTTCGTGCGTGGACATGTGGGTTATGGACCCACGTATATACTGGAAGCGTTCTAATTGGCATAATCACAAAGAAACCCGACCAATCACCGTCGGCCCTTCCTTAAACGTTTATGGTTGGAACCAAAGGAATTAAGACTCTGGTTCATAATTTTATCGCGTCTGCCTTTTCCACAAACCTTTACCTTCCCCACGGAACCGAAAGGAAACAAAACTGCAGTTCATAGACTTCTCGGGTCTGAAATTTATAATAAAACCCATGCACTTTTTGATGTGATATTCGTCGGATCTCGTCCCTTCTTGATGAGCAGCTGTGATCGATCCAGACTTCAACGGATTAAATCACATTCCATAAACCATCGCGTCCATTTTCTGGATTAAACCTCATCCTTGTTAACCACGCGATTACCATTGGATCTGAATCCTTCAAGCGGACGACCCCGATTAACTGAGGTTTTAACTCAGTTTTATAATTTCTCGCGTTTGATTTTGGAGTTATCCTCTACGCTTGTTAGCACGCGATTACTGTTAGATCTGTTGCCTGTCGATCGGATGACTCAAATCTTCTCTTGGGTTTCTCACGTTTGAAAGCCATCAATAATATAAAACAAATCACTTCTTTCAGACTTCCACATTCTCTTTTAATTCCATTAGAACATAATATTTGATTTTTTATTTATTTTTTGCGATAAAATTGAAAACGAAATTTAAATGACAATGGATGCTACAACATATGGCTCCACCTGGGGATAATGCTTTTGCCACAGAATCACTACGAACCGCAAATCAGTGCCTTCACCTCAGGCATGTAATCACATATTGCTTAGCCAATTTAAATTCTATGGAATTTGTACAATGAATTCACTCTGGTATCTACAATGATAGGATGCTTGTGCTTCAGAATTGAAAATAATGTTTGAGGTACTACCCATTGACAGGCAGCTGTAAAGTTTCACCATCAAGATTCTCTAGGAAGAATGTATTATTTGCCCTTGCTTCTATAATTTTGAATGGTCCAAACCAGAAAGGATCAAACTTCCCATGTTTGCCCTTATCTTCTCTTCTAGTATCCCACCTTAATACTAGGTCTCCAACTTTAAAATCAATTTCCTTGGCCTTTCTGTCAAAAATACCCTTCATCTTTGATTGATACATAATCAAATTATCTCTTACCTTATCCCTTCTTTCACTCAACTCCACTACCTTATGCATCCTTCTTATCAGAGCATTGGGCTCTTCTTTTGCCTCTTGAATCATTGCAATCAGAGGCTTCACAAGCTAACTTGGGAACAGAGCTTGAGTTCCATACACTAACTCAAAAGGTGATTTGCATGTAGACCTTTTTGTAGTCACTCGGATAGCCCATAGAGCAAACTTTAATTTTGAATCCCAGTCTTTCTAATTCTCTGCAATAGTTTTCTTAAGAATTTTCATCAATGTTTTGTTAGTGGATTCAGCCAATCCATTTCCCTATGAATCATAAGTTGTTGAATGAGATAAAATAACATTATACTTTTGACAAAAAGCAACAAACTTACTTGAACTGAACACTTGAGCATTGTCTGTTATGATTTTGACAAGGCATCCAAATCTGCTGAAAATATTTTCCTCTAAAAATTCATCACCACTTGGTCATTTTCCCTTTTAGTAGGTATAGCTTCTACCCACTTGGTGAAATAATCAGTAGCTGTAAGAACCCACTTGTGTTGTCCACTTGAAGGTGGGTTAATTTCTCCAACAAAATCTAGTCCCCATTGTCTAAATGGTTCTTCTATGAAGACTGGGATCAAAGGCAAGGGAGCTAACCTCTTCTTCTTAGCAAAAAGATGACACTTCTGACAGCTTCTAACAAACTTATATATATCACCAAATAGGGTGGGCCAATAAAACCCTGCCTGGAGGATTTTATGTGCAGTAGCTTTCCAACTATAATTTCCACCACATAACTTCTCATGATAATCTTTAATGGTCTCTGTAGATTCATCCTCTGTTAAACATAACAATAAAATTCCCACAGGATCCTTCCAATACAATCTGCCCTCTACAATCACATATGGCTGTGCTTTGATTTTTAATGCTCTATATCTTGTTCTATCCAAATATTGAGGACAAGAGAGAAAACATAAATAATGGACTATGTGCTTGTACCATTCTGAACATAAAAATTTATATCGGATCTTCATACCTGGGTTTGATTTTTCTTCACCTTCTTCAATTATTTCCTCATTTACAGGTGTTAGCAAGTTGATTCCCAATGCTTGAAAATTCGACTTTGTCAACATCTTTGCCAATCCATGCCCTTTCACCAGCTTTGTGGGCTTTATGTCCAGGTCATACTCTTGAATCTTGGCTATCCATTTTCCTCTTTTTCCTTCCACATCACTCTGGACTAAGACATCCTTTACTGCAACATTTGGCACATAAGCAATGATCTGTGACTACAACACATAAGTCCTGAAGGCCTTTAGGGATTTTACCAAAGCATATACCTGTTTTTCAAGAATATTGTACTTTAGTTCAGCATCTCTGAGAATCTTGCTAAAGAAAGCAACTGGCTGCTCTTTTTCTTCATCATTTTTCTACAACAAAACAACAACTATTGAATTAAGTGATGCAAATGAAAAAAATTGAAAAGGCTTTTGATAATCAGGGATAATTAAAACTGGAGCTGCTTGTAATGCTTCTTTAATCCTAGAGAATGACTCTCTGGCTTCCTTGGTCCAATGCACCTCATTTTCCTTCTTCAACATATTGGTAATTTCTTTTACAATTTCAGCATAATTGGACACAAACCTCCTTAAAAAAATTATTTTTCCCATAAATTTTTGAATGTCTTTCTTACTCCTGGGCAGGGGTATTTTCTGCACAACTTGCACCCTTGTTGGATCTATCTTCACTCCATCTCTAGAAACAATGTGCCCCAGCCGTTTGCCTTCTTCTAGAGCAAAAATAGACTTCTTAAGATTCAAAGAAAGCCCAAATTTTCTACATTTCTCAAAAGTATTTTTAATATGGTGCAGATGCTCCTCATCGGACTTAAGAAAATAGTGATGTCATCCAAGTATATCACTACAAACTTATCACCTACAAATGCAATGTCCATAGCCCTCTGAAATGTTGCACCTGCATTCATCAACCCAAAAGGCATTCAAGCATACATGAAGGTTCCCCAAGGAGTTGTGAATGCAGTATTTTTCTGATCTTCTTTATCAACAACCACCTGGTTATACCTAGAGAACCCATCCAGCATTGACATTCTGAATGATCCTATTACCTTCTGCAGCACATGATCCATTTTAGGTAACAGATAGTTATCTTTCAAGGAAGCCCTATTCAGATTTCTAAAATCCACACATAGCCTTATTTCTCCATTTTTCTTCCTCACAGGTACTAGATTGGCCACCTAGTCAGAGTACCGGAGTGGAACTATTATCTTGGCATCAAGAAACTTTTTGACTTCTTTCTCAATCAATGGTAAAAGCAAAGGGTTTATCTGCTTAAGTTTATGCTTAAATGGTTTAATCCCTTCTTTCAAGGGAATTTTGTGCGGAATAATACTTACATCATATGTCTTGATATCCTCATAGGACCAAGCAAAAACATTAGTATAGTCCCTGAAAAGCTCAATATATCTCTCCTTATAATTAAGTGGAACTCCATTAAATAATTTGACTAACTTGGGCTCCTTTTGGGTTCCAATATTGTGATCTTGAATTTGAACATCCTGTGGAATTTTCTCGGAACTAACAGCTACATCATTGGAGTTAAAAAGTCTTTCAAGAGGGACAAGCCCCCTTGCTAGAATATTATCTTTCAATTAAATAATTTTTTGATTAACTATGGAATTTTTAAAACCACTTACTTCTGCACCTTCTGTTGCTTCATCTTCATCTTGATCAATCTCGGTGCCCTGAAAATCTTCAATCATAGTCAAGAATTCCTTAATCTGCTGATCATCCTAAAAAATTTGCCAGTGTTTTATATTATCCGGAACAGAAGGCCCTTGCCTCATTTCAACCTCATATCTTGGCTTTGGATTTATAAGAGGTCTAAAAGTATTGGCAACCACAGCCAAAGAGTTTGCTAATCTGTTTCCATCTATTGGAATGAACTATATGTTGAAAGCCTCAAAGAAGTTCTCAACTAAATCTCACACTTCATTTCTGTATGCCCTAAGCATAGGGTGTTTTGTTTGACAATGGTTCTTTATTTGCTTTATAATCAACTTTGAATCTCCAAAAACGGAAATTGACTGGACTCCCATTTGTTTTGTTGTTTGCAGAGCAATGATCAAGGATTCATATTCTGCCACATTATTAGTCGCTTCGAACTCCAATTTAAAAGAAAAAGGGATCATATTACCTCCAGGTGTAATTAAAAGGAAACCAACACCTGTTCCTTCTTTAGAATAGGCTCCATCAAAGAAGAACTTCCACACCCCTTCTGTTTGCAGCTCTGTATTTACACTGGCTGAAGTAAGTTGCCTCTGGTTATCTTCAGCCAACTCTGCATTGTCATGCAACATGAAGCAAGAAAAGTCATCTTTTTCTTGGCTATATACAGGTGAATTACTTGCTCTATTCTTTGTGATTGTTTTAACAAATCTTGTTTCTTTGTACAACCTCTTTTCTTCTCCACCAAAAATTGGTATGATAGCATAAGTAAAATCCAATTTCAGAACACCACCCAATTTAGCCCCCCATGACCTAGATAGCAACATTCCAAACCTAGCAGGGATATCTGCTACCACTACATCCATTACCAAGCTTCTAGCTGGGATCTAGGCTAGTGATACCACCATATCGTTAATGACCCCGAGACACTTGACTTTATTTGAATCAAAAGAATACAGGTCGCTGTAAGGTTTCGTAACTTGTAGGTTTAGTTGTTTCATCACTGATAGTGGCATAAGGTTATGTGAAGCTCCTGAATCAAACATACAATTATGCAAGAGGAAATCATGAATCAATAAAGAAATGTAGAAAGGAGGTGTTGAAGAATCTACCTCCTCCACATGTGGACCAAAAAACACTACTGGTTTATCCTCTTGTAGATTCACAGTGTCATTTATATTCACATTCTGAGACAAGTTGATAAAATCAACAATCTCTCTTTGATAAACTAGTGTTTTGACCAACTCTGTAAGGGGCACCTAAATTCTGATTTTTTCTAACTCTTTAGTGAGACTAAACACATGGACCTGTTTAGTATTCCTTTCATTTTCATCTTCACTTTTCTTCATCACTGAAATCTCTTGTGGAATGGAAACAATTTTTTCTAAAGGAATTTTGTCACTTTTATCTTGAGAAGACTCACCTTGAAGTATTTGAGTCTTTCTATTTGTATTCTGTTGTTGCTTTCCTTTATTTAATTGTTTTGCAGGCTGTGGTTCTTGTGGAGTCACCTTTTGTAGGGGAGCTAGAACTTGTTGCTCACCTTCATTTTCTTGAATTCTAGATCTTTTCCTTGATCTCAAGTCATATTTCTTATGTAATTCTACCTGCATAAAATCAGTAAACTGCTTCCAATATTCATCAATTTCATTCTCATCATAAATGGCATCTGTTTCAACATATTCTTCTCCCTCAACACCTAGTTCATCTTCATCTACTGCATACAATGTGGAAATATGATCATCATGGTCCCTGGAATGCTCTGTCACTTCATCAGGATCTGCCTCTAAGTAAAGTGGTGCTTGAACCTGATCTTGGTCTTTTCTCTCCTTCTGCAAAATTTGCAGAGGTTGTATTCTATATTGAGGATTAAAGTTTCTATTTTGTTGTGCTTGCCTTTGAGAATTCTTACTCTCCAATTCCAATTTAATCAATTTATTGGACAAATTTTTAATTACATTATTCATATCCTCTAATGTTTGACTTTGAGAGGATTCCACTTTAGCCTTTCCCTTATCTTGGGTAGGTTGTGTCTCTGGTGCTTTACCTGTAGCCACCAGATTTGCTTCTATTTCTAAGGCATCAGTTTGGATCTGATTAAGGGTTGTGGATCTTCTCTCCCTCAATGTGAACCCAAGGGGGCTTGATCTCCACTGGAAGACTGTTGTAAAGTTTATTGAACCTTCTCATGAACTCAACAACACTTTCATCAAATTTCTTCTTAATAGCATTAAACTCTGTGAGTGAATACCCATGGTCTCGTTTCTCTCCCCATCTCTGGGTGAACAGGCGCTCCATCTCTTCCCATGTAGGAATAGAGTTATTAGGAAGCCCTTTAAACCACTTTCTTGCTTCTCCATCCAAGGATTGTACAAAAAGTCTTAAAACAACATCCAGGTGTTCAACATTGAGATTTTTTGCAAAATTACAAAACACTGCTATATGCTTCTCTACTATTTGTTCATCCTCCCCTGAGAAACGAGGAAGAATTTTTAAGTATTCTTGAGGCATTTGATTCAACTGTTGTGGCAACTGAATAGGTGCATATATATTCAACAAGAATGCAGGTGCTGCCATGTTTGCTCCTGAACTTATTGAACCTTGAGTACCAGCAGATGTAGAACCTGACTAAGGAGTAAATGGAGTATGAAAAGGTGGCAATGTAGTTATAGGTTCAGGTTGAATAACTATAGCAAATACTGAGAAAGAAACAAACTCTAAAGACTGTTCTTGATAAATTGGGTTCTTGAAATGAAGTGGATGTAAAAGGTAGCTCTTGGTCAAACAAAGGTGAATGTTTGGATGAAAGATGTGTTGAACTGCTGCTAGGTGCAAACAGTGTAGGACTTGGTGTAACTGGAGTTTTTGGCCTTCCAACCCTCTTGGAAACTAGTCTCTCAGGGTCTGAAAGGGCTTGAACTTTTTGCTGTGAGGTATCTGACCTCGTATGAGGCCTCTTTGAAGCCAGAGTTATTATTTTTTGTTCAATACAACCAAATATTTCCTCCTCACTGAACAACCAGAGGAAAATATTAAAAACCGAGGGAAAAGTGTTCTTGATTTCGTTCCCTGGCAACGGCGCCAATTAATGTTGTCCCTTAAGAAACCAATTTCTTGGCTGTGTAGAAATTGTGCTTAAGACATTAATGTTTATTATTCTTGTCACTTATTTATATGATATATCCTTAAGTGAAGGACCTGAAGGGTCTGACTTTTAACCCTTAATATTTAGCTGATATGAAAGTCTCAGAATGCCATATGATTGTTGAATATAAATGTTGAGTGAAGAATGCTTTGAGAAGTTAGAGACAATATGTTGTTTTTCACATAAACTATTATCTGTAACTTAGAAGAAATGTAGAGGTAGGAACTTTAAATACAGGAGTGCACTTTTAAGGGATTTTAACCTCATTCACATAAGTAAACAAAGACCTACAACTTCATTACCATATTTAAAGAAAGGAAGACACATGATGACACATAACAGAGAAATTACAAAATCATACCCAACAATGTGTGGAAAACTCCTGATTCTTTCATTAATCATCAATTTATCAAGAATACAATAGCATAGCCTCCATGCTCTTCAAAATTAGGACCTTTTTTCTATAATTTTGCCTCTTTTTATACATCATGGGACAATTGGTAACCACCAAAACTATCAAACTGCTTAACTATCTCCTAACTGTCTAAAGTAAAAGTCTTTACATAATATTACATTGGAGGGTAAAAGACACCTCATTCTTCTTAGGAAAACAAGATAACAAGAAGTAACAAAAATTAGAATATGATTGGTGATTGCTGCTCGCTGTTCGAATATGTGGCTTGAGTAGGTGGTCTGACGACAACTAAACTGCTTTAACGCAGCAAAGCTGCATCTTTACAAAATTTTGTGCGTGGACTTGTGGGTTATGGGCCCACGTATATATTAGAAGCGTTCTAATTGGCAGAATCACAAAGAAACCTGACCAATCACCATCGGTCCTTCCTTAAATGTTTATGGCCGGAACCAAAGGAATTAAGACTCCGGTTCATAATCTTATCGCGTCCGCCTTTTCCACAAACCTTTACCTTCCCCACGGAACCGAAAGGAAACAAAACTGTAGTTCATAGACTTCTCGGGTCTGAAATTTATAATAAAACCCGTGCACTTTTTGACGCGATATCCATAGGATCTTGCCTCTTCTTGATGAGCGGTTGTGATCGTTCCAGACTTTAACGGATTAAATCACATTCCATAAACCATCGCATCCGTTTTCTGGATTAAACCTCATCCTTGTTAACCACGCAATTACCGTTGGATCTGAATCCTTCAAGTGGACATCCCCGATTAACTAAGGTTTTAACTCATTTTTATAATTTCTCACGTCTGATTTTGGAGTTATCCTCCGTGCTTGTTAGCACGCGATTACCGTTAGATCTGTTGCCTGTCGATCGGATAGCTCAGATCTTCTCTTGGGTTTCTCATGTTTGAAAGCCATCAATAATATAAAACAAATCACTTCTTTCGGACTTCCACATTCTCTTTTAATTTTGTTAGAACATTATATATATATATATATATATAGATATATATATTTTGGAGATAAAATTGAAAACGAAATTTAAATGACAATGGATGCTACAGCAGGCAGTATCGAATTTTGATAGTTGGGTAAAGCATGTAAAACTACTTTAATCAATACTAGTCGATTGGGGAAATTAAGTGTTCTGAAGGCCTAATTGCTTACTTTGTTTCGAGTCCTCTCAATAAGACTTTCCCATGTAGTGACTCTAGTGTGCTGTAAAACCAAAGGTACTCCTAGATATTTTGAGGGTAAGTTTCCTCTATTGAAACTAAGAGCTCTGACTAACCATTTTGGTACAATATTAGGATAGTTGAAAAAGAAAATATTAGACTTATTTTTGTTGATCTACATACCTGAGGCCTCCATGAAGAGTTGTAGTGGCCTATCCACTATGTTTGCCTCCCTCCATGTGGTAAGTGCAAATAATATAACATCATCAACAAATAGCTAATGAGATATCGGTAGATCCTTACCACATAGTCTTAGACCATGAATGTAGCCCATTTCACAAGCTTTACTAAACATACGACCAAGACCTTCCACTGCTGAAATAAAAAGAAAGGGTGATAATGGATTTACTTGCCTCAATCCTCTAGAAGGTTGGAAAGTATATGACGACACATCATTAATGAGAATGGAGATAAAATCCGATGAAACAAGAGACCCTACCCAGGTGATCCATGTCTTAGAGAATTCGTAGGCGTGTAGAACATGGTATAAGTATGTCCAACATAGATGATCGTATGCCTTCGAGAGGTCTAACTTTATAATCATACCTGGATGTTTAGATTTCCAAAAAGAATGTATGATTTCCTACATCGCAATAATGCCATCTGTTATCTGCCTCCACTACACAAATCTTGATTGGTTCAGAGATACTTATAAATGGATAATTGGTTTTAACTTGTTAACTATGATGGATGAGATTATTTTTTACAACACATTACATAAAGTTATCGACATGAATCCGTCTGGGTTGTCTAAATGCCCTGGCTTAGGTGCTAATGAGAATAAGGTTGCGTTTACAGCTGGATAGATTGATCCAGTCTTTCGTGATTCTTCCACCAACTCATGGATATCCTCCCTTAAGAACCCCCAACAAGCCTGAAAGAAATTTGATGTGAACCCATCAAGTCCTGTTGTCTTTTTCTTAGGCATACTCATCACCACAAATTCTACTTTTGAAAAGGAGATTGGTGTCATCAATGTTATATTTTGCTCATTCGTTATGGTGTTGGGTATATGTTGGATTATTGCATCTACATACCAATTTCTTCGATAACTTTTTCCTGTGTAGAGATCATGAAAATGGCTACTGTATCTCCTTATGTTGTAGTTTTCATTCTTCGTCTTGACCCATAAGTGAAAAGATTCAGTTGTGCTATCTACATTGAATCATGGCTCTATGAAAGAACTTCGAATTACATTCTCCCTTTTAACCATTGGATTCTGGACTTTTGTTTCTAGAGTATCTCCTCTTGTTTACTTCGTTGCTCTGAGTTTTGTAGGGTGACTGCTTCCATGTACAGTAACTTTGAAGATCTACCTTCAAGGATGATGCGTTGCTATATATCTGTCATTTGCCTTTCCAGGATTAATTTATCTTGAAAAATATTACCAAAAATATGCTTATTCCAGTATTTAACCCTGAGTTTTAATGCTTTTAATTTTAGGTGGAAGGTATGTATACGATTCTTACCTTGGATATCAATTTCCGACCACTATTGTTGCATCAAATTAACCAAACCTATAGATTGCAACCATAAACTCTTGAATCAAAACGATCAGTTGAGAGGAGCTTCCTTCAAATCTATATTTAGTCTTATTGGCCAGTGGTCCGATCCCATGCAAGGCAATATAGATGCTTCCACGAATATTTCTTTTTGGATAACTTGCTTATATAAGAGGAAACGATCTAGGCAACAAGCTATTTGGTTTTCACCTCCATAGCAATTATTCTAGGTGAAAATCCAATTATTGGTCATTATATATACAAGGTGGAGATTCTCGATATAGCCATCAAATGAGGCAGAGGTTTGATCAAGTTTACATATTCCTCCTTTTTTCTCCTTAGGGGATTAGATAAGATTGAAATCCCCTCCAACAACCCAAAGGATATTTCCTAGCATTTGTTTTAGTTTCTATAGTTGTTCCAAAAATTCTATCTTCCCCTTGATAGAAGAGGGGCCATACACTGCCGACAATACCACAACATCTTTCGTACCAATATATCTAAAGGTACCTGTAAGGATTCAATCTATGATCATCCAGTCACTAAAGATAACTTCTTTTGGGTTCCACCACACCGCTAAACCACCTACATTTCCTTTGGCATCCATCGACATTGTCTGACATCCTTTCCAACATAGACCTGCTATTTGGGACATTTTATCTGCTCTTAATTTAGTTTCCTGTAATAACACAATAGTTGGTTTCTCTTTGATTATTCGGTCTCTAATATTTATGTGTTTACCTCTGCTACTGAGTCCTTGAATTTTCCAGAATAAGATTCTCATAAGGAAGAATTATTTGAGGTCGACAAGCTCTCAATGGGAGTTAAGGGTTGACCCATGTTTTGCCTTGCTTCTTTCTTGGGTTTGCTTACTTTCTTTTTAGCATATCTTGAGAGATCATTAAGAAGGATCTCTTTCCCTTTATCTTCGAACATCTGAAAAGAGCGTGCTACTAGGTCTTATACCAGGGTTCTTTGTTTTGTTTTCCAAGCTAGATAAGCTTTAGAATATGACTCTCGGGCTTCTGTGGATAAAACATCTAGGTTGTTGAGCCCATCCATTCACCATAGAAACCAACCATTGTTCTTCTCAGATAATGTTGTTGGGTCTTGTGTCAACAAAGTGTAACTTCCTCAAAATCATGTAATGAAAAAAATCAAAGTCCTCTATCGGTTTGTCATCATCCTCCAATTTTATTTTTACCAAATTGTTATCAATTATGATTTCTAGAAGAGTATCCTCCATATTGATATCTACTTGTTTGTGCTGGTCTTCTTGCATAGCCTCTAAAGACGAAAAAGGGTTTTTATCTTCATTTTCTTTTGAAACCCCCGTGTTCTTGTTCCTATGGTTGCACTTTCTTTGTTGAACCATTGTAAAACCCTCATTATTAACTTTATCTCTTGATTCTTGTTGTTTTCTTCACATTAGACAATCTCTAATTAGATGACCATGCTCATGGCATAGCCTACAATTGAACATAACATGTTCATAGTCTATAGGTTGTGTCCAAATAATCTAATTCAATAGATTCCAACAACAGTTTAGATATATTCATATACACATATAGTCGAGCATAAGACATATTTTCCGCCCTTCTGGTCATCTCTGAAACTTTTACAAAATGTCCTATGGCTTGACCTATCCCTTCTAAAATTTATGGGATCCAAAAATCAACAGGGAGTGAGTATAACCTTACCCAAATTAGCACACTTTAAATTCCTCCTTATCTGGGTTGAAGCATGCTTCCCAGTGTCAAATATAGAGACCCGCTTTGTTGAAAAAATATGTTCCTCCTTCAAAGATTCTCGCTTTGTCTTCCAAATTTGAAAATATCACTGTAAAATATCCTCCAAGTTCCGAATGCAAGTCAAACTCTCCCTTTGGTTGCCAGTGCCGTTGAATCCAATGCTCCAATTTTATTTATTTAGTCATTTTATTTTTATTTTTCTGTAGGCCAGCTTCCAATAAATTTGCAAATGAAGGCATGATCCATCATGCAATTCCTATGGTCCTCTAAACATCTGTTAGGAATAACAAACCTAGGGTTTTAGGTAGCTTTAGGGGCACAATTTACCTTTAAGCCCATTTTCCATCTAACACTGGCATATGAACGAAGTCTAAGGAGCTCCCTTGAGGGACCATTCTTCCACCCCCCTGAGTGTTCTTACTTGCAAGAATATTACAGAAGGAGGGTTGACCCCCTCCCACCTTTAGGTTCATTTGTGAAACCTCCTTCTTTGAGGCTTGCATAGTATAGATGATTTGAAGTTACAAAGATGTAGAACACAATTTTTCCTTCCTGCACAGTTGACAAAGACCCTGGTTCAAAACTTGCCACCTTAAACTCACTGCCATAGTTTCGCCAAGTCGATACATTCAAAGGACAAGAAAAACACCACTATCATAAAAATGCTTCTAACTGTAATGCACATTTTAAATTTCACATAAATAAAGAGCGACAATGAATAAAATAATGAAATTGGTGACTTTGCTTACTTGTGTAGTGATTCGTATAATGGTTTCAAGATTACTTGAGCTAATTTTGACAATTAATGTAAGAATGTCACTAATCATAATTAACACTATGTTAAAGGTGCTTCATGCCATGAGATGAAGTATTTATTAATAGATCTGATTATATTCATTACAACCTGCACTAATTTATCGAGATCAATTATATTTTATACTTAATTAAAAGTTGACATTTTTTAAAGAATGAGTCGAATTAGTAATTTGGTTAGGTTCGTATTTATATGTCAAGGGGTTGATTTCAATCATTACCACTATAACCTCCTAGCATACCAACATGACTCCTTGCATTTTACATGGGGCTAATGGGAGGTTAGAACCAATGATGTTGCAGGAAGTGCCTTAACATTGCACTTTATCTCCAACTATTTTAATTGAAGGACATGGGGTGGGCTTTGATCCCCTTATGCGTGCATAGGTTAGGAAGCCATTTAATATAATCTCTTTGGGTGCAACCACATATTTGACCAGTACCTCAAGGTGCCCCATGGCTTTGGGCTAGACCCTCATGGGAATTGAACCTTGCACAATAGTGAAAAACTCCTTTTTCTACCCTTAGATCCAACTTCTTTGGGTTTAGAAATAGAGAGACCTTGGGGGTAAACTTTGATCCGCTTATGTGTGCATGGGGTTACAAACCCATTTTTAATATAGTCTTTAGATATAACCACATGTTTAACCATTACTTGAATATGCACCAATAGTATAAGGCGAGGTCCTCACGAAAATTGAACCTTAACCAATAATAAAAAACTACTCATATTCCACCATTAAATCAATCCCTATAAATCTATATAGCAATTTTTAACTTAATAAAATAAAAAATATAAATAAAAACCTCCTCTCGTAATCCTTTTAAATCTATATAATTTTTTTTTCTAACTTAATAAAATAAAACTTTATAAATTAATTCTAATAAAAAGCCAAACTTTTATCTATAAGGTATGTAAAAAAATTGAGCAAATGGAAGAGGGTAGATGGCCTAAGGTTGTCTTTAATGATAGAATGTGCAAGAGCAAAAAAGCTTGGATGCAATAAAATAACAAATGGTTTAGTAAATGGGGTATTTGCTTGAAGGCGTGTCCCATAAACAACAAAGAGATAAAAGCTTTTGTTATGGGAAAGTTCCACAAGTGTACTTGGGATAAGGAGCATGGAAGAAAGAAAAATTACTATATTAAAGTGTTTAATCCCACTCATAGTCATCAACCAAAAGCATACACAGAGGCCAATATCTCTTGGAGAGCCAAAATTCTTATTGCTCAGTTAATAACTAATTCTCATTAACTCCGTTGTGAAACAAGGCGCTAGAAAAAGCCAAAGGAAGTGTGGGAGGAAAGAGTATGCATTTTTTGTTCTCCCGGAAAAATGGAAACATAAAAACATTTCATTTTAGAATGCGAGGCCTTAAAAGACAACAGGGAAAGTTATGCAAATACGCTGGCAACTAGCTCTTGGGATAATCTATTTAGCGAGGGGTTTGTCAAAAAACTGTGAGCATTTATTTTGAAGCTTCACGGGAAAAGAGCCGAATACATCAAGCAGATGAAGAAGCAATCTGTCCCATAAACTATCTTAATCTCGTAGATATTAAAATAATTTCTTTCTTTCTTTCCATCATATCCACATATGCATTTCAGTGCTTTTATATTCACTTTCAATTCCCCAAACAAAAAAAATTCACACTAGAACTTTCTATATATGATGTGTGAAAAAATACATCATTTTCTTAATGTGAGGATCGCTCAATAACCACGACCACATCTATACGATTGCACATTTTCTTAATGTGAGGATTGCTCAATAACCACGACCACATCTATTACGAACCACAACTATCTCCGCGGAAACGAAACGAGAATTCAATACCAGTACATCAACCTGTTTGCTACTGAACTAACTTTTTAAACACCGCTACAATCCTATCGTAGTGACGTTCTCAAGCTTTTGAACACAGTCACCGGCTCTCGTATTCAATTATCCTCTATGCCTCCTGTAAATTAATTCCATGGTGGAGTAGACTATGGCTATAATCTCTTGTACGCCTTCATTGCTTCTATCACACCAAAGCTTACAGCTTTTCCATAACTCTTCCTCTCTCATTATATCTGCACTTCCCCAATTCACTCTATTCACACTTTCATTACATGGATGCTCTCGGAGTATATCCGCTCGCAAGGAGCCAAGTTTGAACGGGCACCCATTTCGTGTATCTTGTTGGAAGGGAAACCTCAGGGCCTATTCTAGCCCAAAGCCCATTGATTCAGAAAAGGCTGGCAGTGATGAAATTCAAGTAGGCAGTGATGAGTTCAAGCAGGCAGATGACCATGGGGATAGGGATCCCAATGCCAGGAACGAGGAATCATCTGAGGATACATTTGCTGATGTGGGGAAGGTGGCACTGGCCATAGGAGAAATTTTGCCTCCAGAAGGTTTTGTGGTGTTTGTGGCATGCATTGTGGGTGTTCTCACAGGAATTAGCGTTGTCCTCTTCAATCTCACGGTAGGTCTGCCATTATTTATTGGACTTAGATTTGGGCATGATGAAAATGAGTTTGAAACCGGGAAATGAAGCCTCATTTTTTCGAATTTCTCTCTTTCTATAAATACGCTTTTCATTGTATTATATATATAAATTCTTCGATGAAATCTCTCATTAGTTTCTCATGAAATTCATGTTTCAATTTTGATTACAAGAAAAGAGGTCCTGATTTGATTACACGAGAAGAGGTTCTATAAACCAGGCTGGTCCTAAAAGGCTAAAATATAAGCATAAACATATACCTTTGTAATTAATTCTCCTGGTCCGTACTGGTCTTAAGCAAAAGGTGTTCTTAATGGAGGCTGCAAACGATACAGTTTACGGAAGACCAGGAATATGATATATGCAACTGATGTGGAACAATTTTGGGATATAAAATTTTAGTGACATCCCTTTAATACGTTGGCACTAATCCTAGATTCCAATTTACTGATGTTAGGCCATACATATGTGTGCGAGTGGAGGAAAGGCTGCTTATATAATAGAAGTAAACATTCAAGATACAACAGTAAAGTACATGCAGAACTCAAATCCACCTAAAGGACAGTAAGAAGATTTTGAAGTTTGATTGAGTCCCATGCTCTCACAACCTCTGGCATTTCTCCCAGTTAGATAGATAAGATAATTTTATTAATGTCCAACTATTGACGACAAATAGGTCAAAGGGACTGCTAAGTACAACAGTACAGAGTGGGAGTGCAAAGGCTGCTCCTATAAAAACACGTAAAAGCATCATAAAATCAGATCTACAATATGCTATGATAGGTATGTTCTCTAGTCTAAGACCATGTGACAGGACGGCAAAACTAGTTATGTAGGAACAATGCAAGTTCTGCCGAGAACTGAACAACAACAGCAAAACCTGTGATATGGGAGGGGGGATGTTGTCCCGCCTAAATGGGGCTGATCAACAACCCTCAATGTTCTCGCTCCTAACATGTGAGGGCGAAGAGAAAAAGCTGATGATAGATGATTCATCGGTGGAGATAGAAGAGTTCAAAATTCTTGTCTGATACATGTCTTGCTGTTTGGAAGGGGCACCATATGTTGAGATCTGGAGGAAGTCCCCTGCCTGCTGGAGCTGCATGAATTGCCTTGCGATCTAAGGTGACACCCTCTTAAGGGCATCGTTGGTTGAGCCTGGATAGCCTCTTGAGATCTCACAGACCTAACGGCTGAAGAAGTGCTGCTATCTATCTGCTCTTGGTGCTTTTGTCTGACGGGAGCATCAGAAAGAAAGAAATAGGCTTGAAGGTTTCTGGTCTGCGCAGGGAAGGCCGACGAGTGTGAAATCTAAGGTGAAGGGTCTCCCTCATGTAAAGAGCAGGGATCTTTGATCCGCGAAGAAGGATCTCACCTTCTTGTTGGTGTTAATATGTGGTTCGATAAAGCATTGCAGAAGCAATGGGATGAGTTATATGGGTAGTTCATGTAGATCGTGATGTGACAATACCTGTTGACACCATCGACTAGCTGTACTCCTTGGTGGTTTAATCCCTTTTAGAGTGCAAGTGAACCATGATATATCACTGCTCAAGAGTGACATTGATGTAGAAGCATCGCGGAACTGATTGTAGCAACTTGATGCATTTTCATGTGAACCACTTCTTCTTTGATGAGGATAAACTTTTGTTATCCACTTGTAGTTCACCCCTAAAACTTTGTGCGAGTGGGAACCATGCAGTCAACAATAATATGGGGCATGTGGGGAACTTGTTTCCTGTTGGTTTTACTTCAATGAGCTACTTCTATAATATCTCCATTTCGCCAATGTTTTGAAAGACCAATTTATGCAATGGCACTAACTCCATCAGAAACAAGGTCATTCCATGGAAGACTATACACTGAAACTCCACACCATGCCCACTTGAATGGACATTTGAGAGCCAGAGAAAATGAAGATCCTTAAGTACAAATCAAGTCTACACACATAAATTTATACAAAACTTAATTTTCTAACTATCAATAGTCTTGATGACACCTACCGGTTAGTAGCAAATCTTGAGGGAAAATATTAGTCCAAGAACACTTGATCATTGCCACAATACTTGTCAAATTCGTCCTGAAAATCCATGACTAATAGACACAAATGATGAATTAGACAAAAATGCAACAAGCAAAAAAAATGGTGCTAGTAGCCCAAGTCATTCAATCATGACACACATGCATGTTTTGTGCTTAGAGCAATCCTCACACTAAGTACACATAACAAGTCATCTGATTCAACCTCGGTTGAGCTAGAATCCCACATGCTTTTTAACAATAACATACAAGACAGTGATGCACTAATTGAGGTATCCAAAGTAAAAGAATGACTTTTCTATATGCAATGTTGGTTGAATGGATAAGCCTACATGTATTGTTAATGGAAGGCTCAACCTCATCACTATAAGCCATCTACTACCATACTCACTGGGTTGGTTGTCAATGAAAAGATCTTTGAGTTACTAGATATAATACATTATAGTATGGCATAAAACTAATGAAGGATTAAGTTATAACTATGAGGTAGTGCTTGACGTATGTGGAATTTGGTTCCATTGACCTTGTTGCATCTAAATCTAGCAGGCCTTGTGAGGGGCCTCATAAGACAAGGACTAGACCAAGGGACAACACTGTGAGGTGGCGGTGCATTGTCACAACAACCAACACCCCTTGCTCTTTAGTGGACTTTCACCACAAGGGAGGCTTCCCTATGTAGGTCATCTAATAAATATTCAATGTCTAAGGCCTAGAGGTGACAAGGATAGGCTCAGGAATGGCGCTTAACTTAAGGACAAGGCTTAATCAACAAAGCGAAGGCAAAGCATGTGAAAATTTCTGAATCGAACAAGTCAGAAATGCTACTGCAGTAAACTGATTTACATTACCTACTTGTATTCTTCATTTAACAAGTTATTTTCGGAAATATTCAAAAAATATAAATGTAAATACACTGCAGCCTACACCTCTATACAGATCAAGTACTGAAAAATAAATGAGACAACCATGCAAATGACACACTTATTTTTGGACTAAACGTCCCCGGAAAAACCCAATGTGGGAAAACCGGTGCAGTAGCTCTAAGGGTTTTTTATTATTAAGCAGAAGTTATGAATACAAATGTTGGTTGCCCTCCCGACAAACTAGTGACAGAGAAATACAATGGCGGAGAACCTGAGTGAGTTTTACCTCACTTCACCCGACAAAATCCGGCTGATTTGGTTGGCCCCTGCTACAAATTCACTGCCCTTTCACAGTAACTTTGTGGGCTTGCGTGGAGCTCTCTGAGGCTCCACGTCAGCACTACTGCCCACTGCGTCAACTTTCCTGGCTGTTCCGGCAGTGCCCCGACTTTCTGTGTGGAAGGCAGTTCTTCCTCTGCGCTAACCCTCCTGCCTCTGCGTGGGCCCAGACTGGTCCAACGTCAGCTCTCCCAGCTACTGCGCTGCCTCCACAAGTTTCTCTCCACCTCTCTGTCTGTATTCCCGAACTATTACTGCCCCTCAGTTGCAAGATCTCCCCAATCAATTTCCCTCCTAAGAACTTCTCACCTCAGAAAAGTGATTTCCTGAATCTCTCTGTGTGTTCTCTCCAATTGACCCCAAGCCTCCATTTATAATTTTCCTGTTGAGAAATCAATGACCGAGATTAAGTCTCTAATCAATGGCTAAAATTAAATTAGACTTGATCCCCGTCTCTTAGAAGCTTCTCACCCATATTTTTATTAATACCCATTAATATTTTAATTTTCCTAAGTTTAGACTTAGGAACCCCATTAAAAATATTAATTATTTTAATAAAACACAATCCAGGTGGAATTTCTCCAAACGATTTCTGGGTCTTGGAGATCTCATGTGTTGTAGCCCGTCCACAAATTTCGGAGCTAGAGCACATCCGATGCTACCCAAAAATCAACACTCCCTCTTACCGAGGAATGTGCTTTAGCAATACTTCCCAGCAGAAGTATCACACTGATCCACGACATCAGTCCTCTTTGCTACTGATGCTCAGCCTGCTGCCCCTCATCCACTGCGCTGCTGCAATTTGTATTGCTGCCCATGACACTGCCACTGTCACTGCTGCATCTGTACTACAGCTCCCTCTCAATATGCTGCATCATGCTGCCCATAGCACTGCCACTGCTAACTGTTGCACTGCAACTGCTAACTGCTGCACTGCAACTCAGTTGCTGAGAAGTAAGCAACTGAAAAGTCACCCAAAAGCTGACATGCTGGTTAGTATGGATCAATGTTTTTAAAACCAGAACCGGTGACCGGACCGGTCCACCTAATGAACCGGTTTACCGACCGGAACCGGTCTAACCGGGACTGGTTTGGTCTAAACGAACCGGTTTTAAAAAAATACATTAAATAATTAATTTTAATGAAACAAAACTATTTTTAAGATGTAAAACCATGATTCCAAGCCAATAGAGACAAAATATGCAAAGTTTGCTCATTTATATACCATGTAAAGGTGAATATATCAAAATGGCACCGAGTACAATACATATCATCGAAAAAATAGCAAAATACATAAGAAATGAGGCTCTAAATGGCCTATAAAGTCCAAAAACAATGCTGCAAGCTATGAGGCCATTGACCTACTACAAGTCTACAGTGTACACATGATCAATCATCAAGTTCATCACCACTACTAGACACAGGATCATCATCAGGAGCTACATAGACATCATCTAGTTCAGAGTCTGAGGATGCCTCAGCCTGATCTGCAACCTCAGTATCAATGCCACCAATGACAATAGAAGTGGACCTAATGGAAGTACGAGTTTGTCGACCTGCATAAATTGGTTCTTTGCCTTTCCTTGATGCCGCTATTGATCCTAGTTCTGATGCCACCACATAATCTGCATCATCCCCCTCTAAAGCCATGTTGATATCAAAATCAACCTCAAACACAGGGTCTTCAGTCTCCTCCACCCATTCTGATGTTGGATCAATATCGTCCAACACAATGGCATCTAGATCAGGAGTTTTGCTCATCATTTGGAGCTTCGATTGCATTTATTGTTTAGCCCCAAACCATGAAATCCTGAAAACCATTAAGTCTGCTGAATTTTGAGTGAAATCTAAAATTCTAGTTTCTCCATATGAAATCCAATGAGGTCGAAACCACTCTCAAACATCCTGAGTCATTTCATGGTAATGTTAAAAATTTAAGTAAAAGGATGAAAATGAAATTAAAGGAAATGTCACTTTTACTTTAAGAATTTAACATTACCATTAATTGCTAACATTGTTAGGATTGAAACACCCTTAGTTTCCCCCCAAAACCCCTGAAACAAAGTGAAAAATATGATTTTTTAACTTTACGGTGGGCGTGCCAAAAACCGGCCGGTTTGATACAAACCGGCCGGTTCCATCCTAAACCGGCCGGTTTTCACCGGTTAGGGCTGAAAAAAGGTGAAATGCCCTATCAAACCGGGTTTTTTGGCCGGTTCGGACCGGCAGCCTTGCTAACCGGCCGGTTTGACCGGTAACCGGTTTTTGAAAACGGTTTCCAAAACACTGGTATGGATACCCCGTGATGCTAAAGCTACCTTTGCTGCTAATCTGTGCTGACCCTCTGATGCTACTGCGCTGCTGTTGTATCTGCTTTGTGCCTCCCACACTGCTGCAACACTCTACTGCGCTGCTTCAAACTTTGGCACTCTAGCTTTGCCACTGTCACTCCATCATCCCTTGCACCAATTGACTCCCGTCATTCTGCTACTATCATTAAGGGCTCTCGTAGTCCTATGTGATCCAAGAGTTTGGGCACCTCAAGGATCCTACCCCCAGGTCCTGTAGTCCTCTCGACTACAACTCAATATCGCCCCACCTCTTCTCTAGAGGTGCATGAGCACTCATGGTGCAATCATCATCATCGCCCTCTTTGTCAGCTTGCGCTGGAGCAGCCTTTGAGTCAGACTTCTCTTCCTTGCCCTTCTTCCGAGGGCACTGAGTGGCGAAATGACCCAGTTCTCCACATCTGAAGCATCTGACTTTGGATATATCTTTCTTTTTCCTCTTCTGTTGCCCTTGCTGTCCCGCTGATGCGAGAGTTGCATCCTCCTCTTCCTCCTTCTTGGCTCTGATCCCTTTGCCGCTGCTTCCCGCCTTGGTCAACTGTCTGATCTCTTCCTGTCGAAGAGTTGCCCACATCTCCTCCCAACTGGGGAGAGAAGCCCTACCCAAGATGCTCTGGACAAAGGTTTCCCAGTCTTCAGTGACTGCATTCAGGGCAGTCCTGACCATGAATTCAGGATCTGGTGTAGACCCTACGAAAGTTAGCTGGTCTCAAATCCCTTACAACCTAAGAAGGAAGGGATCGATTTCTTCTCCCTTCTGCATCTGATACTGTCTTAGCTGATTCTCAAGCAACATCTTCTGTTGAACGAAAGTTCCCTCGTACAAGGTGGTCAAGGCCTCCCACATTTCTCTTGTTGTGTCCTTCTTAGCAATATGTGGGATCACATGATCCTTGACCCCGTCCAAGATCATGCACTTAGCTTTTTCCTGAGCCTCCTCGTACTTCTTAAGAGGATCAACAACAACTGTCTTCAAGGCATAATCCTTGATGTGATTTTTGTCCAAAACTGCCAGGATCCTGGCCTTCCAGATGACAAAGTTGGATGCTCCATCCAACCTGTCCTGATCCCTCAATCCATTAACTGCCATCTCTGTTCAAATGAGTGTCAAATAGGTTCTCGCCTCCCTCTTTTGTTGCTGCCCTAACAAAACTCAGATCTGGTTTTCTTTGGCGCTAGAAATCCTCTAAGGAACAAGATCCCTCTGAAATTTGATTTCCTTCACGGAAATCCTTCTGCCAACAACTGTCGAACCACCCCTCTCTGATCTCTCTTTGCTACTGCTCAGCATTGGATCTAGATTTCTTAGCAAGAAATTTTTTGAGGAACTGATTCCCTCTACTTTGCTTTTGCCCCACTAGGTACTGTTTTGCACCATCAGAATCAACACCCCACCAGCAACTCCAGATGAAGTCTGCACTACGCCTGTAGCCTCGGCAACCGGAAAAACGAGACTCAACGGTCTCTGCGCTGGCCCAGTAATCACTGCACTGCCCTTTGCAGCAACAACGTCACCCAATCAGGTTGACGTAGGCTCTGCGTGAGCCTCACCTTGGTGACTGTGTCACCCCTCCTCTGCTCTCTCGGCCGGCAATTGCGCTGTCTCTCAGGACAACTGTCTTCAACATAGATTTTCCTTTGTCTTTTTGCCAATGTCTTTAGTTCTCCTTGATCTGCAATCGCTCTGATACCATGTGAAAATTTCTGAATCGAACAAGTTAGAAATCCTACTGTAGTAAATTGATTTACATTACCTACTTGCTATGAAACCGGATTCGTCCAAAACCCTGGACGAATCGCGAATCGGACGAATCGGACACGATTCTGTCCTGACACGTGTCATGATGGCAGGACTCGTCGTGTCCTCTTGTGGCACGTCGTGTCCAGGGGCGTGTTCTAAATTCGAAAGCGTGTCATGATTTTCCTGTCGAGTCTTGGTTTGCGGATTCGTTTTCGGATCTGCTGCTAGGTTAAAAGTTAAAACTTAAAAGGGGCGTGTTACTGTTACTTCCAGAAGTCTTAATTGCCATCAACTTATGAAACCATTTGATCTTATTTCCTCAGTTCATGAGTTGTGAACCATATGTATCTTTTGCGTTAAAATTCGATGAGGAATGAATCATCCGGAGCTTATATTTATAGTCATTTTGATTGAATATGAAGGGACACATCGAGTTAGATAAAACCGACTTGAGGGCAGACTTACAAACAAATCATGATCAGTGAGCACTTGAACGTGATCAAGATGTTCGACGTTTCTGTGAAACCCGCACTCGTTGTTGCACGTCTGATGGACGAATGATCGTGTGGGTATTTGGGACCACAAATGACATGGTGACCACTGAGGAGTGGGATCATCGTGGATGTATTGACGTGGATAGGTAGGGACATGGATGAGCGTCGACATGGGTGTGTGGGGACCGTTGGGTTAATTATATATATGCTCAATATATGTTAATGTCCAATATATATGGTAAATTTGAGAGTGAGGACTACACATTTTTAATTTATTGTCGATTTATGTTATATATTTTATATCATATAAATATAACATATAATATATTTATATTTGATATAAATATATGTATATATATGTCTACTAAATTAAAATTTGTGTAAGAAATATGATAATATCTAATTTTTAATATATATATATATATATATTTTTTAATAAAATAATATATAACGTGTCCTAACGTGTCCTGTTCCGGGGGGTCAGCGTGTCCCGAATCCGACACCACGAATCCCGAATCCTACGTGTCCCGAATCCCCGTGTCAGGTGACTTAGCCTACTTGTATTCTTCATTTAACAAGTTATTTTCAGAAATATTTAGAAAATATAAATGTAAATACATTGCAACCTACACCTCTATACAGATCAAGTACTGAAAAATAAATGAGACAACCATGCAAAGGACACACTTATTTTTGGACTAAATGTCCCCGGAAAAACCCAATGCGGGAAAACCGGTGCAACAACTCTGAGGGTTTTCTATTATTAAGCAGAAGTTCTGAATACAAATGCTGGTTGCCCTCCCGAAAAACCAGTGACAGAGAAATACAATGGCGGAGAACCTGAGTGAGTTTTACCTCACTTCACCCGACAGAATCCGGCTGATTCGGCAACAAATCTGGCTGGCCCTGGCTACAACTTCGCTGCCCTTTCGCAGTAACTGTGTGGGCCTGCTTGGAGCTCTCTGAGGCTCTGCGTCAGCACCATTGCCCACTGCGTCAGCTTTCCCGACTGTTCCAGTAGTTTCCGGCAGCTCCCCGACTTTCTACGTGGAAGGCAGTTCTTCCTCTGTGTTGGCCCTTCTAGCTCTGCGTGGGCCCAGACTTGCCCAACATTAGCTCTCCCGGATACTGCACTTCCTCCACAAGTTTCTTTCCGCCTCTCTCTCTGTATTCCCGAACTATCACTGCCCTTTAGCTGTAAGATCTCCCAATCAATTTCCCCCCTGAGAACTTCTCACCTCAGAAAATCGATTTCCTCAATCTCTTTGTGTGTTCTCTCCAACTGACCCCAAGCCTCCATTTATACTTTTCTTGTTGAGAAATCAACGACCAAGATTAAGTCTCTATTCAACAGCTAAGATTAAATTAGACTTGATCTTTGTCTCTTAGAAGCTTCTCACCCATATTTTCATTAATACCCATTAATATTTTAATTTTCCTAAGTTTAGACTTAGGAACCCCATTAAAAATATTAATTATTTTAATAAAACACAATCCAGGTGGATTTTCGCCAAACGATTTTTGGCTCTTGGAGATCTCATGTGTTCTAGCCCCTTCACAAAATTTCGGAACTAGAGCACATCCGATGCTACCCAAAAATCAAAAAAGCATGCCCTCCAAGAGACCTATTTAGGGCACTTATAACCTAGGGTTTATTGAATAGGAAGGGACAAAGGCTTACCAAGGTGCACAAGGCCAAGAAAAGGCTTTATAAGGTAGGTATGATCAATAATTGGAGCAACAAGCCTTCAATAAACCCCAAGTTTAAGCCTAGGGATAGGTTAGGGTTTACCATAAGGCAAAATTACCTAGGGCTTGTGACATCAACCCTTAAATGGAGGAATTTTATGTGGAAAAGGATGGATCTTGATGTGATGAGGCTTAATCCGTGTGAAGGACCCTCCCAAAGGCCAACACACTCCTAGTTGAATTCGACCCCAACCCTAGCCTAACGATGTGCCTTAAAGGGCCGAAAATGTGAGAAAAGATAGAAAAATAACTTTCAAAAGGTTTTTCTTTTGTGTGATCAACTATGCGGATGGCTAGTGCTTGATCCTTGGCAAATGGAGTCCAAAGGGAGACCTATTAATGGAAAAATCAAACTTTAGTATGGAGTAAGGGCAACAAAAACCCTATCTCTGTTTATGAGGGGATGAAATCATTGAAGAGAGCTTAACATGAAGATTCATTTAAGGGATTGTCACAAATTATTTCAGGGTAATGCATACAATTCTTTGCCAAGATTTCATAGAAAAATATTCATTAAAACTAGCATATAAAAACCCTAACAATAACCATTCCATGCAATAGCCATAAAATGATAATCAATATGTAGAATACTTACAAGAAATGTATGAACCAATCCTTTATTATCCCAAAATTATGCCTCCACAACAAGAGAAAGCCTCCAAAAGCAAAATCTCTACAATAGATCACATCTCCACAAGTATACAAGACACTTCCAGCTAGGCCAAAATCCTCTAGGGAGGCTCAGTTCTCCACAAGTGATGATGAAAATGAAAGTGAGGTGACCTCTATTTATATGTGGTCTACCTCAATGAATTTTAACTAATGAATGACCCTAAAACAAGTTTGACATGAACTAGACCTTGGGCTACAAGCCAACCCTCTAGCTTAATGATAAAACAAGCCATAAATTCCCACACGTGTGAGTTGTAGCCTCCAAAATGTTGATGTCATGCCCTTTAAGGATCCAAATGCCATGTCATGATGTGATGAGGCTTGAAAAGTGTCAGCGTGCCAAATCATCAAAAAATTGAGTAGTGTCCCTCAAATCCACCTCAAATCCTCCTATGTGGTCCCAAATCCAGCTGGGGTGTCTCCATGTCATCGCCATGGGTCTCCAACTATCAAAATAAGGTCTCCTCTCTCAAGTGTTAGGGCTTCTCCAAATGCAACAAGCCCTTCCTAGTCTCTAAAGGGAAGACCATCCTAATTTGGGTTTTGAATCAAGTCCTGCCCATTAGGTTTTGTCAAGGCCATCTTGGGGTCATGCTGGGTCCAGTGGTGCCATCATCAAGAATCTTCTATGCTAGTTTAAAGTATACCAACGTCCTGGGTCCTAAGGGTGCTCTGAGACATGTAACATCTGCTCAAATTGTCAGGAGGCCCAACTCTCTCAACGTTGCATCTGCTAAGCCTTCCATCTCTCTGAGAATGCCTAGGTACTTGTGGAGTGGGTGCCCTCAAGGCTTGTGTTGTTGTGGACCACCTGAAAAAACCAACATGAACTCAAGTGAAAGCAACCATCCATCAAAGACTAAGATTGTATGAGCATTTTGTTAGTTTTTGTTGACACCTAATCCGAAACGGATGGGTGAACTGGACAGTCATCAAGAAGATGAACTGATCCGTCATATGTATGTATATAAATAATAGTTAGCTAATGAATAATATATCAGTTCTTTCTTCCGCTCATGCTGGAGTTACCCTGGCCTGACATGGTATCAGAGCACAGGTCCCAGAAATAGTAGTAACTCCTGCTGTCCTGAGAGCTGCTCAGTCCTGAGCGCTACTCTGCTCTCTGAGCGCATTGCCTGAGCGTTTGCCTGACACACCTCTGCTCCTCTGCTCCCTGGCGCACCAGCGCTGCATACGCTCTCTGCTCTCTATCCTGACAAATCTGCTCTCTGGAATTTCACCCTGAATATGGAAGCACTGAATACGGAAGCCCCGAGCAGATGCTGGAGCTTTACGAGTTGCTTCTCGATGTAACGCAAGATGTGCACCTGTTGAGCTTCGGCTGCTATGGAAGACGCAGCAGGAGGTATTGAAACAATCCATTGTCCCTGCAATCGTTTCGACTGCTCTCTAGCTTAAGTATTTTACACAAATATTGTCTTTGAGGCTGACTTGTTACTGCGGTTTAACGAGAATCCCCAACCTCAAACCTGTTTCGCCTTGCCCACTGGTCATAGCTTTCCTTGTTTGTATCGTTCGGTACCGCCCAGTCTTCCCAAAGAGGAACACTTCCATCCTCATCCATATTGCAGCAGGACTTTATTCCTTTTATTCGCCGCACAGGTCTCTCAAAAGACGTGGAGAGATTGCTTCTGGCATCAATGCCCTTGCCATTTCTAGATCCTTTTTTTTTGTGAACGTTATTTTGCTCACTTCGTTCGCTTCAGCAGAAAAGTTCCCGGGCGAGGTTTTGCAGTGGTACTAAACTCCAGAGGCAGAGTTCTATCCGCGGCCCACTGGATTATATCATTGCATTTCGTAAAACAGCAACGCCGCGTTTTTGGGCATACGATGGCGACAGCATTATCAAGGCTCACGCTTAATGCTTAATGCTTATCACTTGATCTCATTCAAAGCGCAAGATGATGCATAGTCTGTGCATATATCGTTATATGCGAATAGACTGCTAATGGTTGTGGTTATGTTTGTAGGATGTGTAGGAATTTACAGGGTAAGTTCCTCAGAAAGAATACCAAAAGGACACCGCTCACAACCAGATCTCAAATCAATACACCAGTATTTTTGACGTGGTTAAAACCCTCAGAGTGCAAGGAGGGAAACAGTCCACGGCCTGTCCCAACGTGGGTACAGACAATTTATTAATCAAAGAATGAAAATTTACATAAGCTTCTCTCATGCACGGATTACACGAACAATGACCCTCCATGCGCTTTAAATAGAACTCATGGACCAATCGGGTGTCAAGCCACGGATCAAGTGTCGATAATACCGAGGTGAGAGTGAACCGTCGGATCACTACATATCGTGACTGTCGGATTGTAAGTTACAATATGTACAACGGTAAAGAAACACACTTTACCTAACTCTAAACTAGACCAAGTTGAACTTAACTATATCCTATGTGTCGGAATATCCTAACATCCCCCCTTAAGAACAACTTGGGATAGGATTGAAGGATTTACAAATATGACACAATAGGAGAAGGAAGGAGGCACTAGAGCCTATCCCCCCTTAGCGACAACTTCCTGAACTCCAAGCATATATCGAAGTTTAGTGAACTTCGCCTCTGTGAGAGCCTTTGTGAAGATGTCTGCAACCTGATCATCTGTTGGACAATATTGCACTTCAAGAACATGGTCATGAATGAGCTTTCTGATGAAGTGCATGTGTAGTTCGATGTGTTTGCTGCGCTGATGCTGAACTGGATCTTTGCATAGCTGAATGGCACTTTGATTATCACACCAAAGTGTGGTTGGATGCTGCTGCTCAAAGCCAAACTCTGATAGGATCTGACGAAGCCACAAGGCTTCCTTACTAGCTTCCACGGCACCACGATACTCTGCTTCTGCTGACGAAAGAGAAATGGCAGCCTGTTTCTTACAAGCCCATGTAATTGGTCCTGAACCAAGAGTGAAGACATAACCGGCAGTAGACTTCCGATCATCAGGGTCACCAACCCAATCAGAATCAGTGAAACCAACTAACAGAGGAGCTGCTTTGGCACTGTAATGAATCCCAAACTGTACTGTACCTCGAACATAACGAAGTATTCTTTTGGCTGCTTTCCAATGACTTTCACGGGGGTTTTGCATAAAACGAGCAACAAGGCCAACAGCAAAGGAAAGATCAGGACGAGTATGGGTTAAGTACAAGAGTTTTCCTACAAGTTGACGGTATAAGGTAGCATCAACTTCAGGAGAAGTACAAGAGACTGAAAGTTTGACTCCAGACTGAAAGGGAGAAGGGGCTGGCTTACAGTCTTCCATGTGAAAATGACGAAGAATATCACAAGCATACTTGGACTGGGAAAGGAAATACCTTCCTTGGATTGCAAGACTTGAAGACCGAGAAAATAGTGTAAGTGTCCTAAGTCTGTCATTTCAAATTTCTTTTTAAGGATAGACTTCACATGGTTTATAAGGTTGGGATCACTACCAGTAAGGATAAGATCATCAACATAAAGAACAAGGATGATAAGAGAGTCACCCACTTTCTTGGTGTAGACAGTATTGTCAGAATGACACCTAGAAAAGCCAGATTCTAAAAGAAAGCTATCCATTTTGGCATACCAAGCCCGAGGAGCTTGCTTGAGACCATAAAGGGATTTCTTAAGTCGACACACAAGGCTGGAGTCTGTTTGTATGAAGCCAATGGGTTGTTCCATATAGATTTCTTCCTGCAAGTCCCCATGCAAGAAGGCAGATTTAACATCCATCTGATGGACTTCCCATTTTAAAGAGGCAGCAAGGGAAAGAACAAGGCGGATAGAGTTCATTTTGGCAACAGGGGAGAAGGTTTCAGTGTAGTCAATGCCTTCAACCTGTGAAAAGCCCTTAGCAACTAGACGAGCTTTATGTTTATCAACTTTCCCATCTGGTCCATACTTGGTTCTGTAAACCCATTTGCATCTAACAAGTTTGCGTCCCTTTGGTAGAGGAACAAGATCCCATGTATCATTTGTCATCAATGAATGATATTCTTCATTCATAGCTGCTTCCCAATGTGGATGGCCTGAAGCTTCTGCAAAAGTGTCAGGATCATGATTTACTGGAGCTTGAGCCAGTAAAGAAGAGGCTCTTTCAAACTGAGAACGTGTACGTCGCTGATCTGTAGGATCACCGGCAAGATCACCTGCTGCATCCCGAGTAGCACGGACCCATCTTGGAAGTTGAGGATCCTGAGAAGGTGGGGGAGGATTATCATCCTCGCTTTCATCATCAGAAGAAGAAATGTTTTCAAAGATAGAAGAGATAGGAAGAGGTGGCACATCCGCCGGACTAGGCTCGCAGGCCGATTTATTTTCATCAAATTTTACATCTCTTCTAATGATAACATTTTTGGACTTAAATGGAATAAGTCTATAACCTTTTACATCTTCAGAATATCCAACAAAAGTACATTTCTCACTCTTAGGTTCTAAAGCTTTATGCTTTTCATCTGGAATATGGGCCCATGCTTCACTTCCAAACACACGAAAGTGACTTACATCTGGTTTAATGGAACTCCAAGCTTCTTCTGGAGTGATATTCTCTAGAACCTTAGTAGGAGTGCGATTGATTATATAATTTGCACAATTAATTGCTTCGGCCCAAAAACTAAGACTGAGTCCTTTAGATTGCAGCATACAATTAGCCATTTCCTTTAAGGTGCGATTTTTCCTTTCAGCTACACCATTTTGTTGTGGAGTGTATGGAACAGTATGTTGCATTTGAATTCCATTTTCGGTGCAAAAGTTGATGAATGCGTTTTTAACATATTCTCCACCATTATCAGTTCTTAGCTTAAGAATTTGATGTCCAGATTGTTTTTCAACAAATGCTTTGAAGGCCAAAAAAGTGCTAAATACTTCGCTCTTGAGTTTTAAGAAGTATACCCAAGTGCGTCTAGAGAAATCATCAATGAAAGTTAAGAAGTACTTGCAGCCAGAGAATGAAGCAACAGGAAGAGGACCACATAAATCACTGTGCACAAGCTGTAAAGGGGCTGAGGCGTGCCAAGAGGCACGTTTGTCAAAACTGTCCCGATGATGTTTTCCGAGTACACATCCGGAACAAACACCATCTTTGCAAGATACCATAGGAAGACCTGTCACCATATTTTCTTTACATAGATGCTGAAGGGAGCGATAGTTTAAGTGACCAAACCGCTCATGCCAAAGTTTGCTCACTTCATCATTATGAGCAACAAATACTGAGGGAAGATGGGATGACCCAAAGTTGTGAAACTTATACAACCTTTTGGAATCATCAGCAAGACCAGTAGCTAGAATCTGTTTAGGATCTTTTAGATCCTTGATTACAACATCATGAGGTGAAAATTCAACAATTTTACCTTCACCTGAATGAGTTATCTGATAGACAGATAGAAGGTTGCAGGATAAGTTTGGAACACATAATACATCATTGAACTGACCATTGTCTAGATGAACAGTTCCAGTCCCTACAACATTAAGAGATCTATCATCACCAACATATATATTTTTGGTGTTACAATCATTTAAAGAAGAAAACATGGCTTGGTTTTTGGCCATGTGACAAGAGGCTCCAGAATCAATGAGCCACTCATGAGAATGAGAAGAAGAAGAAGATACATTTAATGCATAACCAGACTGAGATGATTGACGATGACATGCAGAAAGTGCCGTTCCGGAAGTTGAAGTTGAAGTAGGCTCCAGATGGATGTTATGTTTCTTCATTGCGGCTTCCAAGGCTTCCATCTTCTTAAAGCATTTAGATTCTAAGTGGCCATCTCGATTACAAAAGTTACAATGTCTGTCAGTCCTCTTCCATTTGTTTTTATTGGTCTTGTCATTTTGCTGAAATGATCTTTCATCTTGAGGCTGAGTTGGTTTAGGACCATTCCTTTGAGGATAAGACTTCTTAGGATTCTTTGAATTTGGTTGCTGCTGGGCGGCTAACGCTTTCGAGGAAGAGTTTCCAAGATTAAGAAGACCAAGGTGTAAGAGTTTTTCTTGTTCTCTTATTAAGGAATCACAAAAGGAGTCAAAGGAAGGGGGTTTGTAGTCTTTGCCTTGACAAATGAAAGCCTCCCTTGTAGAATGGAAAGTGGAAACAAATACAGAGTAGGCTGGTCCCAACTTAGTAAGGATGGAATAAATAAGGTTACCATCTTCTTTCTTAACTTTAACACCTTCCAAGAGATATCTAAGGGTCTTGAATTTGGACAAGAAATCTTCAATGCAAGAAAAATTATTAGGATCCAAAGTAAGCAACTCATTCTCAAGTTGATGGGCTCTAATTTCATTTTTAATCCCAAAAACTTTAGCAAGTTTTTCTAATGCTTCATGAGGAGTTTCAATTTCTGCAATGTGGAATCTAAGATCAGGAGAAACAGACATTCCTATCAAACCACGTGCTTGATCTTGTCTATTTTCCCATTTTTCGGCCTTGTCTTCATCTTTGGGTTTCTTCTCTTGGTCTGTGGCTATTCTGAAGAGACCTTTACTTCTAAGTAAATCTCCCATGTAGGCTACCCATTGGAAGTAGTTAGTGCTGTCAAGAATGACTTGGCATGGACTTTCCATTTTTTGAAAAAAAAACTGAAGCTGAAGATGCTGAAAGTAAGTGGTCCAATGGATAGATCTCGAAAAAATAGGCGGTTTTAAAAAAAACGGCTCTGAAAAAGGCTTCCGGATGAAGAAGTTATGGCTTTTTGAAAAAAAAATTGTTGACGTTGCCGGCAAAGTGCGCGAATGTGCGGGAATGAAAAAATCCGCCCCCACAAAATGGAGACTTGAACCCAAGACCTCTACTCTCTTAAAAAGTCTTTGAACCAATTGATCTATACAAAATATTTGAGAGAGAGAGAGAGAGAGAGAGAGAGAGGGGGGGGGCCTCGATTTGCGTGCTTGCCTTGGGAAGGCTCTTTTCCCCTACAAAACACAAAACACAAAACCCAACACGAATATGCAAAGAAAAACGAACCTTACGGCTCAAAGTTAGCTTTAGCCAAAAAACTAGAATTTTTTTAAAAAAAAAATCTCAAAGTTAGCTTTTAACCGAAAAACTAAATATTTTTCTCAATGTTTCTGATTTTCCAAGATCACACTAAGGTGCAGGGAAAAGAGCATACGCATGAGAAAAATCCTTTCTTTCTGTTTCTGATTTGCCCAGATCGCACAGAGTCGCAGGGCAAAGAGCATACGCAGAAATGAAAGGTATAGATCCGGGAAAAAAAAAGGCTAAATAAACCGAAACCGAAATAAGCAGAGAGAAAATGACAGTAAACTGCAAAAAAAAACACTGTATACCTCCCGATCTGAAAAATGACGCAGCTAGGGCTACCGGAAACCTTTTCGCGTGAAACGAAAGGGGTTCCTCACTGAAACAGATGCTCCGAACGCAACAGAGCAGTCCTCTCGGCCCGAAAGCAGTCAGAAACAGCAGATCTAGGAAACGACAGCCGCATGCAGTTCTACCGGCTTCAGATTTGGATCACCAACGGACGCGGCCCTCAAATAGCTCTGATACCATGTAGGAATTTACAGGGTAAGTTCCTCAGAAAGAATACCAAAAGGACACCGCTCACAACCAGATCTCAAATCAATACACCAGTATTTTTGACGTGGTTAAAACCCTCAGAGTGCAAGGAGGGAAACAGTCCACGGCCTGTCCCAACGTGGGTACAGACAATTTATTAATCAAAGAATGAAAATTTACATAAGCTTCTCTCATGCACGGATTACACGAACAATGACCCTCCATGCGCTTTAAATAGAACTCATGGACCAATCGGGTGTCAAGCCACGGATCAAGTGTCGATAATACCGAGGTGAGAGTGAACCGTCGGATCACTACATATCGTGACCGTCGGATTGTAAGTTACAATATGTACAACGGTAAAGAAACACACTTTACCTAACTCTAAACTAGACCAAGTTGAACTTAACTATATCCTATGTGTCGGAATATCCTAACAGGATGATGACGAGATTGCTTCAGGGCAATCAGCGAATGGTTGGAGAGGCATTATATAAACTGTATTGAAACCGATGCCGAGGCATTATATAAACTGTATTGAGACCGATGCCGAGGCATTATATAAACTGTATTAAGACCGATGCCGAGCCAAAACCGAAATGCTAAAGGTAGATACATAGAATACTGCAATGTGCCGAGAACAAGTAAAAATGTATAGAATTACTCTGTAGCATGTGTTGCTTCCCCGGAGACAGTTTTTGGCTATAAAGGAACGAGTGTCTTAAACATCTAAAGATTGATATTTTTTTTTGGAATCTGTGGCAGAAGGAATAGGCTAGGAAAGCTTGCAACAAAACTTTTAGTTTTTTTTTTGTCATCAGAAGTTCCTTTTATCAGCAAAAGTTTCTCTTTTCATCAGAAGTTCCTTTTATCAGCAAAAGTTTTTCTTTTCAGAAGAAGTATTTTTTTATAAAATGCATTCAATCATCTCTATGGTCGGAATAGTTCTCACTGGCAAGGAGAACTATTCTGAATGGTCTCGGATGGTAAAACACACCCTCATCTACAATGAGTTGTGGAAGGGAGTGTGTGTCGGAGAAGAAGACAAAGACCCTGTGCAGCCTACATCAGACAAAGAACTCGCCATTTGGGAAAACAAGAACAACAAAGCCTATGCATTGATCGCAGCATCTGTAAATGAAGAAGTAAGTCGTCATATTTCATCCTATTCCACTGCCTTTGAAGCTTTACAAAAGCTGAAAGAACTCTATGATTCACATTCTGCACTTGAAGTTGTTCAGCTCATGATTAAACTCTTCACTCTTGAACTGAAAAATAATGATCCTCTTGCTCTTGCATCTGAAATAAAGTCTATAATGCATGATATTAAATCCACTAAGGTTGAGCTGGATATCTCTCTTATTGCCTTTCTCAAAGCACTCTATCCTACCTACTCCAATTATCTTGAGTCTTTACAAGCAAATGGAAATCTTAAAGACATAACCTTTGAGTCTCTTGTGAAAAAGTTTGCTGAAAGAGAGAAAGCCTTTGGAAAGAAAACAGTCCCTGAATCTTTTGAAGAGACTGTTTGCCTTGCTCATAAAGAAAAGCATCCTGCTCAAGATTCTACAAGAGGAAGAGGTGGACGAAGAGGAAGAGGAAGATACTTCAGAGGCAGGGGGGGTAGACATTCTCAAGCAGAAAAGGCAGATCTGCATTGCATTCGCTGCAAACGAAATGGATCACATGATGCTTCTACATGCAAGCTACCATGGGAAAAGATTGAGCAGAAAAGAAATCAGCAGAAAGGTAAAACTGATGACACAGACAAAGGTAAAGCACCTGAATCCGCTCACTATATTGAGGCACAATGTAACATTGGAGTAAATGAAGATTTGTTTAATGCTTCACTTGATTCTTCGAAAAATGACTGGTTGCTTGATTCAGGAGCAACCTGTCATATGACTCATAGGAAAGATTTTTTTGAAGATTTCACTGACAATGTTGATGGAGCAGTATACTTTGCAGATCAGTCAAAAATCAAGCCATCAGGGCTTGGCACAATCAGGCTTAAACTGCCTGGTCTTCCAGACTTTCTTCTGGATCATGTTCTATATCTCCCACAGCTCAAGAGAAACTTGCTGTCCCTGGTCCACATCCGCCAGCAAGGTCACTCCATTCACATGTTTGATGGCAAGCTTGAGGTAAGAAAGGCATCTGACCACTCACTTGTCATGAGGGGTATAGAAGAAGAAAGACTTCTTAAACTGCAAGGAACCTCTGCTCATGCACAACATTTCTCATATATTTCTCATCATGAAGAAGGTACACTTCCATCAAGTTTATTATGGCATGCTAGATTTGGACATTTAAACTATGATAGTCTCCGCTTGTTGAAGAAAAATGGTGTCGCTGGTTTGCCTACAATTCCTAGAAAACATAAGCAATGTGATGCTTGCATTCTAGGAAAGCATAGCAAACAGTCTTTTCATGATTCACATTCAAGAGCACATAGGAAGCTTGAACTCATTCATTCAGATTTATGTGGTCCAATGCCTGTTTCTTCTGCAAATGGAAATAAATATATCATGACATTTATTGATGATTACACTAGAATGTGTTGGGTTTATTTATTGAAGAACAAATCAGATGCTTTTCAAACATTCAAGAATTTTCATAAGTGGATTGAAAATGATGCACAATCTCATATTGGGTCTATTCGCACTGATAATGGAAAAGAATATACATCAAATGAATTTGAACACTATCTTCGCCAACATGGGATTAAACATCAAACAACTGTACCTTATAATCCCCAACAGAATGGTGTAGTAGAAAGAATGAATAGAACAATCTTGAATATGGTACGATCCATGCTTTTCTTCAAAAATGTAAAGACAATGTTTTGGGTTGATGCTGTTCAATGTGCTGCATATATAAAGAATAGATGTCCATCTAGTGCTATAAGAAACAAGACTCCTTATGAATTGTGGTATGGACATGTTCCTTCGGTAAAACATCTCAGGATCTTTGGTTCCACCTGTTATGCTTTAATACCAAAGGTACATAGAAACAAACTTGGTGCTAGAAGTCGTAAGTGTATCTTCCTGGGGTATTCAAACACATCTAAAGCATACCGCCTCTATGATGAAGTAAATAAAAAGTTTGTTTTATCTAGAGATGTCATTTTTCTTGAATCATCCAAATCTGACAGTGTTGTTGAGCGGCAACTTGATCGCTTGGATAGATTCACAAAACTGAAATCATTTCAAGAGTTTGATAATCAGATTCCACATCTTGAAGGGGGGATTCCTATACTAGATCAACATGTGGAATCTTCTTCTGAAGAATAATCTCCCCTGCATGACACTCCAACAACGGATGATGCTTTAAGTGATGTAATTGATAGAATTGGGAGACTCAATCTTGATTCAGACCCAACTCAATCAACAGAGCAGCCTGGACCATCTCAGAAAGGTCCCCCAAAGTGGCTGACAAAGACACTTGAAAGTGTTCATCCTGATGAAATTGGAAAAACAGGAACCAGAAATACAAACCGACAAGATGGAGGTGATGTAGATAACTCTAATTCACCTGTTGATATGGATGTTACTTATGATTGTGAATTGAACTTGTCTACAGATTTTGAACCAACTTCCTTCAAAGAAGCTGCTTCTCATGATGAATGGAAAGAAGCGATGTAGAAGGAGTATGATGCCCTCATAAAGAATGGCACTTGGAAGCTGGTTGATCCTCCATTTGGAACCAAACCAATTGGCTGCAAGTGGGTCTACAAGAACAAGTACAAAGCTGATGGCTCACTTGACAAGCACAAAGCTAGGCTTGTGGCAAAAGGTTTTGCACAGAAGGAAGGGGTCGATTATGAGGAAACTTTTGCCCCCACAGCAAAATGGGCCACCATCCGGACACTCTTTGCACTAGCTGCTCAGAACGGTTGGAAAGTTCATCAAATGGATGTAAAAACTGCATTCTTGAATGGAGATCTAAAAGAGAATGTTTTTATGTCCCAGCCTGAAGGATTTGCTGTGAAAGGACATGAACATAAAGTATGCAAACTTGTGAAGTCCTTGTATGGCCTCAAACAAGCACCACGAGCCTGGTATGAAAAACTAACTGAGCATCTTCTGAAACTCAACTTCAATCATTTTGATCTTGATGATGCAACTTTATTTGTCAAGAAAGTTGGCAAAACAGTTGTATATCTTGTGGTATATGTAGATGATCTTTTAATGACAGGGAACAATGAAAGCTATATTGCATCCATAAAGAAAGAATTAGGAATTTTTTTTGAAATGACTGATTTGGGCTATGTTCATTACTATCTTGGCATTGAAGTAACCCAACATCCAAAGTCCATATTTCTTTCTCCAAAGAAATACATTGGAGATTTGTTAAACAGATTTGGCATGATAGAGTGCAATCCTCTTTCTACTCCAATGGAACAAAACTTGAAGCTCACATCTATTGAAGGAAAGGAATTTGAGGATGCAACAAAGTATAGACAGCCTGTAGGAAGTCTCATCTACCTCACTACTACCAGACTAGACATTTCATTTGCTGTTGGAATCCTCTCCAGGTTTATGCAAAAGCCTTGTGAGGGACATTGGTCTGCTGCAAAAAGAGTTCTAAGGTACTTGAAGGAAACTCAAGACCTTGGAATCAAGTATACACAGGTGGACGACTTCAACTTGATTGGATACTCTGATTCAGACTTCGATGGAGACAAAGAAACTGGGGTATCTACTTCAGGATATGCTATGAGTCTTGGATCAGGAGCTGTCTCCTGGAGATCACGCAAACAATCAGTACCAGCAGATTCCACAACAGAAGCAGAATATGTGGCAGCAGCTGAAGCAACGAAAGAAATTGTGTGGCTCAGGAAAATTCTTGAAGACTTGCAGGTAAAACAAATACAATCAACTCCACTCATGATTGATAACACCTCTGCAATAAAGTTGGCCAAGAACCCAAAGTTCCATGATCGTACTAAGCACATCAATACTAAATATCATCTGATCCGACATCATGTTGAGGCCAAAACAATCCATCTCCGTCATTGTTCCACAAACAAGCAAATTGCAGACATCTTCACCAAAGCGCTTGGAAGAGAAAAGCTTGAAAGATTCAGAACGATGCTTGGACTCACCAACATCCCTTCAGATTAAGGGGGGGAATGTTGACACCTAATCCGAAACGGATGGGTGAACTGGATAGTCATCAAGAAGATGAACTGATCCGTCATATGTATGTATATAAATAATAGTTAGCTAATGAATAATATATCAGTTCTTTTTTCCGCTCATGCTGGAGTTACCCTGGCCTGACAGTTTTTGTAGCATCAGATGGTGTTCTAGTCTCAAATTCTGTGGAGAGGCTAAAACACATGAGATCTCCAGAACCTAGAAATCGTCTTTGGAAATTCCACCTAGAGACAACTCAATTAAATTAATTGATCGATAATTAAAAACGTGTAAGTCTAACTTAGGGAAATCGATTAATTAGTGGGAATTAATTGAGAAAGGTGAGAATTCTCTAGAAACTCACATGGATCGACTTAGAAATGATCTCAGCCATCGATAAGGATTTAATTGTGGTTGCTGGTGATCCAATTGGAGATTATAAGAGGAGGTCGATGGGGTTGGAGAAGAACAAACTTGAGGTCGAGTTCCTTGGTAGAGATCGAGCTTCCCAATTGCAGTGATTTAGCATAGGAGAGTTCGAGCCAAAGGGGGGATATAAAGACAGTGAGGGGCAGAGACAATCGGTCTAGAGGAGGATTTCCAGATCTGGAGAGGCAATAACAAGTGATAGAGGTATTCCACAACAGATCTGCGCAGGGACTGTGTAGATGCTTGAATGAGCAGTTCGATTTAGCTGAGAGGGAGATCGATAAGATTCCAAAGGTCGGGAAAGTCTTCTAGAGGTTCAGAGAGTCACTTCCAGCAACAGAGTCAGGCATAGCGGCTTGATCGGAGAGGGTTTCCAGCCACACGTGTGAGGGTCTGCGCAGAAGTAGTGTAGAAGGGCCTGCGCAAGGGTTGGATGACCAATTTTCAGAGGGAGCCAAGTGCCGGGATTGCCTATGGAGAGAGAAATTTCCTCTCTAATTATTTTTGTCAGATATTTGCTGATTGGATAGTTAGTTGGGCATCCAAAGATTGTACTCAGAGTTTCTCACTGTTGCATAATAATAAAACCCACATCTGTTGCATTGGTTTTCCCACATTGGGTTTTTTTGGGGACATTTGTCCAAAAATAACTGTCAAATTTTTATTCTGTGTGTATTAGCATTTTCTCAGTTTCTAGTTTATTTCCGCAATGTTTTATTTGTGAAAAAATTGCAGTGTGATTCATTCGATATTTTGCCATAACAAAATAAACTGCATAATTTATTCAGTTAAAAGAATTAATTCCAGTTGCTGCATTTCAAGTGATTTTTCACACATTTAAGTGGACCAAACCTGAATGTTAAGGGTATACTAATACTTCAAACAATGATGGCCTTTTGATATCTAATTAGACCAAGTCCTGTAAAGGTGTTCCCTTGTAATATTCCCTCTTGGAAAAGATCCCAAAATAGCACTGAGTTTTTCTGAGTTCAATGAAATTTCTCAATGAGGAGTTTTATCAAACATTTTGATGGAAAACTGCTGTAAGTGCATTTTAATAAGTTCCACGCCAATTTGAGATACACAATGATAGGAAATGCCTCTAAATACTTCTCAATCTGCCATAATTTATATCCATTACTTTCATAATTAATTTAACTATGCACGTTACATCAGTCAATAGGAACAATTTTATCCAATGGAAACAACTCAGAAAAATACCAGCAACACACATCTATTAATTTCTGAACTTGTAAATATGAGTACACAGTGCAAAATAATAGAGAATCTGGAATCTGCTACAGCTCATTAATGCCACTGGTACTGTCCCAAAAATGAAGTGGATATTCTCTAATGTTCAGCCCAAGTTAAGTGTCAACGAACAGCCTCACAACAGGGAACTTGACTTCAATATAACAGTGGCAATGGTGCCATACATAAACCAGTAAGAGGGCAGCAAGTCAACCTCTTATTAGCAAATGATTATCGACTCCAAGAATACCAGATTCAACCTCCCTTCTTTTGGTAATGTCCACGACCAGCAAGCAAATGAAACTCAGCTCTGGTATCTATATTCTGGGCAGAGGTTTGACCCCTTGGAGAATCTGAACTCGTCCACCTTTTTCTCTGCTATAAACCCTTCCCTTTTTTTAAATAAATCGGCCACCAAGAGAATAATGTAGATGCTTCCCTGTAAATAAGGCTGAGTGAGGACCCTAGGACAGTCACACGTCCTCTGAAATCTTTAGTGCCAAAGATCTGGATTGGAAGACCACTGAATATTAAATTTCCTTGGAAAATCGACCTTGAAGAGAATTGATCCTTGGCTTCAGATTTTGGCCTCCAACTGTTAGAGAAGAATTCAATCTGAGAAAAGACCACACGGCCCCTCTAGATGAAATGATTCGGCCTGGGGTTTAGATGAAAATTCAATCTCCTTAGCACACAACTCGGCCTTGGTAATTTGCTCCAGGATTTCAGCCCTCAAGGCAATGACAATTCGGCCTTCTTGGAGAGATAAGATTGGCCCTTTAAGAATTCGATCTTTTTCGACACTGAAAGCTTGCCTTCTTGCAATAACAATTTTGATCCACAAGCTGAAGCTCTTCTGCAAACAAATCCAAAGAGATCTTCAAAATAAACACTGAAACCAGTCCATTAGGGTGGCAAATATTGTCCACCGAAGAAGGAGAAAATCTATCTAGGGTGGCAAATATTGTCCACTGAAGAAGGAGAAAATCTAGCTAGGGTGGCAAGAGATCCACCAAAACTAGGGTGAGAAGTTTCGCTTGAAACCCTCAATTTGAAACTCGCTTGAGTTTCTTTTCAATAACAATGAGAAATGATCAACTAGGATAGAATGAATGGCAAATGATCCCCAACCTCCTTTTACAAAATATCAATCAGTTATCACCAAACTTCTAGACTCCCTTTTAATATCATTTTATTGGTGGGGGCCACTTTCCACTAATGACCTTTTGCCGCCCTTTTTAATAAAATAATATTTGCTGCCGTTCTCCAATAAATAATGTTTTCCTCCATTCTCCAATAAAATAATATTTGCCTCTATTCTCTAATAAAATAATATTTGCCCATTTTTTATTAATATCACCAAAATTGGGCAAAACTCCTTAGTGATTTCCATGCTCACAAAATTGGGGATATTAAATCCCTAGCTTGATATAGGTGGCTAAAAGTCAACCCTATTAGGTGTAATGTCATCTTCCAATTAATTGGCCATGGGAGGACGAAATAGCCTATCCAGCCGCATAGGCTATAGTCATTGATAAGGGAGGAAACCCATTATCCAATGTTTTTGGGTCAACATTGGGTAAATTTGGGGTGATTGGGGCAAATCTTGTGTAGGAAGCCAAAATTGGGGCCAAGTGGAGGGAAACTTAACCCCTCACACTAAACTAAGGAGAAGAGACCCCATAAGGAATCTATAAATAAGAAAGAGATGAAATTATTTCATCATCATTTATTGGATTGGATATTTCTGTTTTTGTGAGCTGAGGCTCTAAGGGTTTTAAGATCCCTTCTTCTTTTGATTGATTTTAGTGGCGATGATCCCATCCAAGCTAATCCCCTCCATTTTGTTATAGCATAATATCTTGAGATATCTCTTATTTGTTTTGGCAAGCGAGAAGGGGACTTTTCTGTGGTTTGTCTAGCCACTGAGTTTTGGCTAAGGAGATTCTAAGGCAGCAAAGATCCTTTCTAGGGCACCAAGACCAATCTGTGAATATCCTAGGTCAGCGAGGTCCTTCTTGATCAAGAGAAGGTTTGTTCTATGGTATAAGCTCAGTCTGAAGCATTATTAGTGCACCGAAACCCTTACTTTGATTACTAGTGGCTTTTCGGTGGTAATACATGTCCTAAGGCATGCGACTCACTCGAGATAAGAGTGGTTTGTTGATTTCTGTAGCATCGGATGTGCTCTAGCCTCGAGATTTTGTAGAGAGGCTAAGACAAATGCATTCTCCACTACCTACAAATCGTTTGGGAAAATTCCACCTAGAGATGATTTAATTAAAATAATTAATTTTTTTAAATGGCTCCCTAAGTCTAAACTTAGGAAATCTGGTTAATTAAAGGGTATTAATTAAATCTAGTGCGAATCTTCTAGAAAAAGACGAAGAACAACTCCCAATTAATCTTAGCCGTTGATTATGTTTTAATCTTGGCTGTTGGTGCTCCAACGAGAGATTATAAGGAGTTTGATGGGCACTTGGAGAACATACTTGTGCAGTTTGATTTTGCTGGAAAGTCGATTTCCTGAGTAGCAACTGTGAGTTGCCGGAGGTGATTCAGTAAAGTTGAAGCAGTGAAAGAGGGGCAGGGATAGTATACCGGAGGAGAGTTTTTCCAGATCCGGAGAGTGCAAGGAAGAGAAGGCAGAGAGAGGTTCAGAGAGGCAGCACAGTGCCACGTAGGAGTAGTTGAGATCTAGTGCCAGAAGCCGAGGTGTGAGACTGGAGGGCCAAAGGGTCAAGTTTCCAGCTAGCAGAAGATCAGAGGAGGAGGTGACGCAGTGCCTAGAGGCTGTGACGTAGATCTGCGTAGGATGACGCAGAGGCTGCACAGAGGTAGCGTGGGGCTAGCCATCTAGAGCCCGGATCATATTCAGATTGCGAGTGACAGTGTGAGATTTTTCTCACTAACTCTTTGCTAGTTTATTCTTTGTATTAGATTGCCAGTTTGGGCATCTAATGATTTGTACTCAGATTACTACTGCATAATAATAAAACCCTCAACTGCTGCACCAGTTTTCCCACATTGGGTTTTTCCGGGGATGTTTGTCCAAAAACAACAGTGTAATTGTGTGTGTGTTTATTTCTCTCCTGTGCAATATTTAGTTTCCGCAGTAGTTTATTTTGTGCAGGTTCCGGTGTATGTATTTCAATATTTTCCGTAGAAAACTGCAAGTAATTTGTTCAAAGTAATTTAACAAATAGGAGAAATATCATCAGTTTGCTGCAGTAGGAATCGGGTCACCAATTTTTCACATGGTATCAAAGCACAGATCGTAAGCTGAAGAGCTCAGTTGTAGGCGGAAGAGGGAGTTCGAAAACACTGCTTAGGCAACATTTCGAAACCCCAGAGGCAACACAACCATTGGCCAGGAGCGCTAATTTTCGTGGAAAATTACTTCTCTGAGCGAGTCGACAAAGAGTAAATTTTCCGGATTGAAAATTCGCAGAGGGAGCAGCGTAGCAGTTTCCACGCAAAGCAAATCTTCAACTGGGACGCAGTCATTTTGCAGCAGTTGCTAGCATAATAGCGTCAGAAGGAGAGGAGAGCACATACTGAGGGAATTCTTTCCTTAGGGGACTTCTAGCCATGAAGTTCGAATTTTCCCAACAGAGCAACAATAGTTGTGTGTAGGATTTCTCACTCCCGAAGGGATTGGGAATAGCTGGGCAGCAGCTGCGCTGAGGAGAAGAGGAGGAGTTCGACATATTTTTTAGAGAGATGGCATCAGTTGGATTGAGAGATCAAGGTCGGTTGGACAGAGCCTCCAACTATGTGATCTGGAAGGCTAGAATCTCCTGCCTTCTAGATGAGCATGATCTCAAAACTTATGTCGATAGTGTGGTAGCTGTACCTGCCAATGCAAATCCGCTCAAGAAGTACAAGAAGGAGATGGCAAGAGCTAAGAGGATTATTCTCGATGGGGTTCGAGATCATGTGGTATCTCACATAGTTGGAGAAGATACTGCTCCACAGATGAGGGAGGCACTAGCTACGCTATACAAAGGATCTTTCGAGCAACGAAAGATGTATCTTGAGGAGAAGCTGAGATGCACGAGGATGCAGAAAGGGGAGTGTGTAGACCCCTTCCTTACTAGGCTTCAGGATGTCCAGGATCAACTGGCTTCAGTAGGATCAACGCCCCAGCCTACAAAGTTTGTACGATTAGCGTTGAACAACGTTTTTGAAGATTGGCAAGTTTTCATCTAGAGTATCCTGGGCAGAGAAAAATTGCCAGATTGGGAACGTGTGTGGGTTGATCTGCAGCAGGAGGAGATGAGGCGTGATCTGGTGAAGGCCACCATTAGTGGCAGCAACAGCAGTGGGACGAAGCAAGTGAAGGAAGAGGAGGATGTGGCCCTTGCATCAAAGGGGCAGCAGGAGCGACGCAGAAGAAAGGACATTTCGAAGATCAAGTGCTTCAGGTGTGGTGAGATGGGCCACTACAATAGTCAATGTCCTTTCAGAAAGACAGACAAGGAGGAGAAGCAGGATCAGCAAGCTGCATCCGCTGAGATCGACGGGCTGTCCTCCAGATTGGAGGAAGAGTTTGCCATGATCGCCGAGTTACCTCCAGGGGTGAGGTGGGGTGATCTGGAACTATAGCCCCAGAGAGCTAGAGGATGGGTAGGATTCTTGAGGAGGTCCACCTCATGAATCGGTACCTTGCTACGGGAGCCAAGACATGCAGTAGTAGGATGGATCAGTGGCAGTTAGTGTAGTCAGGTGCCAGAGTGACAGATGCAGTAGCTAGTAGCAGGTCAGATACTGGGCAGTGCAATGTAGAGTTGACAACAATGCAGATGGCACAAAGCAGAGTTAGCAGTAGTGCAAAGGCTTCAGTGACCGCGCAGAGTCTAGCAACAGTCAGGACTCGGGTGACAGATGCATCATATTGACCACAGTTGGTTCAGTATTTTGGATGCTTTTCCGTTGCAGTTGCAGTAGTAGCATTTGGAGAAGGTTGCAGTGCAGATGCATTGTTGGCAGCAGTAGCACATATGCAACAATTAGAGTTGCGCAGTAGTTGATGGGCAACAAAGCCAGACTTCAACAACACATCCAGAGATGGCGTAGAGACAAAGTGATGCTTCAGTGGGTTGCAACACTAGAGAACATTCCTCTCTAAGAGGGAGTGTTGATTTTTGTAGCATCGAATGTGCTCTGTTGATTTCTGGTAGCATCAGATGTGCTTTAACTCTCAAAATTTGTAGGGAGGCTTAGACACATGCGTTCTCCAATACGCAGAGAGTGTTTTAGGAAATTCCAACTGGAGGCAGTTTTATTAAAATAATTAATTATTTTTAATGGGACCCTAAGTCTAAACTTAGGAAATTAAAATAATTAATGGGTATTAATCTAAACTGTGGGTGTAACTTCTAGAAGAAGACGAGGATCAAGCCAAAATGATCTAAGCCATTGATTAGAAGTTAATCTGGGCCGTTGGTTGTCCAACAGAAAGATATAAGAAGAGGCTTGAGGGGCACTTGGAGAACACAGAGGGGAGATCAGAAGTTCGATTTTATGAAGCAGAGCAATTGCCGGAGAGATTTTCGATAGTGATCTTTTGCAGAGAGGGGCAGGGATAGTATCCGAAGGGAAATCTTTCCCGGTCGGAGAATACTTAGCAGAGAAGACAGAGAGAGATCCAGCAGAGGCAGCATAGAGCCAGAGAGGCTGACGCAGAGCCACACAGAGGCAGCGCAAAAGCCTTGAGGGAGTCTGAAATTTGCTAGAGGGTTCGATTTTTGTAGCTGGAAGCCAGGGTGTGAGACCGGGAGAGCAGAAGTCAGAATCTCAGAGGCAAATCAATCAGCTGGGAAGAGTGACGCAGGTCCTAGATAGTGTGACGCTGGGTTGACGCAAACACTACGCAGAGGCAACGCAGAGACAACCAACGACTGTTCATTCAAGGGCTGGATCAGCTAGGACCTCCAGTGATAGTGTGAGGTAATCTCATAGATCTCTTTGTCAATGATATTCTCTGTAATTGGATTGCTGGGAAGACATCCAAAGATTGTATTCAGAAATTACTACTGCATAATAATAAAACCCTCAAAGCTGCTGCACCAGTTTCCTGCATTGGGTTTTTCCGGGGACATTTGTCCAAAAATAACTTTGTAGATGTGTTGTATTTCTTTCTTGTTCAGTTTCTTGTTTCCGCTTATAATCTAATTGGTGTAGATTGCAGTGTATTAGTTTCGATATTTACTGTAGGAAACAGTAACTTGATTCAGAAATTAACAAGTAGGAGAAAATTAATTAGTTGCTGCAGTAGAAATTTGGGCATCCAAATTCACATGGTATCAGCGCTGTAGGTGAAATAAGAGAACAGTGTCAGAAGAGCCCAGTGTTGAAGGAGGAAAGGAGTTCGAAATTCCTGCAGAGGCAACAAATCGAATCCCCAGAGGGATTGCGCAGTTCAGGCCAGGAGGGCTAGATTTTTGTGGTAAATCTCTCTTTGAGTGAGTCGACAGAGAGGTAGGATTTCCAGATTGAAATCTGTCAACGACAGAGGGAGCAGCGCAGCAGTAGCCTCAACGAAGAGGGGTTCCTGGTTTGACGTAGTTTTTTGCAGGCAGTTGTTGGGCAGAAAGATGTTAGAGAAAAGAAGAGATACTTCGGGAATTTCTTCCTCAGAGAAATCTAAGCTAGGGAATTCGAATTCTCATTTGTTGAGCAGCAGCAGAAGAGAGGAGGTGATTCGACTTTTTCGATTGGCAGAGATGGCAACCAGTGGATTGAGAGATTGGATCGGTTGGATGGTTCATCCAACTATGTGATCTGGAAGGCAAGGACGTCGTGCCTTCTGGATGAGCATTTTCTCAAAGTTTACGTCGATAGTGTGGTAACTAAGCCCGCAGATCTAGATCTGCTTAAGAAGTACAAGGGAGAATGGCGAAGACAAAGAGAATGATCCTCGAGGGAGTGAAGGATCATATAGTCTATCACATTGCTGGCAAAAACACTGCCAAGGAGATGTGGGATGCATTGTCGACGCTATATCAGGGATCTTTCGAGCAACGAAAGATGTACTTGGAACAGAAGATGAGGTCTATGCAGATGTAGAAGGGGGAATGCATTGATTCGTTCCTTGCAAAGCTTCAGGAGACTTGAGATGAGCTTGCAACTATGGGGTTAACACCTCAAGGTTCCGAGATGGTAAGACTGGCCCTAAATTCAGTATCTGAGGAGTGGCAAGTCTTTGTCCAAAGCATCTTGGGCAGGGCGAATTTGCCAAACTAGGATTAAATGTGGGCAACTCTTAAGCAAGAGGAGCTGAGGAGGGACTTAGTCAAGTGTAAACTTGACGGAAGCAGTAGCAGTGGGTCGAAGCCCAAGGAGGAGGAAAAAAATGCAGCCCTCGCATGCAAGGGGCAGCAAGAGCAACGAAAGAAGAAGAAAGATGTTTCGAAGATCAAATGCTTCAGGTGTGGTGAATTCGGTCACTACGCAACACAATGTCCTCTCAGAAAGAAGGACAAAGATAAGAAGCATGGTCTGAAGGTTGTAGCCGTGAAGATCGAGGAGGAGGAGTTCGCCATGACATCCTAGGCATCTCCAAGAGGGAGGTGGGGTGATTTAGAGTTGTAGTTCGAAAGGACTATAGATGGGCAAGATCCTTGAGGAACCCACCTCTTGAATCAATTCCTTGCTACAGGAGCCTAGATCAGAAGTAGCGGGATGGGCCAGTGTCAGTTGGTGTAGAGGAGTGCCGGAGTGACAGTTGCAGTGGCTAGTAGCGCTAGAGATTGAGCAGAGTTGGCAGCAGTGCAGATGGCACAGAGTAGAGGTCAACAGAAACGCAGAGGCTTCAGAGGGTCAGCGTAGAGACTAGCAGCAGCCAGAACTCCAACAACGAGATACATCATACTGAACACCGGTTTAGTAATTTGGGATGCTCTTCCGTTGCTGATGCAGTAGTAGCAACAGTTGGAGAAGGTTGCAGTGCAGATGCAGTTGGCAGTGGTAGTGCCAACAACAGCACAAATGCAGAATTGAGAGGGAGTTGCAATACAGATGTAGTGTTGACAGTGGCAGGGTCAGCAACAGTACAGATGCAACATTTGTGTAGTAGTTGGTAGACAGGATGTTAGACATCAACAACGTAGAAGGAGATGTTACAAAACAGAGTAATGCTTTAGCAGGTTGCATTGCTAGAGCCTAGAGCACACTCCTCGCTAAGAGGGAGTGTTGATTTCTGGTAGGATCAAATGTGCTCTAAGTCTCAAAATTTGCAGGGAGACTTAGACACATGCATTCTCCAATACCCAGAAATCGTTTTAGGAAATTCCACCGGGAGACAATTTTATTAAAATAATTAATTATTTTTAATGGGACTCGAAGTCTAAACTTACAAAATTAAAATAATTAATGGGTATTACTCTAAACTGTGGGTGTAACTTCTAGAAGAAGACGAGGATCAAGCCAAAATGATCTAAGCCATTGATTAGAGTTAATTTGGGCCATTGGTTGTCCAACATAAATATATAAGAAGAGGCTTGAGGAGCACTTGGAGAACACATAGAGGGGAGATCAGAAGTTCGATTTTTTGAAGCAGAGCAGCTGCCAGAGAGATTTTCGATAGTGATTTTTTGCAGAGAGGGGCAGGGATAGTATCCGAAGGGAAATCCTTCCCGGTTGAAGAATACTCAGTAGAGAAGACAGAGAGAGATCCAACAGAGGCAGCACAGAGCCAGAGAGGCTGGCGCAGAGCTACGCAGAGGCAGCGTAGGCTAATGCAGAGGCAACGCAAAAGCCTTGAGGGAGTTTGAAATTTGCTGGAGGGTTCGACTTCCGTAGTTGGAAGCTGGGGTGTGATACCAGGAGAGCAGAAGTCAGAATCTCAACGCAAATCACTCAACCGAGAAGAGTGACGCAGGTCCTAGACAGTGTGACGCTGGGCTAACGCAGACATTGCGCAGAGGTAGCCAGGGGCTGTTCATTCAAGGGCTGGATCAACGAGGACTTCCAGTGATAGTGTGAGGTAATCTCACAAATCTCTCTGTCAATGATATTCTCTGTAATTGGATTGCTGGGAAGACATCCAAAGATCATATTAAGAAATTACTACTGTATAATAATAAAACCCTCAGAGCTGCTGCACCGGTTTCCCGCATTGGGTTTTTTTGGGGACATTTGTCCAAAAATAACTGTGTAGATGTGTTGTATTTCTTTCTTGTTTCCGCTTATAATTTAAATGGTGTAGACTGCAGTGTATTAGTTTCGATATTCACTGTAGGAAACAAAAAGTAACTTGATTAAAAAATTAACAAGTAGGAGAAACTTAATTAGTTACTACAGTAGAAATTTGGGCATCTAAATTTTCACATGCTCTAGCCTTGAGATTTGCAGAGAGGCTAAGACACATGCATTCTCCAATACCCAGAAATCGTTTGGGAAAATTCCACCTAGAGATGATTTAATTAAATTAATTAACTTTTTAAAATGGTTCCCTAAGTCTAAACTTAGGAAATCTAGTTAATTAAATCTGGTGCGAATCTTCTAGAAAAAGACGAGGATCAACTCCCAATTAATCTTAGCCGTTGATTATGTTTTAATCTTGGCCGTTGGTGCTCCAAAGAGAGATTATAAGGAGTTCGATGGGCACTTGGAGAACACACTTGTGCAGTTTGATTTTGTTGGGAAGTCGATTTCCAGAGTAGCAGCTGTGAGTTTCCGGAGGTGATTCAATGAAGTTGAAGCAGTGCGAGAGGGGCAGGTATAGTAGACCAGAGGAGAGTTTTTCCAGATCTGGAGAGTGCAAGGTAGAGAAGGCAGAGAGAGGTTTAGAGAGGCAACGCAGTGCGATGCAGAGGCAATGCAATGTTTTAGAGGGAGTTTGAAATTCTGCTGAGGAGCAATTGAGATCTAGTGCCGGAAGCTGGGGTGTGAGACTGGAGGGCCAGAGGGTCAAGTTTCTAGCCATAAAAAGATCAGAGGAGGAGGTGACGCAGTCCCTAGAGGCTGTGACGTAGATCTGCGTAGGCTGACACAGAGGTTGCATAGAGGCAACGTGGGGCTAGCCATCTAGGGCCAGGATCAAATTCAAATCGGCAGTGACAGTGTGAGATTTTTCTCACTACCTCTTTGCCAATTTATTCTCTGTATTAGATTGCCAGTTTGGGCATCTGATGATTCGTACTCAGATTACTACTGCATAATAATAAAACCCTCAGCTGCTGCACTGGTTTTCCCACATTGGGTTTTTTTGGGGACGTTCGTCCAAAAACAATAGTGTAATTGTGTGTGTGTTTATTTCTCTCCCGTGCAGTATTTAGTTTCCACAATATTTTATTTTGTGCAGACTGTAGTGTATTTATTTCGATATTTGCCGTAGAAAACTGCAAGTAATTTGTTCAAAGTAATTTAACAAGTAGGAGAAATATCATCAGTTTGCTGCAGTAGGAATCGGGTCACCGATTTTTCACATGGTTGAGGAGTAAATCTGACAACGAGCTATCCTAGGTACCTTTTGGAACAATAGAAAAACAATAACATCCTGTTTAGGCCAATAGATCCCTCCTGGAATGAGGCTGAGGCCGTTCTAGAGCATCATCTCAGGTAATGTGCCTTCTTAAACCATTTGCTAGACAATAGACTAACACTAGGCAATCAAACCCTTCTAGGGTAATTTGTGATATACATAGATTCCCTGAGGTCAAACTAGGGCTGCAGTTTACTTTTAGTAGATAGCGAGGTCTGTTTCAATCTTCTGTGGCAGCAAAGCATATTGGAGGTAGCGAAGGCCCAACAACAACCCAAGAAAAATTTAGGAAACTTGAACATAATTCATTTGCAACAGTAGATTGAAGAAGGTCAAATCTAGGATATTAGGACCGTAGGATCTGATTGATGTAATTAGCCATTGTTGTGCATTTCTATTATATTGGAGGACTGAGGATCTGTATTGTATGTTTTGTTGAATTGGTTAATGGAAACAAACTATTGAACACCTGATTATTCAATTTCGTTTTCTTTTCACTATTGTCATTGATTGTCAAATTAAAGCATACTGTTAGATTATAAACTTGTTAAGTGCTCTTCCTTATAAGCTTAAGGGCAAAAATTCCCTTGGGACACTACATTAGGTGCTTCCAACCCTCAAGAGGAAGTGTCATTTCCAAGGTCAACCCCTAAATCAATAGGTGTTAAGTGTAAATATATGACAATTAAGGGGGAAAGGATTCATGGCCAAGTGTCATGGTCAAGGGGACCAACTGATGGGGAGTCCACATCGTGAGTATATGAATGTTAGGAGGGAGCAATCGTTGAGGCATGAGTTACCTTGCACGACCTACTTTTTCCACCCCTCTAGTGCACCTTTTACTTTTTCTTGATAATGTGTTGTTTTATGATGCATAGCTCAAGGGTTAAAGCTTGCTCTATATGATGTAGCATTGTATATTACCCCTTAGAATGAGACAATTGTGCTCATCAAGGTTGGGACTTGCAAGGGTTTCTTTTGATCTGAAGGAGCATCATGTGATTAGGAATTGCGTGGTGGCTAATGAGGAGAGTAGAGCTCATGCTAGGCTTTTGCCCACGTGCTAACTTTTTTCCTAGCCATATTTTGCATTTTGATTTTCTTCTTTTTACTTTTGTTGTGGCCATGATATGCTTTTTCATTCTTTTAGCTACATCAACCTCCAGGGCAATGTTTTCCGACCCTACTCAAAGAGCTCGAACGTGTGGGTGCCGAATCCCAAAGAATCAATAACAAGTTAGACCAAAAAATTGGATGTGGTACATGGGGCTTGTAATGTGTGATGGAAAGTGTCAAGTATGGTGTAGGGGATAATGAACACATTATCTCAATCCGAGTTTTCCAAGTAGTGCCCCTCCTATAACCATAAGGCCTCAAGGGAGGTCCCACTGGACTAGGGCTAAAGATTAACCCCCCTAGTAAGGTGAGAGTAGATTTACAGTCAAGATCAATCAATCTTCCAAATCACCCCTTTATCCATACTAAATGCCCAAAACAAACAAGTATAAGCACTTATTGCAAAATGATCAAAGTACCTTTTGAATAGCAACCCACCTTCTTCTAATTGGAAATTCCGGATGGGGAGAAGTATGTGGCTGATGCAAATGGCAGAGGCAAATGGCATATCATCATCAAATAGTGTGGCTGTTGGATGGCTGACTATTTGGTTGGCTGTCAAATGTAGGAGAAAACTTTTCACCTATGGGGTTACCTGTTTTGGTGGGTAAAAACCTTACATGTTTGATAGGTTGGGAGTTTATCACTGTTGACTATAGCAATGTACCTTCACCGTTGACAACCATAAATATGAAGTTTTTGAAAACCTTTCGAAGAATATCATTATTCTTGTTTTGGCCAAGCAATGGCATAGACTTATCTCCCATATGCAAAAGTTCGTCTTTTGATGATCTAACTTGAGTTGAAAGATAGAATGATTATTAAAACAACCTAATAGCCCTTAATTGACACACCTCCTTAGTGGAAGTGACTTGACCTTTCATAGTATGGCGATGTCTTTGGGGAAGCTAAAGATGTCATGATACACTGCTAAATTGGGTATAAATTTGAGTTGATATCTATATCTCGCTTGCCGAACAAGTCATTATATTAGAGATCCATATGGGAAAACAATGAGATCTAATGCCAACTAGAAGAGCTCGTCAACCAAGGATGCATTTGACCAAGTTGGTAATCATGTGGTAACTTAAATTCCTTTGCATTGAAAAAGGAGTGCTCGTGGCACCTTTGTATCTATTACTGGGTTGAAACTGTGTATCAAGAACACTTATCTCCTTCCCACATCAATGACCTCGTGGATCCACAGTAAAGGGAAAAGTACTACATTGAGATAGAGTTGAAGTTAGGATATCACCAAGTGCTAATCTTTCCTATTGATGCTTCAAAGACAAAATTTATCAAAAAAAGAGGGTTTGTACAAATGGTTGGTCATGCCTTGTAGATTATCCAATGCATTGATAACTTTCATATGTCTGATGAGCAATGTTCTCATACCATTCATTGATTATTAATTGATCATCTACCTTAATGGCATATTGATTTTTAGTTGGACGTGGGAAGGGCATCTATAAAACATTTGGCAAGTGTTGAACATCCTCTGACAACAAAAAATGTGGGCTAAATTGGGAAATTTCAATTTTTCTTTAACAATGTGAAAAATCTAGTTCTTATTTTACATTAGTGACAACATCGGGATGCTTTGTGCATGTCAATGTTGACCAGATCCATAGTATTCAAGATCGACTTGCACTGCATAACATCATAGAACTACGATAGCCTAAAGGGCTTCATTGGTATTTTCTCTTGTGCTAATTCCTCAAAGGTCTCGAGATAAAATCTCATTGGGTCCTTTGGGGTTACTAGTTGCTTGTGCAAATACAATAGATCCTTTGGTTTAGAATTTTTAGGGAAGAAGGGTGGGAGCTTCATGTGGGTTGGCCTAGTACCTATTATGTAATGTTCCAAATTGAAATTTACAACAAATAACAAAGACATGTACAAGGAAGTAGCAACAATAAACAATTTCCAAACATACACATCAAAATACACAAGAAACTAAGCCAAACAACTGAGCCATTTTATTAATACAAAAATTTGAGTACATAAATGGCAAGGAATGATAGAACCTGGGCCTACTATGCAAGCTAGGCAAACCCCAGGTGAGATCTCACTAATCCAACTGCTGGAAATGGCTCCCACAAAATCTGCGCACTGCCCAGAAATTCTGCTAATTGCTGCTGGAAGGAAACTGAAATTCTGACCTCAATAATGCCTGGATCGATCTGAAATTGCAGCCACGAACTCCTCTCCTATAACCTAGAAATACCCAAAAAAGGTTTGGCCTAACTCCAAGCCAAAATTGAACCCACAATGTGATGCAAACTGCCTAGCTAACCAACAATACGCCCTACTATAAGAATGTATGATTCTGGCTTGAATATTGCCCAAAAAATTCTATAAAATTAGCTATAGGCTCCTCACACCCAAACCAACAAAACCCAGAAATCGTTTGGGCTAATTCCAACTGACCCGGAATGCCCAAAATAGAGCAAATTTCTAGCTACACAGTTTTGTGCCCAACCAGAGAGAAACTGCTAAGAAATGATAAAACTCTCCTGCAAATGGCTGAGAAATTGTGCACAAATATCCTCCGACAAATAACTATCACTCCCAACTAAAAACTCCCGGCAAATACCAGCACCAAACACCAACAAAAACTTTGTTCTCCAACCCCTGTGCAGGCTCTATAGGAGAAAATTCGGCCCAACAACTCTAAAAAATGGTGCCAAGCTTCTCTAACCAATAGAAAATCTCTTGCAAATACCCAAAACCTACAATAGAAAGATGTTGCTCCAAATAACCTCTGGGGTTTGTCTTCTGCACCCAGAACTAACAAACTTCTGAATGAATATTCTGCAAGAAACTCCAATGGCAGTCCTGAATAGATTCCCCCAAAAATTCACTAGGGAGACACTCGAAGTTCTTCGAAATGAGGATGAGTTTCACTTGAAACTCTTGAGCTAAACAACTCTGCTTCTCTTGTGTTGAACAACCTCCAAGAGAGAGTTCGATCTTCAAAAAATAATGAGCAAAAGATGCAAAAGTGGAGCCCCAATGTGCTATTTATAGATGTTGGTCCTTTTTCCCTTGGTGGTCCCCTCTCTCCACAAGTTCGAACTCCCCTTCTTTTCTCTTTCCTTCTCCTAGTGTGAATTTCTCAAGGGGGTCGAATTTCCCTCTTTGGTGGTCCCCATATTTCACTTAACAAAAATTATTTCCTTTTTCCTCCAAAAATTAAGTGGGGCCTCCATAACCCACTTTTCCTAAGTTTTATATGCCAAAATATTCCCTAACGCCAAAATTGCAAAAATGAGGATTTTACTTGGCAAAATTATTTATTGGGGACATGACAGTCCTCCCCGCCAAAAATTGCTTGTCCTCAAGCAATGCCTGAACAAGCACCCTCTCAATCAGCTGACACAAATGTCTACTGCAATCGACCCCAGGGTCCCAAATATACCACTGAGTCATCCCTATCCCTAGCACTATCCTGCCATAAGGGAAACATTAGGGTCCTGAGCCATCTTGATCAACGTGAAGAACCCCTTTCTCCACTCACTGACCAACCTGGTACATGCACTCGAATCCCTTTGCATATCGTCAGTAAGTAGAGCATCATGATAATATAAAGTCCTGACTGTCTCCTCGTTCAACTGCTCTATTGAGTCAACTATCTCATGCACTCTAAGGGTGGACTCCTGAAGATACAATCCAACCCCTGTGGAGATGAATCTTCGCCCGCATGATCTCCCCTTGATCTCCTCCTGCTGGTCATCCTGTCAGGCTGGTGAAGTTTCCCACGCCAACAACAAACCACTAAAACCCAATGGAAGGCCTGAATGATCTTCCCCTATAAGAACCAACTCATCCTTAAGGGTAGCTGAATTGCTGAAACCTGTGATGCCAGAATCCCATGCCCATTGTAGTGTGAGACTGCCCTACTCACACCGCAACACCCTGGTCATGACTGACTTTCCAAGATACTCATATTAGAGCCTCCTCTCTTGTGATGCTTGACCACAATATCTATCATGGTCGAGGCTTATGCCCATCTTGCAAGGGAAACTCAGTAGCGCCAGAGTCTACCACTCCATGGCTAGCCTCGATCCTAAGCAACAATTGCCCTCGCCATATGATGAAGACCGCAACGATTCCCCATGTGTCAACTAGAGAATGAACTGAATCACCTGCTATCATGGGCGTACTCACCACAAAGTGGAGCGATCCATCAGTCAACTAGATCCTTGGATCCCGTAACCACACTGGAAGTTCACAACTCCCACTCTTCACTCGCTGTCGCCGTGAAGCCCTGCTATCTGCTAGAACCCATCTGTGCCTCGTCTCTGACTCCTGTATGTAATCAGATGACCACCAGTCACCAAGAACCAATGCTGTAGATGCCAGACTGCCCTGCTCTTGCCAGACCACAGAACAAACTCTACTATCCCAACTCCTGATGATGAACCCAGACACTTCCTGGAGTCTGGACACTCTCCTGTAGACAAGGTCTACCATCCACTATATCTCATGCTCATACATCGCCTCAGTCTGTCTTGCCGAAAGTGCATCATGCGGTTCCCTTGCAATCAACTACCTAAGTTTGGGCTCAGTGGCAGAACATATGATACCTATGTGGCAAACCTCGCAATCCTTTAGCCTGTATCTATCAGCTCGCACCCTGACCAAAAGCCACTATCAAGAAGTCTCTCTCCAGATACACTATGTCCCATCCAAATGCCTCATGTAAGCTTCTCGTGTCCTGTAGTTTGTACTGAGAGCATCAAGGGGCAACAACCAAACTCTCTGCGACTGTGAGCAATACTGGAGAGTGATAGGTGTATAGGTCCCCAAGGGTAGGATCAAGAGCCCGTATGGATACTCAAAGGTAATCCTATGGATGTCCCTCTCTCCGCTCAGATTTGCTGATGACTCAATCGAAGACTTGTCTCCACTAAACACGATGTCCCTAGATGCTCATCCATCCGCTCATCGACTCCAGGTAAGCCAAACCTGATGGTATGCCTGACGTCCTTGTCAGGAGTCCCTCTCGAAGGCAACCTCCAAGATCTCGCTGCACAATACCACATGCCATTGCACACAACCTTGTGTCCTTGTACACTCCTACGCATCACTGTGCCTTGCGACATATCGTTGTATACCACCAAATGCCACTGCCCACTACTGTGTCACCCCGTATCCTCTGGTGTCCCGTATGTACCAATGCATCTTTCACTCCATCTGCAAACCCAATGCGGTGTGAGTCACTCCTCCTACTCCACAGTGCAAACCCATGCACCATGGCACAACACCATACACCTCCGTGCTCCTCTGGAGGCCACTGCTCATCGCTGCATACCCCTATAAATCACTAGATGCTAGGGTCTAAAATCGAGTCTATATGCATCAGGCTGTATCCCTCTTCATAACAATAGACTCGATGACATATCTCTGTGTCCTGGGTACTACTGCCTACTATCGTCCTATCCTGTATCATATGGTATCCCACATGTGTCAAAGTATCTGCCACTCTACCAGTGAACCTGCAATGATGCACGCCATATCCCCTCATCTTCCTTGGTAGACCTAAGCGGCCTAACTCCACACCCGCTAGAGGGGATATCGTTGCTATGCTGATCCTTGATGGCTCCTGCGCCCAATACATCAATGGGAGAGCATCTTCTCCATACAATGCCCTATCTGGTGGCCTAAACATGTCGCCTCCTTCGACAAGCTCTTGCCAAAGTATGCTAATCATCGTGTGACCCCAAGCACAACCAACATGTTCAGACAACCCACAGAGTCTGCTTGCTCTCTTGTCAATCCAACCTGCCGCTAGTGATGGTGGAGATCTGAAAATGTGTGGGCGCTCAGTCACTGGATCCATCACTCCGCTAATACCACCACTAACCAAGCCCACGTTGTAGCGGGGAATCCCTCCTGGATCCCAACAACCGTCTGGCCCTTAGGCTCCACTGATAACCCACGGCCACTGCTGGACTATGCTCCTAGCCATGGATACATCTAGACTCCTAGCCATCTCCACTGGATACCAACTCAATATCTCTTGCCATCTAACCCCAAGAGAGGGATTGAATGCACAAACACTTGTACACAAAACAAGCCCGCCATCTTGCGAATGCTGCACCCTGTGTATCTCATGTTGCCTTGCTTTGCTAGTCTGGTCAACAATCTGCCTAGGTAACACAACCTCTCTCTCACCAAGGTGTAAAGGCAACCCAACAATGTTGCAAGCCCCATCAATGTATGCTTGAAGAGGGTTGTCCATGACAACTCTGCTGGCCACAAATGCACTTGTTTGCTCCTCATCGATGGCTGACTCTAAGTGCAGCTGCTCATCCTCCTCCTCCATGGGCTCAACATTAGCCACTAACTGACCCTCCACAGATAGCTCATCATGCATAACATCCCCACCATTCTGCTTTAGGTGGCTATCACCTAGAAACTCGGACATGGCCATTGAAACCTCATCAAAGGATCCCTCAACGATGGACGACACCTCATCCACTGGTGGTAGCTCATCAACAGATGGCTTTCTGAGTGTATGCTCTACTCTATCCACTAGGGTGTCAACCGAAGCTAGCGAAGGGATCTCCAACAAGGGTGACTCTTGCATCACACTGGGTACATCGTGTTGAGAAATCAATGCTTGTAGTAATTAGGGTTATGATTCCTCTTTCTTGATAATTACTTGTGATGTGCGCTGGATTATTTTACTTCTTTATTATGTTATCTTTTCGTTAAGCAATTACGAAATCAAAAAGTGCATGAAGATCAGAAAACAAGAGACACAAGATGTAGGCACTCAGCCAGGGAGAAACCCCTATGTAGGGGAAAACCTAGTCAAACTCTCCCTCTAGTAGATTCAAATCAAGATGAGACAATCCAAGATCTTTTTTGACCTAGACAAAGACCTCCTCCAGTCACCAAGCCAACCCTTCCTTTAAGTATACAAACTCTGCCAAATCCTCCAAGTGTTAGCTCCTCAAATACTGCTTCAAACCAAAATTTCGGCCCTCCAACAACAGAAGTTCAGACCTGTTGCTCCTGCCGCCTACACCTACCTACAGGTTAGTGAGAAAAGCTTTCAACCACACAAGGTGTGGTTGGTGGCAGGAAACTCAGAGAAGGGGCTGTCACGCTAATCCCGACTCTCTCTGTTTAAGCTATCTCCTAGGTTAGTTAAGGTGGGTGTTCCCTAAAGGAAAATTAAGTTAAAGATGTGAGTTTCTAGGAGAGTGTTATAGTGTTATGGATTACTCTTAGAGATTTATAAGCAAATGTGATATGTGCAATTATGACATCAAATAATTATTACAACCATCAATACATGAGCATTCAACCAATGCCTTTAAATAAATTGCTCTGAAATGAAATTATATTTGCTTAAATGAGGTGAAATGCTTTCAAATGGAAAGCTAAAGTAATTCTGAAAAGTGAAACAATAAACTGTTTGCACAAGATATTATAAATGCTTTTAAGATGAACAAGTTTACAAATCAAAGCATGGAAACTATCTTGCTCAAAAAGAAACAATTATAAATCTACTTGTGAGAATGAGATGGTAGAAAAAGCTCAAATGTTAGACCAAGATGACAACATGAAATTAAGTTTGCAACCCAAAATAATAGTACTTGAAAATGAAATCAACCATTCATGACAATATGCAATTAAGTTACAAAGCTAAGCCAATTTCCAAGTACAAGAAAATTAAACTTATTGCAAAATTAAGAGACTACAATGCTTGCATCCAAAGTGCTTCTTGTCATAAGATTTGCATGTGAAACTTTTAACCATCAAGATAACAAGAAATTTAAGAATTTTGCAAGTAAAGTTAATGTGATGAAATGATGCTCTTGGTTTATTTTAGTAACTAGCGCTAAAACAAAGTTACAATTGAACTCTAGTCTTCAGATCTCATCTTCGCCCAAAGATTTAGATCTCACAATGAGTCAATAGAGGTAGAGGATCGTTAAAAAGTCTATTCAACCAACTTAAGTTGGAGGTAAGTTTTAGTGATGCTTGGGGCATGTAAGTAAATTAACCAAACAAATGAAAATTAAGTCCAACTTGAAATGTACTTGCTTGACATGAAATAGAATGTTACTTTATGGAGAAAATTTGTCCAAATACTTGATGCATGTAAGATGTGTTTAATGGTGAAGCATAAATAAACTTGGAACTATGTTCAAGCCAAATAAGATAAAGTAAAAAGTGTTTGCATGCAAAAAATCTGAACTTGTTATGGATTTAAAACATGTAGTAAATTAAATTAAAGTGCATGCAAAATGAGTGTGATGCATGTTGTGTTAATTTCCCAATTAGATGATATGCATGCAAAATGAAATAAACCAACAAAATCAAACCACCAAGCCTTTCCAAAATGCGGAGAGATAGGGATACCAATGGGTAAAACCCATGCTCCCAAAATCAGAAACTTTATTAGTTGTTACAAGAAGGAAAAGACAATGAAGTTTTCTCTAAAATCTTTAACAAATTTGCCTTCAAACCATAGACCTTTCCAAGTTGAAAATTTCTAAAGTTTGAGGTCCACAAAGGCTCAACAAAATGTAGATTTTTGAAGAAGGAGAAAAGAGGATAAGCCTCCTCTATTGCCAGGACCAAAAGAGAGAGAGATGGCCAAAAGAACTCGGCCTCCCTTAAGAAGAACATGACCTTGTCCAAGAAGAACTCGGCCAAAAGGTGGAAGTAGTCACTAAATTCGAACCTTAAGGTCCTGTATGCAAACTTGTAAGTAGTTTTTTGATAATGAATCCTGCAAGTCACTGTAAAGAACATGTTAGAAATGGCTACAAAAACACAACAAATATTAGTTCAGGAAAACTACAAAATATGTTACAAAAAATAATCTACAAGAGGCTAGGCCAAAGAGTATGAGTAAGCTCTCCTCTTTGACTAGCCATGACTTAGCTCTTTGAAATAGTCAGATATTGATAAATGAAATGCAACACGTGAAAAATAAAATTATTTTAAGTTTCATATTTTGATGCAATAAATAAGAGCTTTAAGATACTTAAAAAAATCCTTGCAAGACACAAATAAGATATAAATGAGACTTTAAAGTTCAACACATGCGGGTTCTCCTTGAATATTTTGCAAGAATGAGTTGATTCCTCCGAGAATTTTCCCTCACGATTGAAAAACTTGACCAAAGAATGATTCCTCTACAAAACTTCGCCACAAAGCATTAAATCCACATGAAATTAAATAAGTGCAGTGAAAAGAGTTCATAGAGATACATCTAACATCCACTAGAAAATTTATTTTCCTAAGACAAATAAGTAATTCTTATGCTAATATGAGATAGCTGCATACTAACATAACTTGAAACAAGCATGAAAGAAACAATGACATAAAGAAATATGTAGAAGCATAACAAGAAGTCAAGAATTTACCACATGCAAGGAGAAGAACACCATCACGATTTAACCCAAAGATTGTTGTATTATATTGCAAGTAGTGAATACAATTCTATAGCGTCTCTTCAAGCACAATAACTCATATTACATGATTTCAAATGAGAGCCAATGACTCATTTAAATAGGAAAATGAGAGCAAATCTCAATGACCAATCCATCAAACAAGTGGCACATAATTGTCAATCCCAATGTGAGTCAAGCTACATGTGGAGAGATGACTGTCCCATGTGTTTCCAAACTGTTGTAGGTGGCATCCTTCACCGACAGCGTACGCTTCTAACTGTTGTGTGTGTTTCTCTTGAAGATTAGCGTGCCATATTTCTGCTGCCAAGAGTGAGTATGAGGGGAGATAAGGGGGAGTTTAACTCCCAGCAAATTCATGGCAGCCCCTTCCTATTTCACACATGTATATTCCACTATCAACTAGCTTCTAGATATGCTTGCATATTAGCTTTAACTGGCTGCTGCATATAGGTCTGATGGCTGTCCCACTGCACATACAAGTGTCCAAATGTGAAACATAAGGGAAGACAACTCCTCCGAAAATATGTTGTTAACTTATCCTTCAGATTTGCCAACCCAATCTGCGTGCTAACTGTGGGAAAATACTATATCAGATCTGCGTATCACTTGAGGAGAACCTACCAACGTGGAGTGTTTAAAATGAACCGTGTGATACGTGGAGGCTGGCAACGTACATGTTCAAAATGTGGAGACAAACTCCAACCAACTTTAATTATAAAGCTTCGATTTTTTGGCAGTGTATTACTCTACGTTGAAAGTTATCTAACTTGACCTGCGTGGATCCTCATAATTGCTATGCGTAGATGATCTAATTAGCATGTGCATATTTCGCTTTTAATTGCCCAGACGTAGGAAAGGAGAGTGAGGTGGGGTCCATTCCCCACTCACTAACTTTACCTTATATTTTAATTCCATCACATTTTTTTCCTTTTTGAATTAAATCCAACTTGAATTTTTTCCATACGTATTGCTTCATGACTTCATTATGAAACAATTTGATTGCCTCTGACTTGGCACTTGGCACATTTGACTTTGACTTGTACCTTTTGTGGTGGGCCACACATACTTGCCACATCAACTTTGACTTCTCTTATGAACTTCCATGTCACCCTTTGACTCTTTTTTGACTTTGGAAATAAATAATTATTTTTTCCAATATATATATATATATATATATTTAATTTCTTCTTATTTTTGCCACTGACATTAGGAAAATCAGCTTTTGAGGGACTATAAGTTGTTTTTTGACCCTCAAAGTGGGTCCTAAGATAATGCCGGGTCTTTGAGGATGAATTTCAAGTAGTCACACATCCCAAACATTTCCCAAGGCCACTTATTTACATCATTACATAGAAAAAATAAAAAAATCCTGTTTGGCGGGAAACCTTTAATTTATTTAAAAATCCTACTTAGACCTAGCCAAATTCCATGAATTTTTTTGTGTGATCTAGTATGGTAACCATAATATACATCGACTCTAGACACTAAGCTGTGTTAGGGGCTCAACCTTCAAACTGTCACCCCGGCTTTGGGGTTAAAAGTGAGTGAAAAAACCTAGAAAATTATTCGCCTCTAAAAAAGGAGATAATTAACCAGATAAAAAAACACTCCAAGGTGTACTCGTTTGCTGATAGAGTCCCAACATTCTAGACCTTTTACACACTCAAAAACATCATTACTAGTATCACTTATTACAATTCCCCACAGGGTGTGGAATCTGGGTACAAGAAAGATGAGAAATAGAACTAGAGTTTAAAAACTCTGTTGATTGATAATATTTGATGGTACAAGTGTCCTTTGGTACATCTTTGGGCATGGAGTCTTCATATAATCATCAGGTGCCATTCTAGTGGTCAACATCTGGCTCCATATGGGGATGCATGCTAGATATGAAGTGATTGTGTGCAAAAACTTGGAATCTGCATCCATCGACAAAAGACATATATCAGCAGTATCCATTCAAAATATCATCAAATGAAATCAAGTACATAAATGAAGAAATGGAACTTTATTCTAAGAGCATAAATGACATTTTATTCATGAAATAAAACTAATTAAACAAAAATGACAAGGGATAAGGTTAGAAATATGATACAAAATGAAAAAGATGTCCCATGGCATCAAATGTCTTCGGTGAAATCCATCTTGAGAACCTTCCTATTCACAAGCAAGTCCATAGGTTTTTTCTTTGATGTGTCTTGTCCAATTCTGACTATCTTGGGACTTTGACTTCCCCAATATTAACTTGTTTGTGGCCATCATATATACCAAACCTATTCCTTTTCCTTTTTTGACTATTGATGCGTTGAGGCTTGATCCTGCTCAAAACTGGTGATTCGTTTTTTATATCTTTTTTTTCTTTTTTTCGCCTTTTTCTTTTCTTCTTGGTTAGTTGTGATGATGATGCAATTATTGTCAATCCTATTGCTTTGTCTTGAAAATGCTCTGATGGAAGATTTGAAGTACCCAAGCTTTTTGAGCTATCCCTAATCTCTTCGTTTTGAATCTGTTCTATTAGGGGGAGGATTTGTCAACACTGTATCACTTCTTGTTTGGCATGATCTATAAATAATCTCATTGTTGGGTTTCCTTGGATCTTCAACATGATATCTTTTCTCTAACTCCCGATCAAGTCTGACAAAGGTATTATCAGGCATGGGGATGGTGGCATATGATAAGTCCATTTGAAGGCTACCACCTAGATCTGATGCCCATTTTCTTGATAGGAGCATTCCCCATGAATCAAGAACATCTATCACAACAATATCCATAGTCATTATTCTGCCTGGATATGCAGCTAGGAAAACCTTTAAATCTTTAATTATCCCACACACTTCAATTCTTTTAGAATCCATTGAACATATGTTGTGATAGGGCCTAGATACCCTTAAATTCAGTTGCTCCATGACTTTCTTGGTCATGACATTTGATGAAGCCCCTGAATCAAGCATGCAGTTGTGTAAAAGACGATCATTCACTATCAAAGAAACATAAAATGATAGAGGATCTTCGTTTCCCACATAACGGTTCATACTTTTCAATAAAATTTCCTCATCTTTTGGTTCATCATTAAGCTTTTCTTCCCTTCAAATGACTTCAATGGCACTTAGTAACTTGGCCCTTTGAGATGGTATCTTTAAAAGTTCTGTCACTGGAATGGAAACCTTTGCATTATTCAACCAATTTCCCAAGTCAAAATTTAATTCTGAAGTAGGAGGAGAAAAATTTCTTTGATTATTCTGGTCTTGAATATCCCTTCTCTGATAAGTCATCTCTTTGTGTTTTTCCATAGCAAGAATTTGTCTAGATGTAGGCTTTTCCCCAAAAATCTTAGTGACTTTGTCAAAATTTGCAATCATATTGTCAACCCCAAGATTATTAGGCCTATGGTCAATCTCTTGATTTCTCTCATTGGTGTATACCTGATCTTCCATGGAGAACATATTGATTTGACCACTTGTCCCTACATGTTCATCTCCTAACATGGTACTTTCCATGATTCTCTTCACATATGGGCATGTGGCTTCGTCATGGAACTCATTACATGACCTACAAAAGGGGGGAATTCGATCTACCATGTTGGTGGATTCCAGTGGATAAGGAGGCCTATAATATTGTGGAGGGCCTTTATTCTTTGCCATCTATCATTTGGCCTAGGTTGGAATCTTTGTACTTGTGATCTTTCCATGGCCACCAACCTATTTTGCATGGCTTGCATTTCTTTAATGTGATTTGCTTCCATGCTCTTGATGAGTTGAGTTAATTCTTTAATAGGATCATGTGTAGTCTCTTCTTTGGCCTTGCTTTTGGAATCATTAGATTTTGATGGCCCTCTATTGAAACCAAGAATTTCAGATTTTCCTGATTGCTTTCTTGCCCTTTCCATCTTCATGGCTTCAGATTGAGCTACATTTAGATTCGTAAGCTCCTTCCTCAACTCATAGGCAATGTCAACCCCAAAAGTATCTAGATATGATAATAAAAGAAATTCATCAGGAGATTTAATAGTCACAGGCATGCTTTTTACTAATTCATTGAATCTATTTTTAAACTCCTCCATGGTTTCATTCTCATTTTTCTTGATGTTGCTAATGACAGTGATCAAATGCCTATTTTTCCTTCTTCTCTCCAAACTTATCTAAAAATGCAGTTACAATGATTTGTAAAGAGTTATATGAGTTAATAGGTTGCTTGGTGAGCCAATCAAGATCATCGTCTTCTAAAGATAAAACAAAAAGTCTCATCTTCACATCCTCATAGTTAGCAGCGTTACACCCTTTAAAGATACAAACATTAAAGTTTTTCACATGTGATGTAGCACTAATGACATTGTTACCTTGAAAGGAAGACAAATTTTCAATAGCCTTTTAGGGATATTGTGAGGATAGCCATATATGTTAGTGAAGTCACAAGGAGCAAAAAGATCATTCATAATGTTAGGCTCTACTTGTTCTTGAAAAACAAATGAATATCATAAATAGCCTCTTGCCCAAGACTAGCAAGAGCTCTACTATGAGAAATTCTATTCAACCTTTCTCTAAAAACCCTTTCAGGATCAGGAGAGGGGCTAACTAGCCCACTTGAATTTCTCCTAGTAGAGACTCTTGGAAAATTTGGGTTGAGTGGAGTCGCCACTTGAGCAAGAATTTAAATCTAAAGTTCAAATATGTTAAAACCAAAAGGTTAGTCGATTTCCGAGGTACAAGAAAATTTGTCCCTGGCAACAACGCCAAAAATGTTGCTCCTGCCACCTACACCTACTTACAGGTTAGTGAGAAAAGCCTTCAACCCCATAATGTGTGGTTGGTGGCAGGGAACTCAGAGAAGGGGCTGTCACACTAATACTGACTCTCTCCGTCTAAGCTATCTCCTAGGTTACCTAAAGGGGGGGGGGGGGTTCCTAAAGGAAAATTAAGTTAAAGATGTGAGTTTCTAGGAGAGTGTTATAGTGTTATGGATTACTCTTAGAGATTTATAAGTAAATGTGATATGAGCAATTATGATATCAAATAATTATTATAACCATCAATACATGAACGTTCAACCAGTGCCTTTAAATAAATTGCTCTAAAATGAAATTATATTTCATTAAATGAGGTGAAATGCTTTCAAATGGAAAGCCAAAGTAATCCTGAAAAGTGAAACAATAAATTGTTTGCACAAAATATTATAAATGTTTTTAAGATGAACAAGTTTACAAATCAAAATATGGAAACTATTTTGCTCGAAAGGAAACAATTATAAATCTACTTGTGAGAATGAGATGATAGAAAAAACTCAAATGTTAGACCAAGATGACAACATGCAATTAAGTTACAAAGGTAAGCCAATTTCCAAGTACAACAAAATTAAACTTATTGCAAAATTAAGAGATTACTATGCTTGCATCCAAAGTGCTTCTTGTCATAAGATTTGCATGTGAAACTTTTAACTATCAAGATAGCAAGAAATTTAAGAACTTTGCAAGTAAAATTAATGTGATGAAATGATGCTCTTGGTTTATTTTATTAACTAGTGCTAAAACAAAGGTACAATTGAACTCTATTCCTTAGACTCATCCTCGCCCAAAGATTTGAATCTCACAATGAGGAGTCAATAGAGGTAAAGGGTTTCTAAAAAGTCTATTCAACCAACTTAAGTTGGAGGTAAGTTTTAGTGATGCTTGGGGCATGTAAGTAAATTAACCAAACAAATGAAAATTAAGTCCAACTTGAAATGTACTTGCTTGACATGAACTAGAATGTTACTTTATGGAGAAAATTTGTCCAAATATTTAATGCATGTAAGATGTGTTTAATGGTGAAGCGTAAGTAAACTTGGAACTATGTTCAAGCCAAATAAAATCAAGTAAAAAGTGTTTGCATGCAAAAAATATGAACTTGTTATGGATTTAAACATATAGTAAATTAAATTAAAGTGCATGCAAAATGAGTGTGATGCATGTTGTGTTAATTTCCCAATTAGATGATATGCACGCAAAATGAAATAAACTAACAAAATCAAACCGCCAAGTCTCTCTAAAAGGTGGAGACATAGGGATACCAATGGGTAAAACTCATGCTCTTAAAATATTTTTTTTTATCAGTTGTTACGAGAAGGAAAAAACAATGAAGTCTTCTATAAAATCCAAGGAAAGTCTTAACAAATTTGGCTTCAAACCATAGACCTTTCCAAGCTGAAAATTTCTGAAGTTTGAGGCCCACAAAAGCTCAACAAAATGCAGATTTTTGAAAGAGAAAAGAGGATAAGCCTCCTCTATGGCCACGGCCAGGAGAGAGAAAGAGATGGCCAAAAGAACTCGGTCACCCTCAAGAAGAACACGGCCCTGTCCAAGAAGAACTCGGCCTAAAGGTGGAAGTAGTCACTAAATTCGAGCCCCAAGATCTTGCATGCAAACTTGTACGTAATTTTTTGATGATGAATTCCGCAAGTAGCTGCAAAGAACATGTTAGAAATGACTACAACAACACAACAAATATTAGCTCAGGAAAACTACAAAATATGTTACAAAAATAATCTATAAGATGCTAGACCAAAGAGTATGATCAAACTCTCCTCTTTGACTAACCATGACTTAGTTATTTGAAATAGCCAGATATTGATAAATGAAGTGCAATATGTGAAAAATAAAATTATTTTAAGTTTGATATTTTGATGCAAGAAATAAGAGCTTTAAGAAACTTGAAAGAATCCCTACAAGACACAAATAAGATATAGATTAGACTTTGGAGTTCAACACATGCAAGTTCTCCTTGAATATTTCTCAAGAATGGGTTGATTCCTCTAAGAATTTCCCCTCACGCTTGAAAAGCTTGACCAAAGAATGATTCCTCTACAAAACTTCACCACAAAGCATTAAATCCACATGAAATTAAATAAGTGCAGTGGAAAGAGTTCCTAGAGATACATTTAACATCCATTAGAAAATTTATTTTCCTAAAGCAAATAAGTAATTTTTATGCTAATATGAGATAGCTGCATACTAACATAACTTGAAACAAGCATGAAAGAAACAATGACATGAGGAAATAAGTAGAAGCATAACAAGAAGTCAAGAATTTACCACATATGCAAGGAGAAGAAGCTATCCTGATTTACCCCAAACACTGTTGTATTATATTGCAAGTAGTGAATACAATTCCGTAGCGTCTCCGCAAGCACAATAACTCGTATTGCATGATTTCAAATGAGAGCCAATGGCTTATTTAAATAGGAAAATGGGAGCAAATCCCAATGACCAATCCATCAAACAAGTGGCACATAATTGTCAATCCCATTGTGAAGTCAAGTTACATGTGGAGAGATGACTGTTCCATGTGTTTCCAAACTGCCATAGGTGGTGTTGTCGCGCAAAGTGTGTAGGCACCGCGACAACACTCAGAGTAAGGGCTGTCACTCTTAAATCCTTACTCCGTTTAGACTCTCTCCTAGACAACTCAAGGGGGGTAGTCCCTAGGTAAATGGATGAGGATATCCTGTGAAAAATAGACTCTAGGAGATTTTAATGATGGACAACTTGTTGAGAGTAAACAAATCTCGATTAGCTTAGATGAAAAGATTAAGCGCTAATGTAACCAAGACACAACCACAAGATATAAATAATTATAGACTAGTGCCGTCAATTTGAATTAACCATAGACTAAGTAAAACAAGTTATCCAGAATAATTTTCCAATATGTGACGAATGGTGACAATCAGGGATGATCGATATAAACACTCAAAACTGTATCATGCAAGAGATTCTAGATTTAAAATAGTTTTCAATTGATGCCCCAGATCTAGGATGATTAATTTTTCTCCTAACGCCAATATAACTTAAAACATTTATCGCACCTTGACCATAGAAGAATCTTGAAAATTTAAGATTTAATCACCAACTAACACTAAGGAACTTTAAATTTAAATTTTAATTATTCCTTAGGCAATAATTTTTAATGGTAACTGAAGAAATCAAAATCTTTTAATGTGATAGAAAAATGAATCAAAGGGTTAAAATTTTTACTGGGCCATAGGCCACATTAAATTTTTTTAATGTCAAAGCGAAAATCCTTTTAATTTATTTCATTGGTCACTAGAGTTGAATTTTTTTTTTAATGTTTTGGAATCTTTAAAATTTTTTAGATTTTCTAACTCTTAGGATTTTTTCTTTTAATAGATTTTTTAGATTCTTTCAATGAAATCAAAATCAAGATAAAAAAAAAATAAAAATACGAATAAAAGATCAATTTTTTTTTTGAGATTTCATTTAAAAAAAATAAAACAAAAAAATGAACAAAACAAATAAATTTTTTTTTTATTTTTTTATTTTATAAAACACAACCAAGTAATAAAACAAATTCGAATTTTTAAAATACCTAGACCTAATGCAAAGAATAAAAAAAAATAAAAGAAAAGAAAGTCGAATCTAAAATAACCCTAACTCATGTAGCATACAATAAAAAAAATTTGAAGTTTTTTTGTTTGGTGTTTCTTTGCGTGACTGCAGGTTGGCATTGACAGTGGAGCGAGGAGAGGAGACTGATACGCAGGGAGAAGTATGGAGCACGTAGGCCGATAGGGTGAAGAATAGCTCGACGACGAGGAGGTTTAGTGCGCGTATGGTAATGAAAGAATGGGGGAGCGTGAGTTCTTTGTTGTTGTGCGTATGTAGGTTTGCAAGTTGACGAAGATGAGGGTAGTAAGGGATAAGGACGCAGGGTTCGATGGTGGAAAGAATGCGTGGGCAGTGTTGAAGGCTGCGTGAACTGCAATGAAGGCAGTGGGGGCACGCAGAGAGGAGGTAATGGAGCAGGGGTATGGCAACGTTTGCAATGAGCCGCGGAGGATGAAAGATGGCAGTAGCGTGGGCTGAAGGGACGAGGTGATGGGTAGCGAAGATAGCGAGTAGAGGAAAATATGCATGTCTGGAGCAGCGATGAATGGAGCTGCGTGAGGGGTTGAGGGTAGCACGTAGGGTATGGAGAGCTGCGGGTATGGACGAGAGGGCAGAACTGATGGGTAGCAAGAACAACGAGGGTTTTACACAGTTTCCCAAAAATTTTGAAATTTTCCTGCAACAAAAAATGAAAACCCCAGGCAGCAGTAGACAGGTGGTCCAAAAACCCCTCAAAACTTTCCAGAAATCTTAATAAAATTTTTAAATCCTTCTGCTTCAGATTGCTTAATGAAACCCTCATTAAATTTCCAGATCTGAAACTAAATTTAAACCTTTGGACTGCAAAAACTGGACATAATCCCTGCCAAAATGATGCTGATGAAAACCAGAAATCTAGGTCTTACCCTCCATGACCTAGATCTGGACTCTACACAACGTTCAGCTTCAGCGCTGTAGCTGCAATACAACAAAAAACACCCAAACGATATACACAATGACCCAAAAAACACTAAAACCCTGAAAACCAAAGTCAGAAAACTAAAATTAATTACAAATCTATGTACATAAATGGCAGATCTATCAGATCTAGGGAGTGTGAGTCCGACTCCGCTCCCAGATCTGATGATCTGAGGCTCTCAACAGCCAGATCTAATGATTTAGCACAAAAAAATTAAGTTTTTTGAATTTTTAAAGGAGGTACTGAGCTCAAAACCCTCATGCATCACCCATAAAAATATCTTATGATAAGCCCGGGATCAAATTCAAACTGGGCTCTTCAGAAAACATGGATTGGGAGTTGGCTGGTTCAGCCAAGAACTTCTCCAAACGCCCAATGATCTAATAATCAAGTATTTTCCTGCAAAACTCAATTCAGCCGTCAACATAGAGCGAGAAAACAATAATAAAATTCAGATCTAATAGAGATACCTGCTATTATATTCAAAACTTAAATTATCATTCAAACCCCAACGACTGAGCAAGATACTTGTACTCAAATCGCTCTTCAGAAGCTATTATTAATGGCAAAAAAGAAATTACGCACGAAAATAATACATCTTACAGCATTTCCATGAAGAGTAACACTAGTAGAAATTAACCCCAAAGTCTTTCTTTATTGCTCATAAAATATTACAAGAGAGCTTTTCGCTTAGTACACGACTCAAAGATTGGATCATCTCAACTGACAACTGACCTCCTATTTAAAGATAAATCTCCCAATGGCTAGTTCGAGTGATCTTTGTCAAAGTGATCTCGACCGTTGATAAGTATCAAAATTTCCTTTAATCTCATCCGTCTAAATTTTTTTTTGGTCAAGTAAGAATGGAACCTTCTATTAACTGAACTAGTACATTACATATGTTACAGGGTAAACCAAAAACCCTTTCGTTTACCAAAACTCGATCCAGAGGCCTGTGGGTTATGGCCCACAAAACCTATCGGAAGCATTATTGGCTTTAAACCCTTAAAACTTGGAACCATTCACTCTATCGAAGTATATGGATTACACCAGAATTACACGGAAACCCGACCCGCAACACTTAAGGTTGGACTTCAAACATTTTACACCCGCACCCAAAATATCGGCGGGTCCGCACTTCCGGTCCATCGCCTTCCCACTACACTCTTCGAACACCGATCTCCAATCGGCCTGATCCCTACCGTCCATCTCTATCAACGATCCAACGGCTATCGGCGTATCACCTAATCGCAAATTGGCGAATCGCAATCCAACTCCTTCTCCTTCCTCTGATTGTCGATTAGACAACTTGCACGACTTAACCTCCACCGTTGATTACACTTCATGGATCCAACGGTCCACGATGATTTTGGGTGGACAAGTAGCACGAGGATTAACCGCTCGAAAAAGCGGTTTCCTCTCTCCTCCTCGCTGCTACGTGTCGCTTGATGAGTGGAATCGGAGGCCTTCCTTGAAAAACCAGTTACCACTTAGACCCCGCCCGAAATACCACTTATGGTTCGAGAAACCACTTCCCTCGCGAATTAACTTTCGCGCTCTTCCGCCATGCGAAGACCGTCGATCTATCCCATCGGACGGTTCTCGTTCCTTTCTGCCTACGCCGCTGATCTTCTGCTTAACAATGGATTTACGCTTAAACCCCAGTTTCTCTGCCATACTCCGTTTAACACACAAACACTCATATATAACAATATTTCGTTAATCAAAGGATCGCCATCGATCCTTATAGTGATCGATGGCCGATCAAACCTGCAACATTTCCAGAATCGGTCCTCACGCCAATACAATCTGTGGACTGCTGCCACACAACAGGCAAACAGTTTAGGCTTCCCTATCCTCCCGCCTGTCTCCTGAGCCTCCTCGATCCATCCTGTCAATCCATCGATCCCTATCTTTGGCAGCCTGACAGAGACAATCCTCTAACAGTTTGCCTGGTGGTAACAACTCCCAAACGTGCCGAGTGTCCCTTTCCTTATTGATCACTCCTTCATTCGCCAAACGATCAGCTAACATGTTAGCTTTTCTTTTCACATGGACAAAGCTTACAGTTCTTAGGGTTTGCAGGTGAGTGTAGATACAATGAAAGACCTACGATAGCCTCCAGTGTTTCGACACTTTATTCGGTGATGTACCATTGCATATTTTCTTGGCCACTCTAATAATCAATTCTGAATCTGCTTCAATGATGACATTGTGTGAATTTGAATCCACCAAGATTTCCAAGCATTGCTCTAAGGCCATGAGTTCCGCCATATTATTAGTGGCCTTCCCCAAGTGGCCATGAAAGATCTCCTTTATTTGACCCTGTTCATCTCTTATAACACCCCCAAAACCAGCTAACCCTGGATTGCCCTTAGATGCTCCATCTATGTTGACCTTTAAGAAGCCATGTGGAGGAGGCTTCCAAATATTTATATCTGCATTTGTTTGGTGCACACCTTTGATTATGCCCTGTGGGCCTATAGACTGGAGACCCAAATGCAGTAGAATACACGCATCTTGGGGCAGGGGAGGGTCCTTAGAAAGTTTCCTTAACAAGCTACTGACTGTGTCTTTGAGCTGCCTTAAAATTTGGTCAATTATATGCTGGGGCTTGCTTGCTTTGTTCTTGAAGATCTGATTATTGCGTTCTTTCCAAACATCCCAGATGACAAATCCTGGAACCAGAGTCCAGGCTTTATTAATGATTTCATTCCCTGAGAAGTTTTTCCTCCAATTCTTCAAAGTGTTGGAGATGTTGAGCCTATCCCTATCAGTGTGCCTAAAGATTGAGGCCACCCATTCCCACACGGTAGAGGTGAAAGGGCAGAGGTTGAGAAGGTGATCCATCATCTCCTCTTGTGAGCCACAAAGGTAACATTTGGAAGGTCCAGTGAAGCCTTTTTTCAGGAGGTTCTCCCAAGTTAAAATTTTCCTTTGATGAACTAGCCAAATAAATAACTTTATTTTCATCCAGTGGGGGCTTTGCCAAAGATTCTTCCAAACTTGATCAGGGTTTAGGTAGTTAAATCCTGTTACTACCTATTTAGCTTCTTTGAGGTTAAAGTTTCCTTCGGTGTTCTTTCCCCATCTTAGTTGATCAGGCAAGGAGGATACCAGAATCCTCCTATGCTCTAGATCCTGAGCAAGAGAGTCTGCCTGGGCCTTCAGAGGGCTCTCCTCACTGTGGCCTAGATCCTTCCAAATCCTCCATTTTCCATTGTTCCTTACCTGGTCCCAAAAGTCTTTTACCATAAATAGACCTTTGTTGTCTGTGTCATTTTTGAGAGTTGCTAATTCCTCCTTGTACAATTTGGGTTCCTGTTGCCAGTTATCCTCCCAAAATCATGCTAGGTTCCCAGCTTGAATCTCCCAGAAGCTATGTTGCTGAACAATGCCTTTATTTTCCCAGGCAAGTTTCCAAATGTGGGAGCCCTTAATATGCCCTGACATTCTAATGTGATCCTTCTCCTGCCAATTCTTGGCATATTTTTGTTTCCAAAGCTTAGCCCAGGGAGTTGCCGATTCCTTGATCCACCTCCACCAGAGTTTAGCTCCCGAAACTCTGCTGAGGGTTTCAGGATCATGAAGCCCCAAGCCACCATGGCTCTTGGGTTTGCAGATCTTGTCCCAGGCTACTAAAGCCCATTTCTTTTTCTCTTCTCCTCTGCCCCATAGAAAATCCCTTTGTATGCTCCTGATCTGTTGCTTAATTCCTTTAGGAGCAGGAAGAGCTGAGAGCATGAACATGGGAATTGCCTGCAGGACAACCTGTGTGAGCACAAGGCGCCCCGCCAAATTTAAAGACCTGCATGTCCATTTTCTGATCTTGTCCTGAAGTTTATTTATTATTGGCTCCCACACTTCCTTGCTTAGAGGTTTATCTATGAGAGGTATGCCCAGATACTTGGAAGGTAGCTGGTCCCTTTGAAACCCAAGAATTTTGGTGATGTTTCTCTGAATAGCAATGTCAGTGTTAAAGAAAAAAACTTTTGATTTGTTGAGGCTTACCTCTGTGCCAGCTGCCATAGCAAAGTCATTCAAAATATGTTTGATCGTTTTGGCTTCCCTGACTGTGGGTATGCCCTGCAGCATTGTGTCATCCACAAATTGTTGATGAGTGTTTGCCGCTCCATCCAAGGTGAGTTTGATGCCCTGGATTCTTCCTTCAGCATTTGCCATTTTAATTGCTCTGCCTAGCCCTTCCATCATGAGAACAAAGAGGAAGGGTGAGAGCGGATCCCCTTGTCTGAGACCTCTGGAGGGTGTGAAGAGTCTTGAAGGAGCACCATTAAGCAGGATGGAAAAACTGGTCGTGGTAACTAGTGCCATAACCCATCTTATCCAGTTTTGGTCGAAGCCATAGGCTCTTAGAACTACCCTTATATAAGACCAAGTTAGCTTGTCGTAAGCTTTCGCTAGGTCCAGTTGAATGATCATACTAGCTTGCTTGTTGCTTTTGAGAGAGTGTACCACCTCATGTGCTTGGATGATGTTATTGAGGATTTGTCTTCCTTCCACATAGCCCGTTTGCTCCTCTGAGATGAGAGCTGGTAAGAGGGGCTTGAGTCTATTGGCGATCACCTTGGAAATAATTTTATACACCACATTGCATAAAGCTATGGGTCTGAAACCATCTAGAGTCATGGCTTTTTCCTGTTTGGGATCAAAGCTATGAAGGAAGCATTAAAAGCCTTCAGAACCTTTTTGGATCTTCTTGAGTCTTCCACCACCTCAAGGATATCCTATTTGACTGTTTTCCAGTAGGCTTTGAAGAAGTCTACATTGAATCCATCCGGGCCTGGAGCTTTTCCATTTTGCATTTCATTGATCACTTCACTGACCTCCTCTTCTGACACTGGCCTATTAAGATTGTGGTTGTCCTCTCTGGTAACCAGCTGAGGGATATACTGAGTGAAATGGTTGATGAACTTGGATCTATCCTCCAGAGGCTCCTCTGCTATACTGAGGAAATGTTGTACCAGGACAGATTCCATGTCTTTGTGAGAGACGAGTTCTCTCCCTTGAGAATCTTTGAGCTTTGTGATTCTGTTGTGTGCCCTATGATCCATGGTGGATTTATGAAAGAACTTCGTGTTTCTTTCTCCTTCTCTAATCCACTGTGTCAGGCCAGGCAGTAGCTCCTCAAGGCAAAAATGATTCGTATCTATTATTCCATCAAGTAGGTCTTCATTATATAGATGAGGGAGACACTGTTCACTTCATCTCCCGATGACTGTTCATATTACTTTTTTATCTATTTACATTATATTCACCCAATCTTGAGGATTAGGTGTCAACATTCCCCCCCTTAATCTGAAGGGATGTTGGTGAGTCCAAGCATCATTCTGAATCGTTCAAGCTTTTTTGTTCCAAGCGCTTTGGTGAAGATGTCTGCAATTTGCTCATTAGTGGAACAATGACGGAGATGGATTGTTTTGGCCTCAACATGATGTTGAATCAGATGATATTTAGTATTGATGTGCTTTGTTCGATCATGGAACTTTGGGTTCTTGGCCAACTTTATTGCAGAGGTATTGTCAATCATGAGTGGAGTTGATTGTACTTGTTTTACCTGCAAATCTTCAAGAATTTTCCTGAGCCACACAATTTCTTTTGTTGCTTCAGCTGCTGCCGCGTATTCTGCTTCTGTTTTGGAATCTGTTGGAACTGATTGTTTGCGTGATCTCCAGGAGACAACTTCTGATCCAAGACTCATAGCATATCCTGAAGTAGATACCCCAGTTTCTTTGTCTCCATCGAAGTCTGAATCAGAGTATCCAATCAAGCTGAAGTCGTCCACTTGTGTATTCTTGATTCCAAAGTTTTGAGTTCCCTTCAAATACCTTAGATCTCTTTTTGCAGCAGACCAATGTCCCTCACAAGGCTTTTGCATAAACCTAGAGAGGATTCCAACAGCGAATGAAATGTCTGGTCTGGTAGTAGTTAGGTAGTTGAGACTTCCTACAAGCTGTCTATATTTTGTTGCATCCTCAAATTCTTTTCCTTCAATAGATGTGAGCTTTAAGTTTTGTTCCATTGGAGTAGTAAGAGGATTGCATTCTGTCATGCCAAACCTATTCAAAAGATCTCCAATGTATTTCTTTTGAGATAGAAATATGGACTTCGGATGTTGGGTTACTTCAATGCCAAGATAGTAATGAACATAGCCCAAATCAGTGATTTCAAAACTTTTCCCCAATTCCATCTTTATGGATGCAATGTAGCTTTCATTGTTACCTGTTATCAAAAGATCATCTACATATACCACAAGATATACAACTGTTTTTCCAACTTTCTTGACAAATAAAGTTGCATCATCAAGATCATAATGTTTGAAATTGAGTTTCAGAAGATGCTCAGTTAGTTTTTCATACCAGCCTCGCGGTGCTTGTTTGAGGCCATATAAGGACTTCACAAGTTTGCATACTTGATGTTCATGTCCTTTCACAACAAATCCTTCAGGTTGAGACATAAAAACATTCTCTTTTAGATCTCCATTTAAGAAAGCAGTTTTTACATCCATTTGATGGACTTTCCAACCGTTCTGAGCTGTTAGGGCAAAGAGTGTTCGGATGGTAGCCCATTTTGCTGTGGGGGCAAATGTCTCCTCATAATCGACCCCTTCCTTCTGTGCAAAACCTTTTGCCACAAGCCTAGATTTATGCTTGTCAAGTGAGCCATCAGCTTTATACTTGTTCTTGTAGACCCACTTGCAGCCAATTGGTTTGGTTCCTAATGGAGGATCAACCAGCTTCCAAGTGCCGTTTTTTACGAGGGCATCATACTCCTTTTGCATCGCTTCTTTCCATTCATCATGAGAAGCAACTTTTTTAAGGAAGTTGGTTCAAAATTTGTAGACAAGTTCAATTCACAATCATAAGGAACATCCATATCAACAGGTGAATTAGAGTCATCCACATCACCTCCATTTTACCGGTTTGAATTTCTAGTTCCTGTCTTTCCAACTTCATCAGGATGAACACTTTCAAGTCTCTTTGTCAGCCACTTTGGGGGACCTTTTTCAGATGGTCCAGGCTGCTCCGTTGATTGAGTTGGCACTGAATCAAGATTGAGTTGGCACTGAATCAAGATTGAGTCTCCCAATTCTATCAATCACATCACTTAAAGCATCATCTGTTGTTGGAGTTTCATGCGGGGGAGAGTGTTCCTCAGAAGAAGATTCCACATGTTGATCTAGTATAGGAATTCCCCCTTCAAGATGTGGAATTTGATTATCAAATTGTTGAAATGATTTTGCTTTTGCGAATCTATCCAAGCGATCAAGTTGCCGCTCAACAACATTGTCAATTTTGGATGATTAAAAAAAATTTACATCTCTAGATACAATAAACTTTTTATTTACTTCATCATAGAGACGATATGCCTTGGAGGTGTTTGAATACCCCAGGAAGATACACTTACGACTTCTAGCACCAAGTTTGTTTCTATGTACCTTTGGTATCAAAGCATAACAGGTGGAACCAAAGACCGTGAGATGCTTTACCGAAGGAACATGTCCATACCACATTTCATAAGGAGTCTTGTTTCTAATAGCATTAGATGGACATCTATTCTTTATATATGCAACACATAGAACAACATCAGCCCAAAAATTATCTTTACATTTTTGAAGAAGAGCATGGATCATACCATATTTAAGATTGTCCTATTCATTCTTTTAGCTACACCATTCTGTTGGGGATTATAAGGCACAGTTTTTTGATGTTTGATCCCATGTCGGCGAAGATAGTTTTCAAATTCATTTGATGTGTATTCTTTTCCATTATCAGTGCAAATAGACCCAATATGAGATTGTGCATCATTTTCAATCCATTTATGAAAATTCTTGAATATTTGAAAAGCATTAGATTTGTTTTTCAATAAATAAACCCAACACATTCTGGTGTAGTTATCAATAAATGTCATCATATATTTATTTCCATTTGTAGAAAGAACAAGCATTGGACCACATAAATCTGAATGAATGAGTTAAAGTTTTCTATGTGCTCTTGAATGTGAATCATGAAAACACTGTTTGCTACGCTTTCCTAGAATGCAAGCATCACATTGCTTAAGTTTCCTAGGAATTGTAGGCAAACCAACAACACCATTTTTTTTCAACAAGCGGAGGCTGTCATAGTTCAAATGTCCAAATCTACCATGCCATAATAAACTTGATGGAAGAGTACCTTCTTCATGATGAGAATTGTATGAGAAATGTTGTGCACGAGCAGAGGTTCCTTGCAGCTTGATAAGCCTTTCTTCGTCCATTCCCCTCATGACAAGTGAGTGGTCAGATGCTTTTCTTACCTCAAGCTTGCCATCAAACATATGAATGGAGTGACCTTGCTGGCGGATGTGGACCAAGGACAACAAGTTTCTCTTGCGCTGTGGGAGATATAGAACATGATGTAGAAGAAAGTCTGGAAGATTAGGCAGTTTAAGCCTGATTGTGCCAAGCCCTGATGGTTTGATTTTTGATTGGTCTGCAAAGTATACTACTCCATCAACATTGTCAGTAAATTCTTCAAAAAAATCTTTTCTATGAGTCATGTGGCAGGTTGCTCCTGAATCAAGCAACCAATTATTTTTCCAAGAAGCAAGTGAAGCATCAAATAAATCTTCATTTACTCCAACGTTACAGTGTGCCACAACATAATGAGCGGATTCAGGTGCTTTACCTTTGTCTGTATCATCAGTTTTACCTTTCTGTTGGTTTCTTTGCTGCTCAATTTTGTCCCATGGTAGTGTTGATTGTTGCATGTCAACTACCCATAGCAGTGCACCCTCTTTTTCGCAAAAAGGGATAGAGCTTGATCGATATGTCAATGCCATCCGACTGTCATCATCAGCCCGATCATGTTAGGTTGTAAACCCAGTTTGCATATGTAAATTGTAAATAATCTTAGCAGATCTGAGTCATGTATGTAAATTGCCTAGGTGGACTTGATTTTCTAGTGATAATCTACGTTCCGGAAGGTTTTTTGTCTCACCGATCCATGATCGGCAGAGTTTTCCTTCAGCCTAACCCCAAAGCCGGAATGGATTTTGTCATTAGAATCTTAGGGGAATCCTAGTGCGTTGATCTGCTAGATTATATTTGGTCGCAGCACTGGGTGGTCTATGAGGGTCTATGTCAAATGGGTTCTCCCCCTGGAGATATAAAATTGTAAAAGTCATGATGTAAAGTGTCTTGAGGGTTAGAAAATGTTTTAATCCCCTCATAAGTCTTAGGTTCTAGGTCCTAGGTGATTTTTCCAAAGGGCTAAGTTTGAGGATCCAAAAATAAAAAAATAAAAGACATAAATAATAATAATAATATATATATATATATATATCTATAATAAAATAAAAAATAAAAAATAAAAATAAAAAATTAAGAAAATAATTAAAAAATAAAAAACAAAATAAAATTAAAAAAATAAATTAAAAAAAATAAAAATAAATTTTGAAAGATAAAATAATAAGTCAAAATTTTGAGAAAATAAATGCAAGATTTCAATTTTTTAATATATTAAAATGCATTTAAAAATTCGACGGATGAGATTAAAAGGGATTTTGATCCTCATTGACAGTCGAGATCATTTTGACATGGATCACTCGAACTAGCCGTTGGGAATTTTTCCTTTAAATAAGGTGTTAGGGGTCATTTGAGATCAGTTTTGGATCTGAGAGTCTGGTTCTAAAGAAAGCTCTCTTGTAGTCATTTTCTTTGTGCAATGAAGAAAGACTTTGGGGTTAAAAATCTTGCTGGTGTTACTCTTCTGGAAGTGCTGTAAGATTATTTAATTTTCTGCATAATTTTATTTTCAGCCATTGATTATAGCTTGATGAAGATTGATTTAGGCACAGGTATCTTGTCTGATCTCTGGGGTTTGAATGATAGTTTAGATTCTGAAATATAATGGCAGGTATCTCCATTTGATCTGGATTTCACTATTGTTTTCTCCCTCTATGTTAATGGTTGATTTTAAGCTGTGCAGGGAATTTTAGTTTTGAGTTTACCGGGCGTTAGGGGAAGTTCTCGGCTAAACCAGTGAACTACGGGATTGTGTTTTTTGAAAGAGCCCAACCAGTTTTGATACCGGGCTTATCATTTGATTTTTTTTTTTTTTTTTTATATGAATGCATGAAGGGTTTTCTGAAGTAGCTCACCTTAAATTTAAATTCTAAAAATATTACTGTGGATTATTGACAAATCTCGCTGCTTAAGAGTCGAAAATCTGTAAATATTGTAAATTTTTAGCTGGTTTTAGGGCTTTTAGTTTTGATTCTTGCACATATTATTTTTGGGTGTTTTGTTTTTTGCCTTTGCAGGTTGTAGGTACGGGTTTTGAGAAATTTTTCAGGGTTTCCGCCAGGCAATCTGGAGCAGGAAAGATTTAAAATTTTGATCAAGTTTCTGGATTACAGAACCTGCAAACAAGCTGCTGCCGTCCTTCTCCTCCACGCAGTCACTGCCATTCACTTCTGCTGCCATCGTGAATCCATCCCTCTCCATCACTGCTTCTTCTCAACCCGCAATTCCTTCTGGGATTCTCATCCACCACACATTCCATCGCCCGCGCAGTCCCTTGCTTTCTCAGCATATTTCTCATACTGGTTTCAAAACCCCTCCTCGCTTCTCCATTTCATTCCTCCTGCCTCACGCTGTCTCCGTCGAAGTTTTCCGCTCTCTCCTTGCTGCATACCCATACTGCACGCATCTCTCATGCAGTCATATTCTGCTCCTCACGCAAACGCAACAATCTCCCATCGCAGCTTTCCCCTGCCACGTGCGTCCATTGCTGCCATCCAGCCGCGTGTTTTGCTACCCTTTATGCATTTTTCCCTTCATCCATCTCTTTTCCGTTGTGAGCCTTTCCTTCTCCTTCTCCGCGCGTTTCTTCTCCAGCGTCCAGGCCTGCAAAATCCTTCACGCCATTCCACCAACCTGCAGCGAAAATCGAAAATTTTTTTGCTGTCGCGGCTTCATTCCAGTGCGGCCCTAGCTCCATCCACCTCCACGCAGTAAGTTAACCAGCATTCCTGCGTTCATTTCATCGATGCTGCTCAACCTGCAACCTTCTCCGCGTCCTCAACGCTGCCTTCACTCTCGTCTCCTTCCTCGCCATCGATCCTTCCCTTGCTGCCGTCGAAATCCTTTCCGTGTACCTGCTAACAAATGAAACGCATTTCAATTTTTGTGTTGTGTATATACGGGCTAGGGTTATGCGTAGTTTTCATTTCTTTTAGTTAGGACTTAGTGTTAGCATAGTAGTTTAGATTTTATTTATAATTCGCTTTAGATTAATTTAGTTTCAGGTTAGCCTTTCTTTTAGAATGTGTTAAAAATTTGAGATAAAAAAAAAATCAATTGCAGGTAGTGTTTTAGATTTTAGTTTTATTTTAAATTTTGATCTTTAAAAAAAAATAAAAAAATAACAAACATAAAAATTCAATTTTCATAAATTAAATTAGACTTTGATTTTAGTTTTAGATTTAGTTTTAAATTTTTGTTCTAGTTTCTTTTTTTAGATTTAGCAAATTTTATTTTATTTTATTTTGTTTTTTTATTTTTAATTTAGATTTAACTTTGTTTAAATTTTGATTTTAAAAATAAAATCAGAAAAAAAAAAAAAAAAATACAAAAATACAAAAATAAAAAAGTTTCTTTCAGTTTAGATTAGATTTTAATTTTATTTAGGTTTTAGATTTATTTAGTTTTGTTTAATTTTTGACTTTAAAAATAACATAAAAAAATAAAGAATAAAAAAATCACTATTTTTATTCTTTTTATTTTCTAGATTTTAATGGGTTGATATTTTGTTTTTTTAGGATTTAATTTTAATAATTTTGAGTTTCATTTAGTTTAGTTTAGTTTAATTTTGTTTTATTTATATAAAAATATAAAAATTAAAAAAAAATTGAAAAAGCTTAACAAAAAAATGAAAATTTCATATTTGGTGTCTCTATGTTCCATTTCTCTATAGTTAAACACACTTAATGTTTATCTTGAAGTTAGCTATGTGAAAGTGGTAACTGGTTAGCATTTAAATTTTATGGTTGTTTAAAGCATTTAATCTTTAGAAATTTAATTGTTGGATCATTATTAAAGCATTGTGCGTTTATCGATTATCTTGCATTGCTTGGGTTTTTTGATGATAAATGATTGTTTTACAAGGTTCATATTTTCTGCAACATCTAATAAATAATCATTTAATCATTAACTCCATAAGGCACTGGTACATTAATTCCTAAAATCAATCAAGTACTGGTATTGCCTTGCTGTGTCTCCCAACCCAACTGGTCCACAGTTGGTCTTCTTTCATCCCATAGGGTCTACCCCCCTTAGCCTCGGGAGACGGCTTAAACGAAGAGATCGGGGATCAGGGTGATAGCCCTCGGTCTGAGCGTTGTCGTGACAATCTGTGCGACAACATTTTTTGGTGCCGTTGCCGGGGACATTTTATTCTCGGCGTTTCAACGACAATCATCCTTCTCATTTCTTATCTTTTCATCTGGCCCGACAACGCCAACATTTTTTGGCGCCGTTGAAGGGAAAAGAGTTTTTCTGTCCCTGGCGTTCCAATGACATTTCATCTTCATTCTTCTCTCTCATCTGGAATCTGGAATCTTTTCATTTGAGCCGGCAAGGTCAACATTTTTTGGCATCATCTCATCTTTTCTGCCATTCATTAGCCTGTCAAACAGCCAACATTTTTTGGCATCATTTGGATCTTTTCATCGCCTTATCTTTCGTCATATCAACACCTACTCTTCAGTTCGTTTCTTGTTTGGGTGGCGACTCCATTTCTTTTCATTTATTTTTCCCCAGACAAGAAGCCTCTCTCATATCAGCTAGTTTGTTGCTTTTTGGATCCTAGAATTAGATTCATTGTTCAAGTGGCGACTCCACTTCTTTCATTTCTTAATTTTCTTGAGCAGAAATCTCTTTCTATCATCCATTTGATCCCTTATTATTCATCATGGATTATTCGTTTAAACCATGTCATTTTACTGATGTTCGCCATGATATTCCGGAGGTGGCCATTTCTAAATTACCTGTGTTCTCGGGTGGTGATTCAGTCGCTGTTAAAAAGCATCTAGGCGTGTTTATTCGTATAATGATCATGTATTGTAGATCTCCTCAATATAATCATGAAGATGTCAAAATGCGTCTATTTGTCCTTTCTTTAAAAGATGATGCTTTGAATTGATTTAATAGTTGTCTTGAAGATTCTTTCACTTCTTTACAAGACATTGTCGATGCTTTTAAAGATAGATATGGTGATCCAGATAGCTCGCCTTGTGCCCCTAAAATTGTGCAACAGAATGAAAGTAATCTTATAAAAGGTCCAGTTGTCGATGAAATATTTCAAGACAATTCTTCATATCAGAATGTGCCATCCACCTGTACCATTGTAGATCAAATCCATGATAGTGGAAAAGCAGGGACAAATTGTAAAAACAATGTTGACAATGAAAAGGAAAATCAGAAGCAAATTATACAGGAACTAATGCGGTTGGTAAAAAATATGGAGATCAATCAAACTAATTATGCCAATGATGTGAGAACTTTATGCACCCACCTGGAAAAACGTAATAAGGAGATGGAGATCATGAAAATTAAACACTCTGATTACATAATTGACATGCAAAATCAACATGCTAAGGAAATTGAGGCCATGAAAACTAATCATGACACAGAAATTAGTTTTATGCAAAGCAAGTTATCAGGCTTAGAGGAAAATATGACGACCATGCAAGCAAATCATAAGAAAGAGATAAACTCTATGCAACATTGCTTGATGACCATAAAGGAAAAGGACGATAAAGTAATAAAAGATATGGAAGCTAATCAGATATGTCTTCAGAATAAGTTACTGACCATGGAAGAAGACCATGCCAGGGAAATCAGTGCTATAAAGGTTGAACACTCTAGTCAGATAGATGCCATTAAAATACAGTTTCAGAAATTTCAACAACAGTTGGAAGATGAAAGAAACCAAGGAACGTCAATAAATCAAGAGCCTCCTTATCTGTTGCAACATACTCCATCTTGTTATGAGGTCCTTTGTTCCATTGAAAATGACCTGGATAAAAGGGAAATTAATAATCAGGTTGATGCTCACACGGTTAATCCACCAGTCATAGAAGGTCAAGTTATAACTCATGGCACTTGTGAGATTGATCCATCATCCTTGACAGGGTAGATGCAGAATGAAGAAAGACATGTCACGCATATCTTACATACTTCATCTGAGAGCTTTGAAGCAGAAAGTTCCACGTCATTAGTAATACAGCCTGCCAGGAAGAAAAAGCACAAGAGGAAGAAAATGAGAAGAAGATTTGATGCATCAGACGGCCGCGAGCAGCTTGATTTTCGGATAGGAAAAAGTCCTAACATATGCAGAATTGGAAATGGCACATCTGACAAGTAGTCGACAGATTTGCCTGAAAGCAGGCAAATGCTCAGTATACACTATATTGAACACATCCGATGCCATGGGGCATCCTTTGTATTGTATTTCTAACCTTACTCCTTGTCATTTCAACATTTTACTTTTGTTTTAGGATTAGATTTACTTTTCTTGTTACTAGATAGTTAATAAATGAAGAGCTTATATCTTTCCTCTGCTTAACGTTATATGATGATTTTTGGATGAACGCTACTTATGTTTTGTTGTGTGTTGCATGGGTGCAGATTCTGGATTCTCACATTCCTACAGTGCAGCGACGTGTTTCCAAGTAGAGCCAGATGTTGATTGCTGCGTGTCAACTACCCATAGCAGTGCACCCCCTTTTTCGCAAAAAGGGATAGAGCTTGATCGATATGTCTGTGCCATCCGACTGTCATCATCAACCCGATCATGTTATGTTGTAAACCCAGTCTGCATATGTAAATTGTAAATAATCTTAGTAGATCTGAGTCATGTATGTAAATTGCCTAGGTGGACCTGATTTTCTAGTGATAATCTACGTTCCGGAAGGTTTTTTGTCTCACCGATCCATGATCGGCCGAGTTTTCCTTCAGCCTATCCCCAAAGCTGGAATGTATTTTGTCATTAGAATTTTAGGGGAATCCTAGTGCGTTGATCTGCTAGATTATATTTGGTCGCAGAACTGGGTGGTCTATGAGGGTCTATGTCAAATGGGTTCTCCCCCTGGAGATGTAAAATTGTAAAAGTCATGATGTAAAGTGTCTTGAGGGTTAGAAAATGTTTTAATCCCCTCATAAGTCCTAGGTTCTAGGTCCTAGGTGATTTTTCCAAAGGGCTAAGTTCGAGGATCCAAAAATAAAAAAATAAAAAAACAATAAAAAAATAAAAGATATAAATATATATATATATATATATATATATATATATAGAATTAAAAAAAAATAAAAAATTAAGAAAATAATTAAAAAATAAAAAACAAAACAAAATTTAAAAAAATAAATTAAAAAAATAACTAAATAAATTTTGAAAGATAAAATAATAAGTCAAAATTTTGAGAAAATAAATGCAAGATTTCAATTTTTTAATATATTAAAATGCATTTAAAAATTCGACGGATGAGATTAAAAGGGATTTTGATCCTCATCGACGGTCGAGATCATTTTGACATGGATCACTCGAACTAGCCGTTGGGAATTTTTCCTTTAAATAGGGTGCTAGGGGTCATTTGAGATCAGTTTTGGCTCTGAGAGTTTGGTGCTTAAGAAAGCTCTTTTGTAGTCATTTTCTTTATGCAATGAAGAAAGACTTTGGGTTAAAAATCTTGCTGGTGTTACTCTTCTGGAAGTGCTGTAAGATGATTTATTTTTCTGCATAATTTTATTTTCAGCCATTGATTATAGCTTGATGAAGATTGATTTAGGCACAGGTATCTTGTCTGATCTCTGGGGTTTGAATGATAGTTTAGATTCTGAAATATAATGGCAGGTATCTCCATTTGATCTGGATTTCACTATTGTTTTCTCCCTCTATGTTAATGGTTGATTTTAAGCTGTGTAGGAAATTTTAGTTTTGAGTTTACCGGGTGTTAGTGGAAGTTCTCGGCTAAACCAACCAACTCCTGGATTGCGTTTTCTGAAAGAACCCAGCCAATTTTGATCCCGGCTTATCATTTGAATTTTTTTTTTTTATATGAATGCATGAAGGGTTTTATGAAGTATCTCACCTTAAATTTAAATTATGAAAATATTACTGTGGATTATTGACAAATCTGGCTGCTTAAGAGTCGAAAATCTGTAAATATTGTAAATTTTTAGCTGGTTTTAGGGCTTTTAGTTTTGATTCTTGCACATATTATTTTTGGGTGTTCTGTTTTTTGCCTTTGCAGGTTGTAGGTACGGGTTTTGAGAAATTTTTCGGGGTTTCCGCCAGGCAATCTGGAGCAGGAAAGATTTAAAATTTTGATCAAGTTTCTGGATTACAGAACCTGCAAACAAGCTGCTGCCGTCCATCTCCTCCATGCAGTCACTGCCATTCACTTCTGCTGCCATCGTGAATCCATCCCTCTCCATCGCTGCTTCTTCTCAACCCGCAATTCCTTCTGGCGTTCTCATCCACCACACATTCCATCGCCCACGCAGTCCCTTGCTTTCTCAGCATATTTCTCACGTTGGTTTCAAAACTCCTCCTCGCTTCTCCATTTCATTCCTCCTGCCTCACGCTGTCTCCGTCGAAGTTTTCCGCTCTCTCCTTGCTGCATACCCATACTGCACGCATCTCTCACGTAGTCATATTCTGCTCCTCACACAAACGCAGCAATCTCCCATCGCAACTTTCCCCTGCGACATGCATCCATTGCTGCCATCTAGTCGCGTGTTTTGCTACCCTTTATGCGTTTTTCCCTTCATCCATCTATTTTCCGTTGTGAGCCTTTCCTTCTCCTTCTTCGCGCATTTCTTCTCCAGCATCGAGGCCTGCAAAATCCTTCACGCCATTCCACCAACCTGCAGCGAAAATCAAATTTTTTTTTGCTGTCGCGGCTTCATTTCAATGCGGCCCTAGCTCCATCCACCGCCACGCAGTAAGTTAACCAGCATTCCTTCGTTCATTTCATCGACGCTGCTCAACCTGCAACCTTCTCTGCATCCTCAACGCTGCCTTCACTCTCATCTCCTTCCTCGCCATCGATCCTTCCCTTTCTGCCGTCGAAATCCTTTCCGTGTACCTGCTAACAAATGAAACGCATTTCAATTTTTGTTTTGTGTATATATGGGCTAGGGTTATGCGTAGCTTTGTTTTCATTTCTTTTAGTTAGGACTTAGTGTTAGCATAGTAGTTTAGATTTTATTTATAGTTGGCTTTAGATTAATTTAGTTTCAGGTTAGCCTTTTTTTAGTATGTGTTAAAAATTTGAGATAAAAAAAAAATCGATTGCAGGTAGTATTTTAGATTTTAGTTTTATTTTAAATTTTGATCTTTAAAAAAAAATAAAAAAATAACAAACATAAAAATTCAATTTTCATAAATTAGATTAGACTTTGATTTTAGTTTTAGATTTAGTTTTAAATTTTTGTTCTAGTTTCTTTTTTTAGATTTAGCTTTTTTTTAATAATATCAGGAAAAAAAAAAGAAGAAGTTTCTTTCAGTTTAGATTAGATTTTAATTTTATTTAGGTTTTAGATTTATTTAGTTTTGTTTTATTTTTGACTTTAAAAATAACATAAAAAAATAAAGAATAAAATAATCACTAAAAAAATTTAACTTTTTAGATTTTAATGGGTTGATATTTTGTTTTTTTAGGATTTAATTTTAATAATTTTGAGTTTCATTTAGTTTAGTTTAATTTAATTTTGTTTTATTTATATAAAAATATAAAAATTAAAAAAAATAAATTGAAAAAGCTTAACAAAAAATTGAAAATTTCATATTTGGTGTCTCTATGTTCCATTTTTCTATAGTTAAACGCACTTAATGTTTATTTTGAAGTTAGCTATGCGAAAGTGGTCACTGGTTAGCATTTAAATTTTATGGTTGTTTAAAGCATTTAATCTTTAGAAATTTAATTGCTGGATCATTATTAAAGCATTGTGCGTTTATTGATTATCTTGCATATCTTGGGTTTTTTGATGATAAATGATTGTTTTACAAGGTTCATATTTTCTGCAACATCTAATAAATAATCATTTATTCATTAACTCCATAAGGCATTGGTACATTAATTCCTAAAATCAATCAAGTACTGGTGTTGCCTTGCTGTGTCTCCCAACCCAACTTGTCCACAGTTGGTCTTCTTTCATCCCATAGGGTCTACCCCCTTTAGCCTCGGGAGATGGCTTAAACAGAGAGATCGTGGATCAGGGTGACAGCCCCCGGTCTGAGCGTTGTCGTGACAATCTGTGCGACAACAGGTAGCTTGCATGTAGAGGCATCATGTGATCCATTTCTTTTGCAGCGTATGCAGTGAAAATCTGCCTTTTCTCCTTGAGAGTGTCTGCCCTCCCTGCCTCTGAAATATCTTCCTCTTCCTCTTCGACCACCTCTTCCTCTTGAAGAATCTTGAGTAGGATGCTTTTCTTTATGAGCAAGGCACACAGCCTCTTCAGAAGATTCAGGGGCTGTCTTCTTTCCAAAAGCTCTCTCTTTCAGCAAACTTTTTCACAAGAGAGTCAAAGGTGATATCTTTGAGATTTCCATTTGCTTGCAATGACTCAAGATAATTGGAGTAAGTAGGATAAAGTGCTTTGAGAAAAGCGATAAGAGGAATATCCAATTCAACCTTAGTGGATTTAATATCATGCATTATAGACTTTACTTCAGATGCAAGAGCAAGAGGATCATTATTTTGCAGTTCAAGAGTGAAGAGTTTAATCATGAGTTGAACAACTTCAAGTGCATAATGTGAGTCATAGAGTTCTTTCAGCTTTTGTAAGGCTTCAAAGGCAGTTGAAAATGACGAAATATGGCGACTTACCTCTTCATTTACAGATGCTGCAATTAATGCATAAGCTTTGCTGTTCTTGTTTTCCCAAATGACAAGCTCTTTGTCTGAGGTAGGCTGTTCTGGTTCATTGTCTCCGTCTTCGACACACACTCCTTTCCACAACTCATTGAAAATGAGGGTGTGTTTTATCATCCGGGACCACTCAGGATAGTTCTCCTTGACAGTGAGAACTATTCCCACAATAGATATGATTGAATGCATACTGTAAAAAGAAATACTTCTGCTGATAGAAAAATACCTCTGCTGGAGAAAAAATGCACTGTAGTAGCAATATTCTGAAAAATGAAATTATGGTAGCAATAGGACAAAGGCTTTATTGTGGGAGGTATTATATGGAGGAGGAGTGGTATGGAGGAGGTATTAGCTGGAATGGCGCAAGTGTCAGGCTCCACACAATTAATAATCATATACGGGAATCATACCACTGCACAATACAAGAGTCATACCTCATTATACGGGAGTCATTCATATATATGGTATACGCAGGGTGTTATAGCGGAGGTATATAACACAACGGACATCAAAAATATAATTCAACATATTATACTGTGGACGGAGAGCAGTGCTCAAGCCTTCATTGTATCATAGTCACCAAAGTGTGGACATAAGAGTCGACTGTGGTGGAGGAACAACATTTGCTGCGCAATGTGAATACCAAGGAAGCCAACGTATATCAAGGAGGCTGATGTATACCAAGGCAGTGTTACCCTGTCGCTGCCATACGCTCCATGTCAGACCGTTTTATCATCATCTGGCCAGCATAAACGCTTCTTTGTTCTTCCAGTCCACGTGCACAACTAATAACAAGCTGTCTGTCGGCCTGCTGACTAATAAGCAAGTTGTCCGTCGGTCTGCTGACTGATAAAAAAACGTAAGGGAGCCTGTCAAAGGAATGGATAATGGCGGAGAGGTCGCATTGTATTATTTTTCTGTCACGCCAGGGATCTGTTACCAATGCTATTATAACCACGACTGAAAGGCGTATACAAATTGAATGGTATGTAGAGGCCGAGGTGTATAATGCAATTTTAATACATAACTCACAGCAAAAGGGTTTTATACCACTGCGTACAACTCAATACCATTTGCGCAGGAAGAAATAGCACCTCTAGGAAGCAATGCCATACACCAAAGCACCTTCGGCTTCAGTGCGTTTGATGCAACAACTAGCTCCAATGCAATGAATCAACTTCTTCAAGAGGTAACACACTTCAACGAATATATTAAACAATGAATGAGATTTCGCAGGGATTTGACAGAGATGTCAGCGTGCAGAACATGGGCAGAATATGCAGAAGGGAGTTACAAAGCAGAGGGAAGCTAAAAAAATGGTGCTGGCTCTGATACCATGTCAGGCCAGGCAGTAACTCCTCAAGGCAAAAATGATTCGTATGTATTATTCCATCAGGTAGGTCTTTATTATATACATGAGGGAGAGACTGTTCACTTCATCTCCCGATGACTGTTCATATTACTTATTTATCTATTTACATTATATTCACCCAATATTGAGGATTAGGTGTCAACACACTGTATCCTTGATTTCTGTCTCCAGAAAATCTCCTCTTGCAAGCACCTATCTTCCCATTCTTCCTGCAAAGAATCAGCTAGCTTTTTCCGCTCCTCGGTAAAGCCCTCTATGATGCTAATTTGATTGATCTCTTGGAGTTTCTGCTTAGCTTCTCTTTTGGCTTTGAAGATATTGCCAAATTCCTTTTTGTTCCAATCTTTAAGCCTAGATTTGATATGTTTAAGTTTCTGTTGGAGCAGGAACATTCTAGTGCCTTGAATGTTCAGATCCTCTCTCCACCATTTGTCAATATTACTGGTGAATTCAGGGTGAGAGAGCCAGGCATTTTCAAACCTGAAAGGTCTGTTTCTTGGTGTACCCATAAAAGTGGCTTCCAGCTGTACAGGCCAATGGTCTGAACCTCCAAAGGGAAGAATAGAAGCTGTCATGGCAGGGCTTGAGAGAAAGAGGTCCTCTGAAATAATAAATCTATCTAGTTTAGAGGCAACTTGTGAAGCCCCTCCCCTCTTGTTGTTCCAGGTGAAGGTCCCATTTATTGTTTCAGTGTCCACTAACCCCATGTTCATTATGAAGTTTTGGAAGGCCATGGAGTCTCTGCCTAGCTGTCTGATACCACCTTTTTTCTCTGTAAGAGATCTTATCATATTGAAATCTCCTGCAATGATCCAGGGCATATTAGGGTGTCTTGCTCTTAGTTCCTCAAGGGAGGTGAGAAGCTTGAGTTTGTCTTCTTGCTTTTGAGGTCCATAGACATTTGTGATCATGTATATCTCCTTATCACCTAAAGGTTGACATACCAAAGAAAGATAGTTTTTAGATGCCTCAGCATCTAGGATTCCAAATTTCTGAGGATCCCACAGCGCGAGAATACCCCCCGCTGAGTCTTTTGCATTAACCTCTAGATACTTATACTTGATTAGCCATTTGTTATGAATTTCTCTAATCTTATCCGTTGAACATTTTGGCTCTTGGATAAAAATCATATTTGGTTTCTCTTCTTTTATTCTGTTACTGAGATTTCTTTGTTTCCTTCTATTTCCTAGGTCTCTAATATTCCATGTTGTGAGCTTCATTAAGAAAGGTTTGTAAAGGAATAAATGGTTAGATCTTTTATCTTACCTGAGTTAATCAATAGTTTCCCACATTCGTTCAACAACTCATTCTGTCTTTTTCTTCCTTTTTTCCTGCCTGGGTTCTTTGGAGATTGTGCCTATGTTTCTTCCATCATCTTGACCCCTCTATGCTCCTGCCTTTCATGATTTCTTTTGACTCCAGATCCCTTCGATTGTGATCTCCATAGGAAGAGCTGTTGAACCCTATCATATTCCTCTTTTGGCAGGGAGTTCACTCCTTTAGTCGTCCCTTGTTCCAGAAATTTCTCTAGATCTAGGTTTTCCCTATCTAGAATCTCTTGCAGTTCATGGTCCTCCGTTCCTGCCTCACTTGGAGTCATCTCATGGTCCCTATTTATCTCCATACTGCTTGGCAGATCCTCCTTTTGCTGGCTGTTATCTATGATATCTTCCATGCTGTCATCCCTTTCCTTCTCAGTGATAATGTTCTCCATTTCTTGGTTTGTTTCTTTGTTTCCTTCTTCTTCTTCTAGGATCTTAAAGCTATTGTGGCTCGGTTGTCTTTCCTCATTGGTTTTCTTTTGCGGTCGCCTTCCGCCTTTCCCTTTGCCCCCAACCTTGGTAAAACCCTCGGGATTTTTATCCATAGTGGTATTCACATTTCTCTCCATGTTGTTTGTTGGGCAGTCTCTATATAGATGCCCATGCTCATGGCATTTGCGGCACCTAAATGGGATGTGCTCATAGTCCACCGCCTGCACCCATTCTTCATCATATACTTCTAAAATTATCACGTCTGGAAGTGCTCCAGATAAATCCATTTCCACACATATCCGGGCGAAGGAGGTATATTTTCCTTTCAGAGTCGCATCTGAGATCTTTAGAAAATGCCCCAGTTTGTTGCCTATTGTTTTCAGAGATTCCGGTAGCCAATAATCCAGAGGAAGGGAGTATAGTCTGATCCATACCGGTACCGATGTGAATGTCTCACGTTCCGGGACAAAGTTCATCATCCATGGCCGCATGTAGAGGCCTGCCGCAGCATAGAAATATGGTCCTCCTTCGAACACTCTGTCTTTATCCTCTAGGCTTGTGAATACTACTGTGAAGAAGCCCTTAGATCCCAGATGAAGGTGTATTTCCCCCTTTGGCTTCCAGTGGCTCCTTATCCATACGTGCAACACCCTCTCCGTCGGCCATATCCCCATGAATTTGCATATGACTGCATATTCCGTCATATGATCCCTATGCGCTTGTAGCGCTGGGTCGCTTAAGATGACCCAAGGTATGATGTTCGACTTGGGTTTGCAGACCCCAGTTGTCCTTATGGAAGTAGGTTTTTGACTGCTACCCCCTTTTTCCTTCTCCTTACTAGCTTCCTGCTGCTCCCCTTCTTGTTCATGAGGTTTGCTTCTTCCCAATGTTTCTGTGTTTCTTGCCTCTGTTGCCTTCTCTAGAGGTTTCTTGAAACTCTGCTTTCCCACGCCCTTGCTTCTATCCGTAACTACTTGACTGTAGGAGGGAGCAGCACTCCCCCCTGCGCGTCCCGCCATGGTGCCCAACGCCAAAACCCTAGCGCCAACCCTAGATCAAGTTGCAGAGCTCGATACTTTCGCCTCCCTTAAAATTCTGCCACATCCTCGAGTCAATTTCATACCTCATCCGTCGAATTTTTTTTTTTTTTTTTTAACTAAAACGGTTATATGATTTTTATTTATCTGGAAGCAAATGGGACTTTTTCGAACTGTCCCCAAATACAATGCAGATTTCTGGACTCTGCCTCTTTTCCTCTATTACAAAATTCAGGGCATTTGAACAAAACTATTTTCGTTAACAAAAATAAGCCCTTTCATGATAGCACTGCCTTTGTTTGCCATTTGATCCGCTTCACTGTTTAAATTTCTGAGTATATGATAAAATTTGCAGCTGTCAAAGTATTGAAGGACTCTTTTCAGTCTTTCCAACGTTTTGTTGAGGCTAGGATTATTGAATCGATCCCCCATGTTTAAATTTTTTATTATTAGCTCTGAATCTCCGAAGACTTGCAGCTTTTTCACACCTTTGTCTCTTGCAATTTGGCAGGCTTTGAGAAGCCCTAGAAGCTCAGCTTGATTGTTGGACTTCTGGCCTAATCCCCAATAGAAGATGTCTTTAGAGTAACCGTCCGGAGAGTAGATGACTCCCCCAGCTCCAGCTGTCCCTGGATTCCCTTTAGACGCCCCATCAAAGAAGACTGTGGGTATTTTTTGAGACCTCCACCAGTTTTGAAAGTAATCCTCTTTATCTCTTAAGCGCCATTCCTGTTTGTCACTTTGTGGTTTAGGATAATTTCTGCTCGGATAAGGCACTAGAGAGCCTAACCACATCTTTTCTTCTGGCAGAAGCAAAGAGTCTTCTTTTATGTACTGCTGCTGGGCTGCTTCCATCAGAAAGGCCTTGGCTTTTGCAGCTATTTGCAGCGGAGTGTGTCTCACCTCTTTAAATATCTGCTGGTTACGTCCCAACCAAATCTGCCAGCAAACGTATTTGGGTATTGCTGCCCAAATTCTGCTCCAGAATGATTTTTGGGGAATATGATGTGGGTAATGATGCCTCCAAGAGGCAAAAAGATCAGCTGCAGAGTTAAAGGATGGGACAGGAGTCTGCAAGTCCATTAATATGAGCCCCCATACTTCTTTTGCTACACTGCAATCCATAAATAGATGCTGAACTGTTTCTAAATTGTTTTTGCACATAGCACACCTATGAGCTCCTGTTATATTTCGTTTCTCCAGATTATCTCCCGTGAGAATTTTGTTATGGATCAAAGTCCAGCAAAAGAAATTTACTTTTGGAGTGGCAAATGTATCCCAAACGCTTTTCCAGAAAGTCGGGGGATGATTACTATTTCTTAAACCCTGCAGAGCGCTATAGCCAGCAGTTGTGGAGTAAACTCCAGTTTGACCCCATCCCCAGCAATCTTTTGCGGCTCTATGTACAGGGGCAGCGTCCTCCAATCGATCTTCCAGCAGAGTTTGTTGATTCTTCAATCTGTTCGGGACTCCATGGAGATCCCAGCCCTCCCATTCCCCACGCTGGTTCCATTTCGACAGTTCATAGAGACTTTTGACTCCAGCTCGCTCCAACCAGGATCTTAGATCTGACATATCCGCATGATCTGCTAAGGGAGCGTTCCTCATGATACTGTCCGTCCATAGATTGATGTGTTTGCCGCTTCCAGGGATTCGATACAGTTGTTTTATGAAATGTTTACTGCTTTTACAACACAAACTCCAGAGTTGCGTGCTATTGGCTGTGGGCATGTGGATTACGTTGCTGAGATCTTTGCTGACTCCATACTTTAACCGCAATGTGTTGCTGACAGGGTGAGTGGGATCATGTATCAATTTCCACAGGATTTTGCCTCCCAAGGCCAAGTTCACGAGCTGAGGATCTCTTATCTGTAGTCCCCCCTCCTCCTTCGTTCTCTTTACAACATCCCAATTCACCAGATGTATTCTGTTTTCATTGCCTTTCCCTCCTTGCCACAAAAAATCTCTGAGTAGTTTGGAGATCTGCTCCATAACATTTCGAGGAGCCAAAAGGAAAGCAGCCTGAAAGATTGGGAGCGCTGACAGCACCGATTTGATCAAGATAACTTTGCCACCCTTAGTCAACCAGTAACCCCCCCAAGCTGCAATCTTGGTTTTCATTTTTGAGATTATTTCGCTCCATAAAGCTCTTTTATTGATTCCAGATATAATGGGCAGGCCAAGGTAATTGAATCTATCCCAGACTGTTTGTCCTTTGAACCCAAGAATAGAAGTTATGCCTGCAAGTTCTTGCTGATCAATATTCCAACTAAAAACTTCGCTCTTGCTGTCATTAACTGCCGCTCCAGAGACTCTGCAGTAGTTTCTGAGGACAGTGTCAAATGCTCGAGCAATTCTTGTGGAGGCTCCACCTAGGAGGAGAGAATCATCTGCAAAAAGTGCATGATTCGAAGGCTCAGCTCCTATTGTAGTTTTGAGGCCCGGTAAGATACCTGCAACTTTTTCTGCATTGAGCTTTCGGCTTAATGAGTCTGCCATAATAATGTACAGATAGGGGGAGAGAGGGCATCCCTGCCTTATGCCTCTCTTGGCTTGGAAGAAATTTGTTGGACGACCGTTAACAAGGGGAGCGATCCATGGATTGTCAATGCAGGCTTTGATGAGTTGAACAAAAACGGGCGAGAAGCCAAATGTGAGAAGTACTTTGCTAAGGAAATTGCGGTTTACTCTATCAAACGCATTTGCCATGTCTAATTTTATCACCATTCCTTTCTCTTTCCGCTGTCTGCTGGAGTGGATTGTCTCCTGGACCTGGATTACATTATCCAGAATATGTCTACCTTCCACAAAACCACTTTGGGAGTTGGAGATCACCCTTTTTAACAGTGGCTTAATTCTGTTTGCTAACAGTTTGGCCAGAATTTTATAAGACGCATTACACAGCGAAATAGGTCTGAATCTGGAAAAAGTTTCAGGGTTGGTGTCTTTGGGGATTAATGCTAGGTAAGTGGAGTTGGTTCCTCCACCTATCTTGGCTTTTGTCATAAATCCTCTTATCATTTTCTGCAGGTCTGCCTTGATAATATGCCAACATGTTTTAAAGAAATGGATTGTGAATCCATCGGGCCCCGGTGCCTTGTCCGCCTCCATGGCCCAAATAACATTTATGATTTCCTTCTCCGTTATGGGTCTGCAGAGGATTGCATTTTCTTCAGGGCTGATGAGATTGGGTATGTTTGAAAGAAATGCAGCAGTTTCCTCATCATTACTTTGAGCATCTGCACTGTAGAGGTTCTGGAAGTGAGCTTCAACAGCTGCCTTGACTTGATTGTATCCTTTGCAGACTTGACCATCTGCTGTTTTAATTTCTGCTATATAATTCCTTGACAGTCTTGCTCTATATTGCCTGTGGAAGAAAGAAGTATTCCGATCTCCCGCCTTTAACCACAGACTTCTAGATTTTATTCTCCAATATTCTTCCTCCTTTCGGAATGACTGATATACTGATCGTTGTACTTGTGTTTCTGTTTCCAACAATTCTGTTGTGATCTCTTTACTTTCCATGTCGGATTGCAGGGTTTGCAATGAATGAACTGCCTCTTTTCTTTGTTCAGGAGGAGTATGGGTTGGTTTCTTGATCCAGTCTTTCAAGGCTTGTTTTGTAGCTTTTAACTTTTGCTCCCAAACATAACTAGTTGATCCATTGATGGGTTTGGACCAAGCTTCTTTCACCGTGTCTAAGAAACCCTCTCTCTCAATCCATTGGGGACTGAAACGAAAAGGGATGGGTCCAAGATCTTCTTCTTCTTCCAGGAGGAGCTGAATTGGCTTATGGTCAGATGTAAGTTTAGGTAAAATTTTTGTGATGATGATTTTTTTATTCATCATTATGGAGCTTTGCACCAGAAAGCGGTCAAGTCGTGCAGAGATGTGGTCCGGACCAGTCCGGTTATTGGACCAGGTATATATACCCCGAACTGGGTTAAAATCCAACAGATCCCAGCTTTGGGAGAGCTCCTCGACCATGGGCAGCATGGGGTCCCTGCTGTCAATTCCCCCTCTCTTCTCTTTTGCTTTCATTATGATATTTAGATCACCTGCTATAATGATATTGATGGGGGAAGATAGATCTAAAAAGGCAGAGAGGCTGTTCCAGCATTCTCTTTTTTCAGTATAAGAAACTGGTACGTAAAGATTGAATAGAGAGATAGTTAACTTACTTGCTTTGTGTTTCAATTCCGTGAAGATCCAGTGCTGGGTTGCTTGGAAGTTATTCAGATGGAAAAGATCTTCAGACCAAAGGGTTGCCAAGCCCCCGGAGGTACCCCTTGCACTGACTGCTTTGTCTGCTTTTTATTCCACTTTGATCTACTGACCTCGAAGGGCCTGCCCTTCTATTTTTGTCTCTTGGAGCATGAGAATATATGAGGGTTCAGCTTTCAATAGGTCTTTAACAACCTCGATTTTGGAGGGATTCCCCAGTCCTCTACAGTTCCAAGAGACTAGCTTCATTATTTATTATTTTGATGGGTGAGACCTCCCTTGGAGGGCTTTGGCCTGGTGTTTCGCCCGATAGACATTTCTATTGTGGGCTGACTTCCTTGTGTTTTGAGTCTTTCTGCCTCCTCCTCCCTCTTTTCCTTTCGGGATTTCCTTCCTGCTTTTTTTGATGGACGCTCGTAGATTTCATCCTCCGAAGAATCTGAGCTCTCCATTGGTTTTTTCCTTGCTATATCAGCATATGATCGGTTGGTGGGGCTACCTTGGTTGGAATCGCTCTGGACTGCTTCCGCTCCCTCTTTGTGCGAAGGAGGAGTATTTTCCTGCTCCTCATTCTCCTTTGTTGGATTCACTTGATGGCTCTGTTGTTCACTTTCTGTCCCATTTGGTCTTACTTCCGCTTCTTGGTTTATTTTGGATCTGCTAGTTTCTCCATTCTTATGTTGTTCACTTTCTGTCCCATTTGGACTTACTTCCTCCTCTTGGTTTATTTTGGATCTGCTGGTTTCTCCATTCCTATTGCCTTTTCCTGTACCTTTTTTTGTATTTGCATTTTTCTGCACTAGGATCCATTGATCCCCGTTTTGTTTGCCCACTTGTTCCTCCGCCTTCTTCTTGCAGTGCTTTGCGAAATGACCATGACCATGGCAGTGTCTGCATTTAAACGGCAGCTGCTCGTAGTCCAGCTCTTGTACATACGTCCACCCAGCTACTGTAAGTTTGATGGCTTCCGGAAGCCCTTCTTCCAGGTCCACTTCGACGCAGATGCGTGCGCAGGAATACTGGTCCTTCCTTGCAGCTTGATCTATGTATTTTCCCAAGGCATTCCCTATGATCTGGAGGTGATTCCAACAGTGGAGGGGCAAATGGGGAAGCCTGACCCATACCGGGACAGCCGAAGGAACGTCCTGAGTGGGGTCAAAGTCAGGCGACCATTTGTTTAGGTAAAGGCCCTGAGGGCCCATGAAGTAAGGTCCATTTCTGAAAATTAATCCTTTGTCGTCAGGGTTTTCGAATACAAAAACAAAGAATCCCTTACCCACGAAGTAGCTTTTGACACCCTCTTTAATGAGAGGCTTCCAGTTTCTTTGAGTCCACTCCTCTACCGATTTTGGCGAAGGCCAAAGGCCTGTGAACTGGCCTATGAGGCCTCTTTCAGCCAGATTCAGGGCAGCTTTGCAAGTATCTTCTTCGGGCAGAGCCACTGATGGGATAGAGTCCATCTTTTTTACAAACCTCTGCATAGTCGCAGAAGGAGGACGCTTAGGGCCGGAAGCCACTAACGACTTGAAGGCCAGGACCTCCGGAGGCAGAGGAGGGGGATCAAACACCCCTTCTGCATCCATGATAAGATCACACTCGGATCAGGCCAAGCAGTGAAGCGTTACACTGGAGCAGCCATCATAACTCACCGCACAAGGAGGCAGAGAAGAGGGGGCGGAAAGCCCACCCCCGGTCTGAGCAGAAGAGTTGCCAACGATACGGGCCAGAGCAGAAGCACAAAGCACCGCTCACCAACAGCGCAAGCGATTTCAGGCCCGGGCCTGAGCGCCTCTCCGGCAGCCCAGAACGCTGCAACGAGCAACCAGATGACCTAGCTCGAATCGTGCAGAGCGGCAGGACAGAATTTCTCATCCGTCGAAATTTTAAATATTGAGGAAATTTCGAATTGTTCAATTAAATGCATTTTAATAAATTCAAAAATTAAAATTTTGCATTAATTTCCTCAAAATTTTGACTTTGTCTTAACCCTAGGGACCAAAGGCATAAAATTTAGCAAAATAATCAATTTACCTTAGTCCCTGGACCTCTCAAAATTTATTTTTTTAAAGGATCCATGAATTTCGCTTTTGGAAAATTTAAATTTACCTAGGAATTAATTAAATTTCTGGCTTAGGATTTTAACTAATTTTGTTCAAAAAATTTAATTATTTAACCTATGAGGTGACAAATTATTTTTCCAACTCTCAAGACCCTTTACATCATGATTTTTACATTTTTTATATCTCAAGGGGAAAAACCCATTTACAAAAGACCCTCACATACTACCTAGTTTTGCGACACAAATATAACCTAGCAGATCAAGCAATTTGTAATAAAATAACCTAACCAAATAGTTAGGACTATTTCCAAATCACTTTTACATAGACTCGATCTAGAACACTAGGACTCCCCTAACATCCCAGTGACAAAATCCATTCCGGCTTTGGGGTAAGGCTGAAAGAAAACTCTGCTGACCATCCGAGAATGGATCGGTGAGACAAAAAATCTCCCGGAATGTAGATCGTCACCAGAAAATTAGGTTTACCTAGGCAATTACATACACGACACAGATCTGCTGAGAATATTTACAATTTACATATGCAGAAAGGGTTTACAATATAACATGATCAGGATGACGATGATAACTGGACGACGTGGACATATCGATTAAGCACTATCCCTTTTGCGAAAAAGGGGGTGTACTGCTATGGGTCGTTGACACGTAGTGGTCAACAGGTGGCATCCTTCACTGGCAGCATACACTTCTAATTGTTGTGTGTGTTTCTCCTGAAGATTAGCATGCCATATTTTTGCTGCCAGGAGTGAGTATGAGTGGAGATAAGGGGGAGTATAACTCCCATCAAATTCATGGTAGCCCCTTACTATTTCACACATGTATAATCAGCTGTCAACTAGCTGTTAGATGTGCTTGCGTATTAGCTTTAACTGGTTGCTGCATATAGGTTTGATGGCTGTCCCACTGTGCGTACAAGTGTCCAAATGTGAAACATAAGGGAAGACAACTCCTTCAAAAATCTGTTGTTAAATTATCCTTCAAATTTGCTAACTGTTAAATTATGGTATGTTCTATGCTAAGAGCAATTTACTTCAATTCTTCTTATTAGCCCAATGTCAATTGCAATCACATTAATATGAAAGTAAAATGCTGATAGAACATAAATGAAATCAACAGAAGACAAGCCAAGACGAGACACAAGATGTGGCGCTAGCCAGGGACAAACTCCAATGCGGGGAAACCCTTTGATCAATTCTTATATATTCTTCAATAATTCAGCAGAGAGAGAGAGAGATAGTACAATATCACAAATCTGTGATTTACAACAACAATAATGAATACCCTCGAACAACTATGTCAAGTCTGATCAATCAGCTCCAAATGTCCTCAAGACAATCTAGGAGAACTCAGTCTCCAACAACAGTAATAACAACCCCAAAACAGTCAATATAATAAGGTCAAACAACAATCAATGCTACAGCATAATGCAGCGAGCCCTAACCAGTCAACGTTGTCACAAATGTACCCTCCAACAAGTCAACGCAGGCTTGTCCAACAGTTCAGCGAACCTAAGAGAGGTTGCTCACACAAATCCGTAGTCAATAAGCTGGTCAACGCAGTCCTTAACCACTTGCTGCACCTTCCTGCATCCTCGCTGCCCTAACTGCGTCGTCTCACATTGATGCCCTAGCTGCGTCCTCTTTCCCACATGAGAGCTACATCCTTCTTCTTTTGTATACCCAAGAGACAAGGAGAGAGAAGAGATGTGTGGATGAGATGAGTGAGCTAATGCCTCAAGGTCTCTTCTATTTATATGCCATGTTGAGGTTTAGCTGGGGGTGTGCAACACAATCTTACTTGCTGGCCGACCTTAACAAATTGTCAAGAAATACAAATAAATTCATATCTCCATGAATACATGTCGGAATCAGATGATCGTTAGACCAATCCTACACCTCTCGACGAGAGGAATCCAAGAAAAATATCAGCTACCATAAATAAGATGACTCACATGGATTTTGGCCCTAGTTGCCAATTTTAACACTCCCTCTCAACTAGGGAGAACTCCATCTGCTAATCCATCTATTTGTCGGTACTATCTCTGCCATCAAATGCACTGCCCTGCACTGTACTGCTTGGCTCTACTGAACTATGAAGAAGAAGAAATGATCGAGAATGTATCATACCATCCTCTATTGACCCGAAGTCAGTTCTAAATGAAAGAGAGTGCCCAATAGCACTTTTACTGACCCGAAGTCAGTCCCAATGAAGAGAGTGTGTCATACCACTCTTACTGATCTGAAATCAATTCCAAAGGAGAGTGAGTTATATCACTCTTACTGACTCGAAGTCAGTTCCAATTGATCCCAGATTAATGTCATCCTAGCATAGGGAGTGTTGACCCTGCCGCCTACACCTACCTACGAGTTAGTAAGAAAAGCCTTCAACCCCACAAGGTGTGGTTGGTGGCAGGGAACTCAGAGAAGGGGCTGTCACACTAATCCCGATTCTCTCCGTTTGAACTATCTCCTAGGTTAGCTAAGGGGGGGTGGTCTCTAATGAAAAGTTAAGTTAAAAGACGTGAGTTTCTAGGAGAGTGTTATAGTGAAAATGGATTACTTTTAAGGATTTATGGGCAAATATGAAGTGAGCAACTTGAAATAACAACATCAATCATTAATATGATTAAAAAACCATAAAACCCGTGCCTTATAAGGAATTTTCTCAACAATTTAAAGATATATTTGCTCAAAGTAAAATGCAATGCTCTCAAAAGAGAAAACAAAGTAACCTTGAAATGTAAATAAGAATTGTTAGCACAAGATATGTAAGATACAAAATGCTTTTGAGATAATCAACTTTATAAATCAAAACATGTGAAACATATCTTGCCAAAACCCAAAAATTAGTAATTAACTTGGAAATGTAAAAGAAAGGAAGTGCTAAACCAAGACATCAATATGCAATTAGACTTGAAACATGAAAAGAAAACACTTGTTTGAAATGATTACAATACTTGCTTTTGGAATAGACTTTGCATATGAAAACTCAAACCATCAAGAGACAAGTAAAGTAAATGTAATGGAAAGTTTTCTTGGTTAATTTTATTAATTAGCTCTACAACAAGATTACAATTTAACTCTTCAATCCTCAGACCTCACCCTTGCCCAATGATATGGATCTCACAGTGAGGAGTCAATAGAGGAGTAGAGGATCCCTAAGATGTCTACTTCAACCAACTTATGTTGGAGGTAAAATTTTAATGAGGCTTGGGGTCTTCCTATACTAAAATGCCTAGATGAAATGCAAATTGTGTTAATTCCCCAAATTAAAATAATGATACATGCAAATGCTTCAAAGAGATTGATTTGCAATGCTTGAAAATGAATTAGTGTTCAACATAAGGTGCAATTATACTTTCAATTGGAGGAATAAAATTATCTTACAAGTGTTGCATGTGTTTCATCAATGAATTAAAATGATACAAGTAATTTGCTTGAAAGTAAAATTTGTTTCAAATAGACTGACAATAAATTGCTCCAATATTTAAGATAACAATGTAGCATAAAATTGAAGCATGTTTTCAAGTGTTCATGAAACAATTTACCAAGGTAAATGGAAACAAATCAAAGTTTGTTAAGAATATAAAATGCCTGCATGTAAATGATGAATTGCCCAAAGTAAAGTGTAAGCTTGTAGCTCCAAGCAACAATGAGAAAGAAAATGCAAAGCTCAAATGAAATTGTAACAAACTTTAACTTAATGAAATTTGATAGTGAGGTTGCGTTAATTCCAAATTAAAGCATGCATGTAAGTGAATGAAGTATGAAAGCTTAAACCATGCAAATGTCAATCCACCCAAGAGAAGCGTCTCTCTAAATGGGGAGATAGGATACGATGGGAGAGATCCCAAGCTCCCACAAGCAAGTTAGATCTTTTATTAATATTACAAAGAGAAGAGGGTCCTTCAAAGTCCTCAACTAAACTTCAAGGGGAGTCCTCACAAGAATTGTTTGAAAGTTGGACACTAGACCTCCTTTCTTGAAAAATTAGTGACGAGATCTCACAAAACTTATGCAAGGGAAACATGGTGTGAGTTTCCTTCAAATGCCCATGGCTTAAAGAGGAAAATGGGCAGCCCTATAGTGAACTCGACTTGGCAAAAATAAGCCTCAAAAGGGCTCACAACGTCCTTGGAAATCGAACCCCCAACACTTGCCAAAGGTCTTGGAAACGCTTGTTAGATGTTGCAAGAAGTTGCTCTTCAAAATCTGCCACACAAGAGTTAGCAAACAATCCAAACAATCACTGCAAAATAAGTTAAGTATCAATGGAAAAATCAGCAAGATAAAATGTATATGTATAATTATAATTTACAAAAGGCTAAGCTAAAGAGTGAGAGTAAACTCTCGTCTTTCCTTAGCCATCTTCAAGCTTTTAGATAGCAAATGAAAGAAATGAAGTACAATGTTTTCTAAAAGAGATTTAAATTTAGAAGTTTTCGGCTTGTGTACAAGCTATGTGCTGAAATCCCTGCAAAACCACTTTGTAAGATAACACTGTGAAGGTTCAAAGAACAAATGAGAGCTCCTTTAAGAATGTATCAAGAGTGAGTTGGTCTCTCCAAAGACTTCCCATTACGCTTGATTCTGTAATCCCAACAAGATGTTCCCTCTACAAAACTTCAATCAAGAATTAGTTCCATATAGATTTAACAATAAACAATGATAAGAAACTCTAGAGATTTATTTAAAACCAACTAGAGCATTCTATACCTAGAGCATACTTCTAAATCAAATGTCAATGCAAGATAGTTCTACATTAACAAAGCTACAAAAACATATGGAAGCAAATTAGATCAAAGCACGAGTAAAAGGAATTATACCAAGCATCAACAATTCATCGCACTCGAAAAGGAGGAACACCTCATGAATGAAACCCAAAAGTCTTTATTGATATTTCTGAAAGTGTACAAGGCAGCAACGCTTCCGCAAGCACAATAGCTAGTAACAATCTTGATTACAATGTGAGAGCCCATAGCTCTATTATATAAAGAGTTGGGAGAAAATCCCAATGAAGAATAACAATGACGAATGGCATTGGAGCCAATCCCAATGTAGAAGTGATTAAAAAGTGGCATGAGGTGACAATCCCAAAGAGAAATTCGAATTTGTTGAATGAAGCTCTAATGCTAACTGTAAAAATCGAATTCTGGCAAGTGGACATCATTTTCTTTTTCCCTTATGTGCCAAATTCGAATTTTATGGTGGAATGACAAGTGTATATGGGTGGTAACCCATGTGGGGACAATTTCCCACAAAAATCTTTACCAAATATTCTCCCAAATCCTCCCAAATGTGCATTAACTTCACATATTCGAATTTCCAAGCAGCTTTTTCATTTAATGCCAAAAATTCAATTTTATTTGAGCACATATCTTTTCTTTGATTTTAGGAGTCCACATCACCTTGGGACTTCACTTTAACTACTCCATAATTTTCCACCTTATTTCCACAACATTTAGCATGTGTGGATATTTATTTTTCTCCATTTATTTAATTTCTGGCTTAATTAATTGCCAGATTTCCCACTAAACTTAGGAAAAGTGGGTTTTGAGGGTCCAAAACACATTATTAACCCTTCAAAGTATGTCATAATAGAAAGTTGAGGGTGAGATGTGTAATTTTGATTACTCATACCCCATGCAACTTCTCTAGATTACACTTATTACAAATTAAATATAATTTTATTTGCAATTTTTGACTTACGGTAAATCTAAAAAATTAAAAAATGACTACCTAGACCTAACCAAATTCCACGAATTTTTTTGTGTGATCTAGTATGGTAATATACATTGACTCTAGACACTAAGATGTGTCAGGGGCTCAACGTTCAAACCGTCACCCCGGCTTTAGGGTAAAACGTGAGTGAAAAATACCTAGAAAATTATCTGCCTTTAAAAAGGAAGGGATAATTAACCAGATAAAAAAAACACTTCAAGGTGTACTCATTTGCTGATCGAGTCCCAACATCCTAAGCCTGTTACAGACTCAAAACTCATCATTACTAGTATCACTTATTACAATTCCTCGTAGGATGTGGAATCTGGGTACAAGAAAGATGATGAGAAGATAGAAGTAGAGTTAAAAAACTCTGTTGACTGACGATATCTAATGGTACAAGTGTCCTCTGAATCATCCTTGGGCATGGAGTCTTCATATAATCATCAGGTGCCACTCCAGTGGTCAACAGGGAGTACGGTAGATACACGATGCATCCATCGATACTACTATGGTCCCTATCCTCATTTCCCTACTCATTGGCCAGATGAGAGGTACTTCCCATGTATCCCAGACTGCATGGGTAGGATGTCTTAGCAGGAGAAGGATGAACCATTCTTCCTGCCTACATGTTGCCATGGGGTATCACAGAGGAAGGTTAAACCATTCACCCTGTACAAAGCGCATGACTAGGGGAGGGTGAGTCACCCTATGGTCGCTTGTCGCTCCAAGAAGTACCCCAAGCCCCCCGGAGCTCCCATACCTCACTGTATGCATCATACAGGACCCTCATAAGAGGGTCTCTCCACGACTCCTAGTCGTTCTCGGAAAGTCAAGAATTTGACCTTTCCCAAGGGCTTCGTTAGAATGTCGGCGACTTACTCATCAGTCCAATATGATGGAGCTTTATTGCTCCTCGTTGTACCATATCCCGGATAAAGTGGTACTTGATATCGATGTGTTAGGAGCGATCATGAAATATGGGATTCTCTGATAAACGAATCCCACACTGGTTGTCGCAGAGGATCATGGTAGTATCCAGCGTGTGTCTAAACAACTCACTGAAGAGCTTCCTCAACCAGACAGCCTCACAGGAGGCCATACTCGCAGCAATGTACTTTGCCTCAACGGTGCTCAAAGCCACCGACTTCTGCTTCCTGCTCATCCAGGCAAATCCCAAAGAGAAGCAACACTCGAAAGTACTCTTTCGGTCCACCACACTGCCTGCCCAATCAACATCGGAATATCCATGTAGCCTCACATCTCCGACAATGTATCTCAACCAATGAGTGATGGTGCCCTGAAGATATATCAGAAGATTCTTGGCACCAATCCAATGTGAGTGATGAGGCTCAACCATATATTGGCTCAACGTGTTGACTGCAAAACATATATCTGGATGGGAGTTCACCAAGAACATCAAAGCTCCTATGAGTTGATGATACTCAAAAACATTTCCCAAAGCAGGTCAGGCAACACTACCGCATAACTTCTTGAAGTTAAGCTCCATCGGGGTAGTCATGGGCTTGCAGTCCACGATACCGAATCTCTCTAATATCTTCACCACGTATTTTCCTTGAGATAGGAAAATTTCTTCTGGGTTTTGCCAGACTTCCAACCCTAGGAAATAGTGCATCAGTCCCAGGTCCTTCGTCTCAAATTTGGAAGCCAACTCCCTCTTACATTTGTGAATGAGAGGGTCTGCACATGTCAGGAAGAGGTTGTCAACATACAACACCAATATGAGAGGCTTGTCATCCTCAACCTTAAATTTAAGGTTTGGATCGGCTTCACTCCGAGTGAATCCTAGCTTCATCAAGTAGTTATCGATCCTCTCATACCAAGCGCGGTGTGCTTGCTTCATCCCATAGAGAGCTTTCTTGAACCTGCATACGTGAGATTCCTGATTATGAATATCAAACCCCTCGGGTTGTTCCACATAGACTTCCTCTTTAATCGAACCATGCAAGCATGCGGTATTGACATCCATCTGATGTAGGTTCCATCCTTGTGAAGCGACAAGGGCTATGATCGTGCAGATGGTGGTGTATCAGGCAATAGGTGCAAATATCTCATCATAATCCACACCTTCCTTTTGAGAGAAGCCTCGAGCAACAAAGCAAGCTTTATACTTTTCAGCATTGTCATCGGCTCCATGCTTTATTTTGTAAAGCCACTTCGAGGTGACAACTGTTTTGTCCTGGGGTCTGGGGACCACATCCCAGACATCATTCTTCATGATGGACTCGTATTCCTCATTCATAGCATCCTTCCATACTTGATGCTTCACGACTTCTTCGAATGATGAAGGCTCATTTTGAATGATGGTGCTCATAATGGTCAAGTATCCCTGATACCTGGTTGGCTTCTTACTTTCACGGAAAGTCCCTCTGGGTGCAATATGTCCTTTGGCATCATCAAGTGTCCCCCTAAGCCATGAGGGCCTCTACCTAGAAGAAAAAGGCTCTTGTGGAGGGGGATCAATTGGATCCATCGGTTCTTCCACATCGGGCATCGTCTCATCTTCCTTCTCATTCGGCTTCCTGGAGTCAGCGTCTTTATCTTTCCTTAGAATAGGAAGATTGTCAACCTTGCTAAGAGCCATATCTTCGTCAAAGGGGACATCATGACTTATCTCGACTTCCCCTTGACCAGCCACATAGATTCTATAGCTCTTAGAAGTTTCGCTATAACCCACAAAGATTCACTTTTTACCAAATGCACCCAATTTGCTTCTTTTCTCTGTCGGCACATGAAAATATACGAGACTTCCAAAAATTCTAAAATGAGAGACATCAGGTTTCTTACCAGTGAACGTTTCTTCGGGAGTCTTGGAATCCAATGCTTGATGAGGGCATTGGTTTTGAACATATATGGCGGTATTCGCAGCGTCAGTCCATAGAAACTTTGGAGCCTTTTCATGGAGCATGGAACGAACAACTTCCAAAATCGTACGCTTCTTCCTTTCAGCCACACCATTCTACTCAGGAGTGTATGGTGTTGTGGTCTCCCTCTTAATGCCAACTTCCTTGCAAAAGTCATGGAACTCATTGGATTCATACTCGGTCCCATTATCAATCCTTAAGATCTTGATCCTTTTCTCAATTTGATTCCCGATCAAGGCTTTGAAGTGACGGAACCAGGAGAACATTTCATCCTTCTTTTTCAAGAAGTATATCCAAGTCTTGTGAGAATAATCATCTGCAAAAGTGAGATAATATGAATATCCTCCCAAAGAGTTCACAAGCATCATACCAGATATGTTGGAGTGAACCAATTGCAAAATGTCGGGGGTCTTGCTATGGCTTGAGGGGAATGGTCCCCTTTTGAGCTTTCCTTCGGCACACCCCAGACGTACACCTTCTTTCTTTACTTTAAACTCGGGCATTCCTATCACCATTTGTCTCACATCGGGTAGACCCTTATAATGAAGGTGGGCGAACCTCCGATGCCATAGTTCAGACTGAAGAGATGTATCGCAAGACATGACTCACAACGAACTTCCTCCAACTTGATATAAAGAGTCAACTCGAAACCCAGTAGTGAAGGCATCTTTAAAATTCTTCTTCCATACACGTACCTTGCCATCAATGAAGGGCACCTTGTAGCCTTTGTCTTCCACTGCCGAAATGGACACCAGGTTCTTCTGTGATTGCTCTTGCTCTTGCTCTTGCTTGGGCTTTGTCTTCACCTCAGCTTTGATACCATGTTAAATTATGGTATGTTCTATGCTAAGAGCAATTTACTTCAATTCTTCTTATTAGCCCAATGTCAATTGCAATCACATTAACATGAAAGTAAAATGCTGATAGAACATAAATGAAATCAACAGAAGACAAGCCAAGACAAGAGACACAAGATGTGGCGCTAGCCAGGGACAAACCCCAATGCGGGGAAACCCTTTGATCGATTCTTCTATATTCTTCAATAATTCAACAAAGAGAGAGAGATAGTATAATATCACAAATCTGTGATTTACAGCAGCAGTAACGAATACCCTCGAACAACTATGTCAAGACTCAAGGTTGATCAATCAGCTCCAAATGTCCTCAAGGCAATCTAGGAGAACTCGGTCTCCAACAACAGTAATAGTAGCCCCAAAACAGTGAATATAATAAGGTCAAACAACAGCTAATGCTACAACATACGGCAACTAGCCCTAACCAGTCAACGCTGTCACAAATGTACCCTCCAACAAGTCAACGCAAGCTTGTCTAGCACTTCGGCTAGCCTAGGAGAGGTTGCCCACACAAATCCGTAGTCAATGCTGTCTATACACTGGTCAACGCAGTCCTTAACCACTTGCTGCACCTTCCTGCATCCTTGCTGCCCTAACTGCGTCCTCTCACAATGATGCCTTAGCTGTGTCCTCTTTCCCACGTGAGAGCTGCGTCCTCCTTCCTTCGTATACCCAAGAGACAAGGAGAGAGAAGAGATGTGTGGATGAGATGAGTGAGCTAATGCCTCAAGGTCTCTTCTGTTTTATGCCACGTTGAGGTTTAGCTGGGGGTGTGAACACAATCTTACTTGCTTGCCTACCTTGACAAATTGTCAAGAAATACAAATAAATTCATATCTCCATGAATACATGTCAGAATCGGATGATTGTTAGATCAATCCTACACCTCTCGATGAGAGGAATCCAAGAAAAATATCAGCTGCCATAAATAAGATGACCCACATAGAGTTTGGCCCTAGTTGCCGATTTTAATACCAACCCAATCTGCGTGCCAACTGTGGGAAAATACTATATTAGATCTGCGTATCACTTGAGGAGAATCTGCTAGCGTGGAGTTTTTAAAATGAACTGTGTGATATGTGGAGGCTGGCAACGTACATGTTCAAAATGTGGAGACAAACTCCAACCAACTTTAATTATAAACCTTTGATTTCTTGGCAGCGTATTTCTCTACGTTGAAAGTTCTCTGACTTGGCCTGCATGGATCCTCATAACTGCTGTGCGTAGATGCTCTAATTAGCATGTGCATATTTCTCTTTTAATTGCCCATACATAGCAAAGGAGAGTGAGGTGGGGTCTGTTGACCACTGGTGTAGCACCTGCTGATTAAATGAAAGACTCTATGTCCAAGGATGATGATGCAGAGGACACTTGTACCATTAGATATCCTCCGTCAACATAGTTTTTTAACTCTACTTCTATCTTCTCATATTCTTTCTTGTACCCAGATTCCACAACCTGCGGGGAATTGTAATAAGTGATACTAGTAATGATGAGTTTTTGAGTCTGTAACAGTCCTAGGATATTGGGACTTGATCAGCAAACAAGTACACCTTGGAGTGTTTTTTTTAATCTGGTTAATTATCCCTTTTTTTCAGAGGCATATAATTTTCAGGGTTTTTTCACTCACTTTTTACCCCAAAGCTGGAGTGTCGGTTTGAAGGTTGAGCCCCTAACACATATTAGTGTCTATAGTTGATGTATATTACCATATTAGATCACACACAATTTTTTTGGAATTTGGGTAGGTCTCAGTAGGATTTTTTAATAATTAAAATTTTCCTGCAAAACGAGATTTTTTAATTAATTTCTATGTAATGATGTAAATAAGTGGCCTTAGGAAATGTCTGGGGCGTATGACTACTCAAAATTCATCCATAGAGCCCCAACATTATCCTCGGATCCATTTTGAGGGTCAAAAAACGACTTATAGTCCTTCAAAAGTTGATTTTGCTAATGTTAGTGGCAAAAATGAGGAAAAAATTAAAAAAATGAATAATTGGAATTTATAAGAAGAAATTTCGGCGTAAATCACATTCAGAAAATCTTTGTCGACGCGTTTTGAACCAACCAGTGTGGTTCATCGTCAGGACAAGTTGAAAAATCAGATCCATCTTTGCCTGTTAAATAGTTTGAGTAGAGCCTCCAACGGCTAACTAGGACAACGTCTAAATTTGACTAGGGAGCAGGGTCAACAATTGGAATTTATTTATTTATTTTTTTCCCCAAAAGTCAAAATAAGTCAAATTTTGACATGGGAAATTCCAGTGAAGGTTAAAGGTGATGTGGCAACTATGTGGGGCCCACTACATAAAGCACAAGTCAAAGTTCCAAGTGGCAAGTCAAATGGTCCAATGTTGAGTTTTTTATTATAAGTAAAAGTAATCTATTAATATGTATAGAAAGATACAATGAGGACAAGGCCTCGAACAAGGTATCGTAGAGTATCAACAAAATCTAGACTGCCCCAACATTGGGGAAACCAGTCTAGTGAGAGCAGAAACTTCAAAAATGGTATCACTTCTCAAGTCCAGACCCCACAAAAAAAAACAGTAAAATGGTTCCTTGACGATTAGTCCATATAGGAAGCCATAACCCAAGCAACACTAGCAAAAAACAAAAAGACCAGATAATGAACACCTAGGCAGCCACAACCGGCCTCATACTATCATCAGGCAGCCCCTGCCTATTCTCCATCCCTTGGTTTCCACCCCTTGGATTCCGCCAATGCGATATTGCGATGCGATCTGATCGCAATCGCATATCGCTATAAGTGAAGGCCTTGCCCTTTGGTCTGCCCATTCTGTGATCCGCCATCGGGTCCGTGTCATCGCATCGCACATGTGAAAGTGTGGAGGCTCCGCCCCTTGGTTTCCGCCGATGCGATATTGCGATGCGATCTGATCGCAATCGCATATCGCTATTAGTAAAGGCCTTGCCCTTAGGTCTCCCCATTCTGCGATCCGCCGTCGGGTCCGTGTCATCGCATCGCACATGTGAAAGTGTGGAGGCTCCGCCCCTTGGTTTCCGCCGATGCGATATAGCGATGCGATCTAATCGCAATCGCATATCGCTATTAGTTAAGGCCTTGCCCTTAGGTCTCCCCATTCTGCGATCCGCCGATATTGCGATGCGATCTGATTGCAATCGCATATTGCTGGTTATCGATCTGCGATCCGCCATTACTGTTGCATTGAAGAGAGCCGAAGTCTGAGGCATGCTGGAGCGTGCTGAGGCATGAACTAGAGCGGAGGACAGGATATGATATCCGGAACCACTTAAAACAATGCCAATGAACCCTGCTCTTCTCAAATGCAGAGATCCATTGATCAGAAGCCAAATATTTGGCTTGTCCTGGGTAGGCAGGTGTCGCCCCATCTCGCCCCACCCTTGTCCCGTCATATTTAATGCCCGTCTATATACCTGCATCCCTTTGGACCAGTATTTTGCACTCCTGATTTTGATCATGATTCTGAATTATGTCTAGAGCTCCAGTGAGAAGAGTGTGCCTAGTTTCCACCCCCAAATTGGCAAGTAGATCAGCGACCTTGTTTCCTTCCCGTTTAACGTGATTGAATATGATGGCACGATTGGTGTGAAGTGATTGTTCTATTGCATCCAATCTAGCTTCAAGTCTCCAACTGTTGGCAATTTTATGCGCATGTGCCCCATTGAGGAGTTGATTGGTCAGGTTGATGAGGATTAGGGAATCACCTTCGATCTCCAGAGGTTGGAAGCCATGACACTGGGAAAGGAGTAATCCTTGCCAGAGACCCTCCAGTTCAGCCGAGTTGTTCGTGTCCCAGCCAATGTTTCCGAAGTAGATTAGGAGAGGCGAACCCTCATGATCTCTAAATATGCCACCAAATCCTGCTTTGCCGGGATTGCCCTTTGAAGCTCCATCAAAGTTGAGTTTGAAAGTATGCTTTGGAGGGGGGGTCCATAAGTGCTTTCTAATGTTGTTGCCTTCTGAAGGTTTGTGATTGTGAGTACCTTGTGGGAGTTGTATGTTCCAATTTTCCCAGATGGCTTTCTCATTTGCAAGAGTGGGAAAATCTTCCGTGTGCCAAGTTTGAAGCGCCAAGGTCTCTTTAAGATTGAGACAAAAGTTGCCCCAAATGATTTCTACAGGAGTGCTTTGATCTTTGAATATGCGCTTGTTTCGTTCTTTCCATATTGTCCAGAGGAGAAGGCCGGGAATCAATCTCCATAATTGGTTGAGTAGTTTGCTTTTATAAGGGTTTTGGTGCCAATGGCGAATAGAGTTGATTATATCTTCGGACACTCTGCATCTTTTTTGACAACAGAAGCTAGCCTTCTCCCACAGTTGGTTGGCAAGAGTGCAAGAGTCCAAGAGGTGTTGGAGCGATTCCTCCTGAGAATTACAATTGGGACATATGGAGGGCCCGTGAAAGTTTCTTTTCCTAAGATTGTCCCAAGTGAGGATTTTCCGGTGCCCAACAAGCCAGAGGAATAGGGAGACTTTGGGCCAAGTACCCGGTGACCAGATTCTGCCCCAGATAGGATCCAGGGGCATTGGATCATTGCATATAATTTTATAAGCCTCTTTGGTGGTGAAGGAACCTTTTGGGGTATATCCCCATCTTAAAATATCCCTGCCTTCGGATGATCTAATGCGTCGATTCTGGAGCTCACTCTCCATGACCTCCTTAGTCTGGTTATCTGCATTCCTGATCAGCCTGTCGATCTGCTTCCATTGTCTGTACCCCTGTTCTGTCTCCGGAATCCATTGTTGCTGGACGGATTCCTTTTGTTGCTCCTCCCACTCTTGGCAAGGAGGCGGTCTATAGATGCCGTTGAGCTTTGGTAGTTGGTTCCAGGCATCCGTCCAGAACCGAGCAGTGCTGTCGTTCCTTATTTCCCAAAAGCTGTGTTGTTGGATCAGCAAGAAGTGTTGTCTGGCAGCGTTCCATATTAGTGATCCCTTTTCAGTTGGAGTGAATCTGATTAGCTCCTCCGTTGGTCTGTGATTGGCATATTTGGCTGTCCAGATGGCTGCCCATGGCTTATTGGGAGCAGAGAGCCATTGCCACCATATTTTTGCACCCATGATAACATTGCTGTGATGAGGATCTCTCAGGCCTATACCCCCTTTTTCTTTGGGCTTGCATGCTGTCGTCCATTTTGCCAAGGCCCATTTGCGATTTGTGCCAGTTGCACCCCAAAGAAAATTGCGCTGTAGAGCTTTTATTTTTTTAAGGACCCATTTAGGCGCTGCCAAGATTGAGAAAAGGTAGAGAGGCATTGCCTGTAGCACAAATTTGATTAGCACTAATCTGCTAGCTATGTTCAGAGTTCTTTGAGTCCATAAAGTGAGACGAGATTCAAGTTTCTCAAGGAGCATACGCCAAGAGGTGTGCTTGATGGCAGAATCTATTAAGGGAGCTCCAAGGTATTTGGAAGGTAAGGAGGCTATGGAGAAGCCCAGAATGTGGGTAATAGCATGTTGAGTAACAGGGGGGGTGTGAAAAAAGAAGATCTGCGATTTGGCCATGTTTATGCTCGTCCCTGAAGCATCAGAGAAATCATTCAGAAGGGATTTAAAAAGGGAGGCTTCCTGAATAGAAGGGTACCCAAACAACATGTTGTCATCCACGAACTGTTGATGAGTGATGGCTAGAGAATTGTGTATGGATAGACCTTTGAGATGCTGGGAGAGGAGGGCATGTTTGATATGGCGACCCAGACCTTCCGCCATTAGAACAAAAAGGAATGGGGAAAGTGGATCTCCTTGTCTGATGCCTCTAGAGGGGCTGAAAGGTCGAGAGGGTATGCCATTTATGAGGACAAAGAAAAATGTTGTGGAAATTAAACTTAGAATCCATCGAACCCACATTGGGGAAAAACCAAAGGCTGTTAGCATCTTTTGAATATAGGTCCAGCTTAACTTATCAAAAGCTTTAGAGAGGTCAATCTTGAGAATCATACATGCCTGTTTGGAGTGCTTGAGGGAGTGTATGATTTCATGAGTGAGGATAATGCCGTCCAATATTTGTCTTCCTTCTACATATCCAGATTGTTCAGGCGATATGAGCAAGGGAAAAAGCGGCTTCAACCTGTTAGCAATGACTTTGGATATCACCTTGTAAATAACATTGCATAGTGCGATTGGACGAAATTTGTCTGGAGTACTGGTATTCTCTTCTTTTGGGATGAGGGCGATGAAAGTTGAGTTCAGAGAGGGCAGAAGCCAATGAAGAGTGCACGATTCCTCCACCACTAGCCACACCTCCTCTTTGATAAGATCCTAGAAAGAGTGGAAGAAGGTAGTAGTGAAGCCATCCGGACCAGGAGCTTTGCCCTCCTTGAGCTGGTTCATAGCCAAATCCACCTCCTGAGGCATTACTGGTTGAAGAAGAAGTTGGTTGTGTTCTTCTGTGATAATTTTCGGCACATTTTGAGTGATCTTTTCTATAGCAGGCCGTCTATCAATTTGGGGTTCTTGATGGACCTCTTGGAAGTGATTGATAAACTCCTGTTCGATCTCTGCATGGCTTTCCACTCTTTGTCCCCCCTCACTTTTGTATGAAAGAGATGGTGTTGTGCATTCTTCTTTGTATTGTAGTTCTGTGGAAGAATTTAGTGTTCCTTTCTCCTTCTTTCAGCCATCTAATTCTAGATTTTTGCTTCCAGAGAATTTCTTCCTGCTTTCTTCTCTCCTCCAATTGATTGTGAATGTGCTTTTCCTGTTCCAAAGTCCCTTCCTTGTAGCCCTCTGTGATTATCTGTTGTTGGAGTTCTCTCATTTCTTTGTTTAGATCTTGTTGAGCCTGGAAGATGTTTCCAAAAGTCTCTTGATTCCAACGCTTGATTTGGGATTTCAGGAATTTGAGTTTTTGTTGAAACTGATACATTTTTGATCCCTCTAGCGAAGGGAAGTTGGTCCAGGTGGATCTGATGAGGTCATTGAAGGCAGGGTGGGTGAGCCAAAAAGCTTCGAAGCAGAAAGGACGCCTGGTAGAGTTGCCTGGTCTTTGCCATTGGAGAGAGATAGGCCAATGATCTGAGCCTGAAAATGGAAGAATTGATGCCGAAATGTTGCCCCCAAGATGCACTGCATTATCTGAGATTGAGGAATCTGTATAGTTTGGAAGCAATTTGATGTCACCCAACTCTGCGATTGCTCTAGGTGTGCATTCCATTGCAGAATTGCAGATCAATTAGCATATTGTTTTGGATAAAATCTTTAAAGTGGCCATTTTCCTGTTCCAGCTTGGCTCGGCCTCCTTGCTTTTCCTCTAGCTTGGTGATCATGTTGAAGTCTCCTCCAATGATCCAAAGAGGATGGAGTCTATTGAAGTTGAGCACTTCTATTGTGTCTAAAAGAGCAATTTTGTTGCCTGCTTCCTGTGGGAAGTAGACATTGGAGAGATGGCCATGAATGTTGGTGCCAATTATATGAAAAGTAGCCTGTATAATGTGATGGGAGGCATGAAAGTCTGAGAGCGTTATAGCTTGCATGTTCCAGGCAATTGCCAGTCCCCCGGAGGCACCCGAAGCATCCACTGCAACCGAGTGACAACCTGGCCATGCTCTAGAGAGGATGTTTCCAAGTGTGTTACTATTACATTTCGTTTCCTGCATAAAGAAGATCTGGGGCTGCTCCTGCTTTATCATGTTTTTTATCATTCTGAGTTTGCCGGGGCTATTGAGCCCTCTTAGATTCCATGAAGTGAGCTTCATGATTCACTATTTGTGGTAGGCTTGTAGTACTTTGTCAACTTAGCATATCTACCTGAGTCTACCAGGATTTTCCCTATTGCAATAGTTCTTTGAAGATCTGTCTTTCTTCCACGTTTTTTGGAGTCTTTAGGAAAGAAGCTGCCATCCCATTGACTGCCCGGTTGTATGCCCAGTTGTTGTTGTTGGTAAGCCCTAGAGATGATGACTTCCAGGGTATTGAGCTGATGCTCTTGAATCTTGTCGTAGTCTTTCCTTCTGCATGCTTGTTCAAGCTCGAAGATGTCAAGTCCTCCCAAATCAATGCTTTCCGGTTCTTCTTCCATATGTTGCGTCTGACTGCTTTCTGCTGAGGTGATTGCTAAGTGCAGGGTCTGGCTGGGGATACCGTCAACATCCATTCCATTAGGTTTCCAATCAGGGTCCTTTCGAGCCGCCTCAGGAATCCCGATGTTGTCACTCAGGGGCAAGGGAGTGGGAGAAGAGCCAGACAGAGGGGGGGAGAGGTCGTGATGATCAGTGGTGGGATTGGCAAAATGCTTTGAGGTGGGTCTTCTGAAGTTTTAGCAAGAACCTCAAAGCTATTGCTTGTGGAGGGAATGGAGGCAGCGTCCTGCATGGGCTTTTTCCCGGAGGAAGGTTTTTTATGCGATCTTTTTCGATTTGCGACCTTGGTAAAGCCATCATGAGCCGACTTGTCTGAGGGGTCAAAGGTTTGGGGTTTAGCATTTAGAGGGCAGTCCCGAAAAAGATGCCCATGGGCATGACACTTGCGACAGCAAAAGGGTACATGTTCAAAATCTAAGGGTTGGATCCATTCAAAGTCATCATGGTAGAGACTTACCGAGTCCGGAAGGGCTTTGTCCAGGCGCATGAAGACACAAATACGGGCATAGGAGGTGTATCTGCGCAGCTTCGTTTCCTCAACAATTTTTATAAACTCCCCCAGCCCCTTGCCAATGTCTCTCAGCGATTCTTCGTCCCAGTATTCCAATGGGAGCGAGTACATCCGGATCCAAACTGGTGCCTAGCTGAAATCCTCCTTGTCAGGGTTAAATCTCTCTACCCATTCCCTTAAATACAGACCGACGGAGTTGAAGAAGTAGGGACCTTCATCCATAACCCTATTCCGGTCTTCGATGCAAATGAAAATCGCAGTGAAAAACCCTTTTGGTCCTAGCTGCAGGGTGACATGTCCCTTGGGTTTCCATTTGGTAGAGATCCATCCTTGCAAAGCTTTTTCAGTCGGCCAGTATCCAATAAATTTTCCAATGAGCGCATGGTCCTTCATGTACTGGATTTGACCATTGATTCTATGGCTGGGAAGTTCTATCTTGGGTCGTTCAGCTGCTATGGGTTTGCATGTCGTTGATGTAACCTTGGGCATTTCCTGTTGCCCAATCTTTCCTTCTTGTACTTCACTACGCCTGTCTGACTGATCAGTGGGAGCGTTTGTCGTATCTTGCATTGGGAAATCTCTTGTATCCGTGTTTACTTGTTCTAGATCGGAAGGCTTTGTCGGTTTCTTCGCTTGATTATCTCTCTTGACTGAGGGGGAAGGCTTTGAAGCCCCCCCCTGAGGGTCAGCCATTGCAGTGCGGTCTATGCCAGCAGTTGTTGTCGCAAGGAGGAAGGCTGACGGAAAATAGAAGCAGGGAGGGTTCAGACTGCGCCGTTGTAGGGGCGAGCAGAAAACCCTAGGTTGCAGAAAGGTAGTGGGCTTGGCCCGATTTAGAATCACTGCCTCTAATCGTCCAACGTTGAGTTAAAGAGGCAACGTTGAAATATTACATATGGGTAAAGTTCAAATAATTTTATTTATTTCAATATGTTGGTGCACATTAAAGTTTGTGGGGGACAAATAGTGACATGGCAGCCACATTAGAAAGACAAAGTCAACAACCAGTCAAAAGAGTCCCGAATTATCCACTCAACAGGTGTAAAAATCAGTTTAAGAGAATTCGTAAAGGTTGAGAAAGTTGAAGGGGGACAAGACTGCCACATAGGACAGACCTTGCCTCCCACTTGTCCCCCACTAAAGCTCAAGGAGCAGTTAAGTTCATACGCAGCCTAGTTTGGCATCTCCTTCAACACAGATTTTGCTAAGAATTGAGTGGAGGACAGACTGCTACATGCGTCAGATTTTGTCCCCCCCACTAACTCATGTTTGTCTCCAAAAGAAAATCAGCGTAGACTTTGATGGAATGTTAAGAGAGGTTAACTCAAGTTTTTGTGATGGCTGTCTACGCCTTAAACTCCACTTAGCCTCCACGCTGCCAGCGAAAAGGTACCTACAACAGTCAACGCAGGCCAGCAAGAGACACTACGCAACTGTCATTTAATGGAGGATTTATCACAGCAGTCAAGCAAAGATTTTGAGGGAGTTTGTCTCCCATTTACTTCAGTTATATATGCACTTGGCAAGTAGCTCTCACACTAATCAACAGTTAGGAAATTTGGCGCATGAGGAAAGGGAATATGCTGGCAGCTTAAGGAGATTGTTGACTAAAATCTACAGCAGTTCGTTGGCACCTACAACAGTCATCTTGCCACTTGTGATTTGATTTCATATATTGGGATTGACAATTATGTGCCAATTGTTTGATGGATTGGTCATTGGGATTGGCTCCCATTTTCCTATTTAAACGAGCCTTTGGCTCTCATATTGTATCTTTAGAATGAGCTATTGGGCTTACGGAGACTCTACTGGATTTTGTATTCATTTTCATATAATAAAAAGGCTTTCGGGTACTATTCTGTTGGTGTTCTCCTTCCATTGCTTGAGGTGATGTTAGTTCAATTGTTGTGCTTTACATTCTACATGTATGTTGGATTATGCTAGTTATCATTTTGCCACTTGTTTGGATTAACATATGCAAGCTATCTTGTATGGTTTTTGGGTTAGAGCAATACTCTAGGAAGAGGAGCACTAGAAGATTTTTGGTGAAATCTCTAGTCTTCTTCTCCATTGTACAATCTAATCCATTTATGATTGCTGACATTTTTTTTCAAGTGTGTAAAGATCTCTACACCAATCTTTCCAATTCTGAGGCACCAATCCCAAGGGCTCCGACCCTATATTTTGTCTAGATATGTTTGATTGTAATTCTCTGCTCCCAAAATCTTCTTCACTAAATTCTGTCAATCTACAGCTTCACTGTAGTCTCCATGCTACATCATCAATGACAACCTTGTCTCATAGAAGGTGTCACCAATGCTCTTCATTATACCCAGCCACTTTCTCCAAGGTTACCTTATGATGACTAATGCACCATGGTCTTCAATAGTCTTTCACACAACTTCAATGTGTCTACAATGAATTGTACTAAGTTCTGTACACAAACAATTCTCTATTTCAAACCTTTGTTCTAACTATTGCGGTAACTGCTTCAGAAGTACGCTTCAGGAGTACTTCAGAGGTGTGAACGTCACGGCTTCACGTTATGCGTTCAATTAGAAACAATCTTGTCTATGCAGTCCTTGTAACAGATCGCAGGTTGTGCTTTAACGGATTCATCATAGGTCCGATCCTTTTAATGAATAACCCAGTCAACAGAAGCTTCGACCTTTGGCTTCCTTCTACCTCTGTTGGACCTCTGGTTTCCTTCTTCACTCGCTCAGCCTTCGGCTTCGTTCTTTTCTCTGTCTCGCTCAACCTTCGGCTTACATTCACTGTTTTTCTTTTCGCTTGTCCTTTAGCTTCCTTCGAGTTCACGAGTTGTGAACTGTTTTTCTTCTCTATTATTGATGCCCGAGATCCTTACTTGAGGTGAAGCTTTTGACTTGTATTTATACGGGTTTCACCAATACCCAAAAGACACGTTTATTGGAGGGAGGCCGACTCGTATATTAAAATATGTATCGGAGGTCCTTTTATCCAATTATATCATAGACTTGTTTATTCTCGGAAACCACATAGGAGAGGTTATACCCACATTATAATAGATGTCTGGCAGTCCCCACATGCCACGTCACTACTTTAATCGCAATTTCATGAAACTCCCGCAATCGCAACTTCGGAGGTCTGCACATAACATTGTCGATCCCTTACTACCGATGGAGCGGATGCGATATTATATCAAAATTGTTTTTGATAACTTCGTCGGATCCACAACTTTATCGCAATCGGCAGTCCATCGGGTCTGTAACTCTATCGCAATCAGTGGTCTGTTGGGTCTATCGCAATCGGCGGTCCGACGGTGACAACCCTTTATGATTTGCGTAACTTCCAATAGTCGGACGCGATGTTATATTAAGGAGTATTGTAATGGTCTAGCGGGTCTGCAATAATATCGCAATTGGAGGTTTTACCGTGACATCCTGTTATCATTGTGATATGAAAGTTCATACGGCAGATGCGATATTGTATTAAGGCGTATTGTAATGGAACCATCGGGTCCGCAATAAATATCGCAATCAGAGGATTTGAATGTAACAAGGCTTCAAGACTTTGTGACGTGGTGGATGCAATATTTCAATAAAACTATTTTGATAGTCCTATCAGGTCCGTAACATATGTTGCAATTGGAGCTTTAGTCTTATCGGAGGTTCTAATTGGAGGTCATATTTCAAAGATTGCGATAAGTGGCAGATACGATTTCACAATTTAATTGTTATATAATCACGTCAAGTCCGCACCTTATATCGCACATCGGAGGTTTTGGGCGGTAATACATTAATAAAACGCCAATATTATATATCGTCGATATGATATGATTTGGTTCTTTATTGGATATTTCGTCGATATCACTGTTGGGTTCTTAGCTCCTCTGATATCACTGATTTCTTCCTTCCGGCCCTTACTATTGGGTTCTCGCTTTTGTGGCTTCTCTTCACTCCTATGACTTCTGATAGCATTGTTGGGTTCTTAGCTCATGTGACTTCTCTTCACTCTTCCATTCTTTCGTAGCTCTTCTTCTGATGATGTGTTCCTCTTTGCTCTTGTTCTCGACTTCCAATGTCTTTCCAATGGCTTCCCTGATGGCTTTCCTCCTTGGTTATACTACTTCTATTCTATCTGAAAATCCATATATTGTATCCAGTCCTTGGGTCTTCCATGGGAAACATTACGTATCACAAGAATTTGCCATCACAAACACTGCCATATTGACATCAATGACAACCTAGATTAACAAATATATTGTACTCAAAATTTCTCACTGCTGTTTAGTAATAAAACCCTCAATTGCTGCATCGGTTTTCCCAAGTTGGGTTTTTCCGGAGACTTTAGTCCTGTTGTCGCACCAAGTGTTTAAGCACCGCGACAACGGTTAGAGTAGGGGCTGTCACTCTAATCCCTACTCACTCTTTTTAGACTCTTTTCTAGCTAAGTCAAGGGATGTAGTCCCTGTAGGTGGATGGATGATGAGAGACCTGTAAAACAGCAGGGTTTAGGAGATCTATGACAAGGCAATTTGCTAATGATGTAACTTCGTTATTAATAAAGGCAAGTTTTTATGATATGATCTATTACTCTGTGTCGACCCCATATGATCTATCTAATGACCCCATAGGAAATGATATCAAGCTACAAAATAACAACGCTATAGAGGGATGCTAGTATGATGAAAATGAGATGTAAGATGCAATGGAACAAGAACTTACTGAAAAGATTTTTTAAAGATAATGCAGTCTTAAAAGAGATACAACAATCATGAAATAAGCTCAGTAACTTATGCCCAAATAAACAATGCAATCATTGTTATGATGAACCTTAAAAATTAAATCTGAATGCAATGTTAAGGACAATCAACTTTTTAAGTATAAATTTGGTGTGGGAACATGCGTAACTGCTGAACCAATGATTTTCAGATTTAGTTATCTTCCCTCCTTTGTACTTGATGTGATAATGAATCAGATTTTAATATGTATTCCCAGAATTTTGCAACAGTCATAAATTTAGATTGCAATGCATGCCCAACTTATATGTCAATGCCACCAAGGTTTAGAGTGCCTTATATCTTAGAAAATCCTGCTGCAATATATCTTACCTTAATGTTTTGGTGGAGAAGAGCCCCAAGGAAGATTGCTCTACCCTTTAAAAAAATGCCACTATGCTTGGGGCAAAGGCCTCAAAAGAGTCTTGTGAAGAGGATGAGGAGGGCTGACAGACAACTTGAGGAAAAGGGAAGAACAACGAGGGGAGCAGGAAGATGGCAACGAGAAAGGGAGGGCAATAAGGCCTGAAGGGATGCTCCTGTAGCAGTAGATGGGTGGATAGGCTAGGGAAATGTGAGGTAGATGGAGGTAGGAAGCCCGCAAGGCCTGTAGGTAAGGTAAAGTGCAGGCCTGGCAGGGAGAGGAGATTGATATAGGAAGAAGGTAGCGGGGAGAGGAAGAAGAGAAAAGGGAGAAAAAGGATGCTGCAACCAAGGTAAGTCCAGCGGAAAGGTAGAGCGAAGGGATAAGGTGAGGCCGCGGGCTTGAGGAAAGCCGCAACAAGGAGAGGGAAAGGCTGGCGAGGAAGCTAGAACAGGAAGGGGTGACGCAGGCATAAGATAGGCTTGCGGCAGGCCAGAGGAGGGCTAAAATAAAGGGGTCGCAGATAGAGAAGCCAACAAATGAGGGTTAGGACGCAACTACTGAAGAAGAGGAGGGACTGCTTGGAGGAGGGAGACATCAGACCTGAAGAGTAGCTGTCGTGGCTTGGAGAAGGCTAAGAACTGAGTGGACGCTGCCTTCAGGCCTCAAAAAATTAATTTTTCCCTTTTCTTTGAAAAATTTGATGAAGATCCCGAATTGAAGTTGAAACCCTCAAATGCGAATATTTTTCTGAATATTTTTCTTTGACAATTTTCGTTGAAGCCAGATCTTACCTTCCAGGGCCTAGATCTGGGTTCAAATCAACTTCTTCTTTCAAATCTACACCTACAAAACAAAAACAAAAAATACCCAGATCCCAAATATACAAAAATGAATAAAAACCCCAAAAACCCAAGTTAGAAAAACTTCAGATCTATACAAAATATTTACAGATCTATGCACAAAGGTTGCAGATCTATCAGATCCTAGAAGTATGAGTCCAACTCCGCTCCCAGATCTGAAGATCTAAGGCAATTCCTAGCTAGATCTATCAATTTTTCACAAAATAATTAATTTTTTATTTTTATTTTTAGAGAGGTACTAGCCCAAAAACATCACGCATAAAAAATTAATTTTTAGATAAATCCTAAAGCTTATACGAGGTAGGCTCTTCAAAAAATGTGTTGAGAGTTGGCTGGTCCAACTGAGGACTATCCCCAAACGCTTAATGAAAATCTGAGAGATCTTCTTCAAATAATAGATCAACCATCAAACCAAGTAGAGAAATAGAATAACAATAAAATTCTGAAGAAATAAAGATACCTGCTAATGCAATGAAAATTAAAAATGTTACCTTAGATCCAATTAACTGAATAAGATACCTGTATTTTGATTATTCTAAGAGAGCTATTGATTGATAGTTTTCACATAATATTAACCAAAATTTAAAACAATGTTACCATAGATTCATGAAGAGGAACACCACCGCAAGTTGAAATCCCAAGACTTTTGCGTTAATTCCAGGAAATAGACAAGAGAGCTTGAGAGCTTAGTGCACGATTCAGAGATCGGATGAAAAATAGACTAACACCGATCTCTAATTTATAGATAAATTCTCCAACGGCTAGTTCACTTGATCCCTGTCAAAGTAATCTCAACCGTTGAAAAAGATTTGATTATCTTTTAATCTTGTCCGTCGAAATTATTTATTTTTTGAGAAATTTCGAATTTTTCATTTAATTTTTTTTTAATTAACTCAAAAATAATATTTTTGAGTTAATTATCTCAAAACATTGACTTTGACTTAACTACCAAGGTCCAAGGGTCCAAGATTTCTTAAAATTTTCAATATTCCCTTGGTCTGGGACCTTTAAAAATTTATTTTTTTAAGACCCATGAATTTTTCCTTTGGAGAATTTAAATTTACCTAGGACATAAAATTAATTAAATTTCTGGCTTAAGATTTTTAATTTAATTTGGCCAGAAAATTTAATTAATTGACTTATGAGGGGATTAATTATTTTTCCAACCCTCTAATACTTAGCCATGGTGTCTAATTATGAGGGACCATGCACTAAATATTTTTTACATCAAGATTTTACATTTTAATACATGAAGAGGGAAAACCTGTTCGTTATAGACCCTCAAAAAATACCCATTTTTGCGACACAAAATATAATCTAGTAGACCAAGTGACTTGTAATAAAATAATCTAGCCAATTAGCTAGGATTATTCCCAAATCACTTTTACATAGACTTGATCTAAAACACTAGGACTCGCCTAAGATCTTAGCGACAAAATCCACTCTAGCTTTGGGGTAAGAGTGGAGGGAAAAACTTTGCTGATCATTTGTGTCTAGAGACACAGATGAATCAGTGAGACAAAAAACCTCCTAGAATGGAGATCGTCACCAAAACCATAGGTTTACCTAAGCTGTTACATACAGACGCAGTCATACTGAGATTATTTACATTTTACATATGCAGAATGGGTTGACGTATTCATAAGACTGCCGGCTGATGATGAAGTCTTAATGGCATGGACATTCGAAGATGATGGATCCCTTTTGCGAAATAGGGGTGTACTGCGATGGGGTCGTTGAAACAGAGTGGTCAACATTTGGCTCTACTTGGGGTCATGTTGCTTCATTGGAGGAACGTGAGAATCCAAAATTTGCATCCAAGCAACACACAAGATTATAATAGTAGCGTCCATCCAAAATTCATCATATAACATTAAGCACATGAAGACAAAAGCTCTTCATTTATTAACTATACTACTAACATGATAATTTTAATCTAACTACAAAGTGAAAATGCTGAAATAACAGGGTGTAAGGTTAGAGATACAATACAAAGGATGCCCTGTGGCATCAGATGTGTTCAATATAGTGCATACTGAGCATTTTCCGGCTTTCAGGGAAATCTGTGGGCTGTTTTTCGGATGTGCCATGTCCAATTCTGCATATGGTAGGACTTGTCTTATCCGAAAATCGAGTTACTCGCGGCCATCAAATGCATCAAACCGCTTCCTTATTCTTTTTCTTTTTCGCTTCAGGATTTTCTTCGTGGCAGACTGTATCGTTGATGATGTGGAACATTTTGCTTGAGAACTTTCGGACGAAGTATTTAAGATATTTGTGACATGCCTCTCTTCATTCTGCATTTGTTTTGTGATAAATGATGGATCAGTTTCACAAGTGTTATGAGTTATAACTTGATCCTTTTCAATTTCTTCTCTAATCATGTCATCCTCAGCTAAATCTTCGTTAATGGGGTCAGCCACTTTCTCAGGATATTCACAACAAGACGGGACCTGCTTTAATGGATTGGGAGAGTTATGATCTGTTGAAAGCTCCTTGATTTTCTGCCATCTATCATCTGGATCAGACTGAAACTTCTATACCTATGATTTCCTTTCTTCCAACCTCTTATGTATGGAACTCATTTCTCTGGCATGCCTTACTATTAATTTCTCTTGATTGAGCTCAGTTTTCACAAATTGTCTTACAGAGTGATATGATTGGCCTCCATAGTTTTCATTTCCCAAGTATGCTTTGCTTCCATTGCAATCATATGATTCTGAATAATGGACATCTAATTAGAATGATTAACTTCCATTATCTTTAATCTGTTTTCAATGGTATCCATTTCTTCCATATTTATAACACATGGTGCTTGTTTTTTCTCTATGGCCAATAATCTATTTTGAAGAGATATTTGACCAACTTCCATGTCCTTTATAATTTTATCATTCTTCGCTTTCATGCCCATGAAGCAATTTTTCATATAGTTTATCTCTTTCTTATGATTTGCTTGCATGGTAGCTAACTGATTGTTGTGATCAAATTCCATGATGGCCATTTCTTCATCATGTCTTTCTTCCATGGCAGTCATTTGATTGGAGTGATTGAATTCCATGATCGTTATCTTTTCCTCTAAGGCTAATAACTTGTTCTATATAGAATCAATTTCCCTGGCATGATCAGTTGTTAATCTTGCTTGGTTAAGTTCCATATCTTTAATAAGTTGAGCCTGATTAACCTCTGTATTCTTGATTACTTGAGTTTGATTTAACTGTATGTCTTTAACCATCTGAATCAATTCCTTAACAAGATGCTTATCGTTGTCAACACTGATTTGAAAACTTGTTTCTGCTTCTCCACTATCATGGATTTGTCTTGCAATGGTACAAGTGGATTCATCATGAGAATTGTCTTGAAATATTTTGTTGATAGTTGAGTTCTTTACAAGATCACTTTCACTCTTTTGTACTAGGAGCACAAGGCGAGCCACCTTGTTTCATATATCTATCCTTAAAAGCATCGATGATGTATTGTAAAGAAGCAAAAGAATCCTCAGGACAATTATGGAACCAATCCATAGCATCACCTTCTAAGGAAAAGGCAAAGAGACGTATCTTGACATATTCATGATTATGTTGTGAAGGAAAACAATATCTGGTTATTATATGAGTAACCCTGAAGAGATGCTTTCCAACAATGGCTGAATCACCACCCGAGAACAAAGGCAATTTATGAATGGCCTCTTTCGACATATCATGAAGAGTATCCATGATGACTTGCTTAAAGGGGGGAAAGGGAACAACCAAATGGATGCTAGAGAGATAGATCTTTGCTCAAGAAAATAAAAAAGATCCACAAGAAGCGAGCTTCTAGCAGAAATTCTTGTAAGAAATGAACGAAATGGAGTCGCCACTTGAGCATGAATCTAGCTTTAAGATTCCAAAAGCAGAAATCGAAAGATCAGTCGAGAGAAGCAAATGGATATTAGGGAGGGTTTCTTGTCTGGGAGTAAATGGATGAATAAGTGGAGTCTCCACCCAAACAAGAAATCAACCGGAATGTCCAGGTTAAAGGTGCAGATGACGAAAGATGCGGTGATGAAAAGATGAAGAGATGAAATGGCGCCAGAAAATGTGGTGTTGATGGGAAGAAAAAAAAATGATAAGAGATTGAAAATGTGAATGGCTAATGAACGGCGGAAAAGATTAGAAGATTAGAAAAATGTCTTGAGGACCAAGGACACAAAAACTCTATCCTCGACAATGGCACCAAAAAATGTTGTTGCACAAAGTATCTAGGCACCACGACAACACTCAGAGTAGGGGCTGTCACTATGATTTCTAGTCACTCCGTTTAGACTCTCTCCTAGCTAATTCAAGGGGGTAGTCCCTCTAGGCAGATGGATGATGAGAGACCTATAAAACAACAGGGTCTAGGGGATATATGGCAAGGAAATTTGCTAATGATGTAACTTGGTTATTAATGAAGGCAAGTTTTTATGATATGAGTAATGTTAAGATAGATTAATTAAGCTTGATTAGGCAAACTACAAAATAGAAATATTAGACCAGTGCTTTTATACAACAATACTTAGTGATAAATCAAAGTGCTTGCTAGGAAATGATATCAGACTAGAAAATAACAATGATGTAGAGGGATGCTAGTATGGTGAAAATGAGACGTGAGATGCAATGGAACAAGCACTTACTCAAAAGATTTTTTAAAGATAATGCAGTGTTAAAAGAGATACAACAGTCATGAAATAAGCTCAACAACTTATGCCCAAATAAAGAATGCAATCATTGTTATGATAAACCTTAAAAATTAAATCTGAATGCAATGTTAATGACAGTCAACTTTTTAAGTATAAATTTGGTGTGGGAACATGTGTAACTGCTGAACCAATGATTTTCAGATTTACTTATCTTCCCTCCTTTGTACTTGATGTGATAATGAATCAGATCTTAATATGTATTCCCAGAGTTTTGCAACAGCCATAAATTTAGATTGCAATGCATGCCCAACTGTCAATGCCACCAAGATATAGAGTGCCTTATATCTCAGAAAATCCTGTTGCAATATCTCTTACCTTAATGTTTTTGTGGAGAAGAGCCCCAAGGAAGACTCTTCTATCCTTTTTCAAAAAAAAATGCCACTGTGATTGGCGCAGAGGCCTGAAAAGAGGCTTGTGAAGAGGATGCAGAAGGCTGACAGACATCTTGAGGGAAAGGGAGGAACAACAAGGAGGGGAGGAGGGAGATGGCAGCAAGAAAGGGAGGGTAGTAAGGCTTGAAGGGAGGCTGCTGTAGCAATGGATGGGAGGATAGGCTAGGGAAATGTGAGATAGATGTAGGAAGGCCGCAAGGCCTGTAGGTAAGGTAAATTGCAGGCTTGGCAGGGAGAGGAGATTGATATAGGAAGAAGGTACCCGGGAGAGGAGACTGATATAGGAAGAAGGCAACGGGGAGAGGAGACTGATATAGGAAGAAGGCAACGGGGAGAGGAAGGAGATAAAAGGGAGACAAAGGATGCTGCAGCCAAGGTAAGTCCAGCGGAAAGGTAGAGCGGAGGGATAAGATGAGGCTGCAGGCTTGAGGGAAGCCGCGACAAGGAGAGGGAAAGACTGCGAGGAAGCCTTCCCAAGCAGGGGTAACACAGGCATAAGATAGGCTTGCGACAGGCCAGAGGAGGGCTAAAAATATGGGGCCACAGGCAGAGAAGGCAGCGGATGAGGGTTAGGACGCAGCTGCCGAAGAAGAGGAGGGATTGCGTGGAGGAAGGAGATAACAGTGTTGAAGAGTAGCAGTCGTGGTTTGGAGAAGGCTAAGAACTGAGCAGAGGTTGCCTTCAGGCCTCAAAAAATTAATTTTCCCTTTTCTTTAAAAAATTTGATGAAGATCCCAAATTGAAAGTTGAAACCCTTAAATGCGAGTATTTTCCTGAATAATTTTCTATGACAAATTTTGTTGAGGTCAGATCTTACCTTCCAAGGTCTAGATCTGTTTTCAAATTAGCGTCTTCTTTCATATCTACACTCGCAAAACAAAAACAAAAAATAACTAGATCCAAAATATACAAAAATGAATAAAAACCCCAAAAACCCAAGTTAGAAAAACTCCAGATCTATATAAAATATTTATAGATCTATGCACAAAGGTTACAGATCTATCAGACTTGAGGAGTATGAGTCCAACTCCACTCTTAGATTTAAAGATATAAGGGTCTTCTTAGCCAGATCTATCAATTTTCCACAATTTTTTATTTTTTAGAGAGGTACTAGCTCAAAAACATCTTGCATAAAAAAATAATCGTGAGATAAATCTTGAAGCTTATATGAGTTAGGCTCTTCAAAAAATGTGTTGAGAGTTGGCTGGTCCAACCGAGGGCTATCGCTAAACGCTCAGTGAAAACATGAGAGATCTTCTGCAAATACTAGATCAACCATCAAGCCAAGTAGAAAAATAGAATAACAATAAAATTATGAAGAAATAGAGATACTTGCTAATTCAATCAAAATTAAAAATGTTACCATAGATCCAACAAATTGAATAAGATACCTGTGTTCAGATTATTTTAAGAGAGCTTTTGATTGATAGTTTTCACATAATATTAAGCAAAAATTAAAACAATGTTACCATAGATTCATGAAGAGTAAAACCACCGCAAGTTGATACTCCAAAGGCTTTGGCATTAATACCAGATAATGGACAACAGAGCTTAGTACACGATTCAAAGATCGGATGAAAAATAGACTGACACCGACCTCTAATTTATAGATAAATTCTCCAACGGCTAGTTCGCTTGATAGGGTAGTGGAAAGGGTAGAGAAAGGCACCTCTCCGTTAAAGTAATCTTGACCGTTGAAAAAGATTTGATTATCTTTTAATTTCGTCCATCGAAATTATTTATTTTTTGAGGAATTTCGAATTTTTTATTTAATTCTTTTTTAATTAACTCAAAAATAATAATTTTGAGTTAATTATCTCAAAAAATTGACTTTGACTTAACTACCAAGGTCCAAGGGTTCAAGATTTCTTAAAATTTTCAATATTCCCTTGTCCCGGGACCTTTAAAAATTTATTTTTTTTAAGACTCACGAATTTTGCTTTTGGAGAATTTAAATTTCCCTATGACATAAAATTAATTAAATTTTTCGCTTAGGTTTTTTAATTTAATTTGGCCAGAAAATTTAATTAATTGACTTACGAGGGGATTAATTATTTTTCCAACCCTCTAATACTTAGCCATGGTGTCTAATTATGAAGGACCATGCACTAAATATTTTTTACTTCAAGATTTTATATTCTAATACATGAAGGGGGAAAACCTGTTCATTATAGACCCTGAAAAAATACCCATTTCTACGACAAAATATAATCTAGTAGACCAAGTGACTTGTAATAAAATAATCTAGCCAATTAGCTAGGATTATTTCGCAAATCACTTTTACATAGACTCGATCTAAAACACTAGGACTCGCCTAAGATCTTAGCGACAAAATCTACTCTGCTTTGGGGTAAGAGTGGAGGGAAAACCTCTGTTGATCATTTGTGTCTAGAGACAGATGAATCAGTGAGACAAAAAACCTTCTAGAATGGAGATCGTCATCAAAACCATAGGTGTACCTAGGCTGTTACATATAGACGTGTTCATACTGAGATTATTTACATTTTACATACGCAAAATGGGCTGACATATTCATAAAACTGCTAGCTGATGATGAAGTTTGAATGGCACAAACACTCGAACATGATGGATCCCCTTTGCGAAAAAGGGGTGTACTGCTATGGGGTCGTTGACACAGAGTGGTCAACAAGTCCAAAAATAACAATGTCATTTTTTGTGTGTGTGCCGGTCGTCTCTTAGTTTCTAGTTTATTTTTTGCAATATTTTTATTTGTGAAGATTGCAGTGTGATTAATTCGTTGTTGCCATAGCTATAAATTGAATAATTAATTTATCAGTTAGAAGAATTAATTCCAGTTGCTGCAATAGAATCTCAGTGGTGATTTTTTCACATGGTATCAAAGCGATTTTGATTAGACGGGGAAGCTCAGAAGTGGAAGAAGAAATTTGTTGTTCAGAGGGAGCAATGGAATGAATTTCTGGGGGCTGCACAGTGCCTACCCAAGCAATATGAATTGTTGGGCGGTTTGATTTTTTCAATGCAGATTGGTAGAAAAATTCGGCTTTCTAGATTGAGTAATTCCAACAGGCAGAAGGAGCAACAACTCAGTAATTTTCACTGAGCAGATTCCTTGTTTGGACACAAGAGGGTTTTTGCAGTAGTTGCTAGAGCAAAATCAATTTTGGGTGGAAGTGAAAGTGCACATATAGAGGGAAATTTATCTTGGAGGGTTTCTAGCCTAGAAATCCAAATTTCCAGTGGCAATTGGTAGTAGCTGCAAGAAAATTTTCTCACCCCAGAAGGGAGTGCGAATAGTAGATTCAATAGCCAAGCAGGTGAAAGAGGGAGTTTTATGTTTCAATTTCAAAGATGGCCACAACTGGTTTTAGAAATCATGATAGGTTAGAGGGAGCCTCCAACTATGTCATTTATAAGGCTAGGATATCTTTCTTGCTTGATGAATTTGGCTTAAAGACCTATGCAGAAAATGTTGTGGCAGTACCAAATGATGCAGATCAGTTGAAGGAATACAAGAAAGAGATGGCAAAGGCAAAGCGGATGATCTTGGATGGAGTTTGGGACCATATAGTCTCGCATATATCAGCCAAGAATACGACCAAGGAGATGTGGGATGCTCTCGCTCAACTATATCAGAATCCTTCTGAGCAACGAAAGATGTTCCTGCAAGAGAAGCTGAGAAACATCAAGATGCAGAAGGGTGAAGGCATAGATCCCTTCCTCACCAGAATTCAGGAAATCCGGGATCAACTTGCAGCCGTTGGGGAAGTGCCTCAACCTACAGAGCTTGTGCGTTTGGCCCTAAATAGTGTCTCAGAGGAATGGCAAGTCTTTGTCAAAAGAATCTTGGGACAAGACACATTACCAAGGTGGGACAGGATGTGGTCAAACTTGTAGCAGGAGGAGATGAGGCGAGCTCTAGTAAAGAGCTCCATCAGCGGAAGCAACAACAAGGGTTTGAAGGGTGAAAAGGAAGAGGAGAATGTGGCCCTTGCATCAAAGGGTCCCAGTTAGGGACAGTGGGAGGAGAAGAAGAAGGACCTATCTAAGGTCAAGTGCTTCAAGTGTGGCGAGTTTGGCCACTACAATACTCAATGTCCTCTCAGGAAGAAGGATAAGCAGGAGAAACAAGACCAGGTGGCAACATCTACAGAGATAGACAAATTGTCCTCTAGGTTGGAGGAGGATTTTGCCATGTTTGTCGCTATACCTGTAGGAGTGAGGTGGGGCGTGTTGCACACATCTTGTCAAAGTTCCAAGGAAGTGGAAGTGCCAAACTTTTTCAACAAGATCAGGTCATCTATCAACAATCTACATGCCTTTGTAAACCCATTCTGCAAGTTATATGATGTAAATAATCTTAGTAAGACCTGTAGTATATGTAACAACCTAGGCAAGCCTATAATTTTGATGATAAATTTCATCCTATTGGGTTTTTTAACTTCGCTGATTGCTTGTGTTTGTAGACATGGTAATAAGAAGAGTTTTTTCCCTCCAGCTTAAACCCCAAAGCTAGGATGAAATTTACTATCGGAACCCTAGGTGAGTTCTAGTGTTTTAGGTCGAGTTTGATGTAAAAGTGATTTGAGAATAATTTAAGCTAGTTGGCTTAATTATTTTATTACAAATCACTTGGTCTACTTGATCATATTGTGTCGCAGATGGGTTGTGTGTCTCGAGGGTCTAAGCCAAATGTGTATTCCCCCTTCGAGGGTTGTAAATGCAAAGTCTTATGTATTAGAGGGTGGAAAAATAATTAAATCTTCTCATGTGTAAATTAATTAATTTTTCTGGCGAAATAAAATTAAATTCTAAGCCAAAAAATTAATTAATAGAGTTAAAATTAAATTGTTTTAGGAAAAATAATTCTTCAAGTGCAAAAATTCGTGGGTCCTAAAGGAATCAATTTTTAAAGGTCCTCCACCAAGGGAATATTGTATATTTCAAGAAAATTTGGACCCTTTGACTTTGGTGGTTAAGTCAATCAAATTTTTGAGGCAATTAGCTCAAAATAATTAATTTTGAGCATAAAAATGGAATTAAACGATAAATTCGAAAATTCTTCAAAAAGAAAAAATCAAAGGGTAAGATTAAAAGATCTTGAAGTGTTTATCAACGTCCAAGATTACTTTGACAAGGATCAAAGAAACTAGCCGTTATTTTTCCACTTGGAGGATAAATCTATAAATTAGAGAGTCATTTGAGTCTCTAGCACAATGTTGCACGAAGCGGGAGCGCGGAAGCGGAAGCGGGAGCACGGAAGCGTCATTTTCCAAAAATCTAGGAAGCAAAGCGTCCGCGGAAGCGTCTGCTATATATATATATATTTTTATATTTTTTTGCATTTATACTCAAAACAAACATCCCAAATACCAAATTAATTGTAGAAGACATGAAAACATGCATATTTTTGCATAAATCAAGATAGATATGGCATCCATGATTCCAAAACTTTGTTCTATTAATATGGCGCTATTATTCCAAAAACTTTGTTCTAGAATCTGGATCATAAATTTAAATGGTATTATATACTTTGCAACATGTTACTCACTTCTTCTCCATTTAAAATATTAAAAATGATTATGTTTTGACAAGATAATAAATAAAGAATTATTAAATATATTCATAATTTATTTATGTAATATAATAAATAAATAATTGTTAAATATATTTATTTTTGTACTCGAATATATATATATATATATATATATATATATATATAAAATAAAAAATTTATTATATATATAGATATATTATAAAAATTTATTTATTTTATTACTTTCAAAAGCATTAAGATTATATGAAAATATAAATATAATCGTGATATATTGTTTTTCTATTTATAACACTATAACAATAATTTTGAAGTTGAAATTAAATTAAGCATTAATTTATAAGAAATGGATTTTCGTATCAATTATACCTTCGAGTCTCTGTTTAAACACATGACTATAAATAACGATAACTATAACAGTCTTATTAAAAGGCCCTAAGCTCTACGTAATTGGGCCACGCGTAATTTCTTTCCCACGTCACATTAACGAAACGAAATTTATACATGTAGTTGTATAAGAATAAACGTTGACAATAAAATATTCATGGCTACCCAACCCGAAAGTGTAACCCCAGTGTCACAAGCACGTAAGTGTAACCAGGAATCGCTCCAAAAACTCGGAACCGCGCTTCGTCAAAACTGGAATCGCGCTTCGGCTGGCGCTTCCGGAACGCTTCCGTACGGGACGCGATTCCGGCCTAGGATCTGGGGGGGGGGGCGCTTCCTGCAACTATGCTCTAGCATCTTGATCTCTGGCTAGAAATTTGCTGCTGAAGCATCTTTGTAAATATTGTCATGTTGGGAACTATTTTTTCTATCATAATAAAGACTTTGGGGTGCAATTCAAGGTGTTCTTGCTTATTGATTTGTGTTATGTGCTGACTATGGGCATCTCTATGCTGCATTGAATATTGGTAAGATCTGTTTTTTCATTAGATGGAGATAAAATCATGCTATTGATAGTTTTGGGCTAATGTTAGGTGGTTTGATTTCCCATGTGATCTAACAGATTTATTTTGAGATAAATACATATAGCTTGCAGGTACTTCAGTCCTTGGCCTCCAAGGTCACAAACTTGGGTAGAAATCACTGTTGCTTGGATTCCATATATTTGTATGGTGGATTAAATCTTTGCTAAGACTATAGTATACATTTGGGTTTCTAAAGTATTTTTAGCCATTCATCAAAGGAAAAAACTCCATAAAAATATTTTTCTCAAAATTTAAATTTTTTCAAAAACCCTTGTATATTTGTAGATCTTGTGAATAATTTTGTAAATTATTTTTTTTAACTTTGGTTTTGGAGTTTTAAGTATTTTTTGTATATATTTGGGGTTTGGGTGTTCTATTTTCCATTTTTGCAGGTTAGATCAAGGGATCAAGTTGAAGAAGAGCCAGATCTAGGCCCTTGAGGGTAAAATCGAGTCCCTTGAAAAGTTTAGCAGGGCTATCCACTGAAGATTTTGCAGCAAAATTCAGATCTGGAAAATAATTTATTTTTTTCGAGGCAAAGATTTTCATTTTCAAGCCTCTTGGGATCGGATCGGGCCTCTCGATGGCCAATGTCACCCTCTAAGGCCCTTGTGTTACCCTCACTCCCTGTTGCCTCAGCCTTCCTCCCTCTTGCGTCATCATTTTCAGCCCTTCAGGGTAGGCCGTAACCTCAAGAGGCCTTGACCTCCCTTTCTTAGCCCAGCGTTAGGGCTTTAAGGCCTTGAAAGGGCTAGCCGTGGGCCGTAGGCCACATGACTGCCCTCCTCTAGCCCTAACGACTACCGTTTAAGCAAGCCATCCTTTTTTTGGCCCTTATTTACCTTTGAAACCCCAACGACCAGCCTTAGGGCCTCCTTTTCCTCCGATGTTGCATCCTTTTGGCCTTCTATTGCCATTTCAACCCCTGATCTACCATCCTAAGCCTTTTTTCCCTCAACATTGGCCTTCCTTTACCTAGCATTGGCTCTTCTTGGCCATTTTTATGCCCTAGTTTGCCCTAAATTCTCATTTGAATTTTCAAGACTGATTCCTTGGTGGTTTTGCAGATTTTTGAGCTCCAAAAGTTTGATTTTCAGGTGGCTTCTTCATCAAATTTTTTTGGGTCACTTGGGCAAGTGCATCTACAAGGCCTTGGGCCTAGGGTTTGACCTCTAAACCCTAGTTTTATCTCTGTTTTATTACAACAGTTAGATCAGTAATAATTAGGCCCTAAAATCACATGTTAAATGGTCAAAATTGTTCAAAATTGCTAAATATTGGTTTTCCTAGATTTTGGCCACTTGGGCACCTTAGATCTATCCTAGATCTATTTTTATGCTTGCTGGAATTTACTGCATAACTGAAAATTTCAGATCTGAAATTTCTGAAGCATACACTAAAAAAGGGTCAAAAACTTAAAATTTTCAGTTACAGTGAAATTTTCCTATTTTTTGGTTGTTCTAGGCATTGATTATAGCTTCATTAGCTTGTTGATCTGTTAGTTATTCATTGTTGTAATAAATAGATCAGATCTAAAATTTTCTAAATCATACCCTCTAAAAGCCCTAAAAATTGATTTTTTCAAGTTTGAATTTTTTTTACTATTTTTGGGCATTTTGAGCATTGTCTTTAGCATTGCTAGCTTGTTGGTCTGTCATTTATTTACTATTGAAATAAATATATCAGATCTGGAATATCTCTGAAAATACATCTTAAAGGGGCTAGTACATCTGATTTTCCAAGTTTGTCAAGTTATTTGGTGGTTGGATTAATTTTTGTGACAGTTGGAAAACATAAGCATTGTTAAATTAATATTTTCTTACTGCTGTTATAATTTGTTTACTGCTGTCATAACAATCACTTGTTACTCATAAAAAGATCATTGGAACATAAAGTGCATAAGTATCTTCATATTTTGTTACTTGTTCCTAGCATAACATTGTGAAAGTGGCTAACATTGTGTTGTTCTTGTGAGTTTATGTTTCACATCTAATAATCTCACTCACCTATAAGCACTTGAATCATATTTTGTCTTGGTGATAAGTCTCTTGAGCATATTGGTATCTTGTCGAGTTCCTCTTAATAATTGCCATTTAAGTGATAAGATCATTCTTAATTTTGTTTTGGGCATCTAAGTTTCCATTGAGATATTTGGCTCATCTAAAGTATTGAATATTGTTGAAAATTGGCATCTTATAGCTTTGTGGTAAATCGATAAGTAATTTTGCACCTTGAAGAATATATTGTGAAGTTTGCACTTGCATCTTTTGGCATTTATCTTGTTAAGATTGTTATCTCAATTCATACTAAGTACTTAAGCATCTTAAACAATCCTAACTCAAGATACTTTCACTCATCATCATTGCATAAGCATCCTAGATCAAGCTTGCATTATAACTTACCTCCTAGCATAAGCTAGGTTGACAGAGACCTAGGGCAACACTTCTCACCTTGCTTGAGGGGCTTGACAACTCTACGGTGGTTAATACAGTGACCTTGCAGTTGTCAGAGCCACAGTAGGAGCACAACAAAAGGTATTGTTAATCAGGTCCTAGCCTGCTTCTTGTTGGCCTCCTTCCCACAACCTACCTTGGAGCCCAACTTCAAAATAGTTAAGGGAAGGCCATACTTAGATTAGGCATATAATTAAAATTAACCAAGATCACTACACCTCACATAGGTCCTAGGACTTGCACATCATATAGGTTAGTTAATCATTCAAGCAACGGGTGTCCATCCGGTCACTTGGTTTTAATTTATCATAAGCAAGAATTGTGACTCCATTAAGGCACTGGTCTCATACTTAAAATATAATCTAATAATTAATCTTGCTAAATTTAACCAAGTAACTAGGCTACTCATCCGTGTCTCCTAAACAAGTTGGTTCCCAACTTGTTTTCCTTCACCTCATTCCATAGGGACTACCCTCCCATAGTCTGTTACTGGTAGACAGTTAGAACGAAGTGGGCGGGGATCAGAGTGGCAGCCCCTGCCCTGAGCGGTTGTCGCGGTGCCTGTACAATCCGGGCGACAACAGGGTGATATGGAGCTATAGTCCCAGAGCAACGTAGAGGTTTGGGTAGGGTCCATTGAGGTGTCTTCCTCATGGATCAATACCTTGCTACAGGGGCCCACACTATTTAGTAGCAGGTTGGATTAGTGTCAGTTAATGCAGTTAGATTCTGGTGTGACTATTGCAAACTAATAGTAATCAGTTATTGAGGAGCGTAGAGCGTGTTGACAGCAGAGCAAGAGGCTCAGTGTAAAGTCAGTAACAACGCAGATTCTTTAGTAGACAGTGCAGTGGCAGCAGTCAGATGCTCAGGAGACAAATGCAGCACAAAGACACTATTGATTTAGTATTTCAGATACTTCTAATTTACAGTAGCAACAACGACATATGAGAGAGAGTTACAGTTCAGATGCAGAGTTGGCAACAGATAATAATGTCAGCAACAACACAAATGCAGCATCAGAGTTACGTAGTGGTTGGTGGGCAGTGGCAGGCAGTCACAGTGGCCAACATCAGTAGCGTACAAAGGGTGATGCAAAAACAAGGTGTTCGAGCAGTTCAACACTAGAACACCTTCCTTGCTAAGAAGGAGTGTTAGTTTTTGTAGCATCAGATGGTGTTCTAGTCTCGACAGTTTTTAGTGAGGCTAAGAAACACTAGGACTCTATAACCCATAAATCGTTTCCGGAAATTCCACCTAGAAATGTCACAATTAGATTATTAACCAATTTTTAAATATTTCTTAAGTCTAAACTTAGGAAAACTAGTTAATTAATCAGTATTAATTGAGAAATGTAAGAATTCTCTAGAAACTCACATGGATCGACTAGGAAATAATCTCAGCCATTGATTAAGATTTAATCTTGGTCGTTGGAGTCTCAATTGGAGATTATAAGAAGATGTTGATGGGTAGATGGAGGAAAACACTTCAAATCGATCTCCTTAGGCAATTCGATTTCTCCAGAGAGTAGCAATAGTTGCCGGAAAAGTTTGAGCTAGAGTAGGGAAGCATAGACAGAGGGGCAGAGACAGTGAGTTCGGAGGAAGTTTTCCAGTTTTGAAGAGTTAGAAAGAGGAGGCCGGGATTTTCTCTAGGAAGCAGCGGAAGGATTGTGCAGTTGCTTTAGAAGAGCAATTCGATCTAGCTGAAGAGGAAGACGTTTTTAGTTCCAGAGGCCTAGAAAGTTTTCCAGAGGGATGAAGAAACATTTTCCCAATTATCATCAGGCAGGACAACTAGATTGGTAGCTGATTTAGGCAGAGCGTGTGAGGGATTGCGCTAGGTGTTGATTTGGGGTAGCATCAGATGTGCTCTAGCCATGAAAATTGACGGAGAGGCTAAAGCGCATGAGATCTCCAAGACCCAGAAATGGTTTGGGGAAATTCTACCCGGTGAAGGGGATATTAAAATAATTAATATTTTAAATGGGTTCCTAAGTCTAAACTTAGGAAAATAAAAAAATTAACAAGTATTAATATAAAACTGGGTTAGAAGGTTCTAAATGACATGGATCAAACCAAATCTAATCTTAGCCATTGATTAGAGATGTAATCTCGGCCGTTGAAGACTCAACAGAAAAAGGATAAGAGGAGGCTTGAGGGTCAGTTGGAGAATACACCAGAGTGATCAGTCATTCGATCTACTAGAGTGGGGTTTGCTAAGTAAAGTCGAATCAGTGATCAATTTGCAGCGAGGGGCAATGAGTATTGGATAGAGAGGCAGAGATAGTGTTGAGAGACAGTGCAGAGGCAGAGAGACAGACGCAGAAGCTAGAGCAGGTCATGCAGAGGCTAGCTGGGATAGCGCAAAGGCCAAAGGGCCTGCGTCATCCACGCAGAGGGCAGCAGGAGTGATGTAGAAGGCTGTAGAGGCTGTGTAGTGCCTTAGGGGGCTGGCGCAGAGGGTTTTGAGGCTAACGCAGAGCCCAGGAGGGCTGAAGCAGTGCTTCAGTTGTGCTGGAGAGGGTTTTGTGGGGCAGATTTTTTGAATATCTGCTTCCGAATAGAGAGGTATTACTGCCGGTTATTTTTCTCTGTCGGGTGAGCCAGTTTGGCACCTAGTTGTACTCAAGGATAGACTGCATAATAAAATAAACCCTCAGAATTGCTGCACTGGTTTTCCTGCATTGGGTTTTTTTGGGGACGAGTTGTCCAAAAATAACAGTGTCACTTGTGTGTTTGCTATTTCTTTCAACTGTTGATCTGTAGATGGTTGAGACTGTATTGTGTTTATTTCGATGTTTATATGTTTAAATAACTTGTTTGTAATTAACAAGTAGGAGAAATAAACCAGAAGAATACAGATAAAATTTCTAACGGATAGACTTAGAAATTTCAACATGGTATCAGAGCGTGGTTGTAGATCACAGGAGAGTTGAAGGCACCAGCTGAAGCAGAGCATTTGCAGCAGAAACAATTGTCCTGAGTGACAGAAGCTATTCCTAGCAGAAAGAAACAGAGAAGGGTTGACGCAGAGGAACTGTGTCATTAGTCCGGGCTAGAGAGAGGCTAGCGCAGAGGCCGAGGAGGGCAGAAAAGGCTCACGCAGAGACTAGGAGGGTTGACGCATTTGGCTAGGGGAGCATTTCGGCCAGTGTCAGGATTGTGCAAAGCCTAGAGACTCAGTCCTTCCGTTGTTGGGGTTTAGGATGCTATGGGCAGTTTGCGAGGAGTGAAGTTGGTGGGGTACTGTGGGCAGAACAGTACCTAACAGGGAAAAACCAAGGTAGAGGGAGTCTCTATAGAGGCAGATTTCTAGCCAAGGAATCCAGATCAGTGTTGCAGGTGCACAAAAGATCGGAGAGGTGCGACTTGACGAGTGGCAGAAGGATTTCTAGGAGGGGAATCGAGACTCAGAGGGAGTCTAGCAGAAAACTTCCAAGTGGGAAGTAGAGAGACTCGGAGGAGTCGAAAGGAAGAGCAGAGGGATGGCCATGAATGGGCTGAGGGATCAGGACAGGCTAGACGGGGCATCCAACTTTATGATTTGGAAGGCTAGGATACTATCCATTCTAGATAGACATCGCATCAAGGCCTTTGCCTTGAGAACAGTGGTGATCCCAGTTGACCCGACTGATAATGAAAAGTACGAGGAGGCAATGGCCAAGGCAAAATGCCTCATCCTTGATGGGGTCAAGGATCATGTGGTCCAACATATTGTCGAGAAGGAGACAACAAAGGAAATGTAGGATGCCTTGAAAAAATTGTACCAGCATACTTCCGTGCAGAGGAAGATGTTACTTTAGAATCAACTGCGGTCATACCAGATGTAAAAGGGGGAGCAGATAGATCACTTCCTTGGTAGATTGAAGGAGATCCGGGATCAACTGACTTCCATAGGGTGCACGCTGAATCAGGAGTTGATGGTGAGGATTGCCTTAAGCACAGTCTCCAAGGAGTGGGAGACATTTGTCCAGAGTATTCTGGGCAAGGCAGATCTTCTAGATTGGGAAGAATTGTGGGCGTCTCTTTGTTAAGAAGAGATCAGATGGCTGAGCAAGACGGGAAGTAGTAGGAAAGGAGTCCGGATCAAGAAGGAAGAGGAAGAGGATGCAACTTTGGCATCTGCGGAAAGCAGAAGAAGAGGAAGAAAAAGGACCTCTCCAAGGTTAAATGCTTCAATTGTGGGGAACTGGGTCATTATGTGAACTAGTGCCCGAGGAAGAAGAATAAGGGAGAGGCATCTGACTCCAAGGCAGTGCCAGCAAAGGCGAAGAAGGAGGTAGAGGAGGATGACGATTGTGCCATGAGTGCTCATGTACCTCTAGAGAAGAGGTGGGGAGACATCGAGCTGTAGTCAGGAAGACTACAGGCGATGAGGGGCAGGATCCTTGAGGTACCCAAAATCTTGGATTATACCTTGCTACGGGAGCCTCGAAGAGAGAGTAGCAGGACTAGCGGATGTCGGTAGAAACGGATGTAGATGAAGCGACAAAGAGTGCTACAGTGCAGGAGTCCTGGGCAGCACAGAGCTAGTAGGCTGCAGCAGTGCGAGAGGCACAAAGAGGGTTGCAATAGTGCAGGATGGCATAAAGAGGTTTGCAGCGGTGCAAGATGCAGGGAGTTGTTGCAACAACACAGAGGCAGTAGAGGGAACACTTGATAGCGATGAGAGAGCTTCAGCATTGGGAGTGTTTCTAGCCTAACAGGGATGTTAGTAGTTGGGTGGATCGGTTACTTACTTCTCAGTAACAGAGTTGTAGTGCAGTAGTAGTTGGCAGTAGCACGATGCAACATGATGAGAGGGGTTGCAGTGTAGATGCAGTGTTCAGAGAAAGGACCAGCAGGAGCACGGATGCAAAGGGAGCTGTCGTACAAATGTAGTAGTGGCAGTGGTAGAGCGATGGGCAGCAGTACAGGATGCAACAATGCAGAGGATGTTGGGTGCGGAGGCCGAGCATCAGCACAGGTACCAGTGCCGTATAATCAGGGTGATGCTCAGTGTGGAGTATTACTAGAGCACAGTCCTCGCTAAGAGAAGTGTTGATTTGGGGTAGCATCGGATGTGCTCTAGCCATGAAAATTGGTGGAGAGGCTAAAGCACATGAGGTCTCCAAGACCCAGAAGTGGTTTGGGGAAATTCTACTCGGTGAAGGAGATATTAAAATAATTAATATTTTTAATGGGTTCCTAAGTCTAAACATAGGAAAATAAAACTATTAATGGGTATTAATATAAAAATGGGTTAGAATGTTGAAGTTTCTAAGTTTACTTAGTTTAGAAACCCTTCATGCATTTTTTCTGATTTATTCCTACCTACTTTTATTTTTCCTTAACAAGTTATTTACAAAGTAAATAATGAAAATAAACACCAGTGCATGCTCAGCATATTACAAATCAACAACTAAAAGAAACAAGAACAAACACACCACATGACACCATTATTTTTGGACTAATGTCCCTGGAAAAACCCAATGCGAGAAAACCGATGCAGCTATCTGAGGGTTTTTCTTATTAAGCAATATCAGAGTACAATCTGGGTGCCGAAACTGACCTACCCAACAGAGAATTTCCTTAGCAGCTATACCTCACAGTTTGAGAGAAATCTCCTGGCTGAAACCTCGGAAAATTATTCCGGCAGTTCCTCAACACAAAACTGCTTTGCAACCCCAGTGTCTGCCCAAATTGGACTACGTCAGCTTCTCCTAGCCCAGTGTTGGCCCTGCGTCAGCCTTCCTTGGCCTGCGTCAGCCCCAAGAGGCCCCGCGTCAGCTTTGGGAGCCTTTGTGTCAACTACGCTGGCCCCTCTGGTGCTCTGCGCAACACTTGGCTGCCTCTGCGTGGCCTTGCATGAGCCCTTGCTGGCTCTGCGTCACCCTCCTTGGCTGTTGCGCTGCTCTCCCAGCACAATCTCTGCCTTCTCTGTTTCTCTGTACTCAATGCCCCTCAGCTGCTCTCCCGATCATTGATTCTATCTCTCTTAGCAAACCCCGCTCTAGAGAATAGAATGACTGATCATCTGGTGTGTTCTCCAAGTGACCCTCAAGCCTCCTCTTATACTTTTCCTGTTGACATCTCAACGACCGAGATTAAGTCCCTAATCAATGGCTAAGATTAGATCTGGCTTGATCCATGTCTTTTGGACTATTCTAACACAGATTCATATTAATACACATTAATATTTTATTTTCCCTAAGTTTAGACCTAGGGACTCCATTAAAAATATTAATTATTTTAATATCTCCTTATCTGTTTAGAATCTGCCCAAACCCTTTCTGGGTATTGGAGATCTCATGTGCCCCAACCTCTCCACCAAATTTCGTGGCTAGAGCACATCCGATGCTACCCCAAATCAACACTCCCTCTTAGTGAGGACTGTGCTCTAGCAATACTCCTCACTGAGTATTACTCTGATCATCCGACATCGGTACCTGTGCTGATGCTAGGCCTTCCTGCCCAACATCCTCTGCACTGCTGCATCTTGTACTGCTGCCCATGGTTCTGTCACTGCCACTACTGCATCTGTACGACAACTCCCTCTGCATTTGTGCTGCCACTGGTTCTTTCTCCCAGCACTATATCCGCACTTCACCTCCTCTCATCATGCTGCATCGTGTTGCCCTCTGCTACACTGCAACTCAGTTACTGAGAAGTAAGTAACTGATCTCCCAACTGACCTCCCTATTGGGCTAGAGACACCACTGATGCTGAAGCTCCCTCTGTCGCTGACAAGTGCTCCCTCTCTCACCTCTGCGTTGCTGCAACAACTCCCTGCATCTCGCACCGTTGCACACCTCTCTGTGCCTTCCTGCACTGGTGCAACACTCTTGTGCCTCTCGCACTGTTGCAACCTGCTAGCTCTGCGCTGTCTCGGGACTCCTACACTGTAGCTCTCTCTGCCGCTCCATCTGCATCCGTCTCTACCCACTCAGCTAGTCCTGCTACTCCTCTTTGGGGCTCCTGTAGCAAGGTCTAATCCAAGAGGCTGGGTACCTCAAGGATCCTGCCCCTCATCGCCTGTAGTCCGCCTGACTACAGCTCGATGTCTCCCCACTTCTGCTCAAGTGGTGCATGTGCACTCATGGCACAGTCATTGTCTGTCAAAACTTCCTTCTCTGCCCGTGCTGGCACTGCCTTAGTCTCGGAAGACTCTCCCTTACTCTTCTTCCTTGGGCACTGGGTCACATAATGACCCATCTCCCCACAGTGGAAGCACTTGATCTTGGAGAGATCTTTCTTCTTCTGCTTCTCCTGCTTACCCCCTGATGCTAGGGGCACATCCTCCTCCTCCTGCTTGACCTTGATCCCTTTGCTGCTGCTACCTGTCTTCGACTACCGTCTGATCTCTTCTTGGCGAAGAGTTGCCCACATCTTGTCCCAAGGTGGGAGAGTCCCTCTGCCAAGGATACTCTGGACAAACATTTCCCAATCTTTTGAGACAACATTTAGGGCCGTCCTCACCATAAGCTCCTGATCCGGTGTTGCTCCTTTAGCAGTCAACTGGTCTCTGATCTCATTTAGTCCTCCGAGGAAGGTGTCAATCGATTGACCTTTCTTCATCTGATACGACCTCATCTGGTTCTCGAGCAACATTCTTCTCTGCACAGAAGTATGCTGGTACAGGTTCTTGAGAGCCTCCCACATCTCAACGGCCATTTCCTTTTCGGCTATATGTGGTACCACATGATCCTTGACCCCGTGAAGGATAATGCACTTGGCCCTTGCCATCGCCTCTTCGTACTTGTCGTTATCATTGGGGTCGATTGGGATAGCTATAACCTTCAAGGCGAAGTTCTTGACATGATTCCTGTCAAGCACTGATAAGATTTTGGCCTTCCAGACTGGAAAGTTCGATGCTCCGTCCAGTCTATCCTGGTCTCTTACCCCGTGTAGTGCCATGACGCTCCTCTACTTCCCTCTTGGAAGTTCTCTGTTCGACTCCTCTGAGTCTCTACTTCCCGTCTGGAAGTTCTCTTCTGGACTCCCTCTGAGTCCTGATTTCCCTCCTGGAAATCCTTCTGCCGCTTGTTGAGATGCCCCCTACTCTGATCGTCTTGTGCAACTGCACTGCTGATCCAGGTTCCTCGGCTAGAAACCCTTAGTAACAACTCCTTTGGCCCTGCTCTGTCAGGTACAGTTTTGACTACAGTACCTCACCAGCTCCACTGCGATATTTCTGCAGCCTTCTAGATTCCAGCAATTGCCTCTCTATGAACTGCACCAGCCCCACTTTGCCTCACGCTGGCTCTGTGTCACCCCAAATGGGTCTGCGTCAGCCCTAGGATGCCCTGCGTCTGCCCTCTGGCCCTCTTCATCAGCAACGCTGGCCTCTCTGAGGCTATGCACAGCTCCCGGCTTCTTCTGTGTGGCTCTGGTTGGCTCTGCGTCACACTTCTTGGCTTCTGTGCTACTAGAAACAGCTTCTATCACCTCGGGACAACTGTTTTTTGCTGCTATTGCTTCACTCGGCTGATGTCTTTTAGTCCTCCTATGATCTGCAATCTCACTCTGATACCATGTTGAAGTTTCTAAGTTTATTTAGTTTAGAAACCCTTCATGCACTTTTTCTAATTTATTCCTACCTACTTGTTATTTTTCTTTAACAAGTTATTTACAAAGTAAATACTGAAAATAAACACCAGTTCATGCTCAACATATTACAGATCAACAACTAAAAGAAACAAGAACAAACACACCACATGACACCATTATTTTTGGACCAATGTCCCAAGAAAAACCCAATGCGGGAAAACCGGTGCAGCTATCTGAGGGTTTTCTTATTAAGCAATATCAGAGTACAATCTGGGTGCCGAAACTGACCTACCCAACAGAGAATTTCCTTAGCAGCTATACCTCACAGTTTGAGAGAAATCTCCTGGCTGAAACCCCGGAAAATCCTTCCGGCAGTTCCTCAACACAAAACTACTCTGCAACCCCAGTGTCTGCCCAAACTGGACTGCTTCAGCTTCTCCTTTCCTAGCGCTAGCCCTGCGTCAGCCTTCCTTGGCCTGCGTCAGCCACAGGAGGCCCTGCGTCAGCTCTGGGAGCCTCTGCGTCAGCGACGCTGGCCCCTCTGGTGCTCTTCGCAGCACTTGGCTGCCCCTACATGAGCCCTTGTTGGCTCTGCGTCACCCTCCTTGGCTGCTGCGTTGCTCTCCCGACACAATCTTTGCCTTCTCTGTTTCTCTGTACTCAATGCCCCTTAGCTGCTCTCCCAGCACAATCTCTGCCTTCTCTATTCCTCTGTACTCAATGCCCCTCAGTTGCTCTCCCGATCACTAATTCTATTTCTCTTAGCAAACCCCGCTCTAGAGAATAGAATCACTGATCGTCTGGTGTGTTCTCCAAGTGACCCTCAAGCCTCTTCTTATACTTTTCCTGTTGACATCTCAACGGCCGAGATTAAGTCCCTAATCAATGGCTAAGATTAGATCTGGCTTGATCCATGTCTTTTGGACCATTCTAACACAGATTCATATTAATACACATTAATATTTTATTTTCCCTAAGTTTAGACTTAGGGACTCCATTAAAAATATTAATTATTTTAATATCTCCTAATCTGTTTAGAATCTGCCCAAACCTAAGTTGCACGAAACGGGGAAACGGAAACGAGTTTCCGAAACGGGAAGCGAAATGAAACGCGACCTCCCCAAATTTTGGAAACGGGGAAACGCGAATATATATATTAATATATATATATTAAAAATATATATCTCCTGGTCTGCTTAGAATCTGCCCAAACCCATGAGTCATCACATAATGAGTCAGGCTGCTTAGAATATAACTTTAGAAATGGTTTCTAGAAAAAGCTGGAAACCCTAAAAAAATTTAAAAACAAATTAGAAAAAAAAATAATTAAAAAACAAGTGTTTTTTTGGGGAAACGGGGCCCGTACGGCCTGGAAACGCATTTCGTTTCGTTTCCCCAGGCGAAACGCCCTGTAGACCCACGTTTCCTGCAACTTAGGCCCAAACCCTTTCTGGGTATTGGAGATCTCATGTGCCCCAACCTCTCCACCAAATTTCGTGGCTAGAGCACATTCGATGCTACCCCAAATCAACATAGAAGGTTCTAAATGACATGGATCAAGCCAAATCTAATCTTGGCCGTTGATTAGAGATGTAATCTTGGCTGTTGAAGACTCAACAAAAAAAGTATAAGAGGAGGCTTGAGGGTCAGTGGGAGAACACACCAGAGTGATTAGTCATTCGATTTACTAGAGTGGGGTTTGCTAAGTAAAGTCGAATCAGTGATCAGTTTGCAGCGAGGGGTAGTGAGTACTGGACAGAGAGGCAGAGATAGTGCCGAGAGACCAGCGCAGAGGCAGACGCAGAAGCCAGAGCAGGCCACACAGAGGCTAGTTGGGACAATGCAGAGGCTAGAGGGCCTGCGTCATCCACGCAGAGGGCAGCAAGAGTGACGCAGAAGGCCGTAGAGGCTGCGCAGTGCCTCAGAGGGTTGACACAGAGGGTTTTGAGGCTGACGCAGAGGCCAGGAGGGTTGACGCAGTGCTTCAGTTGTGTTGGAGAGGGTTTCGTGGGGCAGATTTTTTGAATATCTGCTTCCAAATAGAGAGGCATTACTAACGGTTAGTTTCCTCTGTCGGGTGAGCCAGTTTGGCACCCAGTTGTACTCAAGGATAGACTGCATAATAAAATAAACCCTCAGAATTGTTGCACCGGTTTTCCCGCATTGGGCTTTTTCGGGGACGAGTTGTCCAAAAATAACGGTGTCACTTGTGTGTTTGCTATTTCTTTCATATGTTGATCTCTAGATGGTTGAGACTGTATTGTGTTTATTTCAATGTTTATATGTTTAAGTAAATTGTTTGTAATTAACAAGTAGGAGAAATAAACCAGAAGAATACAATTAAAATTTCTAACAGATAGACTTAGAAATTTCAACACTAGGGTGAGGTAGGGCCTGCACAAAGCTGGTTGGACGACTAGCTTTTCAAGGGCAGTCAGGGGTCGGGATTGCTCGGAGAGAGGGTAAAATCGCTCGGAAATTTTTTGCCAGTGTTTCTCTTGGATATGTTGTCGCCTAAAGTGTACATCTAAGGCGCAACGCTCAAAGTAGGGGTTGTCACTCTGATTCCTACTCACTTTGTTCTAGTTCTCTCCTAGACACGCTAAGGGGGGTAGTCCCTAAGGGTAGATGGAAAAGAGAAACTTGTTAGGACAACAAGTTCTAGGAGACTTGAGGGCAAGGCAATTGTTGTCTATATGAATTGATTAAGATTAACAAGTGATATTATTAATGGGGATTGAGATGGATTTGATGAGATTATAAAGACACTTAATGAGATAATGTGTTTAAAGACCAGTGCCTTAATAATAATGCCCCAAAATTAAGATACTTGCACAAATTAGAGATCACAAGTTATAGAAACAACACTGCTGCCAAGAAAGGTTAGTACAAGATACAAGATTGATATACGAGAGAGAGATGACTTGCAAGAATGATAAAGCAATGTACTTCCACAATATAGCAATATCACATGATAAAAATGAGTGGCAAGTACAAGAGAAATGTAACTTTGCAAGTAAAGTTAAGGGTGCTCATAAATCAATGATATGCTAATGAGATGCAAGCTGTCAAAATGCTTCAATATAAGAGATGCCAAGACTGCAAGATTCCAACATTGAATACTGAAGCACTTTTGAGATTACTGAATAAACTAACATTAAATGCCTCTAGATATGTGTGCTTATTTGAATGTTCTCCACTTATGGCCAAATTCTTCAATGTATGAAATCTTAAATTATCTGTAACCAAGCTTATGAAATGTCATATGAAACACAAGATTACAAGACTTCTTTCAATGATATGCCAATCAAGCACAACAATACTGTATTCCTTTAGCTAGATTGCTTGTTTAGGGTGTTCTTTACATAAAGAAATGGAAATTAGGAACACATGAAATTGAAGTGAAACAAACAAAAATAACCAGAGGTAGATGAGATTGCTAACAGTGATCAAGTTAGAGAAATAACCCAAAACTATATCTAACTATGATATCAATGCAGTCATATCTAACCAATGAAAACAGAAAAGGGAGTTAATAATCAAGAGAGAAAGAAGGAGAGGCTCCCTTTAACACCCTGGGGGATCAGAAAATGATAAATACCTCCACTGCAAACACCAATCCTCAAGCTGCAAGGATAAAAGCACAAGAGAAACAACAGTATATTCAAGTAATAAAGAACCTAGCACCAGACCTAAGAAAGCCCATGGCCTAATTAGATCAGTCACCAAATTATTAAGGCTGTTTGTAAATCATGTATGATCAGATTTGATTATTTTTTTAAGCCTTTAATTACAAAATTTTTATGCAAGAACCCTTCAAAATTTATGCTTGCTTCAGATCTGAAGGTTCTCAGTCCTTTAAGTGACAACTCCTTCAAAAGCAAAAGGCGTTAGTTCAAATCAAATAAGGTATGGGGCAGACTTTCAGAACCTTTCCAAGTGCTCAGATTGCAAAATGGGCAGCTACAAGCCCTCAACAAGTAACAAAAGCCTCTGAATTTGATGGATACAGGCCAGATCGATGAAATAACCCTTCAAATGATAGAATATAATCCTTGCAAAACGAAGAGTTAGCGCTTAAATCAACACAGCAAAGAGCAATCTGTGAAAATTTCAGTTTTGAAATCCTATTGCAGCAACTCGAAATTATTTTTCTAATTGTTAATTAATTTAACAATTTATCTTCTACGACAAATACCAAATAATTCACACTGCGACTTTCACAAACAAACTGTGGAAGAAAATAGTGCTGGAAACTGAGAAAATACTAGCACACACACACATAAAATTAACACAGCTATTTTTCGACAAGTGTCCCTGGAAAAACCCAACGTGGGAAAACTGGTGCAGCGACTGGGGCTTTTATTATTATACAGTAGTGAAAAATTCTGAGTACAACTGGATGTTGAATCTGGCTATCCTACAGAGAAAAATACTAGTAAAAATCTAGTGAGGAATTTTCCTCGCTTCACAGGCAAATCCGGGCTCTCACTGCAGCTCCAAGTGAGCTGTCCAAACTGATCTGCACAAACCTGCATCACCCTTATACTGCATAGTTGTTGCTGTCTCCAAGCTCCACTAAATGTGATGATGAACCTTTTGATAGAGTATAAAGATATCCACTTTGTCCTGTCATGTGTCTTGAGGCTCCACTATCAATAATCCAAGCATTGTCATCATCAAGTGTACCTGTAAAGCCAAGAATCCTTCACTCTTGACTCTTCTAGTTAGATTGTAAATGACCCTTACACCGAATCTTCCTGCAATTTTTAGGAGGTTGAGTCCCATCTTCAAATAGCTTGCCATTGAGAGAGTGATCTTACTTTTAAGACTACCTTCCTTCAAATGATAGCAAACAAAGTGATCTTCAAATAGTACTTCCTTCACCCTAGCTCTGATACCATGTTGAGAAATCAATGCTTGTAGTAATTAAGGTTATGATTCCTCTTTCTTGATAATTACTTGAGATGTGTGTTGGCTTATTTTACTTCTTTACTATATTATCTTTTCATCAAGCAATTACCAAATCAAAAGGTGCATGAAGATCACAAAACAAGGGACACAAGATGTAGGCACTAAGTGAGGGAAAAACCCCTATGAAGGGGAAAACACAGTCAAACTCTTCCTCTAGTAGATTCAAATTAAGATGAGACAATCCAAGATCCTTTTTGACCTAGACAAAGACCTCCTCTAGTCACCAAGCTAGCCCTTCCTTCGAGTATACAAACTCTGCCAAATCCTCCAAGGTTAGCTCCTCAAACATTGCTTCAAACCGGAATTTCGGCTTCCCAACAACAAAAGTTTGGATTTGCAGTTACTGCAAAAATTTCGGCCCCTGCAACTTGCCCAAAACCCTAGAAAACTCGCCCATGTGAGAGAGAGAGAGATGCTCCAAACTTCGATTTTGCTTCTTCCTTGAATTAGGTCTTCTTTCCTGCAATTCACTCTTATTTTTCATCCTCTTTCTCTTGTAGATCGAACTTGTTGAGTGTGTGCTCCAAATGAGTCAAACTGTCTCTATTTATACTGCTTCCACAAGGTCGAATTCCCTCTAACTGGGCTGACTTCTCCAAGACAGGGTCGACTTGGTGAGGAGGGGTAAAATGACTATTTTGACTCAAAAACAAATTTCTTTACATGATGCAAAAGCCCAAGAAGGGTCTAATAAATGTGACAATGACTCTTATGACTCAAGACAAAACCTAGAAGCCGTCGATGGAGGCCATGACCTAGAAAAATAAATAAAAGTTCATGAAACCCATGCTTCAAAATAATTTTTGTCTTACAATAAAAAATCACCTTCTTTTCTTTTTCCAAATACATTATATAATGACTCAAATACAATTATAAAGACTGACACTAGTTACATTCTTCAACACATCGACATGCTCCTCACATTCTTGTGTGCCATCAGCCTCCTGCTCAACCTCCTCCTTAGGCTCCTTATATCTAAAGCCAAGTCTCCACGAGCAAAAGCACCTCCTTTTCTCACCCTCTAACTGCCCTCGTCTTGTCCACTCCTTTTGAGGAGGTTTGGTGCCCTGATTTTGTCGACTTTCCCCACATGGTGTAAATGGATTTACCCCCATGGCCAACGCACCTCTGGTGTCTTTGTCATGAGGATGAAGATGGTCCTAGTTTATCCCCTTATTGCTGCAAAAAATGGGCCCACATTCTTTTTAATTCTATTATTTTCTCATTATTTCCGTGGATTTCTTCCCGAATCCTTTGTGTACTCCATCTTTCTTGTGTCATTGGGATGTCCACACTTTTGCCAATCAGTATGTATGCATGCCCAATACCACCATGATCTTGCTAGCTTCCCCATAGCTGGCCAAGATACCACTGTAATGTTCCAAATTGAAATGTATAACAAATAATAGAGACTTGTACAAGGAAGCAACAACAATAAACAAATTCCAAACATGCACATCAAAATACACAAGAAACTGAGCCAAACAACTGAGCCATTTTATTAATTTAAAAATATGAGTACATAAATTGTTGAAGTTTCTAAGTCTAACTGTTAGAAACCCTTGATGCACTTTACTGATTTATTCGTACCTACTTGTTTTGTTAATTAACAAGTTATTTACCATGTAAATACTGGAAATAAATACAAGCGCATGCTCAACACATTACAAATCATCAACTGAAGGAAACAGAAATAAACACACAAGTGACACCATTGTTTTTGGACTAATGTCCCCGGAAAAACCCAATGCGGGAAAACTGGTGCAACTATTTGAGAGTTTGATTTATTAAGTAGTTTCAAAATACAATATGGGTGCTAAATCTGGCTCAGCCAACAGAGAAAAATCTCAGCTGTAGTACCTCTCTACTTGAAAGCAGATATTCCGGCTGAAACCTCGGATAAACACTCCGGCAGCTCCACAACTCCAATCTGCCCCACGAAACCCCAATGTCAGCCTCTAGGGACTGTGTCAACCTCTCTCTAGCCCAGCGTTAGCCCAACGTCACTCTGGCTTGGCCTGCGTTAGCTTCTGGAGGCACTGCGTCAGTCCTCTGGCCCTTAGCGTCATCCACGCTGGCCCTCTGAGGCACTGCGTAACTCCTGGCTGCCTCTGTGTGAGCCCTGGCTGGTTCTGCGTGAACCCTTGGCTGCTTTTGCGTCTCTCTCTCCGATTACTGTGCTGATCCTCCTAGCACTATCTCTGCCTTTTTGCTTCTGTATTCACTACCCCTTAGCTGCAACTCCAGATCACTCTGTCAACTTTCTCAGCAAACCCAGCCCCAGAAAGTCGAAATCTTGATCTCTTGGTGTATTCTCCAAGTGACCCTCAAGCCTCCTCTTATACTTTTTTCTTTGACAAATCAACGACCGAGATTAAGTCCCTAATCAACGGCTAAGATTAAATCTGGCTTGATCCATGAATTTTGGACCATTCTAGCACTTTTTTATATTAATTCACATTAATATTTTATTTTCCCTAAGTTTAGACTTAGGGACTCCATTAAAAATATTAATTATTTTAATATCCCCAAACTGTTTAGAATCTGCCCAAACCCTTTCTGGGTATTGGAGATCTCATGTGCCTTAGCCTCTCCACCAATTTTTGTGGCTAGAGCACATCCGATGCTACCCCAAATCAACACTCCCTCTTAGCGAGGACTGTGCTCTAGCAATGCTCTTCACTGAGTATCACACTGATCATCTGGCATCGGTACCTGTGCTAATGCTAGGCCTGCTGTCCATCATCTACACTGCTGCATTTTGTACTGCTACCCATGGCCCTACCACTGCCACTGTTGCATCCGTACTGAAACTCCCTCTCATCCTGTTGCATCGTGCTGCCTATAGCATTGTCACTGCTAACTGCTGCACTGCAACCTAGTTACTGAGAAGTAAGTAACTGATCTCCCAACTCTGACATCTTTGTCATGCCAGAGACACCCATGATGCTGAAGCTCCCTTTGTCGTTGACAAGTGCTCCCTCTCTGACCTCTGCAACAACTCCATGCATCCCGCACTGTTGCACACCTCTCTGTGCCATCTTGCACTGGTGCAACACTCATGTGCTTCTCGCAATGCTGCCTCATGCTATCCTGGGAATCCTGCACGGTAGCTCCCTCTGTCGCTCCATCGCATCCGTATCTACTGACATCCGCCAATACTACTACTCCTCTTCAAGGCTTCCGTAGCAAGGTCTAATACAAGAGGCTGGGTACCTCGAGGATCCTGCCCCTCATCGCCTGTAGTCTGTCTGACTACAACTCGATGTCTCCCCACTTCTGCTCAAGTGGTGTGTGTGCACTCATGGCATAGTGATCGTCTGTCTCCACTTCCTTCTCTGCCCTTGCTGGTGCATCCTTGGTCTTCGAGGCCTCTCCATTGCTCTTCTTCCTTGGACACTGGGTCGCATAATGACCCAGCTCCGCACAGTGGAAGCATTTGACTTTGGAGAGGTCCTTCTTCTTCCATTTCTCCTGCTTTCCCTCAGATGCTAGGGCAGCATCCACCTTCTCCTCCTTGATTCTGATCCCCTTGCGCTGTTTCCTGCCTTGCTCAGCCTTATGATCTCTTCTTGGCGAAGAGCAGCCCACATTTCCTCCCAATCTGGAAGGGTTGCCTTGCCTAAACACCTCCCAGTGTTCCGAGACTGCGTTCAGGGCTGTTCTCACCATCAATTCTTGATATGGCGTGGCCCCTATGGAAGTCAGCTAATCGCGGATCTCCTTCAATCGACTGAGGAAGGGGTCGATTTGTTCTCCCTTCTACATCTGGTATGATCGTAGTTGATTTTCTAGTAACATCCTTCTCTACACAGAAGTATGCTGGTACAATTTTTTTAGGGCCTCCCGCATCTCATTTGCCGTTTCCTTTTCAGCAGTATGTGGTACTACATGGTCCTTGACCCCATCAAGAATGATGCTCTTGGCCCTCGCCATTGCCTCCTCATACTTGTTGTTATCAGTTGGGTCAATTGGGATAGCTATCTTCCTCAAGGCAAAGTGCTGACATGATTCTTGTCTAGAACGGATAAGATTCTGGCCTTCCAGACTACGAAGTTTGAGGCTCCGTACAGTCTGTCCTGGTCTCTTACCCTGTTCACTGCCATCTCCCTGCTCCTCTACTTCCCTCCTAGAAATTCTTGGTGTGACTCCCTCTGAGCCTCGATTTCCCTCCTGGAAACCCTTTTGCCAATGTCAAAATGCCCCCACTCCGATCCTTAGTGCCACTGCACCACTGATCTAGATTTCTTGGCTAGAAACCCTCGGTAGCAACTCCCTCCACGTTGGTCTTGCCTTGTTAGGTACTGTTCTGACTACAGTACTAGCTATAGTCCTCAAGACGAAGTGCTTAACATGATTCCTGTCTAGAACGGATAAGATTCTGGCCTTCCAGACTACGAAGTTTGAGGCTCCGTCCAGTTTGTCTTGGTCTCTTAGCTCGTTCACTGCCATCTCGCTGCTCCTCTACTTCCCTCTTGGAAGTTCTCGGCGTGACCCCCTCTAAGCCTCGATTTCCCTCCTGGAAATCCTTCTGCCAATGTCAAAATGCCCCCACTCCGATCCTTAGTGCCACTGCACCACTGATCCAGATTTCTTGGCTAGAAACCCTTGGTAGCAACTCCCTCCACCTTGATCTTGCCTTGTTAGGTATTTTTCTGACTACAGTACCCCACCAGCTCCACTCTGCAACTTACCCACAGCCTCCTAAACCCCAACAAACTGAAGTTTAGAGCTCTAGGCTTTGCGCAATCCGGGCACCGGCAAGTCAACCTCCTCAGCCAACTGCATCAACCCTCCTGGCCTCTGCGTGAGCCTATCTTTGCCTCCCTCAGCCTCTGCGCTGCCTCTTCCTGGCTCAATTTTTATGACGCATGCACTGTGTCACCCCTTCCTTGCTGCTACTCTGCTAGGAATAGCTTTTGTCACTTGGGACGACTATTTTCTGCTACTGCTGCTCTGCTCAGTTGATGTCCTCAGTTCTCCTATGATTTGCAACCACACTCTGATACCATGTTGAAGTTTCTAAGTCTAACTGTTAGAAACCCTTCATGCACTTTACTAATTTATTCCTACCTACTTGTTCTGTTAATTAACAAGTTATTTACCACGTAAATACTGGAAATAAATACAAGTCCTACCTACTTGTTCTGTTAATTAACAAGTTATTTACCATGTAAATACTGGAAATAAATACAAGTGCATGCTCAACACATTACAGATCATCAACTGGAGGAAACATAAACAAACACACAAGTAACACCGTTGTTTTTGGACTAATGTCCCTGGAAAAACCCAATGCGGGAAAACCGGTGCAACTATCTAAGGGTTTGATTTATTAAGAAGTTTCAGAATACAATCTGGGTGCCAAATCCGGCTCACCCAATAAAGAAAAATCTCGACAGTAGTACCTCTCTACTTGGAAGCAAATATTCCAGCTGAAACCTCGGATAAACACTCTAGCAGCTCCACAACTCCAATCTGCCCCACGAAACCCCAACGTCAGCCTCTAGGGATTGCGTCAACCTCTCTCTGGCCCAGCGTTAGCCCAACGTCACTCTGGCTTGGCCTGCGTCAGCCTCTGGAGGCACTGCGTCAGTCCTCTGGCCCTTTGCGTCACCCACGTTGGCCCTCTGAGGCATTGCGCAGCTCCTGGTTGCCTCTGCGTGAGCCCTGGCTGGCTCTGCGTGAACCCTTGGCTGCTTCTGCGTCCCTCTCTCTAGCTATTGCGCTGATCCTCCCAGTGCTATCTCTGCCTCTTTGCTTCTGTATTCACTGCCCCTCAACGGCAACTCTGATCACTCTCTCAACTTTCTCAGCAAACCCAACCCCAAAAAGTCGAAATTTTGATCTCTTGGTGTATTCTCCAAGTGACCCTCAAGCCTCCTCTTATACTTTTCTCGTTGATAAATCAACAGCCGAGATTAAGTCCCTAATCAATGGCTAAGATTAGATTTGGCTTGATCCATGACTTTTGGACCATTCTAACACAATTTTATATTAATTCACATTAATATTTTATTTTCCCTAAGTTTAGACTTAGGGACTCCATTAAAAATATTAATTATTTTAATATCTCCCAAACTGTTTAGAATTTGCCCAAACCCTTTCTGGGTATTGGAGATCTCATGTGCCTTAGCCTCTCCACCAATTTTCGTGGCTAGAGCACATCCGATGCTACCCCAATCAACATAAATGGTAAGGAATGACAGAACCTGGGCTTGCTATGCAAGCTACGCAAACCCTAGGTGAGTTCTCTCTAATCCAACTAGTGGAAATGGCTCCCACAAAATCTGCGCATTGCCCAGAAATTCTACTAACTGTTGCTAGCAGGAAACTGAAATTTTGACCTCAATAATGCCCGGATCGATATGAAATTGCAGCCACAGACTCGTCTCCTATGACCCAGAAATACCCAAAAAAGGTTTGGCCTAAATCCAATCCAAAATCTAACCCACAATGTGATGCAAACTGCCTAGTTAACCAACAATACGCCTTACTATAAGAATGTATGATTTTGACCCGAATATTGCCCAAAAAATTCTATAAAATTAGCCATAGGCTTCTCACACCCAAACCAACAAAACCAGAAATCGTTTGGGCTAATTGCAGTTGACCTGAAATGCCCAAAATATATCAAATTTCAAACTACACAGTTTCGCGCCTAACTAGAGAGAAATTGTTGATAAATGATAAAACTCTCCTGCAAATGGATGAGAAATTGTGAACAAATATCCTTCGGCAAATAGCTATCACTCCCAACTAAAAACTCCAGGCAAATACCAGCACCAAACACCAACAAAAGCGTTGTTCTCCAACCCCTGCACAAGCTCTATAAGAGAAAATTAAGCCTAATCAAAAGATACAGGAAAAACTCTGAAAATGGTGCCAGGCTCCTCTAACCATTAGAAAATCTCCTGCCAATGCCCAAAACCTGTAATAGAAAGATGTTGCTCCAAATAATCTTTGAGGTTTGTCTTCTGCGCCTAGAAATAGTGAACTTCTGAGTGAATAGTCTGCAATAAACTCCAATGGAAGTCTTGAAAGAAACTCCCCACTCGAAGTTCTTTGAAATGAAGATGAGTTTCACTTGAAACTCTTGAGCTAAACAACTCTGCTTCTCTTGTGTTGAACAACCTCCAAGAGAGAGTTTGATCTTCAAAAAATAATGAGCAAAAGATGCAAAAGTGAAGCCCCAATGTGCTATTTAAAGATGCTGGTCCTTTTTCCCTTCGTGGTCCCCTCTCTCCACAAGTTCAAACTCCCCTTCTTTTCTCTTTCCTTCTCCTAGTTCGAATTTCTCAAGGGGGCCAAATTTCCCTCTTTGGTGGTCCCCATATTTCACTTAACAAAAATTAATTCCTTTTTCCTCTAATGTTTGTTTCTCCTTTTTCCTCCAAAAATTAAGTGGGGCCTCCATAACCCACTTTTCCTAAGTTTTATATACCAAAATATTCCTTAACGCCAAAATTGCAAAAATGAGGATTTTACTTGGAAAATTATTTATTGGGGACATGACAGTCCTCCTCACCAAAAATTGCTTGTCCTCAAGCAATGCTTGAACACGCACCCTCTTAATTAGCTGACACAAATGTCTACTACAATCAACCCTGGGGTCCCAAATATACCACTGAGTTATCCTTGTCCCTAGCACTATCCTGTCATAAGGGAATTCTCCGACACCAAGTTCCCGAGCCATCCTGATCAATGTGAATCACCCCTTGCTCCACTCACTGTCCAACCTGGTACATGCACTTGAAGCCCTTTCCATATTGTCAGTAAGTAGAACATCATGATAATATAAAGTCTTGACTGAATCCTCGTGCAACTGCACTACTGAGTTACCCATCTCATGCACTCCAAGGGTGGACTCCTAAAGATACAATCGAACCCCTGTGGAGATGAATCTTCGCTCACATGAGCTCCCTCTGATCTCCTCCTGCTGGTCATCCTGCCATGCTGGTGAAGTTTCCACGCCAACAAAAAACCACTAAAACCCAATGGAAGATCTGAATGATCTTCCCCTATAAGAACCAACTCATCCCTAAGGGTAATTGAATTGCCGAAACCTGTGATGCCAGGATCCCATGCCCATCGCAGTGTGATACTGCCTTGCTCACATTGCAACACCCTGGTCATGACTGACTGCCCAACATGCTCGTATTGGAGCCTCCTCTCTTGTAACACTCGGCCACAATATCTGGCACGATCAAGGCTATGCCCATCTTGCAAGGGCAACTCATTAACGCCAGAGTCTACCACTCCATGGCTAGCCTTGATTGTGAGCAACAATCAGATTCGCCATATGATGAAAACCGCAGTGATTCCCCATGTGCCAACTGGAGAATGAACTGAATCACCTGCTATCATGGGCATACTCACCACAAAGTGGAGAAATCCATTAGTCGACTGGATCCGATCTCGTAACCACATGGAAGTTCACAACTCCCACTCCTCACTGGCTGTCGTTGTGAAGCCTTGCTATTTGCTAGAACCCATCGGTGCCTTGTGTTTGACTCCTATATGTAATCAGATGACCACCAGTCATCAAGAACTAGTCCCATACATGCCAGACTACCCTGCTCTTGCCATACCACACAACGAACTCTACTATCTCAACTCCTGATGATGCACCTGGACACTATCTTGTAGATGAGGTCTACCATCCATTGTACCTCGTGCTCATATATCGCGTTGGTCTATCCTGCCGAAAGTGCATGATCCAGGAGGATCTTGTTAGATCAGTTACACAGGTTCAGTGTCGTCATCAGCATTCAATCCGGTGTCGTCAGCTTCAACAGTAATGTTTATGGTTCAGGCTGTCTAATAATGTATATGGTTTTTCATGGTGTTCAGTGAATATGGTTTGGTACCTGGTTTTCGACATGTGGTTGTCGTCAGTTCCACTAGGATATGGTTTTTGACATGTGGTTGTCGTCAGTTCCACCAGGATATGGTTTTCGACATGTGGTTGTCGTCAGTTCCACCAGAATATGGTTTTCGACATGTGGTTGTCATCAGTTCCACCAGGATATGGTTATCGTCCATTTTACAGGATTTGGTTGTCGACAGGTTTGTCGTCCATTTTACAGGATTTGGTTGTCGACAGGTTTGTCGCCAATGTCACTTAGTGACAATTGGTTGTAAATGGGTTTTTTTATTATTTGATGTAAAGTCTTAAATGACTAAAACCCTAAACCTAGGACATTATGTTAATCAAAACCTAAAAAGCCTAACCTAACCAAAACCCAAAACCTATGTATTAAAAATACATTACAATACCTTAACCTAAGGTATAAACCCTATTAGACCATGTATCAATTCTAAATGTATTAAAAAAACACATTGACCTAAGTTAAAAAACCCTCTCGGGCTATCCAAACAAACCATAATATAAAAATGTTACAAAAAAAGCATTACAAATTGTAAAACAATCATAACCATGGGCCTTAACCGCGTGGGTATGGAGACCATGGTAGCGAACACGTGAATAAAGTCTAACCGTTGGGAATAAACCACCGGGCTTGGAAATCGCGGAGGAGACCACAGTGGGACCGCGGCCATGTGAACAATCGTGGTGGCAGTCAACCGCCAACAGTTCATCGTAAACCGCCATCTGCTAGCCACATTGGAAACTGTTATCATGTGAGCAGGCAGATGATAATCGGGCGGAGTTCACCTGACCGCAGTGCTAATCGTGCGGGGACTGTGATATGTGAACAGGTTACAGTCGGAGGTTATGTCAACCGGAACCGCCGGAGGAAACCGTAATATGTTAACCACAGGAGCACCGTCAGCCGAGATCATTGGAAAGTAGCTGTCACATGCACTATCTCCTCCTCCGCGCAGTTAGTGAACAACGAACGAACTTCGCATTAACATAAGGTTTATATTTGGGTTTTGTTATAGTTTTGGGCTAAAAATTAATTCAAAGCCCATGTATAGTGTCCCTAGGTGTCAAAACATGGTAAGACCGAGACCAAACAAACCCTGAAGTCAACTCATGCACTCCTAAACTCAGCTTGAGGAGGTTAGAATGTATTTGCAGGGTTTAAAAGGATGTTTTTGCTCATTGAAGTGGATTAGAGTGGTTTTGAGTTTCATGTGCAGGCTCTGGAGGGATATAGGCTGTTTTGCTTTCAGTGTAACAGGAGCATCCAGAGTCAGAATTGGGAACCGTGACAGGCATTGGAAAGCTGGTTCAAAGAGCTTTCTTATGACAGTGACCAGAAGTGCCTGCATGCACATTCAGTTCGGTCAAATTGCTGTGTAATCGACCTCTTCAGTTTCAATCCTAATAAAGCGGTTGCCCATCTTGAAAGCAGACCCGGAGACGTAGTCCATCAGGGACGAACTTCGTAATCAATCCTACTGTCTGGTATCGCTGTGTATTTTCTGTTTTTACTATTGTTTTGCATCTTGCTTATGTTTTCTCATTTGTCGTAAAGTTTTCTTCTCAAGCAGTTCTCATGGTTTCAACACTTTCAGTTAACATTCTATTCATTAATGGCATAATCAATTCTACTTTAGTTTTAGCATATGATCATTTGAGATCATATAATTTGGTATCAAAGCAGGTTGTGTTTGTAGTATTTTCCATTGAATGTTAACCAGGTTGAAGTCGCAACGTGGAGAAGGAATCCTCGAGCAGATTGATCAAGAGATTGGAAAGCGAAGAGTTGTTCATAAGTCGACCATGACAGGATCTGATGTAGGTGAAATGCCAGAAACTAAGATGAGTGATGAACAGTTTCAGCAAGCATTCTTGAATATGCAGCAGATATTGGGAGAACTCTACGAAGACAAGAAGGCGAGAGATGCAACTTCTTCTTCAAAGACATCGAAGAAGGACAAAGGTAAAGGCAAGGCTGATAAACCACCTTCACCTCCATCATCTCCATCATCATCATCTTCTTCTTCTTCTTCTTCCAATGCAAAATCTGAAACAGAAAAGAAACCTAAGAAAACATCTCTTTTGAAACTTGATGTAAAATTTGAGTTACCTATTTATGATGGTGAAATGAATCCTGAAAAGCTAGATAATTGGATTAAGCAGTTAGAAGTGTATTGTCGTATTCAGAACATTTCTGATGATAAAACAAAAATTCAGTTAGCTACACTTAGAATGGGGGGAACAACTTTAATCTGGTGGGAAAGTAAAACTTAGATAGATGTAAAGCGAAAAGGAAAAGTCATCTCTTCATGGTCTAAGTTTTTAAAAGCTCTTAGGAAACAATTCTATCCTTTAGGATACATGCAGCAAGCTGTTATTGATTGGCAGCATTTGAGGCAAGGTAAAGGGCAGAGTGTTCAGGAGTTTACTCAGGAGTTCAGAAAGAAAGCATTGGCGCTTGGTATTTCATTGGATACACGTGAAACTTTATTAAAATACATCGACAGTTTACATTCATATTTGCAGCATACATTATTGATGTTTAATCTTGATGATTTTGATGAAGTGTGTGTTCAGGCCATACATATTGAATCAGGTGGCAGACCATTCAAGTTTTCACCGCAATCATCCAAAGAGTTGGAAATCAAAGATTCCAATGACAGTAAAGGGAAGAACAATTCGAAGAGAAAGAAATCAGCGATAGCTCAGAAGGAAAGACCTACTTGTTCTCATTGCCAGAGAATCGGTCATGATGAATCTAAGTGTTGGAAACTTCATCCAGAACTTAAGCCCAAAAAGTTCCTTAAGGAGAAGGATGAAAAGAAGGCAATTGCAGCAGTCCAACAAGATCTAGGTTCCGATTCAGGTGATGAAAGGAGGATAACTGCCATGGTTACGACAGGTAAAACTTCTGACACTGGTTCAAGTTTGAATACTATTGCATCTTCATCAAACATAAATCCTTCAAATGAGGATAAAAGAGTTGAATTATTTAACATAAGGATAACTTCTAAGCACACAAAGATAGATACAATGTTTGACAGTAGATCACACGAATTTAATATCTAAATATTTAGTTAAGAGTTTGGGTTTGGAGACACGGAATCATCCAAGACCTTACCCATTAGGATGGCTAAATAAATCAACTCAGATAAAAGTCACAAAACAGTGTCGATTAAGATTTGCCATTACAACTAATTACATTGATGAAGTGGAATTAGATGTGGTTCCAGTAGACATATGTGGAGTTGTCTTAGGAAGTCCTTATCTTTATGATCGTGATGCAGTATTTTATAGAAGAGAGCATAAATATCACCTTAAGAAAGATGGGGTTGAATTTATTGTCAGGGCACATCAAAGTAAAAATCACTTGAATTTAGTTGTTGCTAATCAGATGAAGTGATTAATAAGTTCAAATAAAAGATTTGTAATCATGTGTGTAAAGGAACAACATAAGAAACAACATGATGTTTGTTCAGGTTATGAGTCTCAGCTTAAAGATAGTTTGATCAAAGAGGTAGAAACTTTTCCAGTTCTATTTAAAGAAACCAAACATCTTACTCATAAGCAGGGAATACAACATGAGTTACAGTTGATGCCTAAAGCTCCTCTTCCTAATGTCAGAATGAATCAATTCAATCCAAGTTTGGAAAATATCAGTTACCGGGATGCAGGTCAGTATTGGGGAAAGTCAGTGTTAAATTTCTCTTGTATTGTGTCACCATTTCATGTTTCAAACAGTTTGGAAGCCTCTTTTCAAGTGGAGAGGAAGCCCATTTGTTTTCATATCAAAGCCTTTTCTAAAGCAGTGTCAAAGTATCTAAGGGAAACTTATGCATCAGGGGAAAGTGCTAATCAATGGAAACATCATTTAATGAATAAGGAGAAGTGATTCAAACAAATCAACAACTAATTCAATACTTTCAAAATCAAACTAAGTTGCAGTAGTTTCCATATTACAGTTTGATGGGTTTATTGCAACAAGTTCACTTAGTAATCAGGAATCAGTCAAGTATATCAAGTCAAGTAGCTAGTATAATGTCAAAAATGTCTTTGATTGTCCATGTCATTCCGCAATGTAGATTGTTAATACATGTCAATGGTATTGAACAATATCCTGTAGAGACTGTTTTCAAAGATGATTATGAATCACTAACTCATGGTATTTTGTGGAAAGAAATCAATTGCCATGTTCATAACAGGTTGTTTGACCATCGTCGCAAGTTTTACATATTGCAGATGGAAGGAACAGGTCACCGATTCAAAATGTGCCATGGTCAGCATCATCAGGGTCATCATTTTCAGGTGGTTGATCGAATGTATTGGTACATCATCATGGCAAGGTGGAAAGTGAGGGAGCTCTACCCTCATCGACTATCTGTTTAAGTCAAACTTTTGTGGTCCAAAAGCTTTCAAGTGGAGAGGATTGATCTAGGAGGATCTCGTCAGATCAGTTACACAGGTTCAGTGTCATCATCAGCATCCGATGTCGTCATCTTCGACAGTAATGTTTATGGTTCAGGCTGTCCAATAATGTATATGGTTTTTCATGGTGTTCAACGAATATGGTTTGGTACTTGGTTTTCGACATGTGGTTGTCGTCAGTTCCACAGGATATGGTTTTCGACATGTGGTTGTCATCAGTTCCACCAGGATATGGTTTTCGACATGTGGTTGTCGTCAGTTCCACCAGGATATGGTTGTCGACATATGGTTGTTGTAAATTTTACAGGATTTGGTTGTCGACAGGTTTGTCATCATGTGACGTTTGTCGCCAATGTCACTTAGTGACAATTGGTTGTAAATGGGTTTTTTTTATTATTTGATGTAAAGTCCTAAATGACTAAAACCCTAAACCTAAGACATTATGTTAATCAAAACCTAAAAATCCTAACCTAACCAAAACCCAAAACCTATGTATTAAAAATACATTACAATACCTTAACCTAAGGTATAAACTCTATCGGACCATGTTTCAAGTCTAAATGTATTAAAAAAACACATTAACCTAAGTTAAAAAACCCTCTCGGGCTATCCAAACAAACCATAATATAAAAATGTTACAAAAAAAGCATTACAAATTGTAAAACAGTCATAAACGCGGGCCTTAACTGCGTGGGTATGGAGACCATGGCAGCGGACATGTGAATAGAGTCTAACCGTCGGGAATAAACCACCGGCTTGGAAACCGCGGAGGAGACCGCAGTGGGACTGCGGCCATGTGAACAATCATGGTGGCAGTCAACCGCCAACAGTTCACTGTAAACCGCCATCTGCTAGCCGCGTTGGAAACTGTTATCATGTGAGCAGGCAGATGATAACCGGGCGGAGTTCACCTGATCACAGCGCTAACCGCGCAGGGACTGTGATATGTGAACAGGTTACAGTGGGAGGTTATGTTAACCGGAACCGCCGGAGGAAACCGTAATATGTTAACCACCGGAGCACCGTCAGCCAAGACCGTCGAAAAGAAGCTGTCACATGCGTTGTCTCCTCCTCCACGCGGTTAGCGAACAACTAACGGTCTTCGCATTAGCATAAGGTTTATATTTGGGTTTTGTTACAGTTTTGGTTTAAAAATTAATTCAAAGCCCATGTATAGTGTCCCTAGGTGTCAAAACATGGTAAGACCAAGACCAAACAAACCCTGAAGTCAACTCATTCACTCCTAAACTTAGCCTGAGGAGGTTAGAATGTATTTGCAGGGTTTAAAAGGATGGTTTTTCTCATTGAAGTGGATTAGAGTGGTTTTGAGTTTCATGTGTAGGTTCTGGAGGGATATAGGTTGTTTTGTTTTCAGTGTAACAGGAGCATCCAAAGTCAGAATTGGGAAATGTGACCGGCGTAGGAAAGCTAGTTTAGAGAGCTTTCTTATGACAGTGACCAGAAGTGCATGCGTGCACATTCAGTTCGGTCAAATTGCTGTGTAATCGACCCCTTCGGTTTCAATCCTAATAAAGCGGTCACCCATCTTGAAAGTGGACTCGGAGACGTAGTCCATCAGGGATGAACTTCGTAATCAATCTTGCTGTCTGGTATCACTGTGTATTTTTTGTTTTCACTACTATTTTGCATCTTGCTTATGTTTTCTCATCTGTCGTAAAGTCTTCTTCTCAAGCAGTTCTCACTGTTTCAACACTTTCAGTTAACATTCTATTCATTAATGGCATAATCAATTCTACTTCAGTTTTAACATATGATCATTTCAGATCAGTGCATCATGCGGCTCCCTCACGATCATCTCTCTAAGTGTGGGCTTCGGGGCAGAACATATGATAACTCTGTTCTTAACAATTGTTGAGAATATACCTATAGGTATACCTATATATGACATGTGATGTAAAACATCTTGGCATGCAACGTAAATATACTTTTCCACCTTTTGCTCAAGCATTACTATGCTCACACCCTCCTTGCTGAACTTTGCTTGAAGAAAGCTTCTTTTGCCAAAATTTCAACATGGCATGTCAAGTATCCATCATGTCGAACAAATGAGCCTTTATTGAATTTTGGACCCAAGCACCTTATGCATTGGGATCCATGAAATGGCTCAGGGAACGTGAAAATGGTCAAATATAGTCTTCTCTGCAATTTGCCTTGTTGAATAAGAATGAATAATTTAACTATAGGTATGCCGCTGTTGAGATGATCCTATAGGTATACTGCTGTTGAGAATATAACATAGGTTCTCCTAGCGGTTCTTAACATTTTCTATTGTTTCCTATTTTTTAGGGATATTGCTATTTTTGGCATGTATATTTATAGCAATGTGACATGTGGCAGCTTCTGGAATGGGAAAAAGGCAAGATCTGGACCCATAGATGAGTCATCAGTGACGTGGCAAGGCACATGGGTCCATTGGAAGGCTTTTATAGTTATCAGAACGCACGAGTAAGTTGCTTGTATGGATGGAGGTGTGATGTGGCATTGGGTCAAGTTAACTAGAAGTAGTGATAGTTGACGAGGATGCTTAATCATGTGGACATGAGTGAGAACTACTTCACGACAATTTATATTTGGTTGCTTCCAGTTTATCTCCTCTCTCCTAGTGCACATTGGTTTTCTAGTGATATTCCACTCTACTCAAGCGAGTTACCAGTAAACTAATGCACATTAAATTCTCCTCTAGTTCAAATTTGCTCAAATTATACTGAAAGATATTTTTATCTCATGATAACTCAGAGCTACTTTAGTGGAACTCAAGCATTGGCCATTTAACTCAATTTTTTCTTCGGTTTAGTTTTAGTTGAATGGAAAGTTGACTCTACATCACTTATCAGTGTGCTTTGATCCTCTTTGCATGAAGAATTCGACTTCCCTTACTCCCTATTGTGTATTGGAGGAGATGAAGGGTTATGTATATAGGTGTGAGCTATTGGTTCAGGAGATTGTCTCTAGCAGCAACATATACTATCTTTCTCTCATGTCTCCCTTTCTTTCTCCCTTCTAGCTTCTATTCTACTGTGTCTGAATCTCATTGTCATCAGTTCTGTAATAGTCATCTTGGTGCAGACAACCTCCTATCCTTTGTAGAACAAAGCTCGATTTTGATTTATTCTATCTTTCTGGGTAGTTCTATGTCTCAATATTTATCTTATGCAATATTACAAAAGTTTCTACGTCTTTTTCATTGGTTAAATTTGCCATTTAAACACGCTTTCTGTTTGTTTTATTTTCCATTTAAAAGTTGATGGCAGAGATTATTCCACCATTTAACATGCAAAGTATTTAACTCTTTTCTCCCGTAACTTGCTGTTCAAACAACCATTGCATTGCTGTTTTTCTATGTTATTTTGCAGATTTTTGGGTGGAAATAGTACATGCAGGACTAGGGACTCCCCCTTGTGGTTGGAAAGCACCAACCTGAACGGAGAGGGAAGTGTGTACATGATACAAGGGGCACTTTTTTCCCTATATGTTGCATTGATATTTCTTATCCTAGGTTCATCAAATAATCTAATTTTGGAAGGGGTAAAAATCTGTGCTAACAGGAAGTAAGATAGACAACTACCATAGCCTTTGGGTTTATGATGCAAGAGATTTTAGACATATTGGCAAGGGTTAAAAATTCTCTTACATATAAACCGAAGGGTTAGCTCAACTGGTTGTCCTAAAAATAGAGAGAGAAGTAACTCCATGCCTCGATAATTAGATAGAAGAATGATAGATACGCTTCTTCGAGGGGGCAACCTCCTTTTACAATAGAACATATGTACAAGATGATATGCTTATAAACCTAGCCCCCCTTGAGAATTATATATATATATATATATATAGGAGACAAGTGTACAATTACAATTAAAAGGTCTAGCCGACAACACTAATATAACAATAGAAATGTAATAACTCAATATCTAGGGCTTATTTGAGGATTTATGCTTAACACGGGGCTTTTCCTAGGGATTAGCACCAATGTTGTTGGGAATTTGGTTAGTTCCATGTTGACAGGTGCTCAATTTGACTCTCCTTGGGTGAGGTGCTGTAGTCTATGTTGATGGGTTTACTAGGAATCCCATATATAAATTACCACTTGGATATGCCATCCATAAATTATCCCTTGGGAGCACCCTCATAAATACTTTTGGAGAATGTATAAGTCAGCCATATGTCTTGGAGAACTCCTTCTCTGACCTTTTGGCCAATCAAAATGCTTCAAGAAAGGTGCAACCTTGAAAGATGTGCCATGCTTTCCATCCTTCACCAAGTATAACTCTAATATTGACAAGTCTTCTTTAGAAAGTGGAGCGCTCCCTCAAATGTGCTCATGACATATGCCAGATTGCTCTGAAATGGGAAGTAATGCATCAAATTGTAGGATTATTCATAGAAGAATGAGATCATCCTCCTCTAAATCCAGATCAAGTTCTTCTACGTAGAGCAGTGGTAAAGGTATTTAAGAAAAATATTTAACTTATGTTTCTGTTTTCGCTTAACATTGTAATGTTAAGAGGGGGTGAGGAGTAGAATGCTCCAATAGTAGATATAATCTAATGTAAAAGTCACATTCATATAGTGACTGTTATAATGATAATTAGATATTATAAAATAAGATAATTAACCTGTACAGGTGATGCAGCTACCTAGCAAATTAAATAAAAGGGGATCAACCCCATTGTATCAGAATTATTTCATTGTAATAAACAATATATTTTACATTCGTTCCTCTCTATTATGTATCTCTTGTTCAAAATCCAACATGCATGTGGCTTTGTTCAGAACTAAAGACTGTCAATCTAGAATGAGAAGGAAATTGGTATTTTCCTCATTAAATTTCCCGAAATCCCTGCTAGCAGATTGAAGATACCTATAGGTGTTAGGTACAAATTCATGAAATCAGTAGCTAATATTTTGTCACACTTAGGGTGTGAGATGCTGAAGTCAATTTTTTATTTATCTATTCGCAGGTGCATGAAATACGCGATGTATTTTGGGATGGGATTCCTACTCCAGGTGCCTCATGGTTGCGGGAGCAGCCCCTTGATCAAAAATGGCAACAGGTTGTTTTGATACCAGCTTGTGGAGGTCTGGTAGTTGGAATTTTGAATACTCTAAGAAGTAGCCTTGAAAGTTATTCAGAAGGGATTCACTTGTCTGATATTAAGGCATCTTTCAGGTCATTTCTAAAGACTGTGGCTGCTACTGTCACTCTTGGTACGGGCAATTCTCTAGGTCCAGAGGGACCAAGTGTTGAAATAGGTTCATCAATAGCACAAGGGATTGGAAAGATATTGCAATGCAGCAAGGGAACGAGATTATCTCTTATGGCTACGGGGTCAGCTGCTGGAATTTCCTCAGGTATGTATGGTAGTTTCTTAATTCCTTATCAGTCTCGAGGGCCAGTTTTCTGTCCTTTTGTTTTTGTTTTGCTTATTAAAATTTCTCTAGATGATTGCATTTTTTGTTTTTTATTTTTTTAAAGGAAAAATACATTATATAACAGTTTCTAATTAAAATCTGTAATTATAGGTCTGTTATATGCCATCCCTGAGCAGTGGTCATAGCAAAATGTTAACTGTGGCTAAATTATGATCAAAATGTATCACCATAACATAATTCATTCAAAATTGGGGCTATTAGCACACAGAAGATACAGATAACAATGTTATTAGAACCAGACTGCCATGGTATCTGTTACCCACCAAAATGGGTAACCCCACAGGAGAAAACTTTTCTCCTACATTTGACAGCCAGCCAGCGGCCCCTGCCAACCAGCATTAGCTGATGATATGCCATATGCCTCCGCCAATTGCTTCAGCCATATGTTTCTCACCCATCCGGCACTTGCATTTGGACGAAGGTGGGCTACCATTCAAAAGGTACTTTGATCATTTTGCAATCGGGTGCCTATACTTGTTGTTTTTGGGCATTTAGCATGGATTTGGGGTGATCTAGAAGATTGATAGACATTGACCGTGATCTTGTTCTCTCACCTCACTGGGGGGTGGGGGGGTTAATCTTTGATCCTAGTCTAGTGGGACCTCCCTTAAGGCCGTTTCGATTATAGGAGGGGTACTACTTGGAAAGCCATGATTGAGATAGCGTGTTCCATCTTCCCTATGTCATGCTTAACACCTTCCATCCTACATTACAAGCCCATATTTCACCTCCATTCTTTGAGTACAACTTGTCATTGATTCTTGGGGATCTGGCACTCACATGTTCACATATCTTGAGTAGGTTCTAGAAACTTTGCCTTGGGAGGTTGATGCAGCTAAAAGAAACAAAAAAACATATCATGGCCACAACGAAATAAAGGAAAGAAAACTAAAAAATGCAAAAGATGGCCGGGACATAAAGATTAGCACATGGGCAAAAGCCTAGCATGAGCTCTACCTACCACATATGGCTATCACCCGGTTCCTTAGCACATGATGCTCCATTGCATCAGAAAGGAACCCTTGCACGTCCCAATTCCGATGAGCAATAAACCTAGTCATCTTAAAGGGGTAATACAATTGTTACATCATAAAAAGCAAGCTCTAACCCTTGAGCTAGAAGCAGTAATACAAGGAAAAATCAAGAAGTAAAAGTCACACAAGAGGGGTGCAAAAACCAAGGCCGAGTTGGTAACTCATGCATCCACAAATGCTCCCTCCTCGCATCTATACGCTTGGGATGTGGACATCCCCATTAACCGGTCCCTTTCACTAGGACACTTAACCATGAAACCTTCTCCCCTCCATTGCCATCATTATCATTCACTAACACCTGTCAATTGAAGGGTGGACCAGGGAATTTTTTCTTCCCCTTAGGGGCTAGAAGCACCTAATAGGGTTGACCTTTAACCACCCCTACCTAAGGGGAAAACACCTTTGTGAGATCAAGGTTCTAATTTTGGAAGGGGATCCTTATTTGAAGTATGAAATTGCCCTTAACATTGAAGTTTGGTTCACTTAGATGCATTATTGATCTTGGTCCCTAATGATTTGTTTCTTTCACTAGAATCCATGTTGTTCTTGTCAGTTGGTTTAGCAGCCCAGGTCATAGGCACCCACTCCACCGGTACCTAGGTCCATCATAGGAGTACATTAGCACTAGTAAGTGAAGCATTGAGAGTTGGGAGCCTCCTAGTAGCATCATTGGATGACACGTCCCTGAGTAGGTCCAACACCCATGACGTTGGTTGAATTTGACCTAGATTTGAGGATTCTTTAGGATGACACAACTGGACCCAGCATGCCCCTAGGCTGGCCTTAATACAACTTGATGGGCAACAACTGATTCAAAGCCTAGATGAGGATGGTATCACACTAAGAGACTAGGGAGGGCTTGTTGCATTAGCAGAAGCCTTAGCGCTAGAACAAAGGAGGCCTCATTTAGCAATTGGAGACCCATGGAGACCACTTTATGGCACCCCAGCTAGATCTTGGGATGCCATAGGAGGTAATGACGTAAATTTGAGGGCTAACCTTCAATTCGTGGATTTCACCGGCTTCTACACCTTGGACACCTCATCACTCTTGGACATGGCATTTGGAGTATTTATCGTTGATGACGTTAGCATGGGAGAGCTTATGGCTCACACGTGTGGGCTAATTAGGGCATATTTCGATAAAGCTAGCGGGTTGGTTTGTAACCTAAGCACATTTTAGCATCAAATTTGTTTTAGGGGCTTTTGTAGGCTAATTGTTAGTCCTAATCCTCATATAACTAGAGGATAGGCTTATTGTATTGGATCATTATCACTTGTGACTTATTTTGGCCCTCTTGGAGATTTTCGACCTTGTTTTCTTGTGGAGTTGTGACTCTATGGTGTACTTTGCTATTTGGAGCTATTTCTTTGGTCTTGGAGATGTTACTTTGGAGCAATAACTTCTTGTTCATGCATTCTATCTTGTAAGTGTACCTTGGATTTGATAAATCTTTATTTTTGTGTCTAATGTATGGAATGATTAATTATCTAGGGTTTTCATTGCGCTAGTTATTGTTGAAAATCATTGAATGGAATCTAGATGATAGCATTGTATGCATTACTCACTAGTAGAATGTGAATGGCAATCCCATTGGTGAATCTTTAAACTAGCTCTCCCAATTGATTTTTCTCCCTCACAAAAGTAATAGCTAGGGTTTTGAGACCTAGGGTTTCATCATTCCCTTACTCCTTGCCAAGACTTAGCATATTTTACAACCCATAGACTCCATCATCCCAAGGACTAGGCATTGGCTTTGTCACCTTGTTGATCACTTACCAAATTTACCTAACTCTGATTTTCTGTCTCTTAATTTGCTTTTCGGCCCTTAAGGTCAAACTGCTAGTTAGGGCTAAGGCACAACATTAGCTAGGGTTGAAGTAGTTTGCTAGTGCAGGGATTTAACATTGAGAGGAGTATTGGTTGCCTCAAAATCAACCCCTTTTAGTGGCTAATCCATCCATTTCAAAGAAAAATTCTTTTGCCCTAGGTTATTCATGCCCTAGAAAACCCTAGTTTTCCCTAAGCTTCAACTTGGGGCTTGTTGAAGGTTTCTTGTTCCATTGGTTGCTAGTGTTCATTATTTGGAAGCCTTTTCTTGGCCTTGTGTGTGAAAATTCGAGAATCCCACCCGAATCACCTGCACCAAGTCCTCTGCACTAGCAGAACATGCAGAGAAAACTAAACATCATGTCTGTATTGAGGAAGCCCGAGTGATTGCTAAGGTTTCGTAATTTCATCATCGTAAATTTAGGGAAGCTATTGAGATTGAAAAAAGACCTAGTAATCTCAATAGGGACGACGGTTGGAAGATCAGTAGTTGCTGGATCCCTGCCCTTTCTTCCCAGTCATATCTCCCCTCTTCAAAGCCTCCCCCCTCTATTAATGACTTGAACTAATTTCGATGTATATTCCCACCCCTCCCCCCGCCTCCCTTTTTTAATAATAAGTTTGGTTCTCTTTAGATAACTTATTGAATTGATTACATTAAAATGTTTCCCAGAACCATTATAGATGAAATATTACTATTATAATAATAATTTAACAATGTTTAGTTATGATTTAAGGATAATATTAAAGTAATACTATTAATATTGACTCGGATTAATAATTATATTAATGTTATACATTGATAATTCTAGTGAGATTACCGTTGACATAACTAACTAAAATGAGTTAATATTACATTATTATTTAGATTAGTAAGTTTATTACTACTATAACATTATAATATTTTAATAATAATAATAATTAAGGACTATTATAATATTAAACATTAATGATATACCTTAATAACATTATTATAATTCAAATTGCCTTTGTTATAACTAACTAAATGGGTTAATATCACCCATTATAAGACTATTATTTAAGTTTATAATTTATAATAATAAAAATATTACCACTATTATATAATGATAATAATTTTAATAATATTTAATATTATTATATCCACACTTTTAAGTTAAAAAGTTAAAAAAAAGTTTTTATAACCAATAATTATTAAATGGCATTAAAAAATATTAATGTTTTGACCAATCTAACCGTTTCTGTTCAATTATGACCTGGGTCCAATTGAGTCCAATATAGCCATTTTTTCCAGTCAAACCTAACCATTGGAAGATCTGCCATTCCTATTTAACATGGAGCCTTGATCTGATTTTTTCAACTGGTCTTGATGATGAACCACACTTGTTGGTTTGAAACGCATCGACAAAGATTTTATGATGTGATTTTTTCCGAAAATATTTCTAAACTCAGATTATGGATCACAGAAGCTTAAATTCAAATAATAAATTTCTCCTATTTGTTAAATACTGAAACAAATTCTTTACTGTTTCCTACAACAAATATCGAAGCTAACACAATGCAGCCTTTACTTAATTAATTAATTTGCCCAAAACAAGAACAAAACAAATGGAGAAAGATGCACAAGTGACACAGTGTTTTTTGGACAAATGTCCCCGGAAAAACCCAGTGCGGAAAAATCGGTGCAACAACTCTGAGGGTTTATTATTATTAAGCAATAGTTTTGAATACAACTCTGGATGCCCTCCCAGAACTCTAGTTATAGAGAAAAAGACACTGGCAGAAAACTTAGTGAGATTACCTCACTTCACCCGGCAAATCTGACTATCCTCGGCTACAACTGCACTGCCCCTTCATAGTAACTGCGTCGAGCTCTACACTGGGTCTCCCTGCCTCCTGGAGATCTGATGTCAACCCTCTCGGCTGATCCGGAAACTCCCTGACAATTTCGGACTTCTGCTGGAAGGCAGCTCTACCTCTGTGTTGGCCCTTCTAGCTTTGTGTCAAGCATTGCATGGGCCCTCCTGGCCCAACGTTAGTCCTTCCTGGGTCTGCGCTGCCTCCATTGGTGCTTCTCTGTCTCTCCATTAAGTATTCGGGGTCCTGGAGAAGATCCTCCAACCCAACTATCCCTGCCCCTCAACTGCAAGAACTCTCCTTAATCAAATTCCCTCTTGAGAACTTCTCACTTCTAAAATTCGATCTCTTGATCTCTCTCGGTGTGTTTTCCAAATGACCCTCAAGCCCCTTCTTATATCTTTCTGTTGGACAACTAGCGACCTAGATTAACTCCTAATCAAAGGCTCATATCGTTTTGGCTTGATCTCCGTCTTCTTCTATAAGTTACACCCACAATTAGATTAATACCCATTAATATTTTAACTTTCCTAAGTTTAGACTTAGGAACTCCATTAAAAATATTAATTATTTTAATAAAATCGTTTATGGGTGGAATTTCCCAAAACGCTTTCTAGGTTCTTTGGAATACATGTGCCCAAGCCTCCCTGCAAACTTTGAGGCCTAGAGCAGATCCGATGCTACCCCAAATCAACACTCCCTCTTGTTAGGATATTCCGACACATAGGAAATAGTTAAGTTCAACTTGGTCTAGTATAGAGTTAGGTAAAGTGTGTTTCTTTACCGTTGTACATTTTGTAACTTACAATCCGACGGTCATGATATGTAGTGATCCGACGGTTCATTCTCTCCTCGGTATTACCGACACTTGATCCATGGCTTGACACCCGATTGGTCCATGAGTTCTATTTAAAGCGCATGGAGGGTCATTGTTCGGGTAATCCGTGCATGAGAGAAGCTTATGTAAATTTTCATTCTTTGATTAATAAATTGCCTGTAGTACCCACGTTGGGACAGGCCGTGGACTGTTTCCCTCTTTGAGGGTTTTAACCACGTCAAAAATACTGGTGTATTGATTTGTGATCTGGTTGTGAGCGGTGTCCTTTTGGTATTCTTTCTGAGGAACTTACCCTGTAAATTCCTACATGGTATCGGAACTATTTGAGGGCCGCGTCCGTTGGTGATCCAAATCTGAAGCCGGTAGAACTGCATGCGGCTGTCGTTTCCTAGATCTGCTGTTTCTGACTGCTTTCGGGCCGAGAGGACTACTCTGTTGCGTTCAGAGCATCTGTTCCAGTGAGGAACCCCTTTCGTTTCACGCAAAAAGGTTTCCGGTAGCCCTAGCTGCGTCATTTTTCAGATCGGGAGGTATACAGTGTTTTTTGCAGTTTACTGTTATTTTCTCTCTGCTTATTTCGGTTTCGGTTTATTTAGCCTTTTTTTTAACCGGATCTATACTTTTCATTTCTGCGTATGCTCTTTTTCCTGCGACTCTGTGCGATCTGGGCAAATCAGAAACAGAAAGGAAGGATTTTTCTCATGCGTATGCTCTTTTCCCTGCACCTTAGTGTGATCTCGGAAAATCAGAAACATTGAGAAAAATATTTAGTTTTTCGGCTAAAGCTAATTTTGAGATTTTTTTTAAAAATTTCTAGTTTTTTGGCTAAAGCTAACTTCGAGCCGCAAGGTTCGTTTTTCTTTGCATATTCGTGTTGGGTTTTGTGTTTTGTGTTTTGTAGGGAAAAAGAGCTTTCTCAAGGCAAGCACGCAAACCAAGGCCCCCCCCCCTCTCTCTCTCTCTCAAATTTTTTGTATAGATCAATTGGTTCAAAGCTATTTTAAGAGAGTAGAGGTCTTGGGTTCAAGTCTCCATTTTGTGGGGGCGGATTTTTTCATTCCCGCACATTCGCGCACTTTGCCGGCAACGTCAACAATTTTTTTTCAAAAAGCCATAACTTCTTCATCCGGAAGCCTTTTTCAGAGCCGTTTTTTTTAAAACCGCCTATTTTTTCGAGATCTATCCATTGGAACACTTACTTTCAGCATCTTCAGCTTCAGTTTTTAAAAAAAAAATGGAAAGTCCATGCCAAGTCATTCTTGACAGCACTAACTACTTCCAATGGGTAGCCTATATGGAAGATTTACTTAGAAGTAAAGGTCTCTTCAGAATAGCCACAGACCAAGAGAAGAAACCAAAAGATGAAGACAAGGCTGCAAAATGGGAAAATAGACAAGATCAAGCACGTGGTTTGATAGGGATGTCTATTTCTCCTGATCTTAGAGTCCACATTGCAGAACTTGAGACTCCTCATGAAGCATTAGAAAAACTCGCTAAAGTTTTTGGGATTAAAAATGAAATTAGAGCCCATCAACTTGAAAATGAGTTGCTTACTTTGGATCCTAATAATTTTTCTTGCATTGAAGATTTCTTGTCCAAATTCAAGACCCTTAGATATCTCTTGGAAGGTGTTAAAGTTAAGAAAGAAGATGGTAACCTTATTTATTCCATCCTTACTAAGTTGGGACCAGCCTACTCTGTATTTGTTTCCACTTTCCATTCTACAAGGGAAGATTTCATTTGTCAAGGAAAAGACTACAAGGCCCCTTCCTTTGACTCCTTTTGTGATTCCTTAATAAGAGAACAAGAAAAACTCTTACACCTTGGTCTTCTTAATCTTGGAAACTCTTCCACGAAAGCGTTAGCCGCCCAGCAGCAACCAAATTCAAAGAATCCTAAGAAGTCATATCCTCAAAAGAATGGTCCTAAACCAACTCAGCCTCAAAATGAAAGATCATTTCAGCAAAATGTATCTTCTTCTCCTTCTCATTCTCATGAGTGGCTCATTGATTTTGGAGCCTCTTATCACATGGCCAAAAACCAAGCCATGTTTTCTTCTTTAAATGATTGTAACACCAAAAATATATATGTTGGTGATGATAGATCTCTTAATGTTGTAGGGACTGGAACTGTTCATCTAAACAATGGTCAGTTTAATGATGTATTATGTGTTCCAACCTTATCCTGCAACCTTCTATCTGTCTATCAGATAACTCATTTAGGTGAAGATAAAATTGTTGAATTTTCACCTCATGATGTTGTAATCAAGGATCTAAAAGATCCTAAACAGATTCTAGCTACTGGTCTTGCTGATGATTCCACAAGGTTGTATAAGTTTCACAACTTTGGGTCATCCACTCTTCCCTCAGTATTTGTTGCTCATAATGATGAAGTGAGCAAACTTTGGCATGAGCGATTTGGTCACTTAAACTATCGCTCCCTTCAGCATCTATGTAAAGAAAATATGGTGACAGGTCTTCCTATGGTATCTTGCAGAGATGGTGTTTGTTCCGGATGTGTACTCGGAAAACATCATCGGGATAGTTTTGACAAACGTGCCTCTTGGCACGCCTCAGCCCCTTTACAGCTTGTGCACAGTGATTTATGTGGTCCTCTTCCTGTTGCTTCATTCTCTGGCTGCAAGTACTTCTTAACTTTCATTGATGATTTCTCCAGACGCACTTGGGTATACTTCTTAACACTCAAGAGCGAAGTATTTAACACATTTTTGGCCTTCAAAGCCTTTGTTGAAAAACAATCTGGACATCAAATTCTTAAGCTAAGAACTGATAATGGTGGAGAATATGTTAAAAACACATTCATCAACTTTTGCACCGAAAATGGAATTCAAATGCAACATACTGTGTTAGTGTCGGTCATGATGCCCTCCATCGGTGATCAAAAGCTCTTTGCATATGCATAGGTAGGTGTCTCATCAGTGTCAGTTTTGCATCCCGTTAGGCATGCCATAAAACTGATGGAGGAGCTGGTCCTTGTCCCCTTCTTGGCTTTGCTGGATCAGGTCATGTCAGGTATTAAGCTTGTGTCATACTTGTTTTGTTTTGTCTTGAAGTCCCAAGTCTTAGGTCTAGGGTTTTGGTCAAAAATCACTGCAAGGTCATGAGTCAAAGGTCCATGAGTGCCCAGCAAGCCAGAAGGAGGTATGTAAATATGTTCCATTGATATTTTTCATCAGGTACAGATCATTTATACCTTGGTTTTAAAAACCCTGTTTTTAAACCCAAGGTCATGTAATATTTGTAAAAAATAAGGAAAATTTCAAAAGTTTTCAAAATGCCGGCAATAACCCTGGTCTCCTCGCCAGAGTCCATCAGATGGTCAACCTGCAAAAAGAACGGAGTTAAAGTGCCTCAAAAGCTAAATTCAGGACAAAGCAACTCAAAAAGCAGTGTTAAAAGTGAATGCCAAAATAGAACATTAGAGAGTGGGTTTTGTGATTTAATTTTTTCAAATTCAACCTACAAAAGCTAAATTTCCCTCTAAACATTTCATTATGCCTCTATGAGCTAACAAAGAGGAGCAAGAGGGCGAAAATAGTGAAGGAGGTCGAATTGCAGTGAAATTGGAGAGTTTCTCTAGTGCGCGACCACTCGGGCAGGGTGCGCGACCACCTGGGTGGTGCGCGACCACTCGAGCCCTCCTCCTCAGTGCAAATTTTACACTGGCGCGACCACTCGAGCTGCGCGCGACCACTCCAACCCTGCGCGCGACCACTTGAGCTGTAACTTGCAGAACCGGCCCAAACTCACTCAAATTGCCTTGTGACTTGTAAATTGCTCGAGGTAGGCCTCTCAAATGTTTTGAATGTTGAAAATAAGGATGATGAGCTTGTGTTCATGCATTTTTACCATCAAAATTATGAAGAGAAATAGGTTAAGTGATTGCTTGTTCTTGTAGGCAATTTTGCTAGGGTTATGTTTGATTTCAAGGTTTTTAATTCCTTTTTATTCCCTCCATTACTCCTATTAGATTTACAATTGTCATAATGTGTCTCAATCTCATCTCATTTGCAAAGAATGAATCTCAATTCCCCATTCCCTACACCTAAAACCCTAATCCCTCTCATATGCATCCCTAAACCCTAAACCCTCTATACAAATCTGTCCCAAAACCCTAATTCGTTCCCCACAGCAATATCATTATAAAAATATGTAAAACCACAGCAAAGATCAAATAGTGATGTGAAAATGAAAGAGCAATTGCAATAATGAAACAAAAGACAAAAAACAGAGAAAAAGATTACTATGTGTAGCCAAGTTATTGCAAAGACAAAAGAAACTTATTGCTGTGTATAGTCCTCATAAAAACAGTGAAAAGGAGGCTGTTATTCATAACAAAAACAAAGTAAATACAGCTGTACCTATTTGTTAAAGGACAGGTTGCCTTGAAATACTGTTTGTAAAGGAAGATTGCTGTGTTTTCAGACCCAAACCTATGTATCTTTTTTCCTTCTATTCCCCTAGATGCAATACATCTCCTTTCTCTTTGAATCTGTCAAATAAAGCCCTCCTCCCCTTATGACAAATGCAAATTAATCCCTTATTGCCCCTTAGCATCAAAAGCATATCAGTCCCTTGGAAAAACAGAGTATGCTTCAAAATGTACAGTCAAAGGACATAATTAAAAAGCAAGCTGTTGATGCTAGTTATCATTGTTGCCCTATACCCCTGTAATCATGCTATCCTTTACCCCCTGTTGAAAATTGTATTGTCCTTTCCCTTGGTGACCCTATTACATGTTTTCCCTAATAAAGATATGTCTTTGCAAATGATTTCCCAATGATGAGAGATAGGATAACATGTTTGACATTGTGTGAATTATTCCTTAAAAGTTCCCTGTTTTTATATATTTTCCCATTCCTTATGATAAAATCCCTCCCCTAACATTTCCCTCATGATTTTTTCCCCTTGAAAACAGCATACTTCTCAGCATTTTGCAGGCAGGGCAGCAGTCAACTTTGCCTATTTTCTCCACCTTGCTCAATAACACCATGTCAGCCACTGAAACTAATGAGCAAGGTGATGACCGGTCTTCTTCTACGGAGGTTGAGACACAGCAGAGGCCTCGTAGGGGTGGCAAAGGTGGTCATCATAGGAGAGAAGAGCCCACATCTTTAGCAGAATTACAGGCTTGCCCATTGGCAGTGACTTGTTTCCAGTACATGTCATGTTTCCAGTTTTGCGAGAGGCTTGCCCAGATTCAGCACCACAGGGAGTTGGCTCGGCTATTTGTTTTGCACCTTCATGATGGGCAGGTTACTCTTGCAGGGGTGAATTTTGTGTTTTCTCCTGAGATGATTTCAGAGGCTACCGGGATACCCAATGTGGGTGAGGTGTGGCCAAAGCGCAAATGGCTGGATTTTGTTTATTTTGAGCCATATGTTAGGCCAGCATTCGTACATCACTTGTCAGGGAACTTTCCTTTCAGATTCCTCCGAGAGGAGTATGCTCCGATCATGCGGCTTATCATGCATTACTTCACATGTGAGGGAAGGTTTTCACGAGTCTTTGCTTGTCACATTCGCCTGTTGATGCACTTTACCCGAGTGAGGATGATGAACATCCCGGTTTACTTCTTCCAGGACATTCAGAGGATGGTGTCCGTGTTTCAGAGGCAGTCCCCAGCTCAGCAGCACAGGAGTTTGTGCCATCATGGTCTCATTCAGCTCATTGTTTCCCATCAGTTGAGTCAGCAGGGCATTCCATGGGCAGACTTCATTTCTCATGAGGTTTTTACAGTGCCACCACAGCCACAGCCAGAGCCAGAGGTCATTCATGAGGCGGGAGGTCCATCACACCAGCCCGAGATTATTGTTCCGAGACATGTGGCTTCTTCACCTCGGGTCACCTATAAGAGAGGTCATAGGACCTTATTTGCAGCAGCTCGACGAGTATTTTCTCCACAGCAGGTGGAAGGGGTCTCGTCATCTTCTTCAGATCAGCGAGTGTTATCTCCACACCAGGTGGAAGGGGCCTCGCATTCTTCATCAGCAGAGGTAGTACGGGAGGGCAAGCAGCCCATGGTTGAGGATGAGAGAGCTGGCGATACACGTCATGATTTCATTGACCTTGATGCTCATTCTCCTTCTTCAGATTTTTATGAGCTTATCAGACAGAGAGAGGAGGAGAACCTCGTGTTGCAGCAGAAGCTCCAAATGGCTCAATGGACCATCACTTATCTGGAGCAGCGCAACAGACAATTAGAGGCGGAGAAAGAACTTAATGAGCTATGGAGGATCCGCGGTAATCGAGGTTTGAACCGTAGGAGGCCCGGGGACCCATTGCCTGCTGACCGGGAGTCTTTGCTCATTCAGGCAAATGCTCGCTTGGAGAGACTGTTGGAGAAAGCCAACCAGGACAAGAGGCTGCTACGGAACATGAAAACTCATTATTGGGCGAGGATGCATGTTTGCAAGGCAAAGATGAAAATATTCCAAAGAAGGTTGACCGAAGCTCTCGGGAAGAAGAAGAAGGCCAATCCACTCCGTATCTTGGCCGAGGCCTCTCTTACTCACCATGATACTCATTAGCCTCCTCCTAGCAGCAAATTCAAGAAATTTTGAGAGTTTTGAGGCATTTTGGGCATTTTTGAGAATTTTACAGGTTTTGGCCGTTGGAGTGGTCTCACCTCGCGCGCGACCACTCGTGGGGACAGCTCAGAACGGGGAAAACTCTACATTTTTGGAATTGTCATGCAAAAATACACTTGCCTATGGATGGGTTTCAGATTTTATGAAGATTTGGGCTTCCAAAAGCTCAAAATACATGCAAATTTTGACTTTCTGCCCCTTTTTTGAGTTGCAGAAAGCTGCTTTGGGAGAAATGACTTTTGAGGGGTCAAATCAACTCCAAATTCAGAAATTCCAGTGGGGTTGGAAAGTAGACTCACAGACCTTTCCAATGAGCTGTCTTGCACCTGATTTGGACACCAGGAAGGCCCTCAAACACAGCTGCCAATGCGCGCGACCACTCCAAGGCAGGGGCGCGACCACTTAGGGAAATTTTGCCAGTTTGACCATTTCGGCCTGCAAAACTCAGTTTTTACTATGGTTGACTTTTAATGCTTGTAAATAATGGATTTTTGGATAATTTTCATGGCACATGGATACATTTACTCTCCTTTAACCCTTCTAGAAGTTTCCTTGATGTAAATAGTGAATATTAAATGCATGGATGGGTTACCTAAGTTTTAGAGGCAAGTTGTTTTGACTGCCTATTATCTAGTGCTTAGTTTAGAATTAGTTCAAACTGCTCCTAGGAAGCTGAGCTCGACCCCTAGAGGTGGGGAAAGGAGTTAGATGATCTATATTATGCCTTCTCTTACTCATTTTCATGGTTGGACTCTTGAGGGAGAAGCTCCTATTGTATATTTTACTTGTATCTCTGCAATTTGAGGAAAAGGAAGGCCAGGGTTTTGCAGACATCATTGGGATTCTTGTGGACTCTTGTGTTGATGGTGTGTTCTCTTATTGTAATTGTAAGTGTGTTTATGTGTTCCATCTCTTTCTTTACTGCAGCTTATTAAACAAATGAAGTGATAAAGTTTGAATTCATGCATGCCATGCTCAGCTTTCAAATTTGTTTAATGTTTATGTTTTCCACTGTCTAGAGAGGATTCAAAGTCATTGTTTGCCCTCTTTAGCTTTTCTCCTTTCTTCCTTGATCATCCATTTCAGCTAAAGGCATCATCACAAGCTCCTACCTTGCCCCAAAGACCCACCTGCAAAAACTGAGCTCAATCCCCGCACCCTGAATTGCACTCCCTCCAATTGCCACCAAAAACCCCAAAAAAACTTTAAATCAAACTTCCTTATCAGTTTACTAGCCTAATATCAGTGTTCCTAATTGGGTCAGCTCATCCTATTGAAAGATCTACCGAGTTTGACCGGAGAGAGCCTTCTCATACCCCGTAGGGCTAGCTACGAGGTGAAATGGTTTGATGTTGCCTTGAAGGTTTACCTTCCTCAGCCTAGGGTGAAATCTCAAGCGCTAACATAGTGGCGACCATACTGGGGAGAACAACTGATCGTTTGCTCATTGACGTGTTATTTCATAAGTCTTAGACAGAGCCTGAAGTTACGCCAGGTAGCCTTCGAAAACGCTCTTGTTTTACATCAGCGTTAGTAGATAAACGCTGCTTCAGTCAATCTCCATGAGCTTGTGAATACAACACTTCATTTGCATTTTATCCCAGTACATGTATCAAGTTCAGATCTGATTGTTGATGGTGAACAACGATCAGACACTGGCAAGGCTGAAATCATTCACTTGGCGACTCTAAATCAGTTTTGAGACCAGATCCAAAGACTCCACTGGAGGATGATCCCGACCAGCAAAAACATGAAAGGACAACATGGACAGATCAGGTATTCAAGTTGGAATTTTATCCAAGACATTTTGTTCTTTGTCATAAATTATTTCTTCTCTTTTCCCAAGAATGTCAAGAAGGCTTTGCAAAGTATACTATGCTTGAGAAAAGATCCCAGGCCTGCAGTTGATTCTTTCCCTTTGAAGATTGTGAATACCAAAGATTTGCATGCTTTTGAGCTTGATCAAGATTCTTTTTCCGAATTTTGTGATGACCATCTTCAAATTGATGAGCCCCAAGCAACCAAGACTGATCCTATACCTGCTGTACATAACCCTACACCTTGTAAAATTCCAGATCGGTATAAACCTCTTGTTTTACCTTCGGTTCTTCATGCTTTCCCCAAAAGCTATGATCTATACTTGCCGAGGTTTGATGGTGAAAGTAAGGATGTCAACGCTGAGCAACATGTGCAGAATTTTGAGTTATTTCTTGACCTTTTTGAAGTCGATGATGAAGATGTTAGTATGAGGCTTTTTGCTCTTTCTTTGCAAGCCAAAGTGAAGAGTTGGTTCAAAACCCTGCCTGATGCAAGCATCTCAAATTTCCAGCAGTTTGTCAAAGTTTTTCTCGACAGGTGGATGATCGGGCAGAACCTTTTCTTGATTGTAGAAGAGTATAACCAGCTGAAAAGATTGCCAGGGGAGACAGTACAACAGTTTTCGGCTAGATTTAATCAAGTTTATTATTCGATGCCAGTTGATATAAGGCCTACTCCTAGATCTGCTCTCTTACACTATCCGGGCGCCTTTGATCCGGAGATGGAGTTTCAGTTGAGAGAAAAGAATATTGCAACACTTCACGAGATGCAGAACAATGCAGTAGATGTAGAGGCTCATTTGCTGATCCGAAGGGCAAGAATGAAGGAAGAAGAGATGAAAAACATAGATCCGGCCGAATCTCTAGAGGTAAAGCTTGACGTTTTGGTAAGTGCAGTAGAAGAGATGATGGACAAGATCACCGCAAGAAATGCTTATGATGTTCAAGCTCATGGCTCGCTGATTGAAGAAGAACAAGTTGCTGATCCAAAACATCTTCTTTCTGATCCCAGTTGTCATAGTAATTGTTTTATAGATCATTGTGAAGAAGAGAGAGTTGTTGATACGATGTGTATGTTTAATGATGATTTGCCTCAGTTTGATGAGTATGATGATGATTATGTTCTCCAAACAGAAGCTAATCTTGCAGACAAATCAGCAGCTCGTTTGTGGGAGGAAGAAGTTCATTTTCAACAGTTCAAATACAATGTTCAGTCATCACATATCAGCTATGACAGTGACGAGGAAAGTGCAACAAAGTTTGAAGTAAGTGAAGGATCTTTGCCTTTTTGTTTTGATTCATGTTAGTTCATCAGAGACAACTTCCATGCAATCACAAATCCGTTGTTGACTAGTCTTGATTTGGATCCTCTTGAGCGCGATGAAAACTTTGTTCAAGACTTCTCATATTCAGATTTGCAACCCCCGAAAGCCATTGATTGTCAAGTTGCAGCTGAAGACTTGGAGGTGGACACACATGATTTAATGATTCAAGGTGACTCTGTACCATTTTGTTTTGAATCAATTCAGTTTTTGAAGGGTCGATTGCATAGTACATCTTCAAATGAAAAGCCTATAACAAATCAAAGATCACTCAGTTTTAATGTTGAGGATGAAGGTCAGATTATAGATGAAGTTGTGGAAGATGAAATACATGATGTGATGATGAAGGAAGATTTTATACCCTTTTGTTTCGAAGCATTTCAGTTTATAAGGCAGAATCTTCGTAAAGTCTCTCAAGAAAAAGATGAACAGCTAGAAGGATGTCATACATTTTCAATGGATACATTGCAGGAGTCTTTTCAGGTTTTTCATGATCCAATAGCTGATGTTTTGGATGAGGTTTGCAGTCAAAGTCTTTCTCCATTGACTACATGTGAGCTTGAAACATGTGCTGATATGAATTTGATCCGGCAGCCAGTTTCTTTGTCATTTTCAGCAGAGGTCTCGTCACAAGGCTCAGATCACAATTTGCATTCATATGAGGAAAAGAGAAGTAATCCATTGGATGAGCTAAGTTTCAGTGTGCTTGAATTTCAAGATCCTTATACAGTGTTTTTGGAGGCGGATAGAGAATTCATATCATTCATCGGATCTGTTTCTAAGTTGTCATGGGAGTTGCCTTTCAGTAGTTCTCTTTTGTTGGTCATAAGTGAGAACTTGCGGAGATTTCAAACAGCGGATGAGATACTTACTTGGTTGCATTGGTTGTTTCATTTCACTTGATCAGGTGATGAATGAAACTGTTAGAGTAGGTTGTGATGAATAAGCTCCACTTTGAGCATCATTTTCAGTTTGTCGGTTGTGTTTAAGTATCGAGTCAGTTTCTAGTTGAGTCATGAGTCCTTTATGAGTCAATTTTTAGTCTTGTTGTTAAGTTAGTTTGAGTCGGTTTTCAGTCATGCATTTCAGCTTGAGTTTTTGACTCCATTGCCCAATGAATAAGGCACTGGTCTGCTCTCCCAGAGGTCTAAGGTTCTTGGCACCTCCAAGGAGCTACCATCTCCATTGGAGCCAATGTTAGTGTCGGTCATGATGCCCTTCATCGGTGATCAAAAGCTCTTTGCATATGCATAGGTAGGTGTCTCATCAGTGTCAGTTTTGCATCCCGTTAGGCATGCCATAAAACTGATGGAGGAGCTGGTCCTTGTCCCCTTCTTGGCTTTGCTGGATCAGGTCATGTCAGGTGTTAAGCTTGTGTCATACTTGTTTTGTTTTGTCTTGAAGTCCCAAGTCTTAGGTCTAGGGTTTTGGTCAAAAATCACTGCAAGGTCATGAGTCAAAGGTCCATGAGTGCCCAGCAAGCCAGAAGGAGGTATGTAAATATGTTCCATTGATATTTTTCATCAGGTACAGATCATTTATACCTTGGTTTTAAAAACCCTGTTTTTAAACCCAAGGTCATGTAATATTTGTAAAAAATAAGGAAAATTTCAAAAGTTTTCAAAATGCCGGCAATAACCCTGGTCTCCTCGCCAGAGTCCATCAGATGGTCAACCTGCAAAAAGAATGGAGTTAAAGTGCCTCAAAAGCTAAATTCAGGACAAAGCAACTCAAAAAGCAGTGTTAAAAGTGAATGCCAAAATAGAACATTAGAGAGTGGGTTTTGTGATTTAATTTTTTCAAATTCAACCTACAAAAGCTAAATTTCCCTCTAAACATTTCATTATGCCTCTATGAGCTAACAAAGAGGAGCAAGAGGGCGAAAATAGTGAAGGAGGTCGAATTGCAGTGAAATTGGAGAGTTTCTCTGGTGCGCGACCACTCGGGCAGGGTGCGCGACCACCTGGGCGGTGCGCGACCACTCGAGCCCTCCTCCGCAGTGCAAATTTTACACTGGCGCGACCACTCGAGCTGCGCGCGACCACTCCAACCCTGCGCGCGACCACTCGAGCTGTAACTTGCAGAACCGGCCCAAACTCACTCAAATTGCCTTGTGACTTGTAAATTGCTCGAGGTAGGCCTCTCAAATGTTTTGAATGTTGAAAATAAGGATGATGAGCTTGTGTTCATGCATTTTTACCATCAAAATTATGAAGAGAAATAGGTTAAGTGATTGCTTGTTCTTGTAGGCAATTTTGCTAGGGTTATGTTTGATTTCAAGGTTTTTAATTCCTTTTTATTCCCTCCATTACTCCTATTAGATTTACAATTGTCATAATGTGTCTCAATCTCATCTCATTTGCAAAGAATGAATCTCAATTCCCCATTCCCTACACCTAAAACCCTAATCCCTCTCATATGCATCCCTAAACCCTAAACCCTCTATACAAATCTGTCCCAAAACCCTAATTCGTTCCCCACAACAATATCATTATAAAAATATGTAAAACCACAGCAAAGATCAAATAGTGATGTGAAAATGAAAGAGCAATTGCAATAATGAAACAAAAGACAAAAAACAGAGAAAAAGATTACTATGTGTAGCCAAGTTATTGCAAAGACAAAAGAAACTTATTGCTGTGTATAGTCCTCATAAAAACAGTGAAAAGGAGGCTGTTATTCATAACAAAAACAAAGTAAATACAGCTGTACCTATTTGTTAAAGGACAGGTTGCCTTGAAATACTGTTTGTAAAGGAAGATTGCTGTGTTTTCAGACCCAAACCTATGTATCTTTTTTCCTTCTATTCCCCTAGATGCAATACATCTCCTTTCTCTTTGAATCTGTCAAATAAAGCCCTCCTCCCCTTATGACAAATGCAAATTAATCCCTTATTGCCCCTTAGCATCAAAAGCATATCAGTCCCTTGGAAAAACAGAGTATGCTTCAAAATGTACAGTCAAAGGACATAATTAAAAAGCAAGCTGTTGATGCTAGTTATCATTGTTGCCCTATACCCCTGTAATCATGCTATCCTTTACCCCCTGTTGAAAATTGTATTGTCCTTTCCCTTGGTGACCCTATAACATGTTTTCCCTAATAAAGATATGTCTTTGCAAATGATTTCCCAATGATGAGAGATAGGATAACATGTTTGACATTGTGTGAATTATTCCTTAAAAGTTCCCTGTTTTTATATATTTTCCCATTCCTTATGATAAAATCCCTCCCCTAACATTTCCCTCATGATTTTTTCCCCTTGAAAACAGCATACTTCTCAGCATTTTGCAGGCAGGGCAGCAGTCAACTTTGCCTATTTTCTCCACCTTGCTCAATAACACCATGTCAGCCACTGAAACTAATGAGCAAGGTGATGACCGGTCTTCTTCTACGGAGGTTGAGACACAGCAGAGGCCTCGTAGGGGTGGCAAAGGTGGTCATCATAGGAGAGAAGAGCCCACATCTTTAGCAGAATTACAGGCTTGCCCATTGGCAGTGACTTGTTTCCAGTACATGTCATGTTTCCAGTTTTGCGAGAGGCTTGCCCAGATTCAGCACCACAGGGAGTTGGCCCGGCTATTTGTTTTGCACCTTCATGATGGGCAGGTTACTCTTGCAGGGGTGAATTTTGTGTTTTCTCCTGAGATGATTTCAGAGGCTACCGGGATACCCAATGTGGGTGAGGTGTGGCCAAAGCGCAAATGGCTGGATTTTGTTTATTTTGAGCCATATGTTAGGCCAGCATTCGTACATCACTTGTCAGGGAACTTTCCTTTCAGATTCCTCCGAGAGGAGTATGCTCCGATCATGCGGCTTATCATGCATTACTTCACATGTGAGGGAAGGTTTTCACGAGTCTTTGCTTGTCACATTCGCCTGTTGATGCACTTTACCCGAGTGAGGATGATGAACATCCCGGTTTACTTCTTCTAGGACATTCAGAGGATGGTGTCCGTGTTTCAGAGGCAGTCCCCAGCTCAGCAGCACAGGAGTTTGTGCCATCATGGTCTCATTCAGCTCATTGTTTCCCATCAGTTGAGTCAGCAGGGCATTCCATGGGCAGACTTCATTTCTCATGAGGTTTTTACAGTGCCACCACAGCCACAGCCAGAGCCAGAGGTCATTCATGAGGCGGGAGGTCCATCACACCAGCCCGAGATTATTGTTCCGAGACATGTGGCTTCTTCACCTCGGGTCACCTATCAGAGAGGTCATAGGACCTTATTTGCAGCAGCTCGACGAGTATTTTCTCCACAGCAGGTGGAAGGGGTCTCGTCATCTTCTTCAGATCAGCGAGTGTTATCTCCACACCAGGTGGAAGGGGCCTCGCATTCTTCATCAGCAGAGGCAGTACGGGAGGGCAAGCAGCCCATGGTTGAGGATGAGAGAGCTGGCGATACACGTCATGATTTCATTAACCTTGATGCTCATTCTCCTTCTTCAGATTTTTATGAGCTTATCAGACAGAGAGAGGAGGAGAACCTCGTGTTGCAGCAGAAGCTCCAAATGGCTCAATGGACCATCACTTATCTGGAGCAGCGCAACAGACAATTAGAGGCGGAGAAAGAACTTGATGAGCTATGGAGGATCCGCGGTAATCGAGGTTTGAACCGTAGGAGGCCCGGGGACCCATTGCCTGCTGACCGGGAGTCTTTGCTCATTCAGGCAAATGCTCGCTTGGAGAGACTGTTGGAGAAAGCCAACCAGGACAAGAGGCTGCTACGGAACATGAAAACTCATTATTGGGCGAGGATGCATGTTTGCAAGGCAAAGATGAAAATATTCCAAAGAAGGTTGATCGAAGCTCTCGGGAAGAAGAAGAAGGCCAATCCACTCCGTATCTTGGCCGAGGCCTCTCTTACTCACCATGATACTCATTAGCCTCCTCCTAGCAGCAAATTCAAGAAATTTTGAGAGTTTTGAGGCATTTTGGGCATTTTTGAGAATTTTACAGGTTTTGGCCGTTGGAGTGGTCTCACCCCGCGCGCGACCACTCGTGGGGACAGCTCAGAACGGGGAAAACTCTACATTTTTGGAATTGTCATGCAAAAATACACTTGCCTATGGATGGGTTTCAGATTTTATGAAGATTTGGGCTTCCAAAAGCTCAAAATACATGTAAATTTTGACTTTCTGCCCCTTTTTTGATTTGCAGAAAGCTGCTTTGGGAGAAATGACTTTTGAGGGGTCAAATCAACTCCAAATTCAGAAATTCCATTGGGGTTGGAAAGTAGACTCACAGACCTTTCCAATGAGCTATCTTGCACCTGATTTGGACACCAGGAAGGCCCTCAAACACAGCTGCCAATGCGCGCGACCACTCCAAGGCAGGGGCGCGACCACTTAGGGAAATTTTGCCAGTTTGACCATTTCGGCCTGCAAAACTCAGTTTTTACTATGGTTGACTTTTAATGCTTGTAAATAATGGATTTTTGGATAATTTTCATGGCACATGGATACATTTACTCTCCTTTAACCCTTCTAGAAGTTTCCTTGATGTAAATAGTGAATATTAAATGCATGGATGGGTTACCTAAGTTTTAGAGGCAAGTTGTTTTGACTGCCTATTATCTAATGCTTAGTTTAGAATTAGTTCAAACTGCTCCTAGGAAGCTGAGCTCGACCCCTAGAGGTGGGGAAAGGAGTTAGATGATCTATATTATGCCTTCTCTTACTCATTTTCATGGTTGGACTCTTGAGGGAGAAGCTCCTATTGTATATTTTACTTGTATCTCTGCAATTTGAGGAAAAGGAAGGCCAGGGTTTTGCAGACATCATTGGGATTCTTGTGGACTCTTGTGTTGATGGTGTGTTCTCTTATTGTAATTGTAAGTGTGTTTATGTGTTCCATCTCTTTCTTTACTTCAGCTTATTAAACAAATGAAGTGATAAAATTTGAATTCATGCATGCCATGCTCAGCTTTCAAATTTGTTTAATGTTTATGTTTTCCACTGTCTAGAGAGGATTCAAAGTCATTGTTTGCCCTCTTTAGCTTTTCTCCTTTCTTCCTTGATCATCCATTTCAGCTAAAGGCATCATCACAAGCTCCTACCTTGCCCCAAAGACCCACCTGCAAAAACTGAGCTCAATCCCCGCACCCTGAATTGCACTCCCTCCAATTGCCACCAAAAACCCCAAAAAAACTTTAAATCAAACTTCCTTATCAGTTTACTAGCCTAATATCAGTGTTCCTAATTGGGTCAGCTCATCTTATTGAAAGATCTACCGAGTTTGACCGGAGAGAGCCTTCTCATACCCCGTAGGGCTAGCTACGAGGTGAAATGGTTTGATGTTGCCTTGAAGGTTTACCTTCCTCAGCCTAGGGTGAAATCTCAAGCGCTAACATACTGTTCCATACACTCCACAACAAAATGGTGTAGCTGAAAGGAAAAATCGCACCTTAAAGGAAATGGCTAACTGTATGCTGCAATCTAAAGGACTCAGTCTTAGTTTTTGGGCCGAAGCAATTAATTTTGCAAATTATATAATCAATCACACTCCTACTAAGGTTCTAGAGAATATCACTCCAGAAGAAGCTTGGAGTTCCATTAAACCAGATGTAAGTCACTTTCGTGTGTTTGGAAGTGAAGCATGGGCCCATATTCCAGATGAAAAGCATAAAGCTTTAGAACCTAAGAGTGAGAAATGTACTTTTGTTGGATATTCTGAAGATGTAAAAGGTTATAGACTTATTCCATTTAAGTCCAAAAATGTTATCATTAGAAGAGATGTAAAATTTGATGAAAATAAATCGGCCTGCGAGCCTAGTCCGGCGGATGTGCCACCTCTTCCTATCTCTTCTACTTTTGAAAACATTTCTTCTTCAGATGATGAAAGCGAGGATGATAATCCTCCCCCACCTTCTCAGGATCCTTAACTTCCAAGATGGGTCCGTGCTACTCGGGATGCAGCAGGTGATCTTGCCGGTGATCCTACAGATCAGCGACGTACACGTTCTCAGTTTGAAAGAGCCTCTTCTTTACTGGCTCAAGCTCCAGTAAATCATGATCCTGACACTTTTGCAGAAGCTTCAGGCCATCCACATTGGGAAGCAGCTATGAATGAAGAATATCATTCATTGATGACAAATGATACATGGGATCTTGTTCCTCTACCAAAGGACGCAAACTTGTTAGATGTAAATGGGTTTACAGAACCAAGTATGGACCAGATGGGAAAGTTGATAAACATAAAGCTCGTCTTGTTGCTAAGGGCTTTTCACAGGTTGAAGGCATTGACTACACTGAAACCTTCTCCCCTGTTGCCAAAATGAACTCTATCCGCCTTGTTCTTTCCCTTGCTGCCTCTTTAAAATGGGAAGTCCATCAGATGGATGTTAAATCTGCCTTCTTGCATGGGGACTTGCAGGAAGAAATCTATATGGAACAACCCATTGGCTTCATACAAACAGACTCCAGCCTTGTTTGTCGACTCAAGAAATCCCTTTATGGTCTCAAGCAAGCTCCTCGAGCTTGGTATGCCAAAATGGATAGCTTTCTTTTAGAATCTGGCTTTTCTAGGTGTCATTCTGACAATACTGTCTACACCAAGAAAGTGGGCAACTCTCTTATCATCCTTGTTCTTTATGTTGATGATCTTATCCTTACTGGTAGTGATCCCAACCTTATAAACCATGTGAAGTCTAGTCTCAAAAAGAAATTTGAAATGACAGACTTAGGACACTTACACTATTTTCTCGGTCTTCAAGTCTTGCAATCCAAGGAGGGTATTTCCCTTTCCCAGTCCAAGTATGCTTGTGATATTCTTCGTCATTTTCACATGGAAGACTGTAAGCCAGCCCCTTCTCCCTTTCAGTCTGGAGTCAAACTTTCAGTCTCTTGTACTTCTCCTGAAGTTGATGCTACCTTATACCGTCAACTTGTAGGAAAACTCTTGTATTTAACCCATACTCGTCCTGATCTTTCCTTTGCTGTTGGCCTTGTTGCTTGTTTTATGCAAAACCCCCGTGAAAGTCATTGGAAAGCAGCCAAAAGAATACTTCGTTATGTTCGAGGTACAGTACAGTTTGGGATTCATTACAGTGCCAAAGCAGCTCCTCTGTTAGTTGGTTTCACTGATTCTGATTGGGCTGGTGACCCTGATGATCGGAAGTCTACTGCCGGTTATGTCTTCACTCTTGGTTCAGGACCTATTACATGGGCTTGTAAGAAACAGGCTGCCATTTCTCTTTCGTCAGCAGAGCAGAGTATCGTGGTGCCGTGGAAGCTAGTAAGGAAGCCTTGTGGCTTCGTCAGATCCTATCAGAGTTTGGCTTTGAGCAGCAGCATCCAACCACACTTTGGTGTGATAATCAAAGTGCCATTCAGCTATGCAAAGATCCAGTCCAGCATCAGCGCAGCAAACACATTGAACTACACATGCACTTCATCAGAAAGCTCATTCATGACCATGTTCTTGAAGTACAATATTGTTCAACAGATGATCAGGTTGCAGACATCTTCACAAAGGCTCTCACAGAGGCGAAGTTCACTAAACTTCGATATATGCTTGGAGTTCAGGAAGTTGTCACTAAGGGGGGATAGGCTCTAGTGCCTTCTTCCTTCTCCTATTGTGTCATATTTGTAAATCCTTCAATCCTATCCCAAGTTGTTCTTAAGGGGGGATGTTAGGATATTCCGACACATAGGAAATAGTTAAGTTCAACTTGGTCTAGTATAGAGTTAGGTAAAGTGTGTTTCTTTACCGTTGTACATTTTGTAACTTACAATCCGACGGTCACGATATGTAGTGATCCGACGGTTCATTCTCTCCTCGGTATTACCGACACTTGATCCGTGGCTTGACACCCGATTGGTCCATGAGTTCTATTTAAAGCGCATGGAGGGTCATTGTTCGGGTAATCCGTGCATGAGAGAAGCTTATGTAAATTTTCATTCTTTGATTAATAAATTGCCTGTAGTACCCATGTTGGGACAGGCCGTGGACTGTTTCCCTCTTTGAGGGTTTTAACCACGTCAAAAATACTGGTGTATTGATCTGTGATCTGGTTGTGAGCGGTGTCCTTTTGGTATTCTTTCTGAGGAACTTACCCTGTAAATTCCTACACCTCTTAGTGAGGGATGTGCTCTAGCAATATACTGCTGCTGCATACTGTTCTGACTCTGAAGCATCATCCTGTGCGCTGTTGATGTCTGACATGTTGTCCACCAACTACTGCATTGCTGCTGTAACTGTACTGTTGCTGACACTGCCATTGTCAACACTGCATCTGTACTACAAGTCCCTCTTAGGTGTTGCATCTGTGTTGTTGCTAGCACTGCCACAACCAATTGCCACTGCACTGCAAACTATTGTTGATAGCAACGGAAAAACATCCAAAATCCAGCTACATGGGCAAAAGCCTAGCATGAGCTCTACAGAGATTCGGATTTTCTAGCCAGCAGAGGGTCCAAAGAAGGAGCAACGCGATTCCCAGCAGGGGTGACACAATTCTGCGCAGAGGGTATGTAGAGGCTCCAGTTCAGCGTGATCAGACTTAGATTCTCCCAGTGACAGGGTGAGATCACTTCACCATTCTTTTTGTCTAGTTTCTTTCTGTATCAGATTGCTAGTTGAGCATCCAAGAACTGTATATAGATTTACTACTGTATAATAATAAACCCTCAGATTTGCTGCACCGGTTTTCCCGCATTGGGTTTTCCGGGGACATTTGTCCAAAAATAACGACGTCAATTGTGTTGTATTTTATTTCTTGCTCATTCTCTTGTTTCCACATAATATTTAATTAAGTAAAGGTTCGGTGTATATGTTTCGATATTTGTCGTAGGAAACTGCAAATAATTTGGTTGATTTATTTAAGAAATAGAAGAAACATTATTAGTTGTTGCAGTAGGGATTCCGATGTAAGAATTTTCACATTCGGAAGGTAATTTGCTTAACCATCTGGAGGTCAAAATCTCAGGAGATTGAATCGCCTGATTACTTGGAAGTTAGATTACTTGATTGGGAGGCTGAGTTTCTTCAATATTGAGAGATCAAATTGCTCCTTAATTAGCAATTCAAATACCTCCTTAGAAGACTGAGAGTCATTCATTCTTGCAGAGATTTTTCCTTCTTTGAATCCGAGACTCATTAGGGATTGTTAGTACTGTTAACCTTGCCACCTACACCTACCAATTAGTGAGAAAAGCCTTTAACCCCACAAGGTGTAGTTAGTGGCATGAACTAAGAGAAGGGGTTATCACCTATTCAAAACTTTCTCTGTTTAAGCTATCTCCTAGGTTAGCTAAGGGTGGTGGTCCCTAAATGGAAAACTAAGTTAAAAGATGTGAAGTTTCTAGGAGATGTTAGAGTGAAATGGATTACTTTTTTTGAGATTACAAGCAAATATAATATGAGCAATATGAGCTAAAATCAACTTCAATAACCATCAACACATGAGATAATAATAAGCATATGTAAAACCAGTGCCTTCAAAATATTGCTGAAAATAAAATAAGGTGCTTTAGATTGAAACACAAGTAATCCTAAAAATGAAAGAAAATATATTAGCAAAATAAAATATCAATGCAAGATATTAAAATGCTTTCAAGATATATGATCACTTATTAATCCAAAGCATACAAGGAAAAAATATCTTGCAAAGGAAACCATTTAGAATTCTACTTGCACAATGAGATGATACTTGCCCAAAGTATCCAATTTAACATATATTCATAAATGACAAGTGTAATAATTATTTGCAAGTAAAACAACAAGATGTGTTAATATGAAATGCACTTAAACTAAAATTGGATGCAATTATCTTGGTTACTTTTAATCTAAATGCTTAATCTAGGTGAGAGAGCTTCCTCTTGAGCTCTTGCCAAAGGGTAAAAATTGAGGTGGCTGTAAGAGAGAGGGGCTGAGGACACGATGGTGTCGTTAACGATACCTTTTCCCTGAGTCTTATTAGCCAGCGTGTGTCTTTGTTCCTACAAGGGGATAAGCCACTTTCATAATTGCAGGGTCACACGCCTTTATCTTACTTCGTACTTATTGGAAGAACTTTCCAAGAAATTTTGTTTCCTATGATTTCTATCAACCAAGCTTATGCTTGGAGGTTAATTTGTTTAAAATGCAACTAAATTAGAATGTCTAATATGATATTCATGTGAGTTTGCAAGTTCTATGTAAAAGATATAATTGCTTCAAGTAAATGTGTTCCACAAGATCACTTGTATAGTTGCTCAAGTAAACACAAGATGCATAAGCTTCATGAACAATTAAAATTGTGAGTTGCTAAAGATAAATGATGAACCAATAACAAACTAAAGCAAATGAAGCTTGAAATGTATGTGCTTGCAAAATGAGCAAATAAAACACATGTAAAATTTCTCAATGTAAATTGTAATGCCTTGAAAATGAATTGAGATAAGATTGATGCCCACAATAGCTTTGCAAAAAAAACTTTAAACTTGAGAAAAGAAGATTAGCTTGACATGAAATTAAATAGTTGCTTTGGAAAATAAACTTGTCCAATACACAATGCTTCAATATACTCAAAATGGAAATATGGCATAACAATAAAGCATGAATTATTTAGACAAGTGCCAAGCTAAATGTATCAAAGTTTGCTAAAAATAATAGAGATGCTTGCATAAAGTAAGAGTTAAACTTTGCAAATGGAAATGTAAACTTGAAACTTGTAGCAACAATGATAAGTGATGCAAGCTTAAAGCATGTAGTGAACTTGGAAAAAAGGAAATGCGATTTGTGTAGCATGAATGTGATGTGAAAGAATAAAGAAATGTCAAGTCCAACAAGTCAATCCAATCACAAATTCTCTCCCTAAAATGGAGAGATAGGGATGCCAATGGGTAGGACCCATACTCCCACAAAAGAGAAATTTTATTCTTATGGTTTACAATGATGGTTAGAGCCTCTTAGAGGGTTGCCCAAGGAATTGATGGGAAAATACAATGTGAGATCTTGAAACAACAAGGAAATCCCTTCAAGTATGGGAGCCTCGAAAGAGATGAAGAGGTTCTACAATTAGAGAATACAAGCTCCAAAATGATACACGGCCTAGCCTCTTTCACAAACTCTCCTAATGCCCACGACCTCCTTGGAATGAGACTTGAAGCTTGAGAGGACCTACAAGAAAGAATGTTAGGGCTGCAAAACTAAAACAAAAGTTAGTGTGAAAAATAGAGCATGTAAGTGGGTGATAATGCTACAAAATAATATACAAAAACTAAATCAAGTGATGGGAAAAGACCCCATCACTTGTCTAGCTTATAAGAAACTCTTGATTAGCTAGGTAAAGATATGAGAGCACAAGATCAAAAGATATGAAGGATTTTTTGATATTTTGACTTATGCATAAACTATGTAAAAAGAAAAACCTACAAGAACAAGTACTTCTAAAGATTAGACTTATGAAATTCAAATAATGATGAAAGCTCATTGAAAACAATTGCAAGAGTGGGTTGGTCTTTTGAAGACTCCCCCTCATGCTTGCTAGTTGATTCAACAATGATCCTCTACAAAACTTCCAACACACATTAGCTCATATGGATTAAATCAGTGAGATAACTCTAGAAATTTATATGAAAACTAGAGGTAGTTTACACCTAGAGCATATTCATAAACCAATTGTAAATGTAAGATAGCTATACATCTACAATTATATAAAAGCATATGAGCAAATGAAATACAACTCAAAGGCACAAGTAGAGAGGATTATACCATCAATGAACCAAGCACATGCTCCAATGGAATAACAATCATGAATGAACCCCAAATTTTATTCAAATGAAGAACAAGAGTACATAGAAGCAGAGCTTCCCCAAGCACAATAACTCATTGCAAAGATACAATATGAGAGCCCAAGTCTCAATTATATAGGAGAATGGGTGGAGATCCCAATGAAGAACCAAATGACAAGTGTGATGATGACAATCCCAAAGCTCCCTCATGCAATTCAAATTTCCCAGAGAGGCCAACAATCCTTGAGAGGAGCTAACTTGTTGTTGAAGAGGGACAAGTGTATATGGGAGTGGAGTGGTAGGAGACCACTCTCCACTCACCTTCAGTGAAACTCCAAGTCAAATGCCACTAAAAAGATGACTCATCAAGGCAATGCAAATTCCTCTCCTCAAGAAATGCGTTTTTCCTTGGAAAACTCGTAGTCCCCTCCAAAAATTCGATTTTCTTGGGGCACATGTATTTTCCTTGATTTTAGGAGTCCACATCACCTTGGGAATTCACTTTAACTCCTCCATTTTTTTCCACCTCATTTCCACATCATTTGGCATGTGTGGATATTATTTTTCTCCATTTATTTAATTGTTGGCTTAATTTATTTCCACATTTTCCACTAAACTTAGGAAACGTGGGTTTTGAGGGTCCAGAACACATTTTTAATCCCTCAAAGTGTGTCTTAGTAGAAATTTGAGGGTGAGAGGTGCAATTTTTATTACTCATACCCTATACAACTTCTCTAGATATCACTTATTACATTTCAGATACAAATTTTATTCCAATTTCCACCCTACAGGAAATTTAAAAAAATAAAAAATGACCCCCTAGACCTAACCAAATTCCACGAAACTTTACGAGTGATCTAGTATGGTAATTTATAATGACTCTAGACACTAGGACTCATCCAAGGCCTTACCATCAAGCCATACTCCGACTTTGGGGTTATGTTTGGAGGAAAAACTCAATTAATTATTAAGTCCTTGTAAGGAGATGATAATTAACCAAGTGAGAAAAATCTCCTAGAGTAATACTCACTTGTTGACAAGGTCCCAAGCTACCTAGGCTTGTTACATGACTCAAACTCATCATACTAGCATCAATTTACATCATCCCGTAGGGTTTGTGGAATCTAGTACAACAGAAAATGATAAGAAGAAGTAGAGTTGAAAAACTTTGGTAATATGATGATCTATGATGGTGCAAACAACCTTTAGTACATCCTTGGGCATGGAGTCTTCAAAAAATCTATAGGTCCCACTCCAGTGGTCAACAAGTACCGCCTGCCAAAAGATCAAGATTGCTAATTGGAGGTCGAATTCTTTCTCCAAGTTCAGGCTAAGTACACTTCATACCTAGGTGTGATTTCTTTTATCTGGTAGAATGATAATGATTATATTCTTGGATGAGATAATCCTTGTTTGACAAAGTGAAATTCTCCTTATATTTAGGTGAAATTTCGTGCATTTCTAGATTGAGACTCGTGCATTTCTGGGCTAGATTTCTCCTTGATTGGCAGGTCGAGAGCAAGAGCGATTCTGGGCGAGATTATCATTGTTTGATGGGCTGAGAATTATTACTCTTTTTGGACATGATCTCTTACTATTGATGGGTCGAATCTCCGTTTGTTTGAGTAGGACGAGAGCCTTATATTGCTGAACAAAGACTTGATCATTGGCTGGCTAGAGCTTAAAGTCAACTTCTGGGCATACATTCACAGGTGGAAATTAAGAAGGAATGAACATATGCAAGTAGTATTGTCATAAGGCGTCCTAAGCCAAGAGGATGAATTGTCAAGTATGGATGTTGCATATTGTTATTTAGGAAGATGTTGCAAAGTCACTGCCTTATAAACCAATGTATGTACAGCCGTTCTTTTGTAGTCCCAAAGTAATTGAAAAGAATAATCCTGTTGAGCTTGGAAAGTAGACCAATGTCATGTTGTGTAATATGTGGTGGGGTAGGATGATTTCAATCTTGATATCTCTTTCTGCCATTTTAAATCTCAATAGAGGATGAGCTGCCTAATATATATAAACCTCTGAACAAATTGAATTGCCCCTAAGAATATGGAAGACATGTATTCCAAAGGAATCAATGACTCAAATGATTATTTGAAGTTTTTGGAGCTATAGCTAATCCATAGTTCAATAAGGATTGAAGGAAGCCTTCTCTCAAAATATATCGTGGGTAATTGCACAGGAAGCTATTCAAGCATGTCACTAATGTAAGGGATGAACTATTCAAAATTCTTACACCTATGCCAAGAATATTTGGCAAACTGATGTGTGATATATTGAATTGAAGTTCTGAGGACACATGTTTCCTTTGGAAATGTTGCATTGCATTTCAGAATGTAGATGCCTTGCATATCCTGCTAGTTGAGGATATGTTTCCCTTAAAAGCTATAATGGACTATTAACCTTGATACGTCCTTGATTGATTGATGACAATGATGAACTTCATCACACATGCTGAACATTTGGATATGGAAAAGGAATTTTGCAAATGACAAAGTTTGGTGGACTTGCAAGGGATGAAAATGAACATTCTAGGGTTTGTAAACCCTAGCAGACTAGAAAGCCCTAGGGTTTATGGATAAAACCCTATAGCTAGACATAAATCAATGTTTCCTTTGAAATAAGAAAACCTAGCTCATGCAAGAAATAAAGGACGTCATGTTGATGATGAGGACGAAGTTGATAAATTTGCAAGATGGATGCAAGAAGGCTAAGATCAAGAGGGCGTTAACATTTCCCTATAATCTGCAAAAGGTAAGTAACTTATATCTCTCTTCCTTGATTATTGTTGTTGTTTTACTATTAAGTTAGCATCTGGATTTTGTATCTTTTGCTTGGTTACAATGATTCTTCCCTTGCTTCCTAATGATGTTTGTAGGTATGTTATGAAAGTTGCCAAGTCTCTAGCAGCAAGAGGAAGCATCAGGAAGAACATAGCAAAGTTTTGTGGCAAAAGGATTTGCGCTCAAGAGAGAGAAATGTATCAAGACATCTAGAACCATGTCAAATGACCAGAAGAACTTCCAGTTCAAAGGGAGCAAACATGCTAGCAAGTTTGAAAGATGTCATGATGAAGGAAAGTGTGTTGAAGACTTGAAGAGAAGCTTGTGGTGACTTCGAAGTGAATCTACAAGATGTAGCATGCAGCAAATGGCATCATAAAGCAAGACTCATGACAAGAGGGTTCTCTTAGCAAGAGGGAGAAGGCTATGCTCCAGTTGTCATGTACATTTTTGTTAAAATTATTATCTCTATGATTTTTGTTGATGGATGTAAAGACCATGTTCCTTGATGAAGTAATTAAAGAAGTGTACATAAAGCTACCTGAAGTTTTTGAGGTACATGAAGGAGTCTCTTGCTTGCAAACAAAAGAAGGCTTTGCACAGGCTCCTTGGATTAATGGATCAAGGTCGATTTTTTTATCATATGATTTGTTACTAACAAGAGTATAAGGATTCACATGATAGAGGGAGTAGTTAAGCCTTGCTTCAACTTCAAAAGGAGTTGACCTCTGAGTTCGAGATGAAGGACCTAGACTTGATGCACTACCTCCTTGGTCAAAGAAAGCACCCAGTCAGGGTGACCAGAAAGCAGTTGTGATGTTGGCTCCAGTAAAGGAATAATTGAGCCAAGGCATATGGCTCAACATGTGTTGAAATACCAACATGGTACAGTTGGCTATAGTATAGTCAATTATGGTTTGAGATATGTCTCAAATAGTGAAGTACAACACCTGGGATAGACAAATTCAGATTGGGTAGAGAGTGCTGAAGACAGAAAGAGTTTATTAGGATATTGCTTCAATTTGGGCTCCATTATGATTTCTTGGATGAGCAGGAAGTGGACATCTATCACACCCAGTACTGCAGATTCTGAGTATATTATAGCTTGGTTGGCAAGTTGAAAAGCAGTATGGCTTCAAAAACTACTTGCAAGATTGTTTGATTAAGTGCAGGTGACAACCATGATGACAAGTTAAAGCACAGTGAGATCTAGTACCAAGACATGGTAGAAAAGGAAGCAGTGTCGCTCTAGTACTATTCTACAAATGAGTAGGTTGCTTACAAAGCCTCTATCCCAGGATGAAGTTTGTATACTTCGTGGACAAGCTTGAAGTGGTTGAGTATGCCTCCTTCAATGTTGATGTATCAAGGATAGTCATTCTCCCTGGGTCAGGTTGACTAGGATTAGGGGCAATGGTCCAGAGTGTTGATGTGAAAACATTAGGGACAGTCATTCTCCTTGGGTTAGGTTGACTAGGATTAGGGAGAATGGTTCGACAAAGGACAGTCATTCTTCCTGTGTCAAGTATGTTGACCAGAATTAGGAAGAATGGCCTTAGAGGCTCAAAATTACTTAGTTGAGTAGGTGTCTTTCAGCATCAGGGTCATGATTACTCTTTAGATAGGTTGAGTGAGCCCATTTAGCATTATGGCCTAGAATGAGGTCTATGGATTTGGGATTAGAATTACTTAAAAGGATTGAGTGTGTCCCTAGGGTTTCACCATGGGTTAAAGAGATTGACCAAGATGATGGTGGACCAGGACTAGTCTGTATACCATGGGTCAGACGCGCTGACCAGAATCATGGTGACTAGTTGATGCTAATGATGTACCACGGGTTAGAGATGCTAACCAGAATTATGGTACCTATTTGATGTTGTAGATTTTACCATAGGTCAAAGTGTTGACCAGGATTATGGTAATTAGATGATGCTGATGCTAATGATGAATTGTTTTAACCTTTTCTTAGAGAAATTTGTCAACAAGAAAACATCTGGATAGTCATTATGAATACACCCGTAGCTTAAGAGGGAGTGTTGAATTTTGTAGCTATGGTTGGTTTTCGTAATTAATATTTTAACCGTTATAATGTGTAATAATAAATATAAAACATGTTCTTCATGTCAGCTTCAAGAAAAAGAATTTCAATTTTTGAAATTTAATTTTTATGTTCCTCCAAATGTCAAGTCAACCCTCCAAAAGATCAAGTCGGCTTAACCCTTCGATGCACCACTTCTGGTTCATCCAATCACTATATTTACCCATTAGACTTCATCACTTGGCAAGCAATTCAGATTGGTTATATTCATTCTGTTCACATGTGGGAAGCAACAAAACGAGATTTCTCTAGGGCAGATCGAAGTCATTCAAAGAAGATTAAGAATATCTGGGAAGGTTGAATTTTGCGCAGACTAGGACGATTTGTTTGGGCAAAAGATTGACTTGTCTAGAGGGCAGTTTGACCAGGTGTGACTAGGGTCATGTTACTAGTCAGTTTGACTTTAAGAATTAGATGTTTTTCGGTTTAATTTCTCTAAGGAAGAGGTTGTTGGGTTTTTCCCCCATGTGGGTTTTCCCAAGGTAAAATATTTGCGTCTCTTTATGATCCTACTGTTATAAATGTTTCTACTGTTGATGTCTTTTGTATAATTGCTTAGTGATTAATGAGAATATGAAAAAGGACTAAATCATTAGAAGTAATTATTAGTTTAGAAGACCTATGAAAAATCAACATGGATTTGTATGAAAGTGATATCTTTGAATCCATGAGTACGTGGCACTCTATCAAACAACCTTTTAACGTTCTATAAGCGATAGGTGTTTATTTGAGGTAGCATCGGATGTGCTCTAGCCACGAAAATTAGTGGAGAGGCTAAAGCACATGAGGTCTCCAATACCCAGAAATGGTTTGGGCAGATTCTAAACAGTTTGGGAGATATTAAAATAATTAATATTTTTAATGGAGTCCCCAAGTCCAAACTTAGGGAAAATAAAATATTAATGTGAATTAATATAAGACTATGTTAGAAAGGTCCAAAAGTCATGGATCAAGCCAGAGTTAATCTTAGCCGTTAAGGACTTAATCTTGGTTGTTGATTTATCAACGAGAAAAGTATAAGAGGAGGCTTGAGGGTCACTTGGAGAACACATTGAGGGAGACCAGTCAGTTCAATTTCTAGAGCGGGGTTAGCTGAGAAATTCGAGCTAGTGGTCTAGTGAGCAGTAAGGAGGCAGCGAGTACGAAACAAAGAACGGGATCAGGCACTGGAGACCAGCGTTGAGGAAGGAGAGGCATACGCAGAGGCAGCAGGAGACTCCGTAGTCACTAGAGGACTTGCGTGGGTGATGTAGAGAGGCCCAGGTCCAAAGCAGTCAAGCAGGGGTTGACGCAGAGTGTCTGGGAGCCAGGTAGAGGTCAGCCAAGTTGACGCTGGGATTGGGAGAAGTGCTGGAGAATTTTTCTCTTTGTGGGTACGCCGGTTTGGCACCTTGTTGTACTGAAGAATTGCTGAGTAATAAAATCCTCCCTTGCTACACGGGTTTTCCCACATTGGGTTTCTCCAGGGATTGTTGTCCAAAATATCTGTGTCAATGTGTTGATTCTTGTACATGTGTTTGTTTCTGTATTACTGTGTGATATCTGCAACATAATTTATTTTAATGTTTATTGAAGGAATTTCATAAATTATTGAAGAATAAGTAGGAAAAGTAAATCAGATGTTGCAGTGATATAATTTTCACATGGTATCGGAGCGAGTAATCAAAGACAGGAAGGGAAAATCAGTTATGGGTCGAGATCACGATGCAAAGGCATCCACGTCAGGGAACTCACAGATTTTCAGAAGATTGCACAAGAGAAAGAGACTTCAATTTCTCTATGTTGGCTTCCAAGCTGGAAGAAGAAGTGGCTTGCATGACTAGTTCGGCATCATCAGAAGTATGGTATATAGATAGCGGAGCCTCGTGGCATATGACAAGAATTAGGGAATGTTTCTTCGAATATCAAGAAGAGAAGATGAACTTTCAGATCACCATGGGGAACAAGGCAAAGTGTACTCTAGTAGGGAACGTTACCATAGTTTTTCAAACAGAATCGGGAGAACGGTTCCGTGCTACAAATGTGCTGCATGTACCAAGATTAGGGATGAACTTACTTTCCGTGTCGCAACTTCAAGGCAAGGGCTATGATGTCTATTTCATCAAGGAGAAGGTATACGTCAAACACCTGACCTGGAAAAAGAAAGTGCAGATCGGGATCAAAAGTAACAAGTTGTATAGATTACAACTAGAATCACCAATGGCACTAATAGGCAGTCATGGAGACAAGGACTTGAATGAACTATGGCACAGAAGAATGGGTCATTTGCACCATGGAGCTTTGAGAATTCTCAGGAGCACTGTAATAGGAGTTTCGGATTTGAGTGAGCTATGGCACAGAAGAATGGGTCATTTGCACCATGGAGCTCTGAGAATTCTCAGGAGCACTGTAACAGGAGTTTCAGATCTGAGTACGGAACGAGATGATGTATGCAGAGGATGCGCTCTAGGAAAGTATGCCAAGGCAACATTTCCTAGGAGCAAACACAAGGCCAAGAGTGTACTAGGATTGATACACTCAGATATCTGTGGACCTATGTCTGTCAAAGCTCTCAGTGGTGCCGAGAATTCCCTTATCTTCATTGATGACCACTCAAGGAAAACTTGGATTTATTTTCTGAAAACCAAGGACGAGGTTTTCTGTTGATTCAAAGAGTTCAAGGCTCTGGTAGAGAATCTGGCTAGGAAGAAAATAAAAGTTTTGCACTCAGATAATGTTGGAGAGTATGTCGATAAGGACTTCACTGATTTTTGCGCTAAGGAGGGCATCAGAAGAGAGTGGACATCTCCCTATAATCCGGAGCAGAATGGAGTAGCAGAAAGAAAGAACAGGACTATTGTAGAAGCAGTCAGGGCCATGATGTATGATCAGGATATGCCGAAATTCTTATGGACGGAAGCATGCAACACAACAGTCTATGTTCAGAACAAGACTCCTCATCAGATGTTGGGCAAGATTACTCCAGAAAACGTTTTCATAGGGAATACACCTGAAGTCAGTCATTTCGGGATATTTGGGAGTTTAGCATATTGCCGCATACTAGAGGAAAAGAGGAAGAAGTTGGATCAAACTGCGGAAAAGGGATATCTGATGGGATATAGCGAGAACGCTAAGGCATACAGAATCTACCTTCCAGGGAGCAGGAATGTAGTAGTTCGACAAGATGTAAAGTTCATGGAGGATAGGGCTTTCAAAAAATATCGTGAGATGCTTTCCGAGGAGCAGTCAAAAGAGGAGCCGTTGGTTAAGCCTCTTCAACCAACGGAAGTAAAAAATTCTTCCTCGGGTCAGGAAGATTCTCAGGATGAGGAGGAGGAGCTAACAGAAGCACCTATTAGCAGAGGAAGAACTAGCAGGGAACTTCGTCAAATTTTGCGAGATGCAGAGGACTTCATTGGTGCGCCAAGAAACAATAAGAGGGAGCGAAAACAGCCAGATAGATATCAGGCATTAGTAGCTCAGGATGGGGAGCTTGCCAGTTTCAAGGAGGCAGCTCAACATCAGGTTTGGCTAGACGCGATGGTAGAGGAGTACAACTCCATAATGGTGAATGATGTCTGGGAGGTAGTGCCAAGGCCTCAAGACAAATCAATGGTAGGTTCGAGATGGATCTACAAGATCAAATACACTGCAGACAACAGTGTTGAGAAATACAAGGCCAGGTTTGTGGCTAAGGGGTATGCTCAAAAGGAAGGAATTGACTACGAGGAGACCTTCGCCTCGGTAGCCAGGTATACGTCTATTAGGACCGTGATATCTCTTGCAGCTCAGATGGGATGGGAGATTCATCAAATGGATGTCAAAACGGCTTTTCTGAACGGGGTAATAGAATAAGAGGTATACATTGAACAACCAGATGGCTTTGAGACACATGAGAAGAGGTATCATGTATGCTGATTAAAGAAAGCCTTGTATGGGCTAAAATAGGCACCTAGAGCATGGTATGGTCGAATAGATGGCCACTTGCAGAAGATGGGATTTGTCAAGAGTGACGTAGATCCGAATCTCTACTATCTGGTTGTAGAAAACGAGCTGCTAATCTTAGTATTGTATGTGGATGATCTCTTTCTGACAAGATCATCTAGGCTCATTGGGGATTGCAAGAAGAATCTAGCCACAGAATTCGATATGAAGGATTTGGGACGAATGCATTACTTCCTGGGGTTGGAAGTTTGGCAGCAGAAGGAAGAAATCTTCCTTGGGCAAGGGAGGTATGCTACAGAAATCCTAAAAAGATTCAGGATGGAGGACTGTAGACCCATGGCTACTCTAATGATCACCAACTGGAAGAAGATTGATGCATCAGAAGACAAGGATGTTAATCCCACCCTATACAGGCAGCTCATAGGGTCCCTAATGTATCTGGTCAACACAAGGCCAGACATTTGCTATGCTCTCAACACCCTCAGTCATTTCATGGTGGAACCGAAGAGGGTACACTGGGCAGCGGTCAAACACGTTCTTAGGTATTTATAGGGAATAGTCGATTATGGACTCTTGTACACAAAAGGTAAGGATATTAGTTTGAGTGGATTTACTGATGCAGATTGGGCGGGAAGTTCAATGGATCAGAAAAGTACCTCTAGGTACTATTTCAACATTGGATCAGGAATGACCTCCTGGTGCAGTAGGAAATAGAAGTTCGTGGCTTTGAGCTCATCTGAGGCAGAATATATGGCGGCGAGCACAACTTCGTGTGAGGGCATATGGCTTAGAAAACTGCTTGTGAACCTATTCAGAAGGAATATGGAGGCGACCAGGATCATGTGCGATAATCAAAGTTGCATCAAGTTCTTTGAGAATCCAATGTTTCATGATAGGTCGAAGCATATTGATATCCAATGTCACTTTGTCAGGCACTGTGTCCAACTAGGAGCTGTACAGTTGAGCTACACTCCTACAGGAGAACAGGTGGCAGACATCCTCACCAAGGCCCTTGGAAGGACAAAGTTTGACTACTTCAGGGAAAATATGGGGATGGTAAAGAACCCATTTTAGTAGCAGAAATGGGAGTGATAACAACACGGATGCAGAGGGAGTTGTAGTGCGGATGCAATGTTGGGAGAAATGACCAGCAACAGCATGGATGTAGAGGGAGTTGTTGTACAGATGCAGTAGTGGCAGTAACAGAGCCATGGGCAGCAGTACAGGATGCAACAATGCAGAGGATGTTGGGCAGGGAGGCTTAGCATCAACACAGGGACCGATGCCGAATGATCAGGGTGATACTCAGTAAGGAGTATTACTAGAGCATAGTCCTCGCTAAGAGGGAGTGTTCATTTGAGGTAGCATCGGATTGGCTCTAGCCACGAAAATTGGTGGAGAGGCTAAAGCGCATGAGATCTCCAATACCCAGAAATGGTTTGGGCAAATTCTAAACAATTTGGGAATTATGAAAATAATTAATATTTTTAATGGAGTCCCTAAGTCCAAACTTAGGGAGAATAAAATATTAATGTGAATTAATATAAAACTGTGTTAGAAAGGTCCAAAAGTCATGGATCAAGCAGAGTTAATCTTAGCTGTTGATTAGGGACTTAATATTGGTCTTTGATTTATCAACGAGAAAAGTATAAGAGGAGGCTTGAGGGTCACTTGGAGAACACACTGAGGGAGACCAGTCAATTCAATTTCTGGAGCAGGGTTAGTTGAGAAATTCGAACTAGTGGTCTGGTGAGCAGTCAGGAGGCAGCAAGTACAGAACAGAGAAATGGGATTAGGCATTGAAGACCAGCATTGAGGCATGTAAGGCAGACGCAGGGCATTTCAGGCAGACGAAGAGGCAGTAGGAGACTGCGTAGTCACTAGAGGGCTTGCGTGTGACGCAGAGAGGCCCAGGGCTGACGCAGAGTGTTTGGGAGCCACGCAGAGGTTAGCCAAGTTGACACTGGGACTGGGAGAAGTGCTGGAGAATTTTTCTCTTTGTGGGTAAGCCAGTTTGGCACCCTGTTGTACTGAAGAATTGCTGAATAATAAAATCCTCCCTTGCTGCACTGGTTTTCCCACATTGGCTTTTTCTGGGGACTGTTGTCCAAAATATCTGTGTCAATGTGTTGATTCCTGTACATGTGTTTGTTTTTGTATTAGGTGTGATATTTGCAGCAGAATTTATTTTAATGTTTATTGAAGGAATTTCATAAATAACTTATTGAAGAGTTAGTAGGAAAAGTAAATAAGATGTTGCAGTGATAGAATTTTCACAATAGGCGTTGTGGAAGCCTCCCTGCAGCCAAATGTTTAGCGATATTTGTGAACAAGGGTGTATTAGTAGATAAAGCAAATAAATGTTCCTCATTAAAGATATCTTCTACTGGGATGGCTTCCTCATCATTGTTATGCTTGGAGAGAGTCTACAACTACATTTTCCTTTCCTGGTTTGTCAATGATGGTGATATCAAATTCCTGCAGTAAGAGCAACCACCCGGTCACTGTGCCATTGGTGATAGGTTTATTCATGAGATACTTGATAATAGATTGGTTAGTATGCACAAATACAGAATAGCCGACAATATAATGACGAAACTTATTAATGGCATGTACTACAACAAAAAACTTTCTCCATTATAGTATAATTTTGTTCAGTGGGAGTGAGGTTCCTACTGATGTAATAAATGTCATATGTTCGCTAATCTTCTTTTCGTCCCAATACATCCCCAATGGTTGTGTTTGAAGCATTGGTAGGGATGTGGAAAGGTAAGGACCAATTTGGCCCTTGCAAGATTGGTGCAATTGGTAGTTTCTCTTTTAGGTCTTCGAATGCAATTTGACATTTGTCATTCTAGTAGAATTTGTAGCTTTCATAAGTAATTGGAATAATGGTTATGCTATCTTAGTAAAATTCTCTATAAATCTTCTATAACACCTTTCATGTCCTAAAAAAATGTGAACATCCTTTCGGGTGGTAGGCACTGGAATCTTTTGAATGACCTCTATCTTAGTAGGATCCACTCGGATTCTAGCAGGGATATTGGTGGCCTAGCACAATTCCCTTAGTATGTAACGTATGACGCTTCTCATGGTTGAGATAAAGGTTTGTCGCTTGACACCTAATCATAACTTTTTCATGATTGTTTAAGGCTTCCTCAAAGGTATTCTCATATATGGTAAAATCATCCATGTAGATTTGTAGATTTCCACACAATCATTGGTTAGGTTGGAAAATATTTCGAGAACTGCCCTTTGGAAGGTAGTGGGGGCATTACATAACCCAAAGGGTAGGACTTGAGAAGCATAGGTCCCCCAAGGGAAAGTTGTTGAAAATTGGCAACTAAGGGATGAATTTCCTTGAATAAAATCTCATTTCTGACTATTCTATAGTGACTTTCTAAAAGTAAAAAGCTATGTCTATCATTTCAAGCATGATTTTCCAAAAAAAGTAAATCTCCTTGCTTCAATTGGTAATCAAGTATAGATGATGGAAAATCACTTAACTTATCCTTAATCAATCTTAATTGTTCAATTTTTACTTAATCATCAATATTATCTTTATTATTATTATTATTATTATTATCCTTATGATACTATAATATTATTATCAAAATAGAAATTCATGTAACCTTTCTTACTTGGCACTCAATCATGCCACTTCGCACCTCTCTCGCACATTCAATGATGCGTTATTATCTAATGGATTCGTTGCACTCTTACACTCTCTTATGCGCATTAAAGACTCGTCATAAAAGATTCCTCTTATGGACTCTTCAATGCATATGTTACACTCTCTCCTTATAGGCATGTGTACGCCTCTCTCTCCTTTATGTCATGAGTTACAAGGCATGCGTAACCCTCTCCTTTATGGCACGAGTTACAAGGTGTGTGTACCTCATCTCCCTAAATTGGCATATGTAACTTCTCCTCAAGGCATGCGAGTTACTCCTTCTTTATGACTTGAACTCCTTGATCCTCCTATATATATGTGCCTCGTATCGTTTCTACTCACTTGTGCATTGTGAAAGGAGAATTCGAACTTGTGGAAGAGAGAGTTGGAGAGACTTGGAGAGTAAGAGCAAAACTTGGTGAGACAAAGTGATTCATTGTTTGCATCAACTGTTGCTATCAAAGATCTTCTTGCCTACAACTATTTTAGATTTGGGTGAACTTACTCACTCTCTTGATATCTCATTGTATTTTGTTTCTCTTCTGAACAATTGATTACTAATAGAAGAAGAATCTGGTTGGGTTTTCCCCTTGCAGGTTTTTCCCTAGTCATTGGAACTAAATTCTTTGTGTTTCATTGTGTTCTTGGCTATTTTATTTTGATTTATATGGTTTATGTTCTATCTACAATTGCTTAACTGATATTGCAGCAAAAGGAAGTTTCATAATAAGAAATTGTTTCAGCATAGAACATCAAATTTTCAACACGGTATCAGAGCTTTGGTGAAGACAAGTCCAAAAAGTCAAGAGCTTCTCCCTTCTCATTTGCTGCAGAAATATCACTTGCTGCCCCAACTCATTTTCTGCTGAAATTTCTTTTACTGCCCCTTCTATTTTCAACTCATTTTATGCTGAAATTTCTCTTGCTATCTGTTCTATTTGTAGCTCATTTTTTGCTGAAATTTCTCTTGCTGTCCCTTCTATTTGCAGCTCATTTTCTGTTGAAATTTATCTTGCTGTCCCTTCTATCTGTTGCTGATATTTGTTTGTGCAGATCAAAATGTCTCCCTCTTACTTCAAGAATGAAGAGAAGTTGGTTGATGCTTCGAATTTCTTCCCTTGGAAGGCTAGATTGGATATTACTCTTGAGTAACATGATGTATTGGAGTATGTTAAAGGAGAGGCAGCAGAACCAATAGAAAATATTAATTTTGTCATCAAGGCTAGATACAAGAAAGGAGAAGACAAGGCTAAAAAGATCATCCTTGATTCTCTTGGACACCATCTCATCACCTATGTCTCCAACTTGAAGAAATCCAAAGAAATGTATGATAAGCTGATTGGAATGTATCAAGTGAATAACTTGAGCCAAATTCTTGCTTTAAAGAATCAACTCAAGGATATTAAGATGAAGAAAGGAGAGACCATTCAAGCATACTTCACGAGGATCTCTAAAATTAAGGATCAGTTGTTTACAGTTGGTGAACTATATTAGATAAGGAGCTTATGCTGATTACACTTGGAGGTCTTTCTCCAACTTGGGAAACTTTTATTACCACCATCAACGACAATGACAAGTTTCCTGCATTTGATAAGCTCTTGGGATAGTGTAGTCAAGAAGAGGCCTGAATGATTTCCAAAGGAAGAATCCCCAATCATGAAGAGGGAAAACCTACTGCCTTTGTTGTCCAAGGAAAGAAGCAGAATGTGAAAATTCCAAAATTAGAATCCTATTGCAGCAACTGGTATTATTTCTTCTAACTGATAAATTAATTATTCAGTTTATTGCTACGACAACATCGAAATAAACACACTGCAACCTTCACAAATAAAACTGGGGAAAATAAATAGTGCTGGAACTGAGAAAATACTAGCACACACACAATAAAAATGACACCATTAGTTTTGGACAAATGTCCTTGGAAAGACCCAATGTGGGGAAATCGGTGCAGCAACTGAGGGTTTTATTATTAAGCAGCAGTGAAAGTCTGAGTACAATTTGGATGCACAAACTAGCAATCCACTACAGGAGAAATTGGCCACAAAAGTTAGTGAGATGAATTGTCTCACCCGACACTGATCAGGATCCAAAACTGGCTCTAAATGGGCTCCATGAAACCCCTATGCCATCCTTTGTGTCAAGCCTGCACAACCATTGGTACGCTCTGCCTGGAATTGCAACTAATCAAGTTGGTACTCTAGAAATTGATCTGCCAAGGAAATCAAACTTTTGGTGTTCTAGTGTATATTCTCTAAGTGCCCGCCAACTTCCTCTTATAATCCACTGTTGGAGCACCAACGACCAAGATTAAACCTTAGTCAATGGCTAGGATCATCTTGGAGTCAATCCATGCTAGTTTCCAGATGATTCGCACCTTGACTTAGTTAATTATGATTAATTAACCATATTCCCTAAGTTTAGACTTACGAAATATTTAAAAATTGGTTAATAATCTAATTAAGCCATCTCTAGGTGGAATTTCCAGAAACGATTTCTGGGTTTTGGAGATCTCATGTATTCTAGCCTCTCCATCAAATTTCATGGCTAGAACACATGTGATGCTATAGAAACTAACACAGAAAGGAAGAAGAGACCATCATTGCTCGGGAAAGCCTACTCCCAGATCCAATAGTTCCTTCAAATGGAACAAAGACTTATCAAAGGTACAATGCTACAATTGCCATAAGCATGACCACTATGCCCATGACTGTCCAGAAAGAAGAAGAGCACCGAGATCCAAATACAACAATCATACCAACAATTTCGATTATAGAAGAAGAAGCGAAGCTGCTTCTGCTCGTAAAGAAAGCTATTGTTCTTCGAGGAACCCAAGGTATGATAACAATGCAGCTGAAACACAATCTAAATACTTTATTGTTTCTGCTCTTTCTAGTTCCTCTCCTGCAGATTCTTGTGACAACTGGTTGGTTGATAGTGGTGCCTCAAGGCACTTTACTGGTTATAAAGAAGTGCTCTCAAATCTAAGTTCTTTCTTTCCATCTGGATCAAGGTAAAACTATATCACTTCAAAAAGTTTTGTATGTACTTAGTTTGAAAAAGAATCTTGTATCCATATCTGCTTTAGAAGATAAATGAATGAAAGTTGCTTTCATAAATGGTAAAGTTTTCACTTAGCCGATGAGATTTAGCATGAGAGATGCCTTCACTTTGGGTTCAAGATGTGAAGGTCTATATAAAGTCAATGGAAGACCAATTCATGCGTTGATCCATGAAAACAATTATCAAAGTGAACTTTGGCATCGAAGGTTTGGTCATTTACATTATAAAGCTTTACCTCATGTGAGCAAGATGGTTTCTAGAATGCTGGAAATTAGAGCAGATCATGATGGAATTTGCCAAGGATGTGCAAGTTGAAAGCAAGTAAAGGGACCATTTCCTTCAAGCAAAAACAGAATTAGTCAGGTACTTCATCTTATGCATTCTGATTTATGTGGACCTATGCCTTTAACTTCTCTTGGTGGCTACTTGTATTATATAATCTTTGTAGATGAATTTTCTTGCAAGACATGGGTTTTATTTTTTGAAAAATAAAAGTCAAGCATTTAACTTGTTTAATGACTACAAAGCTCTGGTAGAAAAACAAACTGGAAAGCAGATCAAAATCTTCAGATCTAACAATGGAGGAGAGTTAACTTCCAATGATTTCATTGACTCCTACAAAGAAGATGGAATCAAGAAAGAGACCACCATACCATATAACCTAGAACAAAATGGTGTGGTTGAAAGAAATAATAAAACTATCATGGAAGCAATCAAAGCTATGTTGTATGATAAAAAAATACCAAAGTTCCTATGGGGAGAAGCTGCTAACATGGCTTTCTATGTTCAAAATAGATCCCCTCATTGTGCCCTAAACAACAAGACTCTTGAAGAAATCTTCACTGGTGAAAAGCTCGAGGTGGGGCACTTTGGGATCTTTGGTTGTCTTGTCTACTTCCATGTGCCAAAAGAAAAGAGGAACATGTTGGAGGCTTTAGGTAAGAAAGGTGCATTTGATGGTTATTATGAGAATTCTAAAGCTTACAGAATATACGTACCTAGACAAAGAAATATAGAGTTTAGTAGGGATGTAACATTTGATGAAGATGCAACTCTTGGAAAGGCAAGAGACACTCCTCTTCCTCCTGCTAATGTTGATAGACAAGATGATGTATTTGAAATACAAGAAGATCCTGAGGTTGAAACTGATCTTGTTGATGAACCCATGGAGCCCATGGACCCCTTGGATCCTCCTCCATGTGATCCTCCTGCTAGAAAGAAGCCATTATGGCTTCGTGACACTCTACAAGATGTTGATAAACATGTTGCCCCCAGAGGAACCTTCAGAGAAAGCAAGAAACCATGCCAGTTCCAAGGATATGTTGTAGCCATGAGCAACATTATTCAAGTAGAACCATGCACTTTTGAAGAAGCTGTGAAAGATCAAGTGTGGAAAGATGCAATGGCTGAAGAATATGAGTCCATCATTCATAATGATGTATGGGAAGTAGTTCCCAGACCCCAAGGTAAGTCTGTTGTGTCTTCTAAATGGCTGTATAAAATTAAGCATGGTGCTGATGGCAGTATTGAAAAGTATAAAGCTAGATTTGTGGCCAGAGGTTTCTCTCAGAAAGAGGGAATAGACTATGATGATATTTTTGCACCTGTTGCCCAATACACCACCATTTGATCTATTGTGGCTCTAGCTGCTAGCCAGGGATGGACTCTTCACCAAATGGATGTGAAGACTGCTTTTCTGCATGGCTTCCTCAAGGAAGAAGCCATGCAGAAGGGAGAAGAAATCGATCCCTTCCTTCTCAGGTTGTAGATGATCCGTGACCAAATAACTTCCGTAGGGGCTACACCAGATCCTGAATTTATGGTCAGAACTGCCCTGAATGCAGTCACTGAAGACTGGGAAACCTTTGTCCAAAGCATCTTGGGCAGGGCTTCTCTTCCTAGTTGGGAGGAGATGTGGGCAACTCTTCGACAGGAAGAGATTAGACGGTTGACCAAGGCAGGAAGCAGAAGTAAATGGATCATAGTCAAGAAGGAGGAAGAGGAAGATGCAGCTCTCGCATCAGCGGGACAACAAGGGTAGCAGAAGAGGAAGACAAAGGACATATCCAAAGTCAGATGCTTCATATGTGGAGAAATGGGTCATTTCGCCACACAGTGCCCTCGGAAGAAGGGCAAGGAAGAGAAGTCTAACTCAAAGGCTGCTCCAGCGAAAGCTGACAAAGAGGACGATCATGAGGATTGCACCATGAGTGTTCATGCACCTCTAGAGAAGAGGTGGCGCGATATTGAGCTGTAGTCGGGAAGACTACATGTAGGGCAGGATCCTTGAGGTGCCCAAACTCTTGGATCACATATAGCTATGGGAGCCCTTAATAACAATAGCAGAATGACGGGAGTCGGTGCAAGGGACGATGGAGTGACAATGGCAGAGCTAGAGTGCCAAAGTCTGAAGCAGCGTAGTGGAGTATTGCAATAGTGCGAGAGGCACAAAGTAGATACAACAACAATGCAGTAGCATCAGAGGGTCAGCACAGATTAACAACAGAGGTAGCTTCAACATCATGAGGTATCCAGACTGACTAGCATGTCAACTTTTGGGTGACTTTTTTAGTTGCTTACTTCTCAGCAACTGAGTTGTAGTGCAATAGTTAGCAGCGTCAGTGCTATGGGCAACATGATGCAACATAGTGAGAGGGAGTTGCGGTACAGATGCAACAGTGACAGTGGCAGTGTCATGGGCAGCAGTACAGATTGCAACAACGTAGTGGATGAGGGGCAGCAGGCCGAGCATCAGTAGCGCAGAGGACCGATGCCGTGGAACAATGTGATACTTCCGCTGGGAAGTATTGTTAGAGCACATTCCTCGCTAAGAGGGAGTGTTGATTTTTGGGTAGCATCGGATGTGCTCTAGCTTCGAAATTTTGTGGAGGGACTAGAACACATGAGATTTCCAAGACCCGGAAATCATTTGGAGAAATCCCACTTGGATTGTATTTTATTAAAATATTAATATTTTTAATATGGTTCCTAAGTATAAACTTAGGAGAATTAAAATATTAATGGGTATTAATGAAAATATGGGTGAGAAGCTTCTAAGAGACGAGGATCAAGTCTAATTTAATCTTAGCGTTGATTAGAGACTTAATCTCCATTGTTGATTTTTCAAGAGGAAAAGTATAAATGGAGGCTTGGGGTCGGTTGGAGAAAGGACACATTGAGAGAGAAGAAATTGATTTTCTGCGGTGAGAAGTTCTCAGGAGGGAAATCGATTGGGGAGATCTTCTAGTTGAGGGGCAGTGATAGTTCGGGAATACAGACAGAGAGGTGTAGAAAAGCTTTTGGAGGTAGCGTAGTAGCTAGGAGAGTTGTGTTGGTATTTATAAGTCTATCCGTTAGAAATTATTCTTGTACTATTTGATTTATTTCTTCCTACTTGTTCAGTTACTTAACAAGTTATTTACCATGTAAATACTGAAAATAAATACAAGTACAATATCAACACATACATATCATAAAATGAAATAAACAAGCACCCAAGTGACACCGTTGTTTTTGGACTAATGTCCCTGGAAAAACCCAATGCGGGAAAACCGGTGCAGCTATTCAGAGGGTTTTATTATTATGCAGTTTCAAAATACAACCAGGGTGCCAGAAACGACTCACAACAGAGAATGCCCTCGGCATTAGTACCTCCTAGTTGGATACAAATATTCCTGCTAAATAACCGAATGAATGATTCCACAACAACAATACAACTTCTGTTGCTCTGTGTCACCCTAATAGGGATTGCGTCACCCTATCCAGCTCTCCAGCTCCAATCTGCCCCACGAAATCTCCCAACGCTGCCTCTAGGGTCTGCGTCACCTATTTGGCCCAGCGTCAGCCTCTCGGGGCTTTGCGTCAGCCTCTGGAGCCTTTGCGTCTCACACACTGGCCCTCCTCAGGCTCTGCGCAGCTCCTGGCTGCCTCTCCGTGGCCTTTCGCTGCCTCTGCATGGCCTCTAGCTGGCTCTGCGTCAACCCTCTCCCGGCTTCTGCGTTGATGCTTCTGATACTAACTCTGCCTCTCTGCCATGTATTCACTACCCCTTAGCTGCAACTCTGATCACTCACTCAATTTCCTCAGCAAACCCTGCCCCAGAAAATCGAGTTCTTGATCTCTCTTGGTGTGTTCTCCAACTGACCCTCAAGCCTCCTCTTATACTTTTCTCATTGGCCCATCAACGGCCGAGATTAAATCTCTAATCAACGGCTAAGACTAGATTTGGCTTGATCCATGACTTTTGGACCATTCTAACTCGGTTTTATATAAATTCACATTAATATTTTATTTTTCCTAAGTTTAGACTTAGGAACTCCATTAAATATTAATTATTTTAATATCTCCCAAACTGGTTAGATTTTTGCCCAAACCATTTCTGGGTCTTGGAGATCTCATGTGCTATAGCCTTTCCACCAATTTTCGTGGCTAGAGCACATCCGATGCTACCCAAATCAACAAACTGACGTTGGGCCTGTCTGGGCCCACACAACCTTGACGTAGAGCTAGAAGGGCCAACGTAGAGAGAGAGAGTTGCCTTCCACACAGAGTGCCTGAATTGTCGGAAACTGCCAGGGAAAGCTAACACAGTGGGCAGAAGAGCTGACGTAGAGCCTCAGAGAGCTCCACGCAGGCCCACGTAGTTACTGCGAAGGGACAACGCACTTGTAGCTGGGGCCAGCCAGTTTTGCAGCCGAAATCTGCCAGGTGAAGTGAGGTAAAACTCACTTAGGTTTTCTGCCATTGTATTTCTCTGTCACTGGTTTGCCGGGAGGGCAACCAACGTTTGTATTCAGAACTTCTGCTTAATAATAGAAAACCCTCAGAGCTGCTGCACTGATTTTCCCGTATTGGGTTTTTTCGGGGATGTTTAGTCCAAAAATAAGTGTCCTTTTTGTGGTTGTCTAATTTATTTTTCAGTACTTGATCTATATATTGGTGTAGGTTGCAGTGTATTTGCATTAATATTTTCCGAATATATCTGAAAATAACTTGTTAACTGAAGAACACAAGTAGGTAATCATAATGTAAATCAATTTATTGTAGTAGGATTTCTGGTTTGTTAGATTTAGAAATTCTCACAGGATTTGTATTATTAAGCAGTAGTTTTCTGAATACAATCTTTGGATGCCTTACTGGCTATCCAATACAAAGAATCTGACTAGCAGAAGATTAGTGAGAAATACCTCACACTATCACTAGCGATCCGACACTGATCCAGGCCCTGGATGGTTGGCCCCACGCTGGCTCTGCGCAGATACTGCCTCAGCATACAGTTTTCGTCAACCTCTCTGGGGTTCTGCATCACCTCTTCCCGGATCTCTTGTGTTGATTTGGGGTAACATCGGATGTGCTCTAGCCATGAAAATTGGTGGAGAGGCTAAATCACATGAGATCTCCAAGACCCAGAAATGGTTTGGGCAGATTCTACCCGGTTTAGGAGATATTAAAATAATTAATATTTTTAATGGAGTTCCTAAGTCTAAACTTAGGAAAAATAAAACATTAATGGGTATTAATATAAAACTGGGTTAGAAGGTTCTAAATGACATGGATCAAGCCAAATCTAATCTTAGTCATTGATTAGAGATATAATCTCGGTTGTTGAAGGACCAATAGGAAAAGTATGAGAGGAGGCTTGAGGGTTAGTTGGAGGATACACTAGAGTGATCAGTCATTCAAGTTTTCTAGAGTGGGGTTTGCTAAGAGAAATCGAATCAGTGATCAGTTTGCAGCGAGGGGCAGTGAGTACGAGTCAGAGAGTCAAAGATAGTGCTAGAAGACTAGCGTAGAGGCAGAGAGGCAAACGTTGAGCCAGAGGGAGCCACGCAGAGGCAGAAGAGACTGCGCAGAGGCCAGAAGGGCCTGCGTCATCCACGCAGAGGCTGCAGGAGTGATGCAGAGGGCCATAGAGGCTGCACAGAGCCTCAGAGGGCCTGACATAAAGGGTTTCAGGCTGACGCAGAGGCTAGGAGGGCTGACGCTGAGCTTCAGATTGTGTTGGAGAGGGTTTCGTGGGGCAGACTTTTCAAATATCTGCTTCCGAATAGAGAGGTATTACTGCCGGATTATTTTTCTCTGTTGGGTGAGCTAGTTTGGCACCCAGTTGTACTCAGAAACACTGCATAATAATATAACCCTCAGAATTGCTGCACCCCGCATTGGGTTTTTCCTGGGACGATTGTCCAAAAATAACAGTGTCACTTGTGTGTTTGTCTATTTCTTTCAGTTGTTTATCTGTAGATGGTTGAGACTGTATTGTGTTTATTTCAGTGTTTATATGAGTAAACTTGTTAATAATTAAACAAGTAGGCGAAATAAACCAAAGAATATAGATACAATTTCTAATGGGTAATACTTAGAAATTTCAACATCTTGTTGTCAAGAGCTTCGTTTCTCTGGTTCTCCGGTCTCACACCCCGGCTTTTGGCTCTGGAACTCGACTTCCCTGTTGAATTTCAGACTCCCTTTGAAGCTTTGTGCTGCCTCTGTGTGGCCCTACGCTGCCCAGTGTGGTGTCTGTGCTGCCTCTTCTGTATCTCTTTCTGCCTCCTCTGCGATGTATTCCCGAATCAGGAAACTCTCCAACCGGAACTTTCCTTGCCCTTCACTGCAAGAAATCACTTCGATCTTCTCTCTAGCAACTGTTGCGCTGCCCTCTCTGAGAAATTCGATCTATTGATCTCTCTCCAATGTATTTCCAAATGCCCATCGAAGTCCTTATAATCCTCCAGTTCAGTAATCAATGGTCCAGATTAGATTCTAATCAATGACTCAAATCATTTGGACTCGATCTCCGTCTTCTTCTAGAAGTTTCACCCTCAGTTTGATTAATATCCTTTAATTATTTTAATTTCCTAATTTAGACTTAGGCACCCATTAAAAATAATTAATTATTTTAATAAAACTGTCTCCGGGTGGAATTTCCCAAAATGATTTCTGGGTATTGATCAATGCACGGTTCTAATCTCCCTGCAAATTTTGAGGCTTAGAGCTTCGGTGCTACCAGAAATCAACACTCCGTCTTAGCAAGGAAAGTGCTCTAGTAATGCAAACTGTTGAAGCATCACTCTTCTTTGTAACATGTCCCTCTGCACTGTTGATGCTTGACATCACTGCCCACCAACTACTGCGCGAATGCTACATCTGTACTGCTGCTCATCCTGCCACTGCCGACACTGGATCTGTACTACAACCCTCGTAAATTCTTCATCTGTGTTGTTGCTGGCACTGCCACTGCCAACACTGCATTTTCACTGCAACCTTCTCCATTTACTACTGCTACTGCATCAGCGACAGAAAAGCATCCAAAATTACTGAACATGTTTGTAGTTTGATGCATTTGTTGTTGGAGTTTCGATTGCTGCTAGTATTTGCACTGACCCTCTGAAGCCTCTGCGTTGCTGCTGACTCTGCACTGAGCCAACTTCACTGTTTCCAACTCTACTCTGTGCTCCTCAGTTTCTGACACTCCTAGCTACTACAACTGTCACTCTAGCACTCCTCTACACCAACTGACACTGGTCCATTCTGCTACTTCTGATCTAGGCTCCGGTAGCAAGGTTTTGATCCAAGAGGTGGACTCCTCAAGGATCCTACCCATCTATAGTTCTTTCGAACTCACAGTTCTAGATCACCCCTTCTCTCCCCTAGAGGTATCTGGGCAATCATGGAAAACTCCTCTTCCTCGATCTTTGCGATGCAGCTTTCGGATCATGCTTCTTTTCCTTGTCCTTCTTCTTGAGAGGACACTGTGTAGCGTAGTGACCAAATTCACCACACCAGAAGAACTTGATCTTCGAAACGTCCTTCTTCTTTCTCCAGGGCTCCTACTGCCCCTTTGATGCAAGGGCTGCATTCTCTTCCTCCTCCTTGGGCTTTGTCCCACTGCTGCTATCAAGTTTGCACTTGACTAAGTCTCTCCTCATCTCTTCCTGCTAAAAAGCGGCCCACATTCCGTCCCAATCCGACAATCTCTCTCTGCCCAAGATGCTTTGGACAAATACTTGCCATTCTTTTGAAACAGAATTCAGGGCCAGCCTCACCATCTCGGTAGGCTGAGGTGTTGACCCCACAGCTGCCAACAAGTCTCAGATTTCCTGAAACTTTGTTAGGAACGGATCAATGTGCTCCCCCTTTTGCAGCTACGTGGATCTCTTCTTCTGCTCCAAGTACATCTTTCGCTACTCGGAAGATCCTTCGTATAGTTTGGCCAATGCTTCCCACATATGTCAGGTAGTATCCTTACCGGCAATGTGACATACTACATGATCTCTCACTCTGTCAAGTATCAATCGTTTGGCCTTCTCCCTTTCAGCCTTGTACTTTTTTAGCGGATCTGGATCTGCAGGTACAGCTACCACACTGTCGACATAGGTTTTGAGATTGTGCTCATCCAGAAGGCATGAGATCATTGCCTTCTAGATCACATAGTTGGATGCGCCATCCAACTGATCTTGATCCCTTAACCCACTAGTTTCCATCTCTGCCAACAAAATGTTGAATTGCCTCCTCTCTATCCGCAACACTAGTCTAGCTTATGCACTCCCAGTTGGAGTTAGTAGATCTGCTCCTCTTTGCTGCTGCTCAGCAATAGAGAAATTGAATTCCTTGGCTAGGAATTCTCTGAGGAAGAAATTCCCTCAACAATGTCTCCTTCTTCCTTTTGACGCTTTTCTGCCCCAACAACTACTACAGAAAACTGAGTCTCACCAGAAAATTGCTCTGCGCTGAAGCTTCAACGCTGCTCCCTCTAACAATAGCAAATTTTGATTCTGAAATCTTTCTCCCTGTCGACTCACTCAGAGAGAGATTTCCCCACCAAAATTTTGCCCTCCTGGTCTGGACTGCGCAATCCCTCTGGGGATTCGATTTGCTGCCTATGCAACACTTCGACTTCCCTCCTCTTCAGCACTGGGCTCTTCCGGCTTTGCTCTCTTGCTTAACCTGTAGCTCTGATAACATGTGAACATTTGGAGACCCAAATTTCTACTGCAACCGCTGATTATGTTTCTTTTATTTGTTAAATTACTGAACAAATTATTTACTGCATCCTACAGCAAATACTGAAACTAATACACTGCAACCTTCACCAATTAAAATTATACGTGGAGACAAGAAACTGAGCAAGAAAGAAATACACAACACATGACACCGTTATTTTGGACAAATGTCCAGGGAAAAACCCAATGCGGGAAAATTGGTGTAGCAGCTGAGGGTTTGTATTATTAAGCAGTAATTCTCTGAATAGAATCTTTGGATGCTTTACTGGCTATCCAATACAGAGAATCTGACTAGCAGAAGATTAGTGAGAAATACCTCACACTATCATTGGCGCCTGGATGGTTGGCCCCACGCTGGCTCTGCGTAGCTACTGCCTCAGCATACGCAGTTTTGCGTCAACCTCTTTGGGGATCTGCATCGCCTCTTCCCATATCTTCTGTTGTCTGGAGCTTCGTTCCTCTGGCTCTTCGGTCTCACACCCCGGCTTATGGCTCTGGAACTCAACTTCCCAGCTGAATTTCAGACTCCCTTTGAAGCTCTGCGTGGCCTATGCTGCCTAGGTGGACTCTGCGCTGCCTCTTCTGGATCTCTTTCTACCTCCTCTGCGATGTATTCCTGGATCAGGAAACTCTCCAATCGGAACTATCCTTGCCCCTCACTGCAAGAAATCACTCCGATCTTCTCTCTAGCAACTACTGTGCTGCCCTCTCTGAGAAATTTGATCTCTTGATCTCTCTCCAGTGTATTTCCAAATGCCCATCGAAGTCCTTCTTATAATCCTCCAGTTGAGTAATCAATGGCTTAGATCATATAGACTTTATCACCGTCTTCTTCTAGAAGTTTCACCCTCAGTTTGATTAATACCCTTTAATTATTTTAATTTCCTAAGTTTAGACTTAGGTACCCATTAAATATAATTAATTATTTTAATAAAATTGTCTCCGGGTGGAATTTCCCAAAACGATATCCTGGTATTGTGGAATGCATGTGTCCTAGCCTCCTTGCAAATTTTGAGGCTTAGAGCACATCCGATGCTACCAAAAATCAATAGTTTAAGGATGACCGCCAACATTGGAATGCTTAATGTAATTCCTGGAACTCTTCCAAAATTGGTAAGATGCTGAAGTCTTCTGCTAGAGGAAGTGTCTCCAATTCTTTGAAGAGGGAGAAGATCACCTTGAAAAGGAAGGTCTCGACCCCGCATAGATGGTTTAAGGATGACCACCAACTGACGACATGCGTTGTCTCTGGCTACAACTGTGAATCTGGTATGGCAGGTTGTGGCTCAGGCTCTCTTGATGTGGCTTTGAAGCTCGTAGGTGACCATCACTTCCCCCCCCCCGTCAGATACAAGTTGAGAAGATGGAGAAAACTCAACTGCAAGACTGTTCAATACTTTAGAAGAAATTCTGACATATGATTGAAATATCTTCTTGGTTGTTGAAATCCATTGCCAAGAAGCGATTCATCCAAGATGAATCCCTTTTCTTGCAAGAGGTTTGTTTCTGTAGCATCTATGTGAAGAATGACTGGTTTTATGACAATGCTCACATGGATGAAGATCAAAATAGTGATCTTTCATATGGCCAGCTCGGTCACAATGTTGGCATTTAACAACTTTTGTCTGCGAATGTGGAGGAGTAGAATCTGGAATAGGTGAAGGTAAACCGCCATGAAGAAAGCCATCACTTTGAAATTGAATGGGCTTGGAATAGTCTGGAATATGAAAGGACGCCTCCTTATCATATCCAAGACTTGTTCTGTGCTTGTTGTCGACAAGCTCTTCCCAAGGTTTGATCATTGGCTTCGGAAGTGCACACTGAATTTTCACACTTGTATTTAAATCTGCTTCTGAAATGAGTACTTGATCTGAATCATCCTCAACATTATAGACTTGATGACTTGCTAGCTGCTGATAGGATCTTGTTTCAAAGTCACATAGGGGATTGTTCTGAACAAAAGCAAGTTTAGAAAGATGCCTTTACTGTTGTAACTCATGCTGCTGAAACTATGATTCGAGATGCAAAAATTCTATCTTTTCTTGTGCATTATGCAGACGGGTCTAAATGTCAAAGAGAGTGCCCTTGTTGATGTTAAGTGTGCTTTCAGCAGTAGACATGATTAGAGTCCTCAATAACTCTAATAAATTGTTAATTTCAGCCATTTTATTAACAACTCAAATTCAACACATATTCAACACAAAAGTGAATGTCCAATGGTGAATGAGCAACATAAATATAAACCAACCTTCAATTCTTCATTGTAATAATCTTCACAACTGGAGCAGGTGACTCGAACTGGCTGCTTCCTTTTACAAGTCCATATACAACATTTAAGCATCGAACCATATACTAGCTTTCTTGCCACTAGGGAATACTTTTTTTTTTATGTCAAATAGTTGCTTTGATATAGACCAACTCGCATATACAATTGACTTTTTTTTTTTTTTTTGAAACTAAATAGAAAGCTTCCAGCTCGTAAAGTTGGCAATATATCATCATCCAAAAATTTTGAACACAACAAAATAATATGAATAATATTGCCAATCCCTCTCTTATGCTCAGGAGTAAAAATATTTGAAAAGTAATAGAGTAAAAATATTTGAAACCTATTAGATAATTTAAAAAATTCTGCGAGGTTCTATTCACCTTCTCTTTCATGTCGACCAACATGGCTCTAACTAAACCAAAGAGGCATACCATACACAGTCCACGAAACTATTAACATCTCTCTGGACACTACAAACAAATTTTCAATTCTTCATAAGAAGAGACACTAAATATACAATGGTCATTTTTAGGTACAAAGTCACCATTGTACTCAAATCGAAACCCTAGTATGGCGGTTGTTGCTGCTTAAGAAGCCAACCTTTACCAGATCGATCTAGGGAACTTGACAGTTTTTGACTTGCATGATCCTGGAGTCTCCGCTAAATCTTCCCAGGAAGAGCTTGTGAAAGAATGTTTGGAGAAAGGCACTAGGCTTGTGCAGGGGCTTGCAGATAACCCTTAGAGAATTAGGTGTCCAACAGATACAACAGTGATTTACTGTGACAATAAGAGTGGGATTCGACTTGCTGAAAATCTTGTGTTCCATGACAAGTCCAAGCACATTGAGATCAAATATTAGTGTATCCGGGATATGGTTCAAAGAGGAGCAATGAGACTCAATCATATTGCGACTGACGATCACATAGCTGACATACTTACCAAGCCTTTATCGAAAAGGAAGTTCTTGGTTTACAAAGAGCATCTTGGATTGATGGATGTGACGCTCCTTGGAGGGGGTGGTCATGGATGACAAAGATGAGACTTGGTTGTGCATGATCCTTGTCAAGTGGTAATCCCCACAAGCAAAGACTTAGTTGTGCGTGATCCTTGACAAGTGGTAATCCCCCCAAGCAGAGATGAGACTTGGTTGTGCGTGATCCTTGTCAAGTGGTAATCCCCCAAAGTAGAGATTTGGTTATGCGTGATCCTTGACAAGTGGCAATCCCCCCAAGTAGAGATGAGACTTGATTCTACGTGATCCTTGTCAAGTGGTAATCCCCCCAGGCAGAGACTTGGTTGTGTGTGAGCCTTGACAAGTGGTAATCCCTCCAAGTAGAGATCAAACTTGGTTGTGCGAGATCCTTGTCATGTGTTGGTAAGTGGTAATCCCCCCCAAGTGAATATAGGGTGATGGATGAATCTCCTCTATGCTGATTCTTATTCATTAGATTGTAACATCATTGTTCCAAACCAGAAATCCTTGTTTCAGAAAGAAATTCCTCCCTATTTGAGAGGGAGTGTTGAAAATTGGTAGTTAAGGGATGAATTTCCTTGAATAAAATCTCATTTCTGACTATTCTAGAGTGACTTTCTAAAAATAGAAAGTCATGTCTATCATTTCAAGCATGACTTTCCAAAAATAGTAAATCACCTTGCTTCAATTGGTAATCAAGTATAGATGATGGAAAATCACTTAACTTATCCTTAATCAATCTTAATTGTTCAATTTTTACTTAATCATCAATATTATCATTAATATTATTATTATTATCCTTATGATACTATAATATTATTATCAAAATATATATTCTTGTCACCTTTCCTACTTGGCACTCAATCATGCCACTTCGCACCTCTCTCTCATTGATCGCACTCGTACCTTTCTCTCTCACTCAATGATGCGTTATTCTCTCTTATAATGGATTCATTGCGCTCTTACACTCTCTTATGCGCATTAAAGATTCGTCATAGAAGATTCCTCTTACGCACTCTTCAATGCATATGTTACACTCTCTCCTTCAAGGCATGCGTACCCCTCTCTCTCCTTTATGGCATGAGTTACAAGGCATGTGCAACTCTCTCCTTTATGACATGAGTTACAAGGCATGCGTACCTCCTCTCCCTAAATTGGCATATGTAACTCTTCCTCAAGGCATGCGAGTTACTCCTCCTTTATGACTCGAACTCCTTGCTCCTCCTATATATATGTGCCTCATATCCTTTCTACTCACTTGTGCATTGTGAAAGGAGAATTCAAACTTGTGAAAGAGAGAGTTGGAGAGATTACAGAAGGATTGAGAGAGAGAGAGAGAGAGAGAGACTTGGAGAGTAAGAGTAGAACTTGGTGAGACAAAGTGATTCAATGTTTGCATCAATTGCTGCTATCAAAGATCTTCTTGCTACAACTATTTCAGATTTGGGTGAACTTACTCATTCTCTTAATATCTCATTGTATTCTATTTCTTTGCTGAACAATTGATTTCTAGTAGAAGAATAATCTAGTTGGGTTTTCCCCTTGTGGGTTTTTACCTAGTCATTGGACCTAAATTCTCTGTCTCATTGTGTTGGCTATCTTCTTTTGATCTATATGGTTTATGTTCTATCTACAATTGCTTAACTGATATTACAATATAAATAAGTTTCATAAGAAGTAATTGTTTCAACATAGAACATCAAATTTTCAACAAAATTGAATGTAGTTTTCTCTTGGTCTTCAAGGGCAATTTGTATTTGATTATAACTACTAAACCCGTTGAGAAAAGAAAATAACTCTTTTCATGCCAAGGTATGTAAAACTTGGTTAATGAATGGTAGGGGGGGAGGAGATTATGGTAGGGGGTGTAATCTTCTCATCTCGCTCTGGGTTTGGAATGACTTCCTTCACATAATCCTGAAGATCATTTTCTTCCAAGACAAGAAGTATCCTGGTCTTCTAAGATGTGAAATTGGTGGCAGCATCCAACCTGTCTTCTACCCTTGGACTTGACACCTTTTTGACAAGAGATCTAAAATCCAATCAAGCTGTTGGATACTTGGTCTCTTTAGGTTGACTTCAATGGTTGATCTTTCAACAAAGCTCTGAAATCATGTTGAAATTATATGATAAGTGCAGTAGAATACAATTTTCTGCTAGATAATTACTTCCTAATGAGTTTTCACACAATGTTTTATGCCACTACTATCATTGAATAATTACATTCAGAAAATTTGAATAGTGTTAGGTCCCTATAATACTAGTGTAACCCTTACTGTTATTAGTACAACCCTCTTATTATATTATTGTGCCCATGTAGTCCTCATATTGTTATTATTGTGCCCCATAGAATCCCACTATTGTTATTATTGTGCCCTTACATTATTATTGTTATGTCGGCTCTGATTATATTATGATCCCTTAGACTCTTATATATAGAAAGGAGGTCTTGTCATTTGTATCATCTAAGAATTGTTCATTTGTGTAATGTAAAGGAGGTTGCCCCCTCGAAGAGGCTTATTTCTAAGGCCTTGATCTATCTTTTCTATCTTTTTGTGAGTTGGTTTCATAACATTTGGTATCACAGCTTTGGATTCTAGGGTTTCACTGCTCCAAATAGGTCATCGTGGAATTTTCACTATAACTTTTCTTCTGTGACTTTTCAGATGTGAAAAAAAAACCCATTTTAGACGAACTCGTGCTGAACCTCAGGTCCGAATTTCAGAGCTTGTCTCGCTATATTTTCGGATATATGATCTGAGGAAGTTAGTGTTTTTGCAAGCTCCAGAATTTCAACTAAAACAGGTCATCATGGGATTTTTGCTATAACTTTTTCGCTACGAAGTTTGAAAAGCTAAAACAAAAACCCATTTGAGAATAAATAGGTCTGAACCTCGGCTCCGAATTTCAGATCTTGTCTCGCTACAGTTTCGGAAATATAGTCCGAGGAAGTTAGGGTTTTTGCAGACCCCCGAATTACATTCCAAACAGGTCACCTTGGGAAAATCATCATAACTGTCTCTCTGAGCATCAGATTGAAATTTCGTAAGAAGTTACAGAAACGAAAGGGATTGTGGTTTCTTGTGTATAGTTTTCAGATCCAAAGGTTAAAATAGTGACACGTGGAACTTCATACAAGTTCTCTCTTCTGAAAAGGTATATAATCAGATCATCTTGGGAGATTGTGCATAACTCTTTCTTGGAGAATCCAATTTTGATCAGACTGGTGGCATTGGAAAGAGGACACAGAGGGCTACTATAGGTTGCAATTTCAGAACTGGAAGAGCCAAAATTATAGAGTTATAGTTGTTTCAATATCGAGCTCCTAAAATCAAGAAAAGGCGATATGAGGAAGTTTGATGGCAAGGATCCGGTAAATTGGATACTACAGATGGAGCAATATTTTGATCTACATGAGGTGCAACTGTTACAAAAGGTACGTATTGCATCTTCATATTTAGAACCAGATCAATTTTTATGGTATAAAGGGCTTTGTTCTCATAAACCACTTGTTATGTGGTCAATTTTCACGGAGGAAATGATAGCACATTATGAGGATACAAAGAGAAACACCTTCTTTAGCCAATTGATAAATCTCAAACAAAAGTGTTCAATGGCAGAGCACATTGAGGACTTTCAAAAATTGAATATAAGGGTAAATGATATTCTAGAGAAGCAAAGGATTAATGTCTTCATAGGTACTTTAAAGGATAACATTCAACATGAGGTTTGTCTTTGGGAACCTGATTCATTGGAGAAGGCATTCAGGTGGGCAAGAAAAATTGAAAGCGAAATTATGGAAACAAGGAATCCCACCACTCACGACTATAATTATGGAAGTTTTTCTTCTCATAGCCTTCCACAACCTACAAGGTTTACACCACAACAATTGGAAGAAAAAAGAGAAAAAGGGCTTTGTTACAATTGTGATAGCAAATGCACTAAAGGTCGTAAGTGTGCCGAGAAGAAATTGTTTTACATAGAGTATGAAGAGGAGGAAGAAAAGGATCAAGAAACATCAAAAGAAGAGGATATACGCTAGGACCCAACCCCAGAGAAAGAAGAAATGAATCCGACCATATCTTGTAAAGCATTGGCAAGAATTACCACTCCTCAAACTCTCAAGATAGAAGGACATATCAAGAAGGAAAAGGTTCAAGAAGTGAAAGATTACATCGAGAAAGAAGAAATGAATCCAACCATATCTTGCAATGCATTGGCCAGAATTACCACTCCTCAAACTATCAAGATAGAAGGACATATCAAGAAGAAAAATGTTCAAGAAGTGAAAGATCACATCGAGCATCAAGAAATGAATCCGACGATATCTTGTAAAGGATTGGAAGAAATTACCACTCCTCAAACTCTCAAGATAGAAGGACATATTAAGAAGAAAAAGGTTCAGGCAGTGAAAGATCACATCGAGCATCAACAACAAGTTCTCCAACTTTTAAAGGATAATGCCACTTGGGTGCAGAATCGAATGAACAACAGGTAGATCAACATCACAGTGAAAAAAGTTTTGATGTAGGTGATTGGGTATTTTTACAGCTACATCTCAAACAACCTATTTATGAGAAGGAAATGTTGGCAATACTACATGCACTTAAGAAATGGCGACCTTACCCAATGGGAAGACACTTCAAGGTAAAAATGGATCATGATAGTCTTAAATACTTTTTAGAACAAATATTATCTTTAGAAGAATAGAAAAAATGGGTCACAAATATGTTGGGTTATGACTTTGACATCATCTACAGAAAAGGGAAGAAAATTTTTGTTGCAGATGCACTCTCAAGAAAGGATGAGGATGTGGAAGCATTGTTTTGTGCTATTTCTATTATCCAACCAGATTGGATAAATGAAGCAAGGGATGAATGGAAGAAGGAAAAAGAAGTGTGGCCACTCATTCAAAAGTTGCAGAATATTCCAATTCAAACAATATTGCCAGAACTTGACGAGGAAGGAAAAATCATATTGGAACCTGGAGTAGTCACAAAAACAAGAACCCGACAGCTACAAAATCGATCAATTTCAGAGTATCTCATCAAGTGTAAGTACTTACCCGCTGAAGATTCCACATGGTAGGACAAGAATTTATATAGAAGCATCAAGAACTACTCAAACGTTGAAGACAACACTTTTTGAAGGAGAGGGGCATGTTAGGTCCCTATAATACTAGTGTAACCCTTATTGTTATTAATACAACCCCTTTATTATATTGTTGTGCCCATGTAGTCCCCATATTGTTATTATTGTGCCCCGTAGAAGCCCACTATTGTTATTATTGTGCCCTTACATTATTATTGTTATGTCGGCTCTGATTATATGATGACCCCTTAGACTCCTATATATAGAAAGGAGGTCTTGTCATTTGTATCATCTAAGAATTGTTCAATTGTGTAATGTAAAGGGGGTTGCCCCCTCAAAGAGGCTTATTTCTAAGGCATTGATCTATCTTTTCTATCTTTTTGTGAGTTGGTTTCATAACATATAGTAAACGCAGTGGAAATAGTAAAGATCGTAGAAAGACAACCATGCACAATAGAGACAATAATTTTACTCTAAGAAACCCAACCTTGGGAGAAAACCCAACAACTTTTCTTATGAGAAATTATTCTTCAGCAAGGCTTACAAATAAATAATTTGTCTAGAAATTTGTGCCAATAATCCAAGTCAAATACCAGTCAATCCTAGTCAAACTAGCCAAAATGTTAGAAATTCATCACTGGTCAACATGGCCTGGTCAACTCGACCTGCGGTCAAACTTCGGCACTATGGTCAACTGTGGTGAACTCTGCAGTATATTGGCAAATCCCTATAGTCAACAGTGTGCACATGCGGTCCTTCTGCGGTCAACTTTCAGTAAAATCCTTTTGGTCAAAGGTCTAATCAAACAATTGGTTAAACTCAGCTTGTTCTTCTCATACGTGTGGTTGTCCAAGAGAGATAGAATAATGATGATGAGAGAGAAGACTTGCTCTTGGTTGGAGTTCAAATGAGACATCACATCATCTTATTTATACATGTCCTACAGGTGTGACAACCCAAGGGACACATCCCTTCAATGGTTGGCCAACTTGACTTCTTTCTAGGCCGACTTGTCTCAATAATATCTAAAATTACATAATGCATTTAGGGTTGACTTGAAGACCCTTTAGCCATGCAGGAATACCTCTTGAATCAACAACACCTTGTCTGAATCTTTTTATGCTATGGACAATGTGCCATTGCTAAATTGATTGAGATGCCCTCAATTGCCCTTGTTGATTCCTCAATCCTAAAGGAATTTTTTTTCGTCATGGGAATGCGATGAGGTGAGATCCTTTGACATTGTGTGATTAGGTTTGTTTGAATGAAATCCTTCAGGCGATACATGGTATTGAAAATCAGGGTTTTAGCCCTGGTCGATATCGATCATCAAAATTTGGAGTTCATACTTATTGCCACTATTGAAATTTGGGGTTTTTACCCTTTGTCAATATCCATTATTGAATTTTGGGGTTTTACCGTTTATCATTAGGTGAGAAAGTATATGGTCCTGGAAGCATAGATTTCCTTCCACGAGTATAAGGTTAGTGATGAACAATTAAACATAATTATCCATAGAGATGCACATAAACACACAAGATAAACTTCTAAAACACACTTCAATATCAGCTGGAAAAAGGAACTATGGATAAGATATGGCCACTGTATACCTTAGTGAAACTCACAGTAGATAAGAGTAAATAGAGAAAAAATAGTTATAGACTAGGGTGAGAAGAGAAGTGCTTATATATCAAAATATAGACAAAATGGGGACTCATCAATGAGCTTTATTCATTCATTACACTCCCCTCTCTTCGGAAGTGCGCACTAGTTTCTTGTCTCTCTAGTCAGCCGCAATGTGATTTCTATTGTGTGAATTGATATTGGAGGTTGATCTTTTGCTTGAAGTTGGTTTCCTGGGATTGATTGAATTTTTTTATGTGGAAACTTTGTGTTTATTGCATATCTTATATATTTTTTATGTTATATTGTGTAAATTAGGGTTTCTAAATGTGCCATGTTTAAAATTGCTAAATTTTTCTAGAAATATTGATCCTCTATGCCATGCAAAATTATTCTCTTTGAATCTTTAAGAGAACTTTGAGCTGTGCATCTCTTAAATTTAAAATCTCCCTATTAAGGAAGCTGCTAGGGTTTGTAACAAGAGGCCTTAGCCCTCTCACCCTCTTCAACAAGGCTGTCCTCATTGAATTTTCCCTAGGCAACTCCATTGCCCATTTACATCAACGCACTAGTCTAGGTGGTGGTGATCAAATCTTTTACTCAAATAATTTTCTTTTCTCTCTTAAATTCTAGATATCTAGGTTTAGGGTTAGGGTTAGGGTTTCTTTGAAATATTACCAAAAAAGTAATTTCCTTTGATGTATTATTTGCTCTCTAAGTAGGAATTGCATTAAATACTTGTTGAAAAGCGAAATTTAGCATTTATTGCTTGTTAAGATGCTATTTTTAGGGCTGATGTCATCATTATATTGCTTTTTATCATTTATGCATGTTTCTGCCATAAAAACTCAATTAAAGACCCTTAACATTGCATATCTAATTGATAGTCTTGATCTTTTGTTGATTAATCATTGTAAGACTATTTCTTCTGGGTGTTATATGACATTGCATGCCATATCATATGCTTAAGTGGTCTAGAGATGGAGTGCTTGTATTTTTGGTAAAGATTATCTTAGCCCTCTAGGCTTTGCCAGTACCCCATCCCAATCATTAGATCTCATCTATCACCTTAAATCCTTCTTATTGAATATCCTTAGGTGATCTATATGGGGAAACCTCCCTTGTGGTTCAAACACCACTAAATAGCTGGAGAAAGGCTGTTGAGGTGTCAGTGGTAGCCAATCTCTTGTTGCCCCGAGGTCTGGATCTGCCTAGTGAGGCTTTGTCTTAGTCCTGCTAGATTTTTTGCTAATATTGCTTGTGTCCTTGCTAGCAGTCATCTGAAATATATTTGTCCTGATGTTTATACTGACCAGATTCAACAACTCATGAAAACTGCATTGAATAATTGTAACATATGTCAATGAATACTATAACATGTCTGGTGGCATACGTTAGACAGAAAAAGGAAAATAATTCAGTGGCTTTTCTGTATAGAAAATAAATCTTTGTGGGGTTCATAATATGTGACTTTATTGTTGATTTCCAGGTTTTAATGCACCTGTTGCTGGATGCTTCTTTGCTGTGGAGTCAGTTTTATGGCCATCATCTGCAGATTTGTCTCCTTCACTAACAAATACAACCTCAATGGTGATACTGAGTGCAGTAATAGCATCTGTAATATCACAGGCTGGCCTTGGTTCAGACCCAGCTTTTACAATTCCTTCATTTGAGTTTCGTTCCCCAGCAGGTAATTCTCACGGTAGATGCTTTTTAATGCAAAATGTTTGAAACCTAGTCTTGAAGAGGAGGATTTCCTTTTTTTGAAATAAAAAGGGGAATGGAATCTAAGGTGGTTGAAAAGGTTCATCTCCTGGGTTTCCTTATCTAATCAATGATTTGTTTTGCAGAACTGCCATTGTATCTACAACTTGGGATCCTATCTGGTTTAGTTTCAGTTGTCTTGTCTAAGACCACAGCGATTGCTGTGAAAGCTTCCAACGCTCTACTGGAAATCACAGGAGTTCGAGCTGCATTACTGCCTTCTTTAGGGGGCATATCTGTAGGTTTAATAGCACTAGCATATCCCGAAGTTCTTTACTGGGGATTTGAGAATGTTGATATACTGTTGGAATCACAACCATTTCAGAAGGCCCCTCCTGCTGATTTATTGATTCAGTTGGTTGGTGCAAAGATAGTAGCAACATCTTTGAGCCGTGCATCAGGACTAGTCGGAGGATACTATGCCCCGTCTCTTTTCATTGGTGCAGCATTAGGCTCTGCATATGGGAAGCTGGCTAACTATGCTGTGACTCATGCAGATCCATTGTTTCACCTTGATGCATTAGAGGTTGCACCACCCCAAGCATATGCATTGGTATGCCACAATATTCCCTACATAAATGTTTCTACATTCTTCCATGCTTTTAGACAGCTAGTGACAGAAAAATGATTAAAATGAAGTGGTATGATCCATGCTGCCTCCTTTGGAAAACAATGGGGGAAGAGAATGTATGATAAAGTGTCCTGTAGAGAGAAGGAAATTATTTTTTCCAAACTTTTGCTCTCTTACAGCTTTTGATATCCTCGCTACTTTCAACATAATTATTAAGTTCTTTGAACAAAAATCTAGTCATGGCAATTTTTTACATGTTGAAATAGGATGCTGTTTTCCTAAATATTTTAGTTATTTTGTAAATTAGATTTCCAAAAAGAAAGAGATAAGATAGATAAACTAAGTTCTATTAATGTCCAAGAAATGACCATAAATAGGCTAATCAGACTGCTAGATACAATAGCAAAGTGTGAACACAAAGGCTGTTCATAGAAAATAATGATATAATCAAAACTAGTCTATGCTGTGGAAGATCAAAGTCTAAAACCTAAGAACATTGAGCAGGGAACCAAAGCAATAGTGCAGGTACATGCAAGTTCTTGCTGAGAGCTGAAGACCAAAAACACCAAAACAACTGGGGGATAACTTACATAGGGGGCAATCAACCTCTCTTGATGCAATCTCTCCTAACATTCCAGGCCATAGTGAAGAAACTCTTGATAGATGACAGGCTTGAGGAACTAGAAGAATAGGGAGATCTAGTTTGAGATATGTCTCTTTGGAGGGATGCTGCAAGCCATGGTCAAGATATGAAGGAGGTATCCTAACTGCTGGTGTGGTATGAGCCATTGTGAGATCTGAGGCAACATGTTCGTAAAGGTTTTTCCGGTCAAGCAGGGATGGTCTCTTTAGGTGTCATAGATATGATGGCTGATATAGTGTTGTTATCTTATTTTCTCTTGTTACCTTTGTCTGTTGGAAACACTGGAAAAAAAACTGTAATTGGGTTGACAGGGTCTGGTTTGAGCTAAGGCGTGCAAAGTGAGTGAGATCTAACTCTAAAGTCCTTCATGTATAGTGCTAAGCATCTCTGGTCCAGAAATAAAAGAAATTGGATAGAGAGTTCTAAGATTCCCTGAAAAGATAGAAAATGTTCCTTTAATCTTGTACTAGACAAAGCACCAGAAGTGCTCCTCTGTCTTCATCCTATGAAAGATGGTAGAGCTGGCATATCCCATCCCCCTAGGTCATATGGTGGTTGGTTTCAACAAGAAGATGATGAGAATTGACCAGAAATTGCCCTAAAGGGATATGAAGAACAGGCATCTAGTGTCGAAATGTGCAGGGGAGAAAAATAATAAAGCCGTCTCTTAGCTGAGGATGTGTTCAACATAGAAGGCCATCTTGGGGCTTACCTTGCCTGGTGTATTGACCCAAGTAATTCAAATATATTATTTTATGATGTCCTCTCTAATTTCCTACTCAACTCTTGCATGTTTGGCAGGAGTCCATTGAGGGTCTCAACAGAGTATTTGAAAGGGGGGAGGCAACATATTGAGATACCAATCTACTGAAGTAGATGGGTAGCCTCCACAATCCAGCAAGAAACTTGATCAAAGATACTACTGGTGGCTATGTTCTCATAGGAACAATAAGCAAGATAAGGATAGCAAATTAATGTGCACATGTGACCAAAATAGGCCAATGGGACTAGAGAGTACAAGAAGTTATAATAGTGGTGTTGGAGTGCCCAAGCCAAATACTAGGTGCAAAGGGAAAGAAATACAAATAACAATAAAGAGTACAAAGGGGTAAATCCTAAAAGAGGAATGAAAATAAGCACAACTCTATGCGAGAAGAGATCCAATATACTACACCACAAGTAGAAGTAGAAGAGGAGTTATCACCATCATTGTCAACTACCATAAAGATACCAATTCAAAGTTGAAGAATACAGTGTGTAGAATGGGTCAGATTGAGTGGACTAGGATGGATATTCTTGGGGAGAACTTGGGTACTACATACAAGTTCTCCTAACATCCAAGAGTCTTTTGATATAAAAAGTTATGCAAAATTATTTTTCATTTAAATTCCATTTTTTTGGGTGTTTGTCTCTTAACAAGAGTGTAGCAATCAAGGATATAGTATATACTTCATTGAATGGGCTAGTTGCATGTTGGTACGAACAGAGTTCGTTATAACAGGTTAAACACTCCAAAAGACTTGGAAAATGTAGGTCTCCATTGAGATACACGAATATATATTAAGAAGTATGAATAAGAATGATGTTACAAATGAGAGTGAGGGCCTGCTTCTATACCCTAGGCAGGTACTTCTTCATGGAAGGTCATATCCCATTAGACATGCCTCTTCAGTACTAATTACTAATAAACTAATCATTATTTCAATTATCATCATTATTCATATTTATATATATTTTATTCATAACATTGCCTTCCTCCTCAAAAAGCTTTGTCCTCAAAGCTTATTGATGAAAAGACTTGATCTCTTTTTCTGCTTTGAATGTCTTCTTGTCTCGAAACTGTCATCTTCGTTGATACAAGACGATATGATCCTCTAAGTGACAAACAAAATTGTTGCATTGAGAAGGGATCGGACCATCCTAGATCAATTTTCTATGGAATCTTGCGGTCATTGGAAACTTGTGATGAATTGTTATTGTAAGACTGAATGGTGCAAACATTAGTTTTCTTTGGAACATAACTCTATTCTTTCTGTTCTGAGTGATACAGACTCATAGATTCACTGAGATGTTTGTTCTTGTGATTTAGGTGTAGATAAGGAGTTCTTTTGGTTTGTCTTTCCCTTATCATGTGTGTGGCAATATTCTGATTTACTTTAGGTGACGATGTTGTTGAGTTGGTTACAAAACCCTCACTTGGGATGTTCATTGTTTGGACTGCAACATCTAAGTGTGTCTTTTCTTCAACTGGCTTGTCTTCTTCTTGAGTTGTGAGTCAAGGAATTCACTGGATTGGTATTTATTCTTTCTTCTTCAACTTGGACTTCTACATTCGATGCTTCCTTCTCAATAAGTTGTTGTAACTTGTTTTCCAATGACTTCTTGTCCTTTTTAAGCTTCTTAATTTGCGTCAGTAGTTTTTCACTATGGTCTTTAAGCTGAGAAACTTCTTCATTTTTTCAGCAGTGATCCTATCAACTTCTCTTTGCATATTTTGTAGTACTCTTTTACCTTCTTGAAAAGTTACTTTTGAGATATCTAGTGTGAAAATTCTCTCTCTACAACAACTGATTTATTTTTCCTACTTATTTTCCAATAAGTTATTTACTAAAATCCTTACAGTAAACATTAAAATAAATTCTACTGCAGATATCACACCATAATCCAGAAAAAAATACATGCACAAGAATCAAAACACATAGACACAGATATTTTGGACAATTGTCCTCGAAAAAACACAATGCGGGAAAACCGGTGCAGCGTAGGAGAATTTTATTAATCAACTATTCTTCAGTACAACTGGGTGCCAAACTGGCTTACCCAACAAAGATAAATTTCTCCAGCACTTCTCAGTCTCAGCATCAGGCTTGTTGGCCTCTGCGCAACTCCCAGACCCTTTGTGTTAGCTTCTGCCTCTCTGCGTCAACACTGGGCCTCTCTGCATCACCCACACAGGCCCTCCAGTGATTGTGCAGTCCTGCTGCCTCTGCGTCTGCCTCTCAAACCTCTTCGCTGATCTTCTGGTGCTGTTACCGACTCTCTGTTTCGTACCCGCTACCTCTTGCTGCTCTCCAGACCTCTAGTTCGAATTTCTCAGCTAACCCCGCTCTAGAAATCGAATTGACTGGTCTCCCTCAGTATATCTCCAACTGACCCTCAAGTCTCCTTTTATACTTTTCCTGTTGATGAATCAACGGCCGAGATTAAGTCCCTAATCAATGGCTAAGATTAAAATAGACTTGATCCTTATCTTTTGGAAGCTTCTCATCCTTATCTTTATTAATACCCATTAATATTTTTATTTCCCTAAGTTTAGACTTAGGAACTCATTAAAAATATTAATTATTTTAATAACTCTTCATCCAGATGGATTTTTCCAAAACGATTTCTGGGTTTTGGAGATCTCATGTGCTTTAGCCTCTCCACCAATTTTCATGGCTAGAGCACATCCGATGCTACCCCAAATCAACACTCCCTCTTAGCGAGGACTGTGCTCTAGTAATACTCCACACTAAGCATCACTTCGATTATACGGCAACGATACCTATGCTAATGCTGAGCCTCCCTGCCCAACATCCTCTGCACTGCTGCATCCTGTACTGCTGCCCATGGCTCTATCATTGCCACTGCTACATCTGTACTGCAACTCCCTCTGCATTCGTGTTGTTGTTGGTCCTTCTTCCCAACACTGCATCAATACTGCAACTCCCTCTGCATCCATGCTGCTGCTGGTCCTTTTTCCCAACACTGCATCTGCACTGCAACCCCTTCTCATTATGTTGCATCGTGCTACTGCTAACTGCTACTGCACTGCAACATCATACCCATTTCTACTACTGAAATGGATTCCTTATCATCCCCATCTTCTCCCTGAAATAATCAAACTTGGTTCTTCCAAGGGCCTTGGTGAGGATATCTGCCACCTGTTCTCCTGTAGGAGTGTAGCTCAACTGTACAACTCCTTGTTGGACGCAGTCTTTGACAAAGTGACACCGAATATCAATATGTTTTGACCAACTGTGAAATACTGGATTCTCAGAGAGCTTGATGCAGCTCTGATTATCACACATGATCCTGGTCACCTCCATCTTTCTTCTGAATAGGTTCACAAGTAGTTTTCTAAGCCATATGGCTTTGCACGAAGCTGTGCTTGTGGCCATATACTTTGCTTTGGTTGAGCTCAGGGCTACTGATTTTTGTTTCCTATTGCACCAGGAGGTCATTCCTGATCTAATGTTGAAACAGTACCCAAAGGTATTTTTTCGATCCGCTGAACTTCCAGCCCAATCTGCATCAGTAAATCCACTCAATCTGATATCCTTACTCCTAGTGTACAAAATTCCATAATCGACTGTTCCCTGTAAATATCTGAGAACATGTTTGGCTGCTGCCCAATGTGCCCTCTTCGGTTCCACCATGAACTGACTGAGGGTGTTGACAGCGTAACAAATGTCTGGCCTGGTATTGACCAGATACATCAGGGATCCTATGAGCTGCTTGTATAAGGTGGGATCAACATCCTTGTCTTCTGATGCATCAATTTTCTTCCTGTTGGTGATCATTGGAGTAGCCATGGGTCTACAATCCTCCATCCTGAATCTCTTTAGAATTTTTGTAGCATATCTCCCTTGCCCAAGGAAGATCTCCTCCTTTTGCTGCCAAACTTCCAAACCCGGGAAATAATGCATTTACCCCAAACCCTTCATGTCAAATTCTGTGGCTAGATTCTTCTTGTAGTCTTCAATGAGCCTGGATGATCTTGTCAGGAAGAGATCAACCACATATAATACTAGGATTAGAGGCTCATTCTCTACAACCAGATATAATACTAGGATTAGAGGCTCACTCTTGACAAATCCCATCTTCTGCAAGTAGCCATCAATTCGACCATACCATGCTCTAGGTGCTTGTTTCAACCAATGTTTTTAAAACCGGAACCGGTGATCGGACCGGTCCACCTAATGAACCGGTTTACTGACCGGAACCGGTCTAACCGGGACTGGTTTGGTCTAAACGAACCGGTTTTAAAAAAATACATTAAATAATTAATTTTTAATGAAACAAAACTATTTTTAAGATGTAAAACCATGATTCCAAGCCAATAAAGACAAAATATGCAAAGTTTGCTCATTTATATACCATGTAAAGGTGAATATATCAAAATGGCACAGAGTTCAATACATATCATTGACAAAATAGCAAAATACATAAGAAATGAGGCTCTAAATGGCCTATAAAGTCCAAAAACAATGCTGCAAGCTATGAGGCCATTGGCCTACTACAAGTCTACAGTGTACACATGATCAATCATCAAGTTCATCACCACTACTAGACATAGGATCATCATCAGGAGCTACATAGACATCATCTGGTTCAAAGTCTGAGGATGCCTCAGCGTGATCTGCAACCTCAGTATCAATGCCACCAATTACAATAGAAGTGGACCTAATGGAAGCACGAGTTTGTCGACTTGCATGACTAGTGCCTTCCATTGGTTCTTTGCCTTTCCTTGATGCCGCTACTGATCCTAGTTCTGATGCCACCACATAATCTGCATCATCCCCCGCTAAAGCCATGTCGATATCAAAATCAGCCTCAAACACAGGTTCTTCAGTCTTGTCCACCTATTCTGATGTTGGATCAATATCGTCCAACACAATGGGATCTAGATCAGGAGTTTTGCTTATCATTTGGAGCTCCGATTGCATTTATTGTTTACCCCCAAACCATGAAATCCTGAAAACCATTAAGTCTGCTGAATTTTGAGTGAAATCTAAAATTCTAGTTTTCCATATGAAATCCAATGAGGTCGAAACCACTCTCAAACATCCTGAGTCATTTCATGGTAATGTTAAAAATTTAAGTAAAAGGATGAAAATGAAAATTAAAGGAAATGTCACTTTTACTTTAAGAATTTAACATTACCATTAATTGCCAACATTTTTAGGGTTGAAACACCCTTAGTTTCCCCCCAAAACCCCTGAAACACAATGAAAAATATGCTTTTTTAACTTTACGGTGGGCGTGCCTAAAACCGTCCGGTTTAGGACAAAACCGGCCGGTTCCATCCTAAACCGGCCGGTTTTCACCGGTTAGGGCAAAAAAATGGCAAAATGGCCTTTCCAACCGGGTTTTTTGGCCGGTTTAGACCGACGGCCTTGCTAACCGGTTGGTTAGACCGGTAACCGGTTTTTAAAAACAGTTTTGAAAACACTGGAACTTTCAACCCATACAATTTTCTCCAGCCTGCATACATGAGACTTCTTCTCATGTGTCTCAAAGCCTTCTAGTTGTTCAATGTATACCTCTTCTTCTATCACCCCGTTCAGAAATGTCGTCTTGACATCCATCTGATGAATCTCCCTTCCCATCTGCGCTGCAAGAGATATCATGGTTCTAATAGATGTATATGTGGCTACTGGGGCGTAGGTCTCTTCGTAGTCAATTCCTTCCTTCTGAGCATACCCCTTAGCCACAAGCTTGGCTTTGTATTTTTCCACACTGTTGTCTGCAACGTATTTAATCTTGTAGATCCATCTCGAACCTACCATCGATCTGTCTGAGGCCTTGGCACTACCTCCCAAACATCGTTCACCATTATGGAGTTGTATTCCTCCACCATCACATCCAACCAAACCTGATGTTGAGCAGCCTCCTAAAAACTGGCAGGCTCCCCGTCCTGAGCTACTAATGCCGTTATCTATCTGGCTGTTTTCACTCCCTTTTATAGTTTCTTGGTGCACCGATGAAATCCTCTGTAACTCGCAGAATATGACGAAGTTCCCTGCTCGTTCTTCCTCTGGTAGCCAGTGCTTCTGTTAGCTCCTCCTCCTCTTGTGATTCTTCCTGATTCGAGTAAGAATTCTTTACTTCCGTTGGTTGAAGAGGTTTGACCAACGACTCATCTTTTGACTGCTCCTTGGAAGGCATTTCTTGAGATTTTTTGAAAGCCCTCTCCCTCATGAACTTCACATCTTGTTGAACTACTATCTTCCTGCTCCTTGGAAGATAGATTCTATATGCCTTAGCATTCTCACTATATCCCACTAGATATCCTTTCTCTGCAGTTTGATCCAGCTTCTTCCTCTTTTCCTCGGGTATGTGGCAATATGTTAAACTCCCAAATATCCTAAAATGACTAACTTCAGGTGTCTTCCCTGTGAAGACTTTCTCTAGGGTAATCTTGCCCAATGCCTGATGAGGAGTTCTATTATGAACATAGACTATCGTGTTGCATGCTTCTGCCCACAGGAACTTTGGCATGTCTTGATCGTACATCATGGCCCTAGTTGCTTCTACGATAGGCCTGTTCTTTCTTTCTGCAACTCCATTCAACTCCGGATTGTAAGGAGCTATCCACTCTCTTTTGATGCTCTCCTTAGCACAAAAATCAGTGAATTCGTTATCGACATACTCTCCACCATTATTTGAGTGCAAAACTTTTATTTTCTTCCCTTTCAGATTCTCCACCAGAGCCTTGAACTCTTTGAATCGACCGAAAACCTTGTCCTTGGTTTTCAAAAAATAAATCCAAGTTTTTCTTGAGTGGTCGTTAATGAAGGTGATGAAGTACTCGGCACCACTAAGAGCTTTAGTGGACATAGGTCCGCAGATATTTGAGTGTATCAATCCTAGTACACTCTTGGCCCGGTTTTTACTTCTAGGAAATGCTTCTTTGGCATACTTTCCCAGAGCACATCCTCTGCATACATCATCTCATTCTGTACTAAGATCCGAGACTCCTGTTACAGTTTTCTTGAGAATTCTCAGAGCCCCATGGTGCAAGTGTCCCATTCTTCTATGCCATAGTTTGTTCAAATCCTTGTCTCCATGACTGCCTATTAGTGCCATTAGTGATTCTAGTTGTAGTTTGTACAACCTGTTACTTTTGATCCTGATCTGCACCTTCTTTTTCTAGCTCGGGTGTTTGATGTATACTTTCTCCTTGATGAAGAAAACGTCATAGCCCTTACCTTGAAGTTGCGACACGGAAAGTAAGTTCATCCCTAATCCTGGTACATGCAGTACATTGGTAGCACGGAACGCTCTCCCGTTTCTGTTTGAAAAACTATGGTACCCTTCCCTACTAGAGTACACTTTGCCTTATTCCCCATGGTGATCTAAAAATTCATCCTTTCCTCCTGATAATCTGAGAAACATTCCCGGATTCCCGTCATATGCCAAGAGGCTCCACTGTCTATATACCATACCTTTGATGATGCAAAGCTAGTCACACAAGCAACTTCTGCTTCCAATCTGGAAGCCAATATAGAGAAATCAAAATTATTGTCTCTTGTGCAATTTTCTGAAAATCTATGCGAGTCTCCTGACGTAGATGCCTTTGCATCATGGTCTCGACCCATAATTGATTTTCCCTTCCTGTCTCTGATTACTTGCTCTGATACCATGTGAAAATTCTATCTTTGCAACAACTGATTTATTTTTCCTACTTATTTTCCAATAAGTTATTTACTAAAATCCTTCAGTAAACACTAAAATAAATTATGCTACAAATATCACACCATAATCTAGAAACAAATACATGCACAAGAATCAAAACACAGACACAGATATTTTGGACAATTGTCCTCGGAAAAACCTAATGCTGGAAAACTGGTGCAGCAGAGGAGGATTTTATTAATCAACTATTCTTCAGTACAACTGGGTGCCAAACTGGCTTACACAACAGAGATGAATTTCTCCAGCACTTCTCTTAGTCTTAGCGTCAGACTTGCTGGCCTCTACGCAGCGCCCAAAACCTCTGTGTTAGCTTTTGCCTCCCTGCGTCAGCACTGGGCCTCTCTGTGTCACGCACACAGGCCCTCCAGTGACTGCGCAATCCTGCTGCCTCTGCGTCTGCTTCTCAATCCTCTGCGTTGATCTTCTGATGTTGTTCCCGACTCTCTGTTCCATACCCGCTACCTCTTGTTGCTCTCCAGACCTCTAGTTCAAATTTCTCGGCTAACCCCGCTCCAGAAAACGTACTAACTGGTCTCCCTCAGTATATCTCCAATTGACCCTCAAGTTTCCTTTTATATTTTTCCTGTTGATGAATCAACGGCTGAGATTAAGTCCTTAATCAACGGCTAAGATTAAAATAGACTTGATCCTTATCTTTTAGAAGCTTCTCATCCTTATCTTTATTAATACCTATTAATATTTTTATTTCCCTAAGTTTAGACTTAGGAACTCATTAAAAATATTAATTATTTTAATAATGTTAGAAGATCCAAAATACAAAATTCATAGTTCACAAAGTTAGGATAGAATATTTATTTATTTAAAATATTTAATTAAATATTGGAGACACTTAGGAATAGAATATTGTTGTAAAAGATATGACATCTAGAATAATGTCGTATTTTAGGCTCCAATTTAGGAGTTGAGTCAGTAGATTGGTTAGAATTTCATTTATTGTAAATGGACACTTGTTAATGTAATAAGTAGTCCATAACTAGAATAGGTTAGGAAATTAAGCTTATATATAGCTCATTCTCCTGATTGCAAGAGTGTTGGAGTGTGTGTGTAAACTCTTGCAAAATTATTATGTAATTTATTTTCTGATTAATAAAATTGTGTGTTTGAGGGCACTTCTGCCATTATTGTAGTATCGGAGCTTCAGTAATGCAGTTGATGTGAGGAGGAGATTCCAGCTCTACAAGTTCTTGGAAAAACCCATTGAATTGACCAACAAATGATTGGTATGAAAATTGTCCAGTTTTGTTTTTAGGGAAAGATATTTCAGTTTAATTTCAAATTTTTATAAAAAAATTAGAAATTTGTCATTATATTTTTTTTGGAAATTTACACCAACGAAGACCGCGGATAAACATTGTTACCAATATTTTTTTTACGTATTCCAGTGGACATCTGTGTATTAAATTCTGTAAAGCCCTTGACCATGACCGGAACGATAATATAAGTCTAGAGTTTTGCATAATCTATTCTCCTTTCTAATATTTAGAGTTCTGGAATGATTGATTACCTTGGATTAAGGGAAATCACTGCGTCCTCTTCTTCGAAAATTAAAAGTCCTGCATAGCAATTCGATTGAAAAAGAAGTTAATGCTATGGATTAATTTATTTCTTGTAATAATTTTACACGTTGTGTCTGTGACTAAGAAACAAAGCGTGCATCAGGAAGCAGTCATCGAGCATCTTTAAATCAGAGCACACAACAGAAGCGTTAGGTAGTGAAGCACACAACAGAAGCGTTAGCTGGTGAAGCACGCAGCAGAAGCGTTAGCCAGTGAAGCAGCAACATTGTTCCTTGGGGAGTGGAAGCCTGGTAGCACCGCGTAAGTAGAAAAGGGGAATTTTTTGTGAGAGGCAACACACATTTCTAGGAGAAGGACGCAGTGCTGAGCTAAACGCAGTGCGTGGATAGTGTGATGAGGAGAAAAGCAGCGCTGGGATGCAGTGCCTGGATAGTGTGCAACGTACACAGCGTGCCTCATAAATCAGAGAAAAGAGCTCGATTTACCTATGCATAGTTATAAGTCAATGGATCTAAGGACAAATCATATGACCTTTTTACATTAAATGCATTTTTTATATATCTGCAATTTGATTCAAATTGAACTCGCATGTAATGGTAATTTTTACTATGGTATCATGGTTGGAGGAATTTATTATTATTTGTAATATTTTTTAGGCGTAATAAGGTGTGAAAGGATCATTTGTAAGTTTTGTGGAGTGGTAAAATTTTGTAATTCTTGGAGTAATAAGGAGATTCTATCTTTTGTAATTTTTCATTTTTTATTTTGGAGAGATAAGAGTGACATTGTAACTCAAAGTAATTTTTTACTTTGAGGGGGGGGTTAAAATACATTTTGCTCAAAATTTTGCTAGGGGATTCTAAATCAGTCAACTTTTGAAAGTTTTCATTGTAAATTCTTAAGAGAAATTGACTAGAGCCAAGTGTAAAGCTCAATCATTTTTCTCCTCCAACGACTATCCGAGGGTCAAGGCCAAGCTTCGATAGATCTTTTTTGCGTGGCGTGTTTCGTGTGACGTGTTGCTCATCTCTTTCCTGTGTTTGATTCATTTTGGTGCAAAACTTCAAACCTACAATGTCGAAGTTAATTAATCTGTTCTCTGATTCAAATAAGCTTGAAGGGGTAAAATCATACAAGACATGGAAATGTGTCATTGAAAGCACTCTAATATATAATGAATTGTGGCAAGACATGTGATGGAGACATTAAGCGTAATAAACCTACAGATGTAAGTTCACTTGCAAAATGGGAAGTTAAAAATGTCAAGGCACTAGCTCTTATAAGGTCTTTAATTAATAATGAGATGTATATTCATATTGAAAGCACCTCAGATGCATGGTCTGATTTGCGTACTTTCAAAGATCTATTTGATACACAACCTGAATCAAAAAAGGTTGATCTACAACTTAAGTTGCTTCAACAAAAACTAACTGAAGGAGATGTCCTTGAGTATATCTCCAGGCTTAAAAATATTAAGCAAGAAATAGTAAAAGCTGGATTTCCAACAGTAGATGACAGTTTCATGACCACAATTCTAATTGTTGGATTGCCTTCTTCTTACACGCATTTTTTGGAAACTCTACAAGTGACCGGAAAGTTAGATAAATTAAAGTTTGATGAGCTAAGTGAGATGTTGGCTCAACATGACAAAACTTTTGGGAAGAAGAAACAAGGGGAAGATGTCTTCTTCACAGAGGCCAGCACAAGTAAATCATCAACTGACAATTCTAGAGGAAGAGGACATTTCAATCAACATCCAGCAGCACATAGTGGACAAGGTCATGGAAGAAGCCAAAATAGAGGAAACTTTCAAAACGATTTCTGGGTTTTGGAGATCTCATGTGCTTTAGCCTCTCCACCAATTTTTGTGGCTAGAGCACATTCGATGCTACCCCAAATCAACATCTAGTATGTCTTCTGGTATTACTGAATTCGGCTTCACTGTAACATCTTGTAGCATTCTTTTTTTCTTTTTGTAAGAAAATGTCAAAAACTTCTTCTTCATATTTAGGATGAAGAAACCTAGGGTTCCCATACAGGGTGAACCTAAAGTAATGTCGCCTTGATCGCTCCATAGGGTTTGAACTGAGAATTGTGATACGAATATATAATCTCCAATATTTAATTGTAAATTGGTTATGTCATATTTTTTGTTGTCATAACAATCTAATTTTTTGATTATATTTGACTCGAGAATCACTAATTGGTTTGCAATTTTAGGTTTTATATAATTTTTATCTTCGGTTGGCGAGATAGCGATAGTAACATCTTTTTCCGCAATAGACTCTTTAATTCTAAATTGCACTGAGGCATAGTTATATTTAGTTTCTAGGAATCTTCCGACCTTCATTTCCGATCTAGGCTCCATTTTTCTCAACCTTAGGGTTTTAAAGATACCCCTTTTTTTAACTTAATTAATTATATAATTAATTTATATAATTTTAAATATATATATATATATATATATTTAATTAAATATAAAATTATATAATTGATTTATTATTATTATCTAATAAAAAAAATCATATGATACTAGGGGTCACGATTTAATAAAGGGAGGCTAGAAAAAACGTGACTGGATAGGAACAATGCGATGTTTGACCCTGTACAATGACGGCTGCAGAAAACATTGTCGGGAGGTTGACTCAAGTGGGTGAACGTGGCCACGATTTGACAAGAGAACGCAATGCGACGATTTTCGTAGAGGGTGTGGTGATCGGGGAAATGGCACAGGCGGTCGTTGAACAAAATTGGTAGTCAACAGCAGTGGCTAGAATGCCACGATGGTAGAGGATCACATTGATGGTTTTCAGTTACAACGGTACTATGGTTGGGGTTTCTCACTACCGATGGTGGTGTGCTGACTCTTTCACGACGCAGGTTATGGTGACTTAACCTCACGGTGGTAGCAATTCATGGCAGTGTGTCGAGCGTTGACTGCGGCAGCTGGTAGGTCTACGTCAACGGTAGTGTTTCTCTAGTTGTTGATGTCAAGGCTGGAAAAAGGACATTGCAGGTGGGGACGATTAACAGCTATAGACGGGAACGTTTTGATGGTGTCCTTTTTTTTTTCGAAATATTATATATATATATATATATATATTTTATTTTTTATTTTTTTTATATTTAATTTTTTTTTATAAAACTTTTTTTTTTCTCTTGAAAACTCGGAGGAAGTAAATCATTCGTTGACCTTTTCCCATCCTTGCTTGACCTAGATATCTCCTTGAAGATCATCTTTTAGCCCTAGGCCTCGCTTGGATTCCCTATAGGTCTCTTTCGTGGTCTCAAATCTTTATATGGTTGTCATCTTACATACCCTAAGAGAGGCCTTTCCCATTCCCTTAGGAAGCCTTTGATTTAGGAGTATCCCTTGTATTTTGTATCCTTTCCCCCCTAGGTTTAGGCCTCCTCAAAGCCTTTCTTAGAGATCCATTATCTTGCCTTTGAAGGAACCGAGCCATTATCCGAGTCTCTCCTTTGAACGGGCTTTGGAAATCACCTTATACTTTGCCAATGTTCTTATCATTTGAGTAATTTCCCTTATACCGGGACTCCTCCCATTAGTGAAAGTTCGTAAAGAGCATGGCACACTCACTGAGGTGGTTGTGGGTCTTTCTCCCATTGTTTTCATTTGGTCTAGTAGTTGTCCTTTAGGTAGCCCTCCTAGGACCCCTACTAGATTATGTGGCAATAAGACCATCAAATTTTTCTTGGTGGTTAACTTGCTTGATTTGTGGAGTCTTCGTCACTTTTTGACTTCACTTCACTTCTTGGGAAATTCCACTTCATTCTTTTGTTCGTTTTCCACTTGGAGAGAATTTTTATTTTTTCTCACATTTTATTTTCTGACTAATTCTTTGCTAGTTTTTGCCAAAAATTAGAAAAAATGGCTTTTGAGTGGTAAATAATCATTTTTCCACCCTCAAAGTGTGTCTAAATAGAAAGTTGAGATGTAGAGGTCTAATTTTGAGTACTCATACCCCCTACAACTTCTATAGACAACACTTATTACATTTTACATCAAATAATTATTAAAAATCTCGTTTAGTGGGTAATTTTTAATAATTAAAAACTGACACTTAGACTCAACCAAATTCCGTGAAACTTTAGAGATGATCTAGTACGGTAATATACATTGCCTCTAGATACTAGGACTCACCTAAGACTCTACCATCAAGCCGCAATCTAGCTTTGGGTTATATCTGGGAGAAAAACTTAATTGATTATAGGTGTTGAAAACCACAAATAATGAGCTAAGGAAAAATAACTCCTTAGAGTGAACTCACTTGCTAGTAAAGTCCTAAGCTACCTAGGCCTTTTACATGACTATTTTTCATCATACTAGAATCATTTGTACAATATCTCCGCAGGGTTGCGAAATCTGATCAACAAACTGACGAAGAGAAGAAGATGAATTCTGGAATTTTGGCGTGATCTGATGGTGCAGGAATGCTCTGAATGTGCTATGACCATGGAGTCTTTGACAAGTCTTCAAGTGCAACTTTAGTGGTCAACGGGACTATGGAATTCACACAAGGATTTTGTATTTAATATGTCATGGCCTTGTTTTTGCAATGATAATAATTCTTGATAATTTTTATCTTCATGTCATTGTTTCTTTATTTTATCTATGAGTTTGCTTTGTATCAAGTATATTGCATAGAGTTTGGAAAGTGTATTGGCTACTATGTTTCATTGTCCTGTTTTATAAGTTAATTTTGGTTTGTGTTAAATATAAGTGACCAATTTACTTGTTGCTTGTGAGTCTGTTATGTTTAAACTGTAACTAGGTTCGGTCTTCATAATGACATGTAGTTATGATTTTATGTAATGAGATGTAAATAAGAAAAATGAAATTATTTTATTGACTTGCTTCATGGGTTTCATGGGCAAGGGATTTTGCTTTTGAGTCAAGAGTCCCATTGAGAGCCTTTAGGATTTATTTGTCATCTAGTCATAAAATGTAAGAGTCATTGTCATGTAAATGAAGTCATGTTACACTTTGTAAAAGGTCAATATTGCCTATGTAAAGTATCCTCCAAGAACTTGTCACCAAACCTCTTCAAGTCGGCCTACAAACGATGAAGAAGCTGTTATATCAAGTTGACCTAACTCCAGCTGTCAAGTCGGCCTAAAGACCTAGTGAAGAAGTGTATATATAGAGGAACTCGATCTCATTTAGAGACACACAATTCGGATAAGCAATTTGATCTGATTTCAATGAAGAGAAGTGTAGGAGGAAGTGCAAAGAAGAAGCAGTGAAAAGGGTTTTCTCTAGGGTTACAAAAGTCACTCTTTTAGGACAGTGAAGAAAGTTCTTCTGGGGCAGCGTAGAAGGGATCTTCTGGATCAACAAAGAAGGTAGTAGATAGGATTCTTCTGGGCACACAGAGAAGGATTCTTCTGGGACTTGCGAAGTAGGGTTTCTTTTGGAATAGCGAAGGAAGAAATCTTCTGGGGAAGCAAAGGAAAGAGTCTTTTGGGTAATTGAAGTAGAGATCAAGCTTCTCTATAGAAGACCTAGAGATCGAGATTCTCTAGTGAAGTTGTGAAGGTGCTGTGAAAAATGATAGAGACTAAATTTCTCAAGAAGGAGTCGAAAAGAAGCAGTTCTAGATCAAGAAGAAAGGTGAAGGAAGGAAGAGGAAAAACATCAAGGTTGGTGACAAGGTTCTTGAGAGGATACTAGGGTCAAGGGTTTGTGTCAACGTCTTGGTACTTATCAATTGAAGATCTAGAAGAAGAATTTTGATCGGGTTTTCCTCTCAAGAGGTGAGAGGTTTTGGCCCTGGCTGGAGAAGCCTACATACTATGTCACTTGTCTTTTATTATGCATTTTGGTAATTGTCTTGATGAAAGAACACATTAATAAGCTAACGAAGAAAAGACTATAAAATAAGAAGTAAAAGTGTATCACAAGCAATTATCAAGTAGAGAAATTGTTAACTTTGAATGCCCTAGATTTCTCAACATGGAATCTATTAGGTCCCTATACTACTAGTGTAACCCCTTATTATATTGTTGTGCCCATGTAGTCCCCATATTGTTATTATTGTGCCCCATATAAGCCCACTATTGTTATTATTGTGCCCTTACATTATTATTGTTATGTCGACTCTGATTATATTATGACTCCTTAAATTCCTATATATAGAAAGGAGGTCTTGTCATTTGTATCATCCAAGAATTGTTCATTTGTGTAATGTAAAGGAGGTTGCCCCCTCGAAGAGGCTTATTTCTAAGGCGTTGATCTATCTTTTCTATCTTTCTGTGAGTTGGTTTCATAACATTTGGTATCAGAGCTTTGGATTCTAGAGTTCCACTGCTCCAAATAGGTCATCGTGGCATTTTTGCTATAACTATTTTTCTGCGACATTTCAGAAGCGAAAAAAAAACCCATTTGAGACAAAATCGCGCTAAACCTCGGGTTTGAATTTAAGATCTTGTCTCACTATAATTTTGGAGATATGATCTGAGGAAGTTAGGGTTTTTGCAAGCTCCAGAATTTCATCTAAAACAGGTCATCGTGGGATTTTTGCTATAACGTTTTCGCTACAAAGTTTCAGAAGCTAAAAAAAACCCATTTTAGAATAAATCAATCTGAACCTCGGGTCTGAATTTTAGATATTGGCTCGCTATACTTTTGGATATATGATCTGAGGAAGTTAGGGTTTTTGCAGACTCCCAAATTACATCCTAAACAGGTGACCTTGGGAAAAGCGTCATAACTTTCTCTCTGAGCATCAGATTGAAATTTCGTAAGAATTTACAGAAAGAGGACAGACAGTATTTTGTTTAGGTATAATTTTCAGAACCTAAGGTTGTAATAGTGACACGTGGCACATCGTACAAGTTCACTCTACCGAACTAGTTTATAATTAGGTCATCACAGGAGATTGGGAATAAATATTTCTTTAGGAATCCAATTGTGATCAGACTTGCAAAGTTAGAAAGATGACTCTGAGGGTTATTACAAGCCAAAATTTCAAAACTTAAAGATCTGAAATTACAGAGTTAAAGTCATTTCAAGATCGAACTCCTAAAATCAAGAAAAAGCGAGATGAGGAAGTTTGATGGCAAGGATCCTGTAAATTGGATATTACAGATGAAGAAATATTTTGATCTACATGGTGTACCACTGTTACAAAAGGTATATATTGCATCTAATTATTTAGAACCAAATCAATTTTTATGGTATAAAGGGCTTTGTTCTTGTAAACCACTTGTCACATGGTCAATTTTCACGGAGGAAATGATAGCACATTATGAGGATACCAAGAGAAACACCTTCTTTAGCCAATTGATAAATCTCAAACAAAAGGGTTCAATGGCAGAGCACATTGAGGACTTTCAAAAATTGAATATAAGGGTAAATGATATTCTAGAGAAGCAAAAGATAAATAGTTTTATCTATGCCATGGAAGCTGATATCAATGGTATGAAAGCATATTGGAAGAAAGACATGGAAGATTTGAAGAAAGACATGGAAGGTTTGAAGGAAGGTGGGACAAAGCTGCTACAAGAAAGGCCTCCTAATGACGAAAAGGATCAAGAAACGTCAAAAGAAGAGGATATACATCGAGAACCAACCCTAGAGAAAGAACAAATGAATCCGACCATATCTTGTATTGCAATGGCAGGAATTACCACTCCTCAAACTCTCAAGATAGAAGGACATAAAGTTCAAGCAGTGAAATATCAAGAAGAAAAGTATCAAGAAACATCAAAAGAAAAGGATACTCATCAGGAACCAACCCCAGAGAAAGAAGAAATGAATCCGACCATATCTTGTAATGCATTGGTCGGAATTACGACTCCTCAAACTATAAAGATAGAAGGACATATCAAGAAGAAGAATGTAATAGTGTTGATTGATTCGGGTAGTACCCATAATTTTATTCATTGTAAGATAGCCAAGGAATTGAATTGTTGCCTATATCCAGCACCAGAGTGTCAAGTGACGGTTGTAAGTGGAGGAACCATAAATTGCTCTAGAAAGTGCCATAATATCAAGCTATTCATGGGATAATATGTATTGAATAGCCCAATGCTTTCCTTTCCAATGGGTGGTATTGATGTTGTACTAGGAGACCAATGGCTACAATCCTTGGGTACAATAACTTTTAATTTTCAAGAACTTTTCATGAAATTTTCTTCGGAAGGAAAGAAAGTTGAATTAATGGGTATCACAGGGAAACCAAAAAAGATAATTAGCTCTAACAGAATGACAAAACTTCTAAAGAAAGAACAACGAGGCGTAATTGCATAATTATGTTCGCTAGAGGTTCCCACGTCGAAATCATCTATTTCTCCAAATCTCCAAAATGTCTTGGACAATCATTCCAAGGTATTTGAGACTCCCAAAGGTCTCCCACCTATTCATGATCATGATCATGCTATTCATTTGATTCCAGGAAGTGTTCCTCCAAACATCAGGCCTTATAGATATCCATATGCCCAAAGGAGTGAAATTGAACATATGATTGCAGAAATGGTAGAGGTTGGTATAATTATCCAACCAAATTTGATAAACAAAGCAAGGGATGAATGGAAGAATGGCGAAGCAGGATGGGAACTCATTCAAAAGTTGCCGAAGATCCCAGTTCCAACAATATTGCCAGAACTTGACAAGGAAGGAAAAATCATATTGGAACCTAAAGCATTCACAGAATCGAGAAGTCGACAACTACGAAATCGATCAATTTCAGAGTATCTCATCAAGTGGAAGAACTTACCTCTAAAGATTCCACATGAAAGGATGAGAATTTTATACAGAAGCATCAAGAACTACTCAAGTGTTGAGGACAACACTTTTTGAAGGAGAGGGGCATGTTAGGTCCCTATACTACTAGTGTAACCGCTTATTGTTATTAATACAACCCCCTTATTATATTGTTGTGCCCATGTAGTCCCTATATTGTTATTATTGTGCCCCATAGAAGCCCACTATTGTTATTATTGTGCCCTTACATTATTATTGTTATGTTGGCTCTGATTATATTATGACCCCTTAGACTCCTATATATAGAAAGGAGGTCTTGTTATTTGTATCATCCAAGAATTGTTCATTTGTGTAATGTAAAGGAGGTTTCCCCCTCGAATAGGCTTATTTCTAAGGCGTTGATCTATCTTTTCTATCTTTTTGTGAGTTGGTTTCATAACAGAATCAAAGCTTAGGTGATAAAGACAAGAAGGGGTAATCAAAGCAAGCTGACACACAAGAAATGATCTTAAAAGTGGACATCGAAGCAAGTCAAAGGTCATCAACAAGATCAAGATCTACCTTGTATAAACCCTAGAAGCACTTAAAATATGATCACATCATCAAAGGATCGTGAATCAAGCTCTCTCTCATCAATCACTCAAGAAGAAGGTCCTATGTCAACATCAAGGTATAGGAGGAAGAAAGCAACAGTCTGACAAGTAAGTCTATGGCTATATCTGATAATATCAAAATGTTGCAAGGAAAGCAATAAATTGGTTGGGCTTGTAAATTTCCTTGCATGGAAGAAAAGGGCTGACCTAAATCTTATTGAGAATGAGGTCATGTATCACATTAAGGGATCAATAACCCAGCCTCCAAAAGAAGATACTCAAGCTCGTGCTAGATACATGAAGGGAGATGTGAGAGCCCAAAGGATTCTTATAGAATCTATAAAAGACTCTCTAATCCCATATGTATCAAAATTGGAAACTGCAAAAGCTATATATGACAAACTAGTACAGTTGTTTCCTATAAGTACCGTAGGAGAAGTAATCTCCTTAAGGAAATAACTCTACAAACTAAAGATATCCAAGGAAGATGGAATAACCTCATACTTCATGAAGATATCATAAATTCGAAATCAACTACGAGAACTAGGAGAAGTTATGTTTGCTAGAGAGATGACCACAGTGGTACTAAATGCATTGCTGAAAGAATGGGGTAACTTCACTTCAAGTTTATATGGGAAGAAAGAGACTACTCCATTTCAAGATCTATGGTCACTCTGTAAGATTGAAGAAACCAGACTGATGATTGATGTCGGACCAAGTGAGCAGAATCAAGCATATGCTACAATGACAAGAAGAAAGGGAAATTTTGGAAAGTTTGGTCCTCCAAAGAAGAGGAAGAACATGGATAAGATAAGATGCTATGGATGTCATGAACTTGGACACTATAGAAGAGATTGTCCTATCCGTGGCAAGGACAAGAGGAATAGAGAAGAAGCACACATTACCGAGGAAGTGAAAGAACTTGAGTCAAAGAAGCCTAATAATGAATAAATAAAAGATCTCTTCTATGACTGAGATGATCTTCTTCTTGAGAAGGTACTTTCCACTTGTAAATCATGAATAGCGTGTAGTTTAAATAAGATAGGGTGCATCAAGTTAGAAAACAGTATAGAAGCATTAGAAGTAAGAGCTCGAGACATAGGAAGCAGAAAGTATGTTTGGTACAGATCTGTTAAGTTTAGGTATGTTCTATGCTTAGAGCAATTTATTTCAATTTTCACAGTTAGCTCAATATCTTTAGCAATCACATCAACATTAAAGTAAATTGTAGATAGAACATAAACATAAATCGCAAAAGACAAGCCAAGACAAGAGGACACAAGATGTGGCGCTAGCTAGGGACAAACCCTAATGTGGGGAAACCCTTGATTAATTCTTCTTATATGTTCTTCAATAGTTTAGCGGAGAGAGAGAGAGAGAGAGAGAGAGATAGTACATTTACAACAGAAGTCAATACTTCGACTAATATATTATCTCTACATGAGATCAGTTGAAGACAAGCTGCTTCAACTGATTCTCCAAGATGACTCATTCACCTATCATGTGTTGCATCTCGTCCATACGCTGCACCTCACCGTGCTGCACCCATCATCACAATACTGGACCTCATGTTGCTGTTGTCCCAGTGTTTACCTAGTGCCATGGCTGCACCATGCTATGCCCATGTGCTTGTTGCACCATTGTTGCTTTGTGTCCTAGTTGCATCAAGTACTATACTGTTGTCCCATACAACACTCTACTTGCAACTGTCCATGCTTTACCATGCTGCTGCTGTCCATGATTCTTCATGCTTGCAGCTGTCCCATGTTGCATCATGTTTTACCATGCATGCTATAATACCTCATCATTGCCATGCTGTCCCATTGCAACACCTATGTCTAGCAATACTGATCATATGTATTGCTACCCATTGCTGTTATGACTGTGTTCAAGTTAGGGCTACCACACAGTCAGGAGATAAGTCCTTTTAGGACTGCAGTTTATCTTGAAGAGCTTTCCCTCATGCCACGCTACCCTTTGAAGGTGTTGTCCACCCTTGATAGTCCTTGACACAACCTCAACTGTGTGCTCTGGCTTGCAGCCTAGCACAACAGCTAGCTATAGCACTCTGCCTTCCCAAATGATACCCAAACACATTTCTTTCTTCATGAACTCGAGCAAGCTGACAACAGTTACCTGCACTCAAACACATACATATACAACCCTGAATCTCTCCTCCTTGTGACTGCGGCTTCCCTGTCTTGCTGCTGTCCATGCCCACGTTGCTTCATGCTATGATAAGGTCCCTTCTGCTGCGGATGAAGTCCTTCTTATGTTGCGGCTAAGGCCTTGACTCAGGGCTCCTCTTGACAGCAGTTTAGGGCTTCCTCTTGACAGTGGTTTAGGGCTCCCATTAGCTACAGATAAGGGCCTTCCCTTTGCTGCGGTTAGAGCTCCCTTTGCTGCGGATTAGAGCCTTCCCTTTGCTGCAGATTAGGGCTCCCTTTGTTGTGGATTAGAGCCTTCCCTTTGTTGTGGATTAGGGCTCCCTTTGTTGTGGATTAGAGCCTTCCCTTTGCTATGGATTAGGGATCCCTTTGTTGTGGATTAGAGCCTTCCCTTTGCTGTGGATTAGGGCTCCCTTTGTTGTGGATTAGAGCCTTCCCTTTGCTGCGGATTAGGGCTCCCTTTGTTGTGGATTAGAGCCTTCCCTTTGCTGCGGATTAGGGCTCCCTTTATTGTGCATTAGAACTCCTATTGACTACAGCTAGGGATTCTTAGATCTGTGGCCAGATCTCCTCCAAGACTGCGGCTAGGGCTCTCCTAGATGACTGCGTCTAGGGCTCTTTTAGATGACCCTCTCCACTGCGTCTTCCTTGAGAGAAGACAAACCCAAAACAAGTGGAGAGAGGGAGATCATGAGAGTTGTGTTCTCAAATGATTCAAGGCACCTTTATTTATACAAAAACGTGGAGCACATGAGGGGTTTATTTGGTTGTTGGCCGAGCTTGGCGAATTGCCCCATAACACAAATAAATTCATATCTCCATGAATACTTATTGGAATCGAATGATCTTTAGATCAATCCTACACCTCTCAATGTGAGGGATCCAAGAAAAATATCAGCTACCATTAATAAGATGACCCACATGGAGTTTGGCCCTAGTTGCCAATTTTAACAAGATCCTATTGATTACAAAGGATAGGAAGCTCTTAGGAAACCTCTTTAATACTTATAGAAGCAGAGGTCATCAACTGGGATCATCATAGAAGAAAACATCTATCGAATGAGGATATGAAACATCCTCGAGATTCTTTGATCACTAATCTAGAAAGCAAGTAAAGGTTTTCGTTAGGAATTCCAACTCGTGGGATTCTAGGAATGATGATATAAGGACTTAACAGGAAAACAAGTCTAAAGTATAAAATCCTTTCGAATGAAGCTACTACAAGAAGTCTAGTTGATTGAAAAGTAAGACGAGGTATGTATGCTCACATAGATTATTATGAAAGTCATGTCACAAATAATATGGATCACTATTTCCCTCCTGGGAAATATGATCAAGAGAAGGAAGGATCTCCTCCTCCGAAGGATTGTAGCAAAGCATAAGTCACACTAGATGAAATCAACATAATATGTTCTCTCATGAATCATGAGGAAGCTGACTACAATCAAGGAATTATGATTGGAAGCTCCTAGGAATAAAGTGTGTATGAAAAGAAAGGAAGAGATCGGGATAATATGCAACAAAGCATCTGAAGTCCAAGAAGATCTGCCTAGAATATATCTCGGAAATATATGGAGACTTCGATGGAAGCAAAAGATAGAAATCCTTGACAATAGATATCAGTGGGAGAGGTGTCAATTTGCATGTTGGATGTTGATTCTTACAGGAAGATGTCATGGTAAAAGATCATCACGAAGGTAATTCTTATTTGAAATGATTGATTTTGTTTGAACTAACATCTGGTTGGGCTTAAGTCGAAGAGAAGATCTGTGAATGACTTTCAAACAAACCATATAGAAAGATGTAATGTCCTTTTGAAAATATGGCATGAAAACAAAATGACATGAAGCAAAGCCAGATGGAGAATCTGATGGATCACTTTCTGATGAGTTGAGGACATGACTGACTCGTGAATAAAAGTGATGAATGATCCATGCCCTATATATAGAAGTTCCCAAAGGATGAAGACTCCTTAGCAAAAGAAGAAATCCATGGCATCAAAGGAAGGAGCTCTTCATGCAGCTGATTGTTTTAGGATCTCCACATGAAGAGTTGTATGAGGTCCCTAGTTAAGAGGGAGCCTGAGAAGAAGTTTCTTACTTGGAAGAAACTTGGAAATTCCTAAGCAGGGAGCTTAGGTACATTCCTCTATAATAGGAATGAGTACATTCCTTTAATGGAATAAATCCTCCTAGTTTGAAAAGGAGAGATAGACACGTTGTTTTGTTCTTCATCTGGGAAGATAGAATGGAGGACTGTGTAATCATTTGGCATCTGATGCTCTTAGGGGATGAGATAGGGCATCCCATGAAAGAGTAGTCGTGGAGGACCGATATTCTTTGTGGGACTGGGGAGTTCGAGAAAGAATAGTCCTTATGGAGCATATCCTGAGTGAACCCGGGTGGGGTATATTCCTAGATATACAATGATGAGTTTGTCTATAAATCATTGGTCTTGCCAGCATTGTGCTCTGACCTTGTGGAGATATAGAGTTGTTAGTCAAGGCCTTGCTATATAACAACGCTGGTTGGTATGATGCTATACAAATGAGTTACAAATCTGAATTCTTCTTTTGAGAGATTCTTCATATTGAGAAAGTCCAAGTACTATTATGAATACCTCCCTAGTTAAGAGGGGGTGTTGAAAAGTGTAACTAGGTTCGGTTTTCATAATGACATGTAATTATGATTTTAAGTAATGAGATGTAAATAAGAAAAATGAAATTATTATATTGACTTGCTTTATGGGTTTCATGAGCAAGGGATTTTGTTTTTGAGTCAAGGCTCCCATTGAGAGTCTTTAGGATTTATTTGTCATCTAGTCATAAAATGTAAGAGTCATTGTCAAGTAAATGAAGTCATGTTACACTCTGTAAAAGGTCAATATTGCATATGTAAAGTATCCTCCAAGAACTTGTCACCAAACCTCTTCAAGTCGGCCTATAAACAATGAAGAAGCTGCTAGATCAAGTTGGCCTAACTCCAGTTGTCAAGTCGGCCTAAAGACCTAGTGAAGAAGTGTATATATAGAGGAACTCGGCCTCATTTAGAGACACACAATTCAGATAAGCAATTCGATCTGATTTCAGCGAAGAGAAGTGCATAAGGAAGTGCGAAGAAGAAGCAGTGAAAAGGGTTTTCTCTAGGGTTACAAAAGTCACTCTTTTAGGACAGCGAAGAAAGTTCTTCTGGGGCAATGGAGAAGGGATCTTTTGGATCAGTGAAGAAGGTAGTAGATAGCATTCTTCTGGGCACACAAAGAAGGATTCTTCTGGGAATTACGAAGTAGGGTTTCTTCTGGGGTAGCGAAGGAAGAAATCTTCTAGGGCAGCAAAGGAAAGACCCTTCTGGGTAGTCGAAGTAGAGACCGAGCTTCTCTATAGAAGACCTAGAGACCGAGATTCTCTAGTGAAGTTGTGAAGGTGCAGCGAAAAAGGATAGAGACCGAGTTTCTCTAGGAGTCGAAAAGAAGCAGTTCTAGATCAAGAAGAAAGGTGAAGGAAGGAAGAGGTAGAACATCAAGGTTGATGACAAAGTTCTTGAGAGGATACTAGGGTCTAGGGTCTGTGTCAAGGTTTTGGTACTTATCAATTGAAGATCTAGAAGAAGAATTTTAATCGGGTTTTCCTCTCAAGTGGTGAGAGGTTTTGGCCCTGGCTGGAGAAGCGTACATACTGTGTCACTTGTCTTATATTATGCATTTTAGTAATTGTCTTGATGAAAGAACACATTAATAAGCTAACGAAGAAAAGACTATAAGATAAGAAGTAAAAGTGCATCACAAGCAATTATCAAGTAGAGAAATTGTTAACTTTGAATGCCCTAGATTTCTCAACATGCTATTGGTAGGAAAATAAGTAAAGGTTTGTTGTCTGTTATAACTTCAATTCATTGTTAAGACCTCAAAGCCATAAAGGACATTGGGTTTGATTATCAAGTTCAAATGGTGCATCTTGGACAAGAATTGAGATGTCCTATGAATGGTTTTACCTTTTCAGAGAGGGTGAACTAGGTGTTGGAAAATGTAACTAATTTTGGTCTTCATAATTGTACTTGAAGTCAAAATGTAATATATTTGTCAAAAGAAAAGCAAAAAGAATTTTATTATTATTGAAATTGACTTATTAAAGCATGGGTTTCATGCTGGGGTCATTTGTCTTAGGTCAAGCCTCCATTGTAGGCTTTAGGGTATTGTCAAATTCAATGTGTTTATTGGTTAAAGACTCCTCCATCATCAAGTCAGCCTCCTCAACGACTCCTTCAAGACGACCTAAAAGAAATTGTCATAAAATGAACTCATGTCGGCCTATAACAAAGACGCAACTCTTCATGAACATATGTCGGCCTATTTACATGTGGCAACCACTATATATACAAGCCTGGGATCTTCACATTACACCAACTCAGAACTCACAATTTCAGAGATAAATTTTGGTGATCACAGAGAGGAAGTTTCGGTGCAATCTCAGAGACAAGTTTCGGTACCATTACAAAATGGAAGCTCGGACTTCACAAAAGTTTTCGGTGATCCCAGAAATAAATTTTCAGTGTTTACAGTGGACAATTTCAATGCTATCTCAATTTCGGACTATTATGGTGACCATGTTTTCGGGCTATTACAGAGATCACAGTCTCGGTATTATCACAGTTTCAGTGCTATCTTATTTCGGTGCAAAAACAGTGATGAAGTCTCACCACAGTGCCACAGTCTCGGAGAAATCTCAGTGAATGATTTCGGTGTTAGTACCAACACAGTGATGTAGTCTCAGTGCAAACACAGTGATAAGGATTTGATGCAAGCACAATGATGAGGTTGACTTGATGGATGGAGGTGGTCTTGAGTCTTGATTGTAAGGGTCTTGGTCATCTCATCTTTTTGAATCTACTGAAGGAAGAATTTGTGACTGGGTTTTCCCCTCGAGGGGGGTTTTGCCCTGGCAGTGTGCCTATATCATTTGTTCTCTTCTATTTGTTACTTGGCATTAGTCTTGATGATAAGAAAGATAATTAATAAGAATTAATAATAATGATGAAAACATCACAAGATAATGTCATCAATAAGGGAAATCGTTTAACTGCCAACTCCTTGGATTTCCCAACATGGTATCAGAGCTATGGTCAAAAGGCAGTTTGAAGATCACTTGGGTACATTTGTATCAAGCATCCTGAAAGGCATAGTGGGACAGTTCAGTCACTTTAGAAAAAGGAGTAACCATGTTCAGTGCACTTTCAGTGATACAAGATTCAGTGAGAAAAGGTCTCAATACTGTCACAGGCAGAAGAAGGGTCTCAGCACAGTCTTGGTGCTTCCACAATATTATGAACTCGTGAGCTCAACTCGATGCTATGTCAGTGATGCTAATACAACTGTTGGACACCTAATCCTCAATGGGTTAGTGTGGAAGCCGAATAGACAAAAGGAGTCCAAGAGACCTTGGGATGTGGAACCCAATGGTCAAACCATGTACTATAAATGTATATCACTTGTTAATAAAAATGCATTCTCATGTTTTATCTTTCAGATTATGTTGCTGCCATGTGTGTTTAACATGGTATCAGAGCAGGCGTATTCCTGCCCTACATAATTACTTTGAGCCATTTGTTTTATGGTCTTTATTTGCAAGTCATTTCTGCCATCACTTATGAATATTTTCTCAGCTAAATTCTAGCTGCCACCTCCGTCATTTCTCCAGTGCCATTTTTGGCCTCCCTCTGCTTTGTAACTCCCTATTCTGGCTATTTTCTGCCTTGCATACAGAGCGCTGCCCCTCTGCTCTTCTCTGACCAATTTTTTATAATTACCTACATATACCGCTGCACTGCCCTGACATATAATCCTGATGCATATATAATGCGTTGCCCTGACATGATATAATCCGCCGTTTCATATAATGTGCTGCCCTAAAATCCGTTGTTTGTATTCTGAAATCTCCTTAATTTAACGTTTTTGTGTCCACCAACACTGCGGATTCTCTAGGTTAAACGGTCTCCTCAATTTTGTCGATTTATGATTGTGAGATGGTGCCTTCACGCAGGAACGAACTACACTACATCATTGGATGATGGCTCCGTCGAATGGGCGTGAGGAGAAGAGAATGATGAAGGCAGGCATGGCGTGGATGTGCTTCAGAGATTCAACTATCGCGCAGGAGGCTATTCGAACTGATAGCGTTGCGGCCATTATCGACACACCAAACCCTTACAAACTTTGCCCAACCAAAGTGGGAATGAGATTTCTATGCTTTACCATTTAGGGAGAGAAATCCTGCTTGCCCGGGTTCAAAACCTCTAAGCGTTGCTTCAGTTGAACTCCCGCTAGTCCGAGTAACCAAGCCGACCCCAGTCCTTACAATGGGTTTTCATCGCTCTCCTGGTAGCCTGCTCACCACTTTGCGATGAAAATCTCCATCTGACATGAAGATATAATACACTGGAGGATAGCTCATAGCTTTCTCTAAAGAGTTGTTCATCACCATGAAGTCTCTGAGAGCATTGAGCCTCGGCTTCAATCTTTTCTCGGTGCTATAAGTCAGAACCACTGGGATGCTCATAATAGCATTGCGAGGCAGCTTCCATTCCTCATCGAAAAACTTGAGATTCTGCCGCAGTTTATCCTTGGAGATCCCCAGAAGCTGAGGGTACCTCTTAACGAGAACCCTTAACCAGAGATTGATTTATACTTGTTGCTGGATCAGTTACCCCATGAGGAGGTGAGCCGATAATGTGCAGTAAGGTTATTGGGGAAGCCGGATTGGAAGCTTGTGCCATTGATGAGTTAGAAATAGACATCACTGTGCATTAGCGATTTTTGAGGACTGCAGATGCATATATATAATCATTGAGGTTTGATCCGCTATAGTCTACCAGTCTTCATCTGAGGGAGGATTCAACCTTGATGGAGAAGCCGAGACTGTAATATAATTTCCGAATGTTGTTCAAAGCAGCTGCGATTTGAGTGTTGGCTTTGTGCATTGAATAATTTTGAATGCCATATGCTGGCGCGCATTGAAGTCTGTGTGCTATGGATGTGTTCAAATGTTTTTGGCTTTCTGGAAGACCATCATTTTGAATGAGTTTCTATGCACCAGTGGCACGATTTTTACCCTCTTAGTGAGCTGAGTTATTTCAATTTTATTATTGGGCAACGGACATAGCAAGCAAGAGTTTTCTAAAGAGAAAAGCGCTGAAGGGAATTTGAAGGGCTATATTTGGTATTTGTATTTTGAAGACCAAGTATCATATGATGCATGAATTAACTACTGGGCATATGTGTGTGTCCGAATAGTTCTGGAAGAACTGTACCTGCTGGAAAAGTTGAGATTGGTATCTTTCATTGATTTGCTATTTTGGCATCGCATCAGTCTCTTGTTCTGAATGTGTTCATAGTCATACTCCCCATTATTATTATTCTACTTTTGCTATTCGGGGAATTTTCTGAGTAATATTCCTCATTTTGCCATAGCAAGTGCCCTGCTCACCATTCCTTCTCAGTAAAGGGCTTGTGGGTGTGGTCTATATATACATATTCCTGATTTCATATTGTGTATGCGTTCGTTGTTTTGTATTGTAATTCTGAAACTTATAATTTGTTTTGGGTTTTACACTTCAGTCTGTGTTGGGTTCTTTCATTTCCATGGCACAGGAGGAGGATCCCATCAATATCTGATCAATTATGGAGGCTGTACAAAGCTCTGTGGAAGCTAAGATGCCACTTTGCTAGGCGGTGGTAAAATACCATTAGCCAGGCAACATCTTATATTTCTGGTCGGTTCATCTCTGTGCGTTCATACATGCATGAACATGTGGAATAATCCTTTCATTGGTGCATAGCTCCTACAAGTGGGTCATTGTTGTGTTCATCATTCTTATTGGAATACTGGAGGTATCGTTGACTCTTTATATATTGCATTCTGGCATATGCGTTGTTAGCTCTCCATAAATTCTGTGTGATATATGAGGGCAAATTGTTTTCTTTGAAGAAGTGGCAAGATCAGAGAATATTTGTTCGTACCCTAGTCAAAGCATTTATATATGAGCATTCAAGTCCTGTCCATGACATGGTGCTATAGTTGTTGAAGTTTTGATAGCCATCATTTTTGCTTTGAAAGTGAAGGAGTATTTGAAGGATCCAAGCAAGTTTGCAGTTGCTGCTGCCCCAGTGTGGCATTGTATTTAAAACTCATTATAGTGCATTGATTCCTTGATTCAACTGCTGCATAAAGAGTTTGGTGGGTTGTATAAAGGCAATGATTGTTTTGACAAATAAAAGTAATCTTTTATGGAGAAAAGTTTAGTCGGTTGTATTGTCAGAACATAGTGCTGGTCATGAGTAAACTCTTATTTTTTATGTAATGGATTGTAATTGGTGCTTGCTGGTTGCACACTGATCATTTGCTGCACATTTATAAAGGATATTGCTGTGTACTGTGAGTGGGTATTACTTTTCTGCATTGAGTAGTAGTTGTGATCAGTTTTTAAGGTGTAATTCTGACATTGAAGAAAAAATGGCCAGAATCAATGAAGTATTAGAGCTCCTCAAAACTTTGATATTGTCTACTACTCATGATACATTAAAATTCAGCAAAGTTTCTCTCATAGACATTCATGTCTGTCTACAAAATGCACAAGAGAAAATTGATTTTTTGCAACTCAAATCTCAGCTACAGCAAGAAGAATTAAAACAGAGGAGTCATTCTGAACCTGTTTCTGTTCAGAACAATGAAATAGACTCCCATAAACAGCAAGACAATATTGTTGAAGTTCATTAAGATCCAGTGCCCAATAAAGCAACAGTTGTACATGCAGATGCAGAAATTCAGTTTGCACTTCCCGAGCCCATCATCAGACCTTGGGAACAGCTTGTCCACAACAAACACAGCACTGGTCTTGGATATTACAAGGATGTGTATCACAGTGACATCACAGTGACATCAATTCGGTACTCTTAATAAGGTATATCAAGGATCCAAATACAAGCACAAGGGACCAGCTTAAGGTAAATCAAGTAGGTATTGTCAAAATTACACATAAGGTGTCAAATCAGAGGTATGCAATTCACAAGGTACGTATGTTCATAAGCATTTAAATTCCTATTATCTCTAATGGTTAATATGATCCTTGTTTATAACTAGACTAGGATAAAGATAGTACTCCCTAGATTAGAACCTTAATACTTGTCTTTCTAGAGTTTACAAATAATCTAGGATGTCAAATAAAAGGTCCTACTGTTGATTGAAAGAATGAACAACTTATCATAGGATTCCATCCTCCATGATTATGTAAAAGATCTAACTTAAGAAGTTAAATCATGTCCTTGGTATCACATGTTGTGCTTGTAAGTATATACTACAGGTATAAAGGATGATGGCTTAATACAAAGAGAACACTTCAAGAAATCCTTACCAGGTTTGCCAAGAACATCTCCAGGTATGTTTCGAACTATACACATTACAAGATTCTCTTAAAGGTATGATCATCTTATATTTGAAGTTTACATTACATTACTAACATCATTATGTCTAGCTATCTTGAATCACAAAGATTCTTGTTTTGGGTGTGTTGTCACACAAAGTGTCTAGGCACTGCGACAATGCTCAGTGTAAGGGCTGTCACTCTAATCCTCTCTCCTAGACAAGTCAAGGGGGGTAGTCCCTAAGGTGAATGGATGAGGATAGACAGGCTCTAGGAGATTTTAAGGATGAACAACTTGATGAATTTAAAGTGAATCTCGGTCAATTGAGATAGATAGATTGAAATAAGACACAATCACAAGAAAAAAATGACTACAAACTAGTGTCTTTATATTTGAATTAATCAAAGACTAAATAATAACAAGTCACCCAAAGCAATTTATAATGTGGCAATGCGACGATCATGAACAATTAAATGTAAAATACTCAAAATTTTAACATGCAGGATAATCTAGCAAAATTATCTTTCTTCAACAGTCAATATGATTTTTAAACATTTATTGCTCTTGACAACAGAGAAACCACAAAAATTAAGATTTTGCACTTAACACCAAAGACACCAAGGAAATTTAGATTAGAATTTTAATTATCCCTTAGGTAAGTTTAACGTGTTAAGCTTATGAAGCAAATTTAATGTGGTAAATTAAATTTTTAGTGTGACCCAAAAATGAAAATCAAAAGTACTTAGTTAAATTTAAATTTTTATGGACCATGAGCCACATAAAAATTAAAATTTTGTACATGTGAAAGTTTAAGTCCTTTGATTTAATTTACTCGCAGTTTCAAAGTCACAAAAGTAAAAATTTTATGATTTTTAAATTTTTTATTTTAAACAAAATCAAAAAGTAAAAAAAAGAAGTGAAAAGCAACCAAAAATGAAATCCAAATAAAAAATAAAATAAAATAAAATAAAAGAATATATATATATATATATATATATATATATATATATATATATATATATATATATAATACTTCTAAATTTAAATAAAAATCAAAACAAAAAAACATGAAATGTAAATAAAAAAATCGAAATGTCAACCCTAACTAAAACACTAAAACAATAAAAACCAAATCTAACCTAACTCATGTGCATACGTAAAATACAAGTGAAAATAAAAAAGTCGAAATGTTTGCTTTGTTGTTTATGCTAGTTTGCGGCAACGTAAAAAAATTTCAAGCTCGTGCAAGGGACGAGCTGGGACGGAGCAGCGAGAGGGAGGAGGGTTTGCAGTAGGCAGATAGCCATAAAGGGCGACGGTAATGAAGAAAAGGAGGGGATGCGAGGAGCAGGGATGAATGCTCGACCCACAGCGAAAATGGAGCAGCGGTAAAGGATACAGGCAAGGATGACAGATAGAATGGGAATGAGGGTGTGAGATCAGCTGAAAGAGATGCAGGGGTAAAAAACGCAGGCAGACAAGGGGAAAAGAGGGTCGCGGAGAGTAGAAGAAAGGGACGTAGAGCAGAGGAGCAACTTGACGGTGCAGCGAGGAGGGAGATGCTTGGATGTAGGCCAAGAGAGCGAGTATAGAGGGTTGCAGAGAGGGACAAGGGTTACGATTTTGAAGAGGCAGCGGGCTGGCAGAATCGAGACAACAGCAAGAGAGGAGGGTTGCAAAGGGGAGATGAACTACACGGATCTGTAGCTGCAGTTGGAGATGGGCAGACGGAGGGGAGATGAGGATGCGGTTTTGAAGATCGAAGGAGAAAAGGGAAGCAATGCAAGGTTTATTGCAGGTCTGCGAGGACGTGGAGCCGGATTGCAGGTCCAAGCAGCAAGGAATGATGGTAGCAGGCTCAAGAAGAAAAGAATGAAGAGAAAGCCCAGAGAGAAACTGAAAAACGATTTCGAAATTTTTCAAAGAAAAAGAAATTTCGAATGTAGCAGACAGAGAGGAAAATGGTAGCTCAATGAACCCTTAAAAAACTTTTCGAGAAACTTCTGATTAAGTTGATATATTCTGCTTTAGATTTATCAGTAAAACCCTTATAAATTTTTTTCTAGAATTAAAAAAAAAAAAAAAAAAATTTCAAACCCTTGGACTGCAAAAATAATGGCCCTACAAAAATGGTTTTGAGGCTAGATCTTACCCTCCAAGGCCTAGATCTAGCTTCAAATCAAACTTCACTTTTAGATCTGCACCCTATCCCTGAAAACAAGAACACTCAGAACCTAGATATACAAAAATAAATAAAACCCCCAAAACCCAAGTCAGAAAACTAAAAAAAATTATAGATCTATGCACAAGAATGGTAGATCTATCAGATTTGAGGAGTATGAGTCCAACTCCGCTCCCAAATCTGATAATCTAAGGCTCTCAACAGCCAGATTTATCAATTTCCCACACAAAAATTAACTTTTTAAATTTTGAAGGAGCTGTTTAGCTCAAAACCCTTCGTATGTCACATAAAATCTTATGATAAGCCCAAAGCTAATTTAACTAGGTTCTTTAGAAAACACAAATCGAGAATTGACTAGTCCCACTGAAAACTTCCCCTAACGCCCAAGGATCTAAACATCAAGATTTTCCTGCAAAACTCAATCCGGCCATTAAAATAGAGCGAGAAAATGATAATAAAATTAAGATAAATAGAAATACCTGCTATTACATTCAAAATTTAAATTCACTTAAACCCTAGCAACTGAGCAAGATACCTGTACTCAAATCACTCTTCAGAAGCTATCATCAATGGCAAAAAAAAATTTATGCATGAAAACAACACATCTTACAACATTTCCATGAAGAGTAACACCAACGAAATTTAACCCCAAAGTCTTTCTTTATTATCCAAGAAAAAATTACACAAAAGCTTTTATCTTAGCACACGATGCAGAGATCGGATTGATCAACTGACAAATGACCTATTTAAAGATAAGTCCTCCAACGGCTAATTCGAGTGATCCTCGTCAAAGAAATCTCGACCGTTGATGAAGATTAAAATTTATTTTAATTTCATCCGTCGAAATATTTAATTATCGAGGAAATTCGAATTTATCAATTAAATGTATTTTAATTAACTCAAAAATAAAAAATTTGTGTTAATTTCCCCAAAAATTTGACTTTGATTTAACCCTTAGGAACCAAAGGCTTAAAATTTAACAAAATAATTAATTTACCTTAGTCCCGAGACCTTTTAAAATTTATTTTTTTAAGGACCAATGAATTTTGCCTTTGGAGAATTTAAATTTACCTAGGACCCAGAATTAATTAAATTTATGGCTTAGGATTTTAATTAATTTTTTAGCCAGAAAATTTAATTAATTAACCTATGAGGGGATAAATTATTTTTCCAACCCTCAAGACACTTTACATCATGATTTTTATATTTTTTTACATCAGAAGGGGGAAAACCCATTTGTAATAGACCCTCACAGACTACTCATTTCTGCGACACAAATATAATTCAGCAGACCAAGCAATTTGTAATAAAATAACTTAACCAAATAGTTAGGATTATTCCCAAATCACTTTTACATAGACTCGATCTAGAACACTAGGACTCGCCTAAGATCCCAGTGACAAAATCCATTCCGGCTTTGGGGTAAGGCTGAAAGAAAACTCTGTCGACCATTCGAGAATGGATCGGTAAGACAAAAAACCTCTCGGAATGTATATCGTCACCAGAAAAGTAAGTTTACCTAGGTTGTTACATACATGACACAGATCTATTGAGATTATTTACATCATATACATGCAGAATGGGTTTACATTATAACATGATGATCAGGCTGATGATGATAACTGAACGGAACGGACACATCGATCAGGCACTATCCCTTTGCGAACAACGGGGGTGTACTGCTATGGGTCGTTGACACGTAGTGGTCAATAGGGTGATTCATCACTTGATAAATCTACCCCACTCCTATTCTTAACTGATTTTATAGAACCTTAGACAGGTTCTCTGGAAAACCCTAACCTAAGGTTATGCTAATGTGAATATTTGAAACCCTAAACTGCTTAGGGTTATTGAGAAATGCTATTTGAAGTTTTGTTGATGATGTCATGTTTGGGATTTCGGTATGATCATGAAAACCTAACTTGTTAGGGTTGAATGATGTTTGTCTGAGATCCCGAACCTTTGAAAGTTTGGAATAGTAGGGTTTGCTTCGTTGTGTTATGAAACCCTAGATCCTTCGGGTTTGGTTGATAAGCAAAACCCTTGTTATGTATTTAGAGTCCTAGGAATGAAACCCTAGGTATATGTCCATTTGGTTGAAACCCTAGCCTGTTCTAGGTCGGTATATGTCTAACATATTAATATTCCCTGACATATGATGTGCTTATGATATGTTGATGAATTCCTAGATATATGTGTTGACCTAAGTATTAATGGTCATGAGTCCTAGGGTTTGGAAACAAGCCCTAGTCAAAGTTTGATGGTCTAGGATGATGTTTTCAAAATCTAGGGTTTAGCAGCTAAACCCTAGTAATAGTTAAATTCTCTAGTATGTATAACCGTTTGAATCTATATAGTGATTGTTGAGAATTTGAATATGGAAATCTAGAGTTTACATCAAACCCTAATAGATGCTTGCCATGATGTCGATTAAGCTATGATTGGTTTTGATCATTGCAACTCACTATGAAATCTAAGATATGTATGAAATCTTATTGAGGAGTCTAACATATGAATTTTGAAAGTTGTTAGATTCATTGATTTGATTTATTTCTAGGGTTTGCTATATGAAAGAACTTGTCATTGAAAGAATATTAGAACCCTAGAATAATGAGTTTGAAATCTTGATGAGCTATGAATGTGATTTAGGGTTTGTAACTAAACCTAGGAAAGAAGTTGAAGTATTGAAGTATAGTCTCTTGCTGATTATGTTTGTAAAGTCTAAATGCTTCTGTTGTTATAAGATTTTGATATGGCTAACTTCATGCTTCTATAATTTTGGTTGTACTTGCTATCTAAGTTGTGCAGGTACATCATCTTCAAGTTGGTGAAGATGATCGTAAGTAAAGTTGATGTGATAAGCATGATATATGAATGACTCTGATAAGAAGGATGGAAGCCATGAAAGATTCTCCGATGTTGTAAAGAAAAAGTAGAACTCCCTAAGTTAAGAGGGAGCCTGGATGAAATCTCCCTAGGATAAGAGGATGGTTGAGAATATTCTTTGTACATGAATGATTAGATCCTCTCTATTTAAGAGGGAGTGACAGATATAATTCTCTACTCCATGTGTGATGCACTAGACCAAGACTAACAGCGGTAAGTCTTAGCGAATGCCATGAGTGAGAGAAGGAAATTAGAGAATGCATTTTGAGGTGCTACTAAAAGAAGGAAAGCAGGATCCGATTGAAGAATATGTTGCTACATATGAAGTAGAAAAGAAAAGTGTATGATTGAGGAATCTTCTGTCAAAGATTCAGTTGATAGTCCTGTTACCCACCATTTTGTGGGTAATATCCCTAGGAGAAATTTCTTCTCCATGATGGTCCTCGGTCAGCAGCCAACAACCACCAGCTAGCTCATTGTGCCATTTTCTCTGCCACCTAAAACAACCATGTGGTCACTCGCCCATTTGCCATGATCGTATGTTTAAAGGTGGGCCTCCCAAATCTAAAGGTATGCCTTGTCATTTGGAAATTGGGTATTGTAGTTCTCTTATCATGGACACTTTTTGGCATGGATTAATGGGGGGATTCAGCAGAAAGAATGGGCTAGGTATGTGCTTTTGTCCCCTAGACCCCTTTTAGGAATTAACCTTGGATTCTAGTCCCGTGGGATCTCTTTTACTAAACATTTGGCTCTAGGGATGGTATTTCATGAGAAACCCTGATTTTGGTTGCGTGGTTCTGCTCCCTTATCCGCTTATATTACCCTCTTCCATTCATTACTGCCCCATTCATCATTTCTCCCACCTGGGTCCACATTCCTCCACTAGGTCCACATAGGGTTAGCATGCCCCTCCCCTTTGCCCATACCTTGGGTCATGGCTTGGAATGAAGCTCGAAGGTTGATGCAGCTAAAAAGAAAGATAAAAGCATATATATGGCCACATTCAATTGGAAAATGTACTACAAAATGCAAAAGATGGTCAGGAAAAACACATTTAGCACGTGGGCAAAAGTCAATACCTGAGTTCTACCCCATCATCATGGCCATCACCTTGGTTCCTACAAGTTCTATGAATCTCCTTCATTATATAGGAACCCATGATTGTCCCAACCCCTAGTGGGCAATGAACCACACCACCTTAAAAGGGGGTATTCACTGTTATATCTTATACATCATGCTCTTACCCCTTGAACCCCAAGTACTTAATCAAAGAAAATCATAAAAAGGCAAAAGGCATATAAAGAAGGGTGGAAAAATAAAGGTCGGGGCACCTCATGTACCATTGTACATTATAAACCCAAGTGTGGGCTTCCCTCTTATTATCTACCCTTGTACCCCAGCATGTGACCCAAGACTGCCCCTTCTCATTTACCTATCTGCCACATGCCACCACCTTTTGACGGATGTACCTTGACTATATTATCCCCTTTAGAAGTAGAAACCACCTAATAGGGTACTTGGTTAACCCCATTTCGAGTTTAGGAGTTGGAACATCCCGAAGCCCATTAGGGAAGGGAAGGCCGTTATGAAGCCCCCACCTGTGGTCCATGATTAGGTAAGCTCATTTACTCTATTTCTCCAATGACTTGTTGTACTGGAAGGCTAGGGGATGCATTGGATCTTATGCAGGATTGCAGATGGTTTCCATTTTGGGTTTGGTCTCCCTAAACGGGGTCCTAATCCTCCAAAGGGATACAGTGGCACATGTAGAGTGAGCATTGAGAGCCATGGGCCTTCACAGTAAGTGATTGCATTCCATGGATCCCCATAACCATTCAGAGATTACTCGTGGTTCACATATTGGACGAGGAGGATGCAGTTGATCCATCATGCCTAGTCAACCCCAGATCTACACCATACACTTGGCAGATGATCCAGGACTTGCATGACGATGTGGCATCACCTACACCATCATACTAGCCCTTGCAGTCTATCTACAGGCATCTTCGATTTGTTTGGAGACCCATGAGGACACTTGTGTGCTCGCACATATCATTTGGAGCGCGGCAGGGTATTATAAGGGGTCAACCCCTTGTCCACTGCTTTTGAGGGTCCTATTCTTCATTGTGGCACCCATGGACCTCATTAGGCCTCTTAAAGGGCCCTATGACATGCATAGATTATTCTTTGACCTCTTGAGAGGCTTACTTTTTCGTTTATGAGCTAGTTTGGTGGGCTTGTCACCGAAAGTTAAATTATTAGAACATTATTTTATTTTTGGGGCTTATGTAGGCCAAGGAGGCTAATTCAAACTCCTAAGTTGTGTATAAATACAAGTGAGATGAGCTCATTTACTTATCATCACTTTGGTTTGGATCTCTTATCTGTCTTGAGATTTTCGCACTTTTTCTAGAGGATGAATTGGAGCTTTATGGATGATTTTTGATATGTGGATATTGGTCTATCTTCTCTTGGAGTTTCTTTATTGTCAATTGTGAATGGTTGGATATACTCTATTGTAAGTACATGCTTTTTTATGTTATTCTTGTTTACTTTTGTTATATATGTTGGATTGGGGTTTTCGTTGTTCTAGGGCTAATTGTTGCATGCATTTATTGCTTAAAATTGTGGAATTTGTCTATATTATAGCATCTTTCAATGTATGGGCCATGTAATGTGAGCAAAATCTCCAAGGGTTAATTCTATCAAAGAATTTGACCTTGATAAGCCATTCCCTTTGCACATCGAAGTATAAAAGTTGCAAGGTTGCTATCTCTTGACCTAGAAGGCTAGTGAAGTGATCTTGAGGCCTCCTTGACTAGGAACCAAGAAATCCTACTCATTCTCAACATAGAATCCATTCTCCCAAAGATTAAGGCACTGATCTACGAAGAGTGGTCACTAAACACCATATTCTTTCAACTCCTCCCCAGTCTAGCCACATTGGGGTACCTAGGGTATCAATTTCCCGATAAGCTAGCCACCAAAAATATTCGATCTCCTAGGGTCTCCTGCACTGACCTTCCTCTAGCTCTCCTCCAATTTTGAAAACATTTCGACAACTGAGTTGGGAGAAAAGCCAAGCCCTAGCTCCGGGATCAAATCTTGCCCTACCATCCGCAAGGCTAGTACGTCATAGGGTCAAAACAACATCTTCGAGTGAGAATACTTTCTTTGATCCTTTCCCCACCTTGTCTAGGGTAAGAATACCATTGGTTGCTACATTCTTTCCCTATACCCTAGACTGGGTCCACTTGGCCCCGTGTTGTCTCGTTCCTTTTAGAGACCATCCTTCAAGAACCATTCGAGATACCAATTCTAACAAGGATTTTAGGGATTGGGCAACTTCTTCACAAGTCTTATCCCATAAACCTAACCCTTAAATCCTTTCCCCCTCTCCCTTGAATACATAGTACCTTGCTTAGAGAGCAGCAAGATCCATCCTTCAAATTCTTCTGGGAAAGGGTTTATTTGAGTCACTCATATCCATTGAATTACCCTTCATTAGTGACTCCACACATACCAAGTCTCCTCCCATCGATGAAAGTCCGTAAATAGAAGGAAGTGTTAGCTGAGGTGACAGTGGGCTAACTCTCCATTTGTTGCTCTTTGCTTAGCATTTGCCCTTGAAGGATCCCCCTTAGGTCCCCTGCTAGTTTGAGCGGTAACATTTTTGCGCCGTTGCCGGGGACACGAAACGTGTGTTTTGTTCCCCATACGACATATTGACATATCATTATTGGCGACTCCATTGGAAGAACGAAGCCCTAGTTCTTCATTGAACTTTAAGGTCGATGCTTGTAGGGTGAAGCAAGCATTTTTCTAGGCATCTTTAATTTCACACTGGCGACTCCTACATATGTTTCATGTATACTTCAAATAGGTTGTCATTCTTTCATAAATTTTCCGCTTTGGACATTGCTAGCATCCCTGGACATCCTAATCATGTCGCAGGAAGGATGCTACATGGGATGCTTGTGTTTGATGGTGATCCACTCTCCGCAATTAACCACGTAGAAAGATTTAATGCCCATGCTTCAAAAGAGAAGGTTGTCCACCAAGATATCCTTATGTTATTATTCATGGGATCTCTCGGTGGTGATAACTCATTGCTGCATGATCATGAACCTAGGAGCATATCATCTATTGAAGAGTTCATCGATGGCTTTCTTAGACATTTTCAAGTACGCCCTACATTAAGCATCCAAGAGGAAGCCCTCATCGGGCATCATCAAGACATTAAGAATCTAGGTAATGAGAAAGAAGACGGGTCCTCCTTGGGTTCACATGATGAAAATAATGATTTCAAGGACACATGTGCTAGGAAGGATTAATTTATGGAAAGTGAAATTGAGACCAACCCTACCTTTCTCAAGGATATTACTCCCAATGAATCCACTTTTGAAAACCTTGAGAGAGATGATCCCATTAGCCCTTTGAAAGATGACATTGAAGATTATTTCCACATTGAAAAGGAGAAATGGGAAATTGCTGGTCCTTAATTTGATTCTGCTCCAATTTATGACATTGACAAGGAGGATGAGGATGAGATTGGTCCTCTTTCCCTCAGGCATTATTTACGATGACATACCCATTGATACCCATGGGAAGGAGATTCTTCATTTTCCTTCGCATAAAGAGGGGCAGTTGGAAGTGATCAATTTTCCTTTTAGAAGGAACCAAATCTTTAATACTAAGGAAATTGATAAGGCTTCCACCTCTCCTGAGTATGATTCTACATTCAAATCACTTGAGCCTTTAGATTATGATTTTGGGAAAGCACTACCCATTGACTACAATACTTCTTTCTCCCTTCTACTTATTGGTCATCATCTTGGGTCTTCATCAAGTGATTTCCTCACCCCTGGCCATATGATCTCAAGTAACTGTGAGCCCTTTTACCCTCCCGAGTATAGTGTCAAGGAAAAGCCCATCATTGATTATACTTTTCCTCCTTGGATGCACCCTCGATGTTTTGATCACTCCATAATCTCCCCTCTCCAGTGTAATCATCTTGTGCAACCTACTTGTGTTTCTCCATCTCGTCAGCCTCGCTTTCCTGCTAATCATAACCCGATGAAGGCCATAAGGTGTGATGTAAATAATAAGGACAATGGTGGAAGTGATATGTTGGAGGTCATCATCCATGGAAATGTTATGAGCTTGGTTGTTGATATCTCTATATTTTTGTTGCAGGAGAAGATTTCATGGACTAGATTACATCTTTTTCTTCCCTCTTCTCACATAATCATCCATATGTGGGCATCATATTTTCCCACATCTCGCCCACAACATCCTCCATGTGTTTGGGTTTGCATTCGCTTTGGGACTTGTTGCATGAGTAATCATATAGGAAGGCATATTTATATTGACTTGATGATATGTTGGTTGCACTGGCTTTATGATTATATTTAATAATAGCTTCGTCATATGCATGTTAGGGTAGGATGCATTGCATACTGATTTATGCATTAGGAATAACATCATATGATATTTCTCATGGTAGAGAGATGCATATTTGCATATTTTATTTTTTGTTGGATTTATAGCCTAACATATTAACATGTGCGATCATGAGACATCACAAAAGCATGTTGCCCCATGTTTTTCCATCTATTATATGTGCAGGTGACAAGTTTATGGTAACCAAGAGATTGTTGGAGTTCTCGTGACCTCCTGTTCAAGTAGCTTCGCCCACTTCTTCGAGAGATCACGTCCCAGTTGGAGCCAGATGTTACCCACCATTTTGTGGGTAATATCCCTAGGAGAAATTTTTTCTCCAAGATGGTCCTCATTCGGCAGCCAACATCCCCTTTCAGCCACCAACTAGCTCATTGTGCCATTTTCTCTACCACTTGAGCCAGCCATTTGGTCCCTCGCCCATCTGCCATGATCGTATGTTTGAAGGTGGGCCTCTCGAATCTAAAGGTATGCCTTGTCATTTGGAAATTGAGTATTGTAGTTTGTTTATCATGGACAATTCTGGGCTTGGATTAATGGGGGGGGGGTTCGGCAGAAAGAATGGGCTAGGTCTGTGCTTTTGTCCCCTAGACCCCTTTTAGGAATTAATCTTGGATTCTAGTCCCGTGGGATCTCTTTTACTAAACATTTGGCTCTAGGGATGGTATTTCATGGGAAACCTTGATTTTGGTTATGTGTCCCGCTCCCTTATCCACTTATATTACCCTCTTTCCATTCAATATAGCCCCATTCATCATTTCTCCCACCTGGATCTACATTCCTCCACTGGGTCCACATAGGGTTAACATACCACTCTCCCTTGCCCACACCTTGGGTCATGACCTAGAATGAAGCTCGGAGGTTGATGCAGCAAAAAAGAAAGATAAAAGCATATATATGGCCACATTCAATAGGAAAATGTACCACAAAATGCAAAATATGGTCAAGACAAACACATTTAGCATGTGGGCAAAAGCCAATACATGAGCTCTACCCCATCATCATGGCCATCACCCTGGTTCCTCCACTGGGTCCACATAGGGTTAACATACCACTCTCCCTTTCCCACACCTTGGGTCATGACCTAGAATGAAGCTCGGAGGTTGATGCAGCAAAAAAGAAAGATAAAAGCATATATATGGCCACATTCAATAGGAAAATGTACCACAAAATGCAAAATATGGTCAGGACAAACACATTTAGCATGTGGGCAAAAGCCAATACATGAGCTCTACCCCATCATCATGGCCATCACCCTGGTTCCTACAGGTTCTATGAATCTCCTTCATCATATAGGAACCCATGATTGTCCCAACCCTTGGTGGGCAATGAATCGCCCCACCTTAAAAGGGGGTATTCACTGCTATATCTTATACATCATGCTCTTACCTCTTAAGCCTCGAGCAGTTAATCAAAGAAAATCATAAAAAGGAAAAAGGCATATAAAGAAGGGTGGGAAAATAAAGGTAGAGGCACCTCATGTACCACGATTGCTCCCTCCTATACATTATAAACCCAAGTGTGGGCTTTCCTCTTATTAGCTACCCTTGTACCCTGGCATGTGATCCAAGGCTGCCCCTTCTCCTTCCTTACTTCATTCACCTATCTACCACATGCCACCACCTTTTGACGGATGTACCTGCACTATATTATCCCCTTCAGAAGCAGAAACCACCTAATAGGATACTTGGTTAACCCCATTTGGAGTTTAGGAGACATTGGCACATCTCGAAGCCCATTATGGAAGGGCAGGCCATTATGAAGTCTAAGGTCATTTACTCTATTTATCTAATGACTTGTTTGTGAAAATTCCTATACTTAAGAAACCCCTACTGCAGCAAAACTGAATTTACTTCTCCTACTTGATTTTAATATACATTATCAAGTTATTTTATGAATAATACTAAAGTAAATTACTTCTGCAACCTACACCAATTTAATTTGATTACATGAAACAAGAAACTGAGCAAAGAACAAGATACATAGGACACCGTTATTTTTGGACAAAATAGTCCCTGAAAAACCCAATGCGGGAAAACCGGTGCAGCAGCTCTGAGGGTTTTATATTATTAAGAAGTAGTTCTGAATACAATGTTGGATGCCCTCCCAACAATCTAATTACAGAGAAAAATACAATGGTGGAAAACTGAGTGAGATTACCTCACTTCATCCAACAGTTTCCGGCTAATTCGGGAACAGAACTGGCAAACCCCAACTATTTCTGCGCTAGCCCTGTGTCATCCTTACAGGCTCTACGTTGGCTCTGCGCTATCTCTTCTGCCTCCTGGAGCTTCTGCGTCAACCTTCCCTGGCTGTTCCGGCAGCTTCCCGGCAAAATTCTGAATTTCTGCATGAGGGCAGCTTCTCCTCTACACTGGCTCTCCCTGGTTTAGCGCCAGGCTTGCGTGGCCCCAGGCTGGCCTAGCATCAGTCCCTCTAAGTGTTGTGCTACCTCCACTAGTGGCTCTTCGCCTCTTTGTCCAGTATTCCCGTATTATCTCTGCCCCTTTGCTGCAAAATGATCACTCAGTTCGAATTTCTCAGCTTCCTAGCCCCAGAAATCTCGAACTCTAGATCAATTCCTTCTCTTTGTGTGTTTCTGAAAGAACCCCAAGCCTCCTTATACTTTTCTCGTTGAGACTTCAACGGCCTAGATTAAGTCTCTAATCAATGGCTATGATTAAAACTTGACTTGATCCGCTTTCTAGAACATTCTCACCCATATTTTGATTAATAACCATTAATACTTCAATTTTTTTAAGTTTAGACTTAGGAAGAACCCCATTAAAAATATTAATTATTTTAATAAAATACAATCCGAGTGGAATTTCACCAAACGGATTCTGGGTTCTTTAGACCTCATGTGCCTTAGCCTCTCCACCAATTTCCATGGCTCGAGCACATCCGATGCTACCAAAAACTAACATTGTTGTACTGGAAGTTTAGGGGACACATTGGATCTTATGCAGGATTATAGATGGTTTCCAATTTGGGTTTGGTCTCTATATACGGGGTCCTAATCCTCCAGAGGGCTACAGTGGCACATGTAGGGTGAGCGTTGAGATCCATGGGCCTCCACAGCAGGAGATTGCACTCCACGGATCCCACAACCATTCAAAGATTGCTCGTGTTCACTAATTGGACGAGGAGGATGCACTTGATCCATCATGCCCAACTGGCCCTAGATCTACACCATACACTTGGCAGATGATCCAGGACTTGCATGATGATGTGGCATCACCTACACCATCATCCTAGCCCCTGCAGGCGATCTACAAGCATCTTCGATTTGTTTGGAAACCCATGAGGACACTTGTGTACCTCCACATGTCATTTGGAGCACCATAGGTTATTACAAGGGACCAACCCCTTGTCCACTGCTTTTGAGGGTCCTATTATGCATTGTGGCACCCATGGACCTCATTAGGCCTCTTAGAGGGCCCTACGACATGTATAGATTATTATTTGACCTCTTGAGAGGCTTACTTTTTCATTTATAAGCTAGTTTGGTTGGCGTATCACCAAAAGTTAGATTATTAGAACATTATTTTATTTTTAGAGCTTATGTAGGCCAAGGAGACTAATTCAAACTCCTAAGTTGTGTATAAATACAAATGAGATGAGCTCATTTTCTCATCATCACTTTGGTTTGGATCTCTTATCTGTCTTGAGATTTTCGCACTTTTTCTAGAGGATGAATTGGAGCTTTCTGGATGAGTTTGGATGTGTGGATATTGGTCTATCTTCTCTTGGAGCTTCTTTATTTTCAATTGTGAATGGTTGGATATACTATATTACATGTAAGTATATGCTTTTTGATGTTATTCTTGTTTACTTTTGTCATATATGTTGGACTGGGATTTTCGTTTTTCTAGGGCTAATTGCTGCATGCATTTATTGCTTAAAATTGTGGAATTTGTCTCTATTATAACATCTATCAATGTCTGGGCGATGTAATGTGAGCGAAATCTCCTAGGGTTAATTCTATCAAATAATTTGACCTTGATAAGCCATTCCTTTTGCACATCAAAGTATAAAAGCTACAAGGTTGCGTCCTCTTGACCTAGAAGGCTAGTGAAGTGATCTTAAGGCCTTCTTGATTGGGAACCAAGAAATCCTACTCATACTCAACATAGAATCCATTCTCCCAAAGATTAAGGCATTGATCTACCAAGGGTGGTCACTAAAAACCATATTCTTTCACCTCCTCCTAGATCTAGCCACATTGGGGTACCTAGGGTATCAATTTTCCAATAAGCTAGCCACCAAAAAAATTCGATCTCCTAGGATCTTTTGTGTTGGCCTTTCCTCTAACTCTCCTCCAATTTTGAAGACATTCTGACGGTGGAGTTGGGAGAAAAGCCAAGCCCTAGCTCCGGGATCAAATCTTGCCTAGCCATCCCCAAGGCTAATACCTCAAAGGGTTAAAAAAACATCTTTGAGTGAGAATACTTTCTTTGATCCTTTCCCCACCTTGTCTAAGGTAAGAATACCATTGGTTGCTACATTCTTTCCCTATACCCTAGACTGGGACCACTTGCCCTATGTGGTTCCGTTCCTTTGAGAGACCATCCTTCAAGAACCATCCAGGATACCAATTCTAATTTCTAACAAGGATTTTAGGGATTGGGGAACTCCTTCACAAGTCTTATCCCATAAACCTAACCCTCAATTCCTTTTCCCCTCTCCCTTGAATACATAGTACCTTGCTTCGAGAGCAAGCAAGATCCATCCTTCAAATTCTTCTGGGAAAGGGTTTATTTGAATCACTCATATCCATTGACTTACCCTTCATTAATGACTCCACACATACCGGTCTCCTCCCATCGGTGAAAGTCTGTAAAAAGAAGGGAGCGTTAGCTGAGGTGACAATGGGCTAAGTCTCCATTTGTTGCCCTTGGCCTAGCATTCGGCCGTTAGGGATCCCCCTTAGGTCCCCTGCTAGTTTGAGCAGTAACAAGTCCTATTGTGAAAAGTTGAGAAGCAACATCAAGTCGTCTGGAAGACCCCAAAGGTTTGCATTTGATTATGTACATGTGAAAGTATATTATTAAGTAGGGTTGTGTTTGTACAGGTGAATCTCTTGAAGGTTTTGATAGCATGTTGGTTACTAATCAATTTGACTAGGAGAGATTGGATCAAGGAGTGTTGAGGCTTTGTGAGTGAAGCATTGCCTGGGAAGACATTTGGCCGACACTTTGTGTTGATGTCTAGGTCTCGAAGTTGGAAAGGTGGCATTGGTCATGTGAAACTTTTAGAATCTACACATCAGAAACCCCTACTGCGATTATTGGTTTAACATCTCCTTCTTGTTCTTTGCATTAACAAGTTATTTAACTACATAAATATTGATGTAAAACACTATTGCGGCCTACACATACATACAGATCATGAAATGAAATACATTGAGACAATCATACAAGCGACACCGCTATTTTTGGACAATCGTCCCCGGAAAAACCCAATTCGAGAAAACCAGTGCAGCATTTAGAGGGTTTTTATTATTAAGCATATTCTTGAATACAACTAGGGTGCCATATATGGCTCACCCAACAAAGAAAAATCCTGGCAGAAGTACCTCTATTCGGAGATAGATATTGCTACAAATTCAGCAACTGGATGATCAAACCCCACAGATGATGCGGTTGTTCCCAGTGCTGGGCAGCGATGGCTGCTCCATGCTTTGCGCTTGAATTGCGTCACCTCCTCTAGGAGTTGTGTCACCGCCACAGTGAGCCTCCCTTGCTCAGAAAGTCAATTTGCTGAACTGCTCCCTCTCTTCCCCACAGAATCTCCCCAGTGTTGCCTCTAAGGGCCTACGTCAGCCCCTACGGCCTCTGCATCACCCTCTCTGGGACTGTGTTGTCTCCAGTGTTGCACACATCGCGATTTAATCGCGATAAAATCGGAAAATCGCGATTTTTTCAAAATGCCGATTCAAATCGCGATTTTTATCCAAAAAATCGGCGGAAATTTTTTTTAACGATTTTTATCGAAAAAATCGCGATTTTTTAAAAAATCGCGATTTTTTCGAAAAAATCGCGATTTTTAAGGAAAAAATCGCGGGAGGCGCGGGCAGCGGGGGTTTTATATGTAAAATCGATTTTTTGTTTATTCATTCAGCAGTCCGCCGCGGAGGAGAAGGAGGAGAAGGAGAAGAAGGGAGGGAGAGGGTTGCCGTCGCTTGTGGGAGCCGATTTTAGGAGGAATCCAAGCCAAGATCGCGAATTTGTCCATAAACCAGGTATGTAGATTAATTTTTTTTTTGTTTTGGTTCTCTAAAAACTTTGTTTTTCATTGTTTTTAAAGAATTTTTAGAAATTTTTCATTGATTTGGGATGGGTTATTTGTTATGACTATGAGAACCAATTTTTGATTTTTATTTTCTCATTTTCTTTAAACATTGTTTATTTTTTTTTATTTTTCATTGTTTTTTGGGTTTAGAAATTCAAATTGGGATTTTGGAAATAATTAGCTTGTAATTTTGCAAATGCTAAATTGTAATTTGTATTTACTATTTACTATTATCATTTATGTAATCCTAAATTCCTATTTCCTAATCCTTATTTTTCCATAGGTTTGCAAATTCAAAATTCAAAAACAAACATGCCAAGGAAATTGGATCCTTTCTGGGAATATGGTGACCCTAAAACTCCGAATGATAGACAAAACTTGATTTGCAAGTTGTGTGGAAAGGAAATATTCGGGGGGGTGTACAGGTTGAAGTTCCACCTTGCACAAATCCCTGGACGTGATGTGGGGCCCTGTCTAAAGACAAATGCTGAAATTATCCAAAAAGCCATGAGAGCATTGGGAGAATTAGAGCACACTAGAGACGCCAAAGAAGAACTCAAAAGGCAACTAAGAAGGTCAGTTGAAGGAAGTGGGCCAAGTGGCACAGGTTCTACTGCAGCGTCAGTCAATCCGTTTGCTGCATCATCATATTTTGTTCCTCGAACCACACCTGGTTCACAACCAACTATCGGTTCAATGATGAAAAGAACTGAAAAAGAAAAAGCTGACAAGTTGATGACAAAATTTCTCCTCTGGAGTGATATTCCTTTCAGCATTATAAGGAATAATCCATTTTTCCAACCTACTCTTGATGCTGTTGCCAGTGTTGGCCCGGGGTACAAACTCCCTTCTCTTCATGATTTCAGAGGCCGGCTTCTTCAAGATGAAAAGCGTGACTGCACCCAAAGATTGGAGGATTTTAGGGCATCATGGGCACAAACAGGATGCACTGTTATGTCAGATGGTTGGACTGACCAAAAGGGGAGAACCCTTATAAACTTCTTGGTTAGTTGTCCCTTGGGGACTATGTTTATCAAATCTGTTGATGCAACTCATCAAATCAAAGATGCAAAAAATTTATGTGATTTGCTGGATGTGTTTATTTTGGAGGTGGGTGCAGAAAATGTTGTCCAAGTCATAACGGACAACGCTGCAAATTATGTTGCTGCTGGTAGATTGCTTATGGACAGGCATCCTACTTTATTTTGGACACCTTGTGCTGCCCATTGTATTGATTTGATGTTAGAGGACATAGGGAAAATTCCCTTTGTCAAAGAGGCTGTTGACTCATCAAAAACCATCACAAAATTTATTTACAATCACACATCTGTGCTTAGCTTGATGAGAAAATGCACCAACAACAAAGAGTTGGTGCGCCCCGCCATTACACGGTTTGCGACGAGTTTCATATCTCTTCAATCCCTCTTGAATTCTATGTGGGATTTGAAGAGAATGTTTGTTTCAGAGGAGTGGCGTTCTTCGCCAATGAGCCGCAAACCAGAAGGAGAGGCCGTCTGCAGACTTGTTTCATACCAAGAAGACTTCTGGGCGGGAGTGCAGGAGGTGTGCGCTGTCACAGAACCTTTGGTAAAGGTTCTTCGGTTGGTAGATGGTGAGAAGCCCGCAATGGGCTATTTGTATGAAGCCATGGATAGGGCCAAAGAAGCCATTCGGTCCTACTATGATGACAAGGGAGATGATGGGTTCCAGAGACAACTCCTTCTATGGAAGGTCATTGATGAGCGATGGAACAACACACTCCATCGTCCCATTCATGCTGCTGGCCTTTTCCTGAACCCTGCATTTTCTTATGCATGTGGGTTTAATTTTGATGTTGAGGTCGTGGAAGGATTATTAACCTGTGTCCAGAAGATGGTGAAAACTCCAGAAGAACGTATGGAGGTCTCTAGACAAATTGAGCAATATAAGTTGTCAGGTGGCACATTTGGCTTTGAGATGGCTATCAATGATAGGATGGTTAAAATCCCAGGTATTTTTTAGTTTGTAGTATGTACTTTGTAACTTTGTTTCAAATTTCATTGTTTCTTCAAATTACATTTTTTTCTTATGTTTATTTAAAATTTTCTTTGTAATTTTGTTGTAGACGCATGGTGGAAGATGTATGGTGGCAGAGTACCCCTTTTGCAAAATCTTGCCGTGCGCATCCTCAGCCAAACATGCAGCTCCTCGGGATGTGAGCGCAATTGGAGTGTATTTGAAAAAATACACAACAAGAAGCGCAATAGGTTAACACTTAAACATTTAAAATATTGCAAATTTCCAAATAAATTTTTGAATTCATTAAAGTTTTAAACAATATTTTTTTTATAATATTAATTATTAATTTATTATTTCATGAACTTTGTACAGGTTGGAGTCCCATAGACTTAATGACATGGTCTATGTCTACTACAATCTTCGATTGTGGGTGAAACAACTAGAGAAGACACCTGATACGGAAGCCATCTCATTGGATGGGATTGACACCACTGCTGAATGGAGGGTTGAGACCGAGAGGCCTCTCATGGATCCCACTGAGGATTGGTTAGTGCAGGATGAGGGGGAGGAGGAGGGGGAGGAGGAGGAGGAGGAGGAGCAGGAGCAGGAGCAGGAGCAGGAGGAGGAGGAGTTGGAGGAGCAGGAGGAGGAGGTGACACCGCCTACCCGGGCTACCCGGGCTACCACTACCACCAGTAGAGGACGTGGTCTCCGTCCACCTCAGCCTCTTGTAGCTGCTACTACTAGTTCTTCAGCTTCTAGAGCACGTCAGACTCCACTGCCATTTCCACCACCACAGGCACCAGCTTCTACATCTAGAGGGAAAGAGAAAGCTGTGCCATATTCTCGCAAGAGGGGCAGAGGAAATCAATAGGATTAGACTTTCATTTTATTGTATATGACATTATGACATGATGAGATACATTATCATATTTTTTGTTGATATTTTGAGGCTGAGTTGGACTTGGGACTCAGGACTTACTATTCAGGACATGATTCAATGTTATGTGTGATTTTAGCGCTAGAAATGATATTGAACATCTTATATATTAGTTTTTTTATCATATTTATGTGTCAATGTATTTATTTTATGTTGTAGATGGTTTAGATATTAAAAAAATTGAAAAAAAATGAAAAAAAATGAATATTTTTGTGCCAAACGATTTTTTCCGATTTTTTCCCGATTTTAACGATTTTTCCGATTTTTTCCCGGCGCCGATTAAATCCCGATCGCGATGTGTGCAACATTGGTTGTCTCTCTCGGTGTTGCTCTGCCTCTCTGCTATGTATTCTTCGGCCTCAGACTGAAGTTCCCTTGCCGAACTGCCCCTCACTGCAACTCAGATCACTAGCTCGATTTTCTTAGCAAACCTCGCCCCAGAAAAATCGAACTCTTTGATCAATTCGGTGTATCTCCAACTGACCCTCAAGCCTCCTCTTATACTTTTCCTGTTGATGAATCAACGGCTATGATCTAATCTCTAATCAACAACTAAGATTAAAACAGGCTTGATCCTCGTCACTTAAAACCTTCTCACCCATATTTTTATTAATACACATTAATATTTTTATTTTCCTATGTTTAGACTTACGAACTCATTAAGAATATTGATTATTTTAATAACTACTCATTTGGGTGGAATTTCTCCAAACGATTTCTGGGTTCTGGAGATCTCATGTGTTCTAGCCCCTCCACAAAATTTCAGAGCTAGAGCACATCCGATGCTACCTGTTGACCACTACGTGTCAACTACCCATTACCAGTACACCCCCTTTTTCGCAAAAGGGATAGCGTTTGAGCGACGTGTCCATGCCTGTCATCATCAGCCCGATCATATTGTTTTGTAAACCCAGTCTGCATGTGTAAACTGTAAATAATCTTAGCAGATCTGAGTCATGTATGTAAATTGCCTAGGTAGACCTAATTTTCTAGTGATAATCTACGTTCCGGAAGGTTTTTTGTATCACCGATCCATGATCGACAGAGTTTTCCTTCAACCTAACCCCAAAGCTAGAATGAATTTTTTCATTAGAATCTTAGAGGAATCCTAAATCTGCTAGATTATAGTTGGTTGCAAAACTGGGTGGTCTATGAGGGTCTATGTCAAATGGGTTTTTCCCTTTGAGATGTAAAATTGTAAAAGTCATGATGTAAAGTGTCTTGAAGGTTAGAAAATGTTTTAATCCCCTCATAAGTCCTAAGTCTTACGTCCTAAGTGATTTTTCCAAAGGCTAAGTTCGAGGATCCAAAAATTAAAAATAAAATAAAAAAACAATAAAAAATAAAAGATATAAATAATAAAAAAAATTAATTAAAAAATAAAAAATAACTAAAAAATAAAATTAATAATAATAAAATTTAAAAAATAATAATAATAAATTTAAAAAAATAAAAATAAAAAATAAAATAAAATGAAATTTAAAAAATAAATAAAAATTTGAAAATAAAATAAAATAATAAAATAATAATAAGTCAAATTTTGAGTAAATAAATGCAGAATTTTAATTGTTTAATATATTAAAATGCATTTAAAAATTCGGCGGATGAGATTAAAAGAAATCTTGATCCTCATCGACGGTTGAGATTAGTTTGACATAGATCACTCGAACTAGCGGTTGGGAATTTTTCCTTTAAATAGGGTGTTAGGGGTCACTTGAGATCAGAGTAGATCTGAGAGTCTGGTGCTAAAGAAAGCTCTCTTGTAGTCATTTTTTGTGCAATAAAGAAAGACTTTGGGGTTGAAAATCTTGCTGGTGTTACTCTTCTGAAAGTGTTGTAAGATGTTTTATTTTTCTGCATAATTTTATTTTCAGCCATTGATAATAGCTTGATGAAGATTGATTTAGGCACAGGTATCTTGTCTGATCTTTGGGGTTTGAATGATAGTTTAGATTCTAAAATATAATGGCAGGTATCTCCATTTGATTTGGGTTTCACTATTGTTTTCTCCCTCTATGTTAATGGTTGATTTTAAGCTGTGCAGGAAATCTTAGTTTTGAGTTTACCAGACATTAGGGGAAGTTCTCGGCTAAACCAGCCAACTCCCGGACTGTGTTTTCTGAAAGAGCCCAACCAGTGTTTAATCCCGAGCTTATCATTTGAAATTTTTTTTATGAATGCATGCAGGGTTTTTCTGAAGCATCTCACATTAAATTAAAATTCTGAAAATATTTATGTGGCATAACGAGAAATTTGGCTATTTTAGAGCTTGTAGTTTGTGAATATTGTAATTATTTAGTTAGGGTTTTCAGTTTCATTTCTTGCACATTATTTTTGGGTTTTCTGTTCCTTGTCATTGCAGGTTGCAGGTACAGGCTTTGAGAATTTTTTTTAGGGTTTCCATCAGGCAATTTGGAGCAGGAAAGATTTAAAATTTTGATTAGGTTTCTGGACTGCGGGTTTGCAAACTGCATTTTCATTTTTCACTGCTGCCTGGGGTTTTACTGTTGCAGAAAAATTTTGAAATTTTTTTTAAGGGATCACAGTTTTACCGTTGCCATACCCTCTGTCCTCAGACATCTCAGCTCCATTTGGTTCTCACTGCCACACTCGCACCACCCTGCGTCTTTCCCATTTGCTCCCTGCGTCGTCTTTGTCTTCCAGCTGCAAGCCAAACCAGTTGCGTACTCCCCTCAACTTCCTCACGCAGTCATTTTTAAAACAAAAAAAACGTGGATCTCTCCTTATCTGCTCATATGCCAGCCCTCATTCCGCATCCTCTTTCTCTCTGTCCATCCGTCCGCCATTCCACGCCTTTCTCCACACCCACGCAGCTCCTATGCTGCCATAACCTGCGTGCTGCACGTCCAGCTCTCCTTTGGTCCCTGCGTTGTCATTATTCTCTGGCTAGTAGACCTGCGTACACAACAATGACAAAGCATTCCACGCAGTCTTCAACCTGCAAAACAAGCTCTCCACGCTGCCTGCCTTAGCTCCTCTCTGCGCAGCCTTTTCTCTTCTCTTCCAACAAATCTGCACACGCACAGCGTAAAACCTCAATCTTCAGCGCTTCACGTTGCTCTCCCTCGTCCATCCTGCACGTCAAACCTGCAGCAATAATCCGTCCAGCAAACGCCCAAATCCACAACGTGCTGATCGCCTTCGAATGCTCGAGCTCCTATTCAAACCAATGTTGCATTAATCGTTATCGGGATAATATTGGCGCAAGGAAAAAATCGGAAAAAAATCGTAATTATCGGGAAATAATCGGAAATAATCGGGAAAAAATCGTTTGGTACAAAAATATTCATTTTTTTCTCATTTTTTTTCAATTTTTTTAATATCTAAACCATCTACAACATAAAATAAATACATTGACACATAAATATGATAAAAGAACTAATATATAAGATGTTTAATATCATTTCTAGTGCTAAAATCACACATAACATTGAATCATGTCCTGAATAGTAAGTCCTGACTCCTGAGTCCCAACTCAGCCTCAAAATATCAACAAAAAATATAATAATGTATCTCATCATGTCATAATGTCATATACAATAAAATGAATAAAATAACTAAAGTCTAATTCTATTGATTTCCTCTGTCCCTCTTGGGAGAAAATGCCACAGCTTTCTCTTTCCCTCTAGATGTCGATGCTGGCGCTGGTGGAGTTGGCAGTGGAGTCTGCTATGCTCTAGAAGCTGAAGAACTAGAAGTAGGAGCTATAGGAGGTAGACCATGTCCTCTATTGGTGGCAGGGGTAGCCCGGGCAGGTGGTGTCACCTGGAAACATTACAATCTCCCAATCTTGAAATCCTGAAAAACTGATAAGTCTGCTGGATTTTGAATGAAATCTAAAATTCTACTTTCTCCATATGAAATCCAATGAGGCCGGAACCACTCTCAAACATCCTGAGTCATTTCATGGTAATGTTAAAAATTTAAGTAAAAGGATGAAAATGAAGATTAAGGAGAATGTCACTTTTACTTTAAGAATTTAACAATACCATGAATAGCATATCAATACTGGGGCCTAGACTTGATCATTAAGCTGCCCCACTCAAAAATTATTTGTTTCTTTCAAAAAAAATTGCATTTCAAACATTTAGCATCCTTTTAAAAACCAAAAAAAACATTATAAAACCTCACTGACGGAGACCCCCACGATAATTTCGATTGTTATTGCGATAAATTCGAATTTATCGCGATAATTTCATAAAAATCGGCTAAAAAAAATTCCCGGCGATAATTTCCTATAATAATTGCGATAAAATCGGCATATCGAAAAAATCGCGATAATTTCAATTTATCGCGATTTTCACAACACTGATTCAAACTCCACGCAGTCCATCGAGCTCCTTACGTCTTGCCTTTGCTGTCGTCGAGAACCTGCACTTGCCCAACATAACCAAACAGTCGACATTTTTAATTTTGTTATAATTTCTTCGGTTCTCATGGTTAGAGTTAATTTTATTTCAGCAAACTTTTTTTTTGGTTTCATATGTATAATGCTTTTCCTATTTAGCTTAGGTTAGTTTGTAAAAATTTCAATGTTGGTTTAGTTTTAGGCTTTAGATTATATTTGATTTAGCTTTAAGTTTAGATCATTTTTAGATTTATTTAATAATAAAAAATGATAAAAATCATAAATCATAAAAAATATAAAATATAAAAAGTCATAAATCGTTTAAAGAATTAAATGGTTTCTTTTCATTTTTTAGAACTTTAATTTAGAATAGATTCTGATTTTAAATTTTAAAATATAAAAAATATAAAAGTTAAAAATTAAAAATCCCAAAAAAGCATAAAAAGTTTTAATCTTTAGTTGTTGTTGTTGTTGTTGCATAAAAAGTTTTAATCTTTAGTTGTTGTTGTTGTTGTTGTTGTTGTTTTTTTAATACTATCATTAGCTTTTGATTTATTAGTTTAATTTTTGACTTAGGTTTTAGTTTTAAATTAGGCGTTTTCAGTTTCATTAAAAATGTATAAAAAATAAAAAGTTTAGATTAGACTTTAGTTTAAATTTAAATTTTATTTTTGTTTTATTTTGATTTTTAGCTTAGAATTTTTATTTATAGGAACAAAAAAATAATAATAATAATAATAATTTTCATTTTCTTACATAAATTAGGTGTTAGATTAGAGTTAAGTTTTATTTTAGGATTTAGATTTAATTCTTATTTTTGTTATAGTTTAGTTAAGTTTTATTTTACTTTATAAAAAAAAAAAAGTTTCTTTTAATTTAGTTTAGACTTTAGTATTATTTAGATTTTAGATTTAAAGTTTCATTTATTTAGTCTTTAGTTAGCTTAGTTTAGTTTTATTTGAAAATATAAAAAATATTTTGGAAATTTTTTGCCAGTTTCAGTCTTGGCTCAGGGATTTGTCATGTTTGCGATATATCTTTTCTGCTGAGGCTAAAATTTTGATGTGGGAATAATATTTATCACTTCTTTATATGGTTAAACATGCTTAAATGTTCATTTGAAGATTAACTATATGAAAGTGATAACTGGTTAGCATTTAAAATTACGTGATTATTTAAAGCATTCAATCTTTCGAATTTTAATTGCTGAAATATTGTTAAGGCATTGAGCATTTATCAATTATCTCTCATCTGGTAAAAGTTAATGTTTGTTTGAGTTAATGAGTTCATATTTCTGCAGCATTTGATGAATAAATCATTTAATCATTAACTTCATAAGGCACTGGTCTATTAACTTAATAAAATCAATTAAGTGCTTGTTTCCCCTCGTGTCTCCCAACCCAACTGGTCCACAGTTGGTCATCCACTGTCCTATAGGGTCTACCCCCCTTAGCCGTGGGAGACAGGCTTAAATGGAGAGATCGGGGATCAGGGTGACAACCCCCGATCTGAGCGTTGTCGTGACAATCTGTGCGACAACACTACCCAAAATCAACACTCCCTCTTGGCGAGGAATGTGCTCTGGCAATACTTCTCAACAAAAGTACTACACTGATCCACTACATCGGTCCTCTGTGCTGCGGATGCTTGGCCTACTTCCCTTCATCCACTGCATCGTTGTTTCCTCTACTGCTGCCCATGACTTTGCCACTACCACTGCTACATTTGTACTGTAGCTAGCTCTCATAATGTTGCATCATGCTACCCATAGCACTGCCACTGCTAACTATTGCACTGCAACTCAGTTGCTGAAAAGTAAGCAACTGAACCTTCACCCAAAAACTGACATCCTGGTCAGTATGGATGCCTCATGACCCTGAAGCTACCTCTACTGCTAATATGTGCTGGCCCTCTGTTGCCACTTTGTTGCTGCAAACTGCTCTATGCCTCTCGGATTGCTACAACATCCACTGTTCTGCCTCAGACTTTGGCACTCTAGATCTACCACAGTCGCTCCATCACACCTCACTCCAATTGACACCCGTCATGTTTCTACTATCGTTAAGGGCTCCCGTAGCCGTATGTGATCCAAGAGTTTGGGCACCTTAAGGATCCTGCCCTTCATGTAGTCCTCTCGACTACAACTCCATGTCGCCGCACCTCTTCTCCAAAGGCGCATGAGCACTCATGGCAGAATCGTCATCCTCGCCTTCCTTGTCCGCTTTCGCTGGAGCAACCTTTGATTTAGAAGCTTCCCCCTTGCCCTTCTTCCGGGGGCACTATTGATTTGGGGTAGCATCGGATGTGCTTTAGCCATGAAAATTGGTGGAGAGGCTAAAGCACATGAGATCTCCAAGACCCAAAAATGGTTTGGACAGATTGTACTCGTTTGGGAGATATTAAAATAATTAATATTTTTAATGGAGTTTCTAAGTCTAAACTTAGAAAAAATAAAATATTAATGGGCATTAATATAAAACTGGGTTAGAAGGTTCCAAAAGTCATAGATCAAGCCAAATCTAATCTTAGCCATTGATTAGAGATTTAATCTCGGTCGTTGAAGGACCAACGTCAAAAGTATAAGAGGAGGCTTGAGGGTCAGTTGGAAAATACACCAAAGTGATCAATCATTCATTTTGTTAGAGCGGGGTTGCTAAGCAAAGTTGAATCAGTGATCAGCAATGAGGGGCAGTGAGTACGAGGCAGAGAGGCAGGGACAATACTGGGAGACTAGCACAGAAGCAGAGAGAGCGAGAGCAGCAGTCAGTCTAGGCTACGCAGAGCCTAACAGAGGCAACGCAGAGCCCAGAGAGACTGCATCATCCACGCAGAGGGCAGAGGGAGTGACGCAAAGGCTCCCAGAGGCTGCGCAGTGCCTCAGAGGGCTGACACAGAGGGTCTTGGGGTTGACGCAGAGGCCAGAAGGGCCAGCGCTGAGCTTTAGTTATGCCGGAGAGGGTTTCGTGGGACAAGTTTTCTTAATACCTATTTCCATCTATAGAGTTATTGCGGCCGTGTATCTTTCTTTATCGAGTGAGCTGGTTAGGCACCTAGTTGTACTCAGATAGACTGCATAATAATATAACCCTCAAAATAGCTGCACCGGTTTTCCCGCATTGGGTTTTTCTAGGGACAATTGTCCAAAAAATAACGGTGTCACTTGTGTGCTTGTTTTCCTTCAGTTGATGATCTGTAGATGTTGTGACTGTATTGTGTTTATTTCGGTGTTTAATGTATTAAATAACTTGTTCAATTTTTAAACAAGTAGAAGAAATAAACCAGTCGAATACAGATTAATTTTCTAACAGATAGACTTAGAAAATTCAACATGGTATCAGAGCGTGGTTGCGGATCACAAGAAAACTGAAGGCATCAGCCAAGCAGAGCATTTGTAGCAGATTCAACTATCCTGAGTGACAGAGCTAAGCCTTGCAGAAGGCGATAGAGGAAGGAGTGACGCAAAGGAACTGCATCATCAGTCTGGGCCAGAGAGAGGCCAACGCAGAGGCTAAGAGAGGAAGAGTCAGGCTCACGCAGAGGCCAGGAGGGATGACATAGTTGGCTGAGGGAGCTGATTTGCTGGTGTCGAGATTGCGCAGAGCCAAGTGGCTCAATCCTTCAATTGCTAGGGCATAAGAGGCTGTGGGTAGTTTGCAAGAGCGAAGCTGGTGGGATACTGTGGTCAGAACAATACTTAACAGGGCAAGACCAAGGTAGAGGGAGTTGCTGCCAAGGTGGATTTCTAGCCAAGAAATCCAAATCAGTGTCAGTTGCACAGACGATTGAAGAGGGGCAACTTGACGTTGGCAGAAGGATTTCCATTAGGGAAATCAGGACTCAAAGGGAATCCAGAAGAGAACTTCTAGGCGGGAAATAGAGAGACTCAGCAGGAGTTGAACAGAGGACTTTCAGGAGGGAAGTAGAGAGACTCGGAGGAGTCGACATAAGAGCAACGAGATGGTCATGAATGGGTTGAGAGATCAAGACAGGCTGGATGGAGCATCCAACTTTGTGGTCTAGAAGGCCAGGATCTTGTCCATTCTAGATAGACATCGCATCAAGGGCTTCGTCTCGAGAGTGATAGCCATCCCAGTTGACCCGGTAGCTAATGAGAAGTACGAGGAGGCAATGGCCAAGGCAAAATGCATCATCCATGATGGGGTCAAAGATCATGTGGTCCAACATATTGCTGAGAAGGAAACGACAAAGGAAATGTGGGACACCTTGAAGACATTGTACCAGCATACTTCCGTGCAGAGGAAGATGTTACTTGAGAATCAGCTAAGGTCATACCAGATGCAGAAGGGAGAGTAGATAGATGTCTTCCTCGGTCGGTTGAAGGAGATCCGTGACCAGCTAACTTCCATAGGGGCCACGCCGGATGAGGAATTAATGGTGAGGACCGCGCTTAATGTAGTTTCCGAGGATTGGGATGTAATATCCCTTATCAGAGATATCCCTCAAACACAAGCAGTATAGTAGTCGAGGTGCTCAAAGAGATAAAACAAAAATAACAGTAGTGCAACATACAATAATGTATACATGGAATATAAGCAAATATTCGAGAAATGCAGAGAGAAATGCGAAGCCATTTTATTATACTGAGTAATGGAAAGAGTACAAGAGGTGATCAAATAGGTAGCACCTCGACTTGCGCAAGGCAAGTGAAGAAATACACTCAGAATGGTAAGGAAATGGCTTCTCTCTTAACTGCATTTAAACTGTTGGAGAACTGCTATGCTGTTGCTACTGCTGGAATCAAATGAGGATTTGGAGCTGTTCTCCTCCTCAGAAAATGCTGAAACTCTGGAATCAGCCTCTGCTCAATAAACCCAGAAAAGCCCAAAAAGCTTTCCTAAAATAGTTGATCCCCGAAAATCACCCCCTTGGGGTTCTACGCAATCCCTCAAGGCTTTGCACTGCTCCTGAAGAGAATCCTCCAAAACTTTACTCGAAACTCTGCCAAAATCCTCCAATATGCAAGGGTTGATCCCTTGCTCAATCTCCAAGCTCAAATCCTCCACAAAACCCCAATCCAGAACTCCTACCAAAAGTAACTGCATCCTCCCCTCTCAAGACTGCACAATCATCAGAATGCTCAGCGCCTCCTCAACTCCAGAAATCGCTCCTCCTGCAAAATACTGCTGAAACTACCTTGCCCGAGCAGGTACTCGAAGTCCCCTGGGGCTAAGGGTGAGATCTCCGAACGGAGACACTCGATGCACTAAACAGTGCTGCAGACAGGCTAAACAGCCAGCGTGCTCTAAGTCGAAGTGACTAGCTCAAATGAAACATAATCGAATGATCAAAATGAAGAAGCTCCTCTCTCCTTTATAGCGTTGGCCTCTCTCAAAACCCTATGGCCCACCTCCTCCAACGTAGCCTCTCTCTTGCCACGTGTTCCTTCTCCATCTGCGCAGTCCCTTCAAATGTCTACGTGGGCCCCTTCTCTACGTGGTCCTTGGGCCCCCTTGGCTCCCCTTTTATGTTACAATGTTGTGCTACTAGGGAGTGACTTTTTTCATAAAGTGAGTTATGTCCCCCTTTCCTCACCTTTTTATTTGTAAATAACTATAGAAGGCAAAATTGAGCAAAATCGAATATTCCAATTAGCCATGGCTAATTAGGAATATTAGAGTCTCCCCCGGCAAAATGTTGCTTGTCCTCAAGCAACTGAAGTGATGGATGTTGCAAAATGTTCTCACTCTCCCAAGTGGCATCCTTATCCGGTAAATTCTTCCACCTCACCAAGAATTCCCGGACCGTCCTGCTCCGTAGCTACCTCTCCCTGGTATCAATAATGGCCTCTGGCTGCAACACCAAATGCCCCTCATCATCTGTGGGTGGTAGCTCATCTGTCACTGTCACCTGCTGCCCCAATGCCTTCTTCAGGCATGATACATGAAAAATGTTATGAATCTTGCTGCCTTGGGGCAGCTCCAATTCATACGCGACCTGTCCAATCCTGTGTATCACCCTGTATGGCCCATATACGCGGGGCTTGAGCTTATCAGCTCCCTTCTGCTTCAGTGATGACTGTCGGTATGGTTGTAATCGTAGGTAGACCAAGTCCCCTACCTCAAACTGTCTCTCCACCCGACCCCTGTCAGCATACAGCTTCTGCTGGTTCTGCGCTGTAGCCATATTATCCTTGAGAGCTCGGAGGATATCCTGACTCTCTTGGATCCAAATCTTGGCTCTCGAAGCCTTGCTAGCACCAAACATCATGTCAGCAAAAGATAAAGGATGATATCCATACAAAGCATAGAATGGTGACATACCAATGGACATGTGATGTGTAGTGTTGTAGCAGTACTCCCCCAGATGCAGCCACTTCAGCCATGCTCGCTGCTGCCCACTGACATAGTTACGCAAGTAGCCCTCCAGCCACTTGTTAACTATCTCCGTCTGCCCGTCCGTCTGTGGGTGATAACTGGTACTCGGTGTCAACTCCGTCCCCACCAACTGGAAAAGCTCTTGCCAAAACCTGCCCATGAAACGACTGTCCCTGTCACTGATGATGGTCTTAGGAAGACCATGTAGCCTGAAAACCTCTCTGAAGAACAACTCGGCCACCTGCGCTGCTATGTAGTGTGCGGATATGGCAAAAAAATGTGCGTACTTTGTCAGTCGATCAACGACGACAAAGATACAATCCTTGCCCTGCACCATGGGCAACCCTGTGATGAAGTCCATTGAAATACTCTCCCATTTCCCCTCCGGAATGGGAAGAGGCTGCAATAATCCTGCGGGATGGCTCATCTCCCCCTTGTTCCTCTGGCAAATATCGCATTTTCGGATATGCTAGAGTACGTCCTCCTTGAGGCCCTTCCATGAGAACCTCTCTCTAATGGCCCTGTAGGTTTTGGTAAACCCCTGATGGCCGGCCAATGGTGAATCATGTGATGCCTGAAGTATCTTCTTCTTGAGCTGAGATCCCTCAGTCAAGAAGATTCGGTCCCTATAGTAGATGATCTCATCGATTACCCTGTACCTGTCATTCGCCACCTGCCCATCCAGAACCTCACATGCAAATCTGTCCTTGGAGTACTCTACTAAGAGTCGAGCCCTCTAGTCTGTGTCCAAGCTCATAAGAGACAACGTGGCTGGTCTACGTGAAAGGGCATCTGCTACCACATTGTTCTTACCCTTGACATACTCAATGTCAAAGTCATATGCTTGGATCTTACTGATCCACTTCTGCTGCCTCTCCTGTAGCTGTTTCTGCTCCAAAAAGAACCTGAGGCTATTGTGATCAGTCCTCACCCTGAACCTGTTACCCACTAAATACTGCCAGAATTTGGCCAATGCATGCATAATGGCCAGCATCTCCTTGTCGTATATAGAATACAACCTCTCATGCGGAAGGAGCTTCCGGCTCTCAAAGGCTATAGGGTGACCTCCCTGCATCAACACTGCGCCGATCCCCTCCCGACGCATCACACTCCAAAACAAATGGCTGCGAAAAATCCGGCAATACAAGCACTGGGCAGCTGCTCATAACGTCCTTGAGCCTGTCAAAGGCTCGTTGCACTGTATCCGACCAACTAAATGACCCCTTCCTCATCAGATCTGTCAGGGGTGCAGCAAGCTGTGAGAAACTCTTGACGAACTTTCGGTAGTAAGTACAAATGCCAATGAACCCCCGAAGTTTTGTCACGTTCCTCGGCTCCGGCCAATCTCTGATGGCCCTGATCTTCTCCTCGTGGACTCTCACTCCGTCCACCCCTATGATGTGTCCCAAGTACAACATCTCCGTCAACCCAAACTCACACTTGGAGAGCTTGGCATAGAACTGCTGCTCCTCCAGAATGCGCAACATTGTCTCAATGTGCTGGAGATGCTCCTCCCAAGTCCTGCTGTAAATGAGAATATCATCAAAGAACACCAACACAAACTTCCTTAAGTGACTGCGGAAGATGTGATTCATGCAGGATTGGAATGTAGCTGGGGCGTTGGTTAGCCCGAAGGGCATCACCAAAAACTCAAAGTGCCCATAGTGACACCTGAAAGCGATCTTGGGAATGTCCTGCTCCCTCACGCGAATCTGATGGTACCCAGATCTCAAATCAATCTTTGAGAAGAACCGTGCTCCTCTCAACTCATCAATCCTGGGTATGGGGTACCTGTTCTTCAGGGTCTTCTTGTTCAGGGCCCTGTAATCAATGCACATCCTCAATGTGCCGTCCTTCTTCTTCACCAACACCACGGAAGAAGCAAAAGGACTCGTGCTCGGCCGAATGTGCCCAAGAGCCAGCAACTCCTGAATGGCCTACTCAATCTCATCCCAATAGGCCTTGGGATGCCTATAGGGGGTAGTAATCACTGCCTGTATGCCCTGCTCAAGCTCAATGGTGTGCTCAAACCCTCGATCCAGTGACTATCCCGACGGGATCTCCCCAAACATTGTGGCATACTGGTCAAGGATGGACTATATCTCTGGGTGCACCGTCTATCTTGTAGTCCCTGCCTCTGATGCACGCAGCTCCACTGCCCACTCTACGTCTCCCTTCTGGAAGACTGCCTCCATCCGATGAGCCGAAATAGTCTGAGGCGGATATGTGTGCTGTCCCCGTATCTTCTCATGCCTCCCTGTCTTCTCATCATCCCACTCCATCTCTAGGGCCTTCCAATCTGTCGTGACCTTCCCTAGAGTGATAAGCCACTGAACACCCAATATCATGTTGGTGTTCGGAATATCGACCACGAAAAAGTGGTCAGTCAGTGTGTAGGTGCCCATCGTCACTGATAACTCTGGAACATAACAAGCACACACCATGGTCTGATCTCCTGGGACCAAAACTGAAAAGCCATCAAAGCTCTCTGTCTGTATACCTCTCCGCTCAACCATCTATGCATCGATGAAGTTGTGGGTTGTCCCACTATCAACCAACACTGATACTCGTTGGCCACGTACTGTCCCCCATACGCGCAGCGTCAAAAACTTGGGAACTCCTCGCAACGCTGCAAAGGCCCCTCTGGTAGGTGCGAAAGCTGCACCACCTGCTGCTGCTGGTGGAGGTGGCAAAGGATCCTATGTGGCATGACTATCTCCTACCTCCACATCATCCTCCTCATCCTCTTCCCCGCTGCTCTCGAAGAAGACCTCAATAAAATGTGCCTTGCCAGTAGCACATGTATGTCCCGGTGCCCACGGCTCCTGACAGGTAAAGCACAACCACTTCTTCTTCAGCTCCCTCCTGGCATCATCATCAATCTGTGCTCGTCCTGGATTCCCCTTTGGAGGCGGAATCCTCACATCCTTCCCCTTAGGCTGGAAAGCCTGTCTCTAGGGGTAAGGTGTCCATGTCCTGGGTAAGGCATCCTGTAAGTCCCGGGTCCTGCTAATAGCATCCTGAAGTGTGGCTGGTCTAGTGGATCTGACTAGACCCTGAAGTGGCTCTGCTAACCCCTCAACAAACATGTAGATCCTCCGTGCTGCGAATAGGTCTGGCACCATCACTGAAACCCTCAAGAAGTCTGCAATGTAGGTCTCTGGGTTCCCAGTCTGTTTGAGCCTCGTCAGCTCAACAAAGTGTTGTTTCGGATCCCTCTGGTCAAACCTCACTATCAGTCTCCTGGTGAACTCGGCATATGTCGTCACTATGGAGTGTCTGAGTGTAACCAACCCATGGAACCACCAGTCATAGGCCTCACCATCCAAATGTAATGTCGCCACCTTGATGGCCTCTATCTCCGACATCTAGTTAAGCTGGAAATAGATGTCCAGCTTCTCCACCCAAGGCTTTGCCGAATTGTTTAATGAGCCATCAAACATAGGCAAGTGAAATCTACTAGCTGTGCGGTGGGTGTCCCCATCATGATAATGCCAGTATCCTCTGTGATGGTTGCGGGGTCTACTATCTCGCTGGAGCTGAACAAAGTCTCTGAATGAGAGAGCATCCCTGAACTCCTACCCATAGGCCTGGTACTCTGCAAAATAATCGCCCATATGACCGGGCTCTACCTCCTGCTGGGCTCCGACCCCCATGTTTGCTCCTAGGAAAGTGGGCATGGTAGAGCGTGTAGGGGCATGTGAGGCCACCTGTTGAGTAGTATCACGCTGAGTGGCACCCTGCTTTGGCAAATGGTGAGATGCACCCGATCCCTCACCAACCTAGAAAACCCGTGGGCTCTCACACTGTCTAGCCTCCACCGTCGTGAATCTCTGCCCCATCACCTCGATTTGCCTCAACAGATCCTGCACTAATTTGAGGAGCATGTCCGCAAATTTCTTCCCGTCATCATCTGCCATCGGATCCTCCTGCTCTGCATCCACCACAGGCTCCTCCTGTTCTGTGTTCACCACTGGCTCCTCCTGTTCTGTGTCCACCACCCAAACACAGTCTCCCTCTCCGTAGGTGTTCTCCAACCTACGCTCAATATCTCTGTATTTCCTACCTCTGTAACAGATGTAGGGCTTCTCCTCCGATGTCATAGACTGTTAGTTCCACAGGCTAAGCCAGATCTATGCTCTGATACCACTGTAATATCCCTTATCAGAGATATCCCTCAAACACAAGCAATATAGTAGCCGGGGTGCTCAAAGAGATAAAACAAAAATAACAATAGTGCAACGTACAATAATGTATACATGGAATATAAGCAGATACTCGAGAAATGCTAAGCCATTTTATTATACTGAGTAATGGAAAGAGTACAAGAGGTGATTAGATAGGTAGCACCTCGACTTGCGCAAGGCAAGTGAAGAAATACACTCAGAATGGTAAGGAAATGGCCTCTCTTTGAACTACGTCCAAATTGTCGAAGAACTGCTGTGCTGCTGCTATTGCTGGAATCAAATGAGGATTTGGGGTTGTTCCCTTCCTCAGAAAATGCTGAAACTCTGGAATCAACTTCTACTCAATAAACCCAGAAAAGCCCAGAAAGCTTTCCTAAAATAGTTGATCCCCGAAAATCACCCCCTTGGGGTTCTACGCAATCCCTCAAGGCTCTGCACTGCTTCTGAAGAGAATCCTCCAAAACTTTACTTGAAACTCTGCCAAAATCCTCCAATATGCAAGGGTTGATCCCTTTCTCAATCTCCAAGCTCAAATCCTCCACAAAACCCCAATCCGGAACTCCTACCAAAAGTAACTACGTCCTCCCCTCTCAAGATTACGCAGTCATCAGAATGCTCAGCTCCTCCTCAACTCCAGAAATCGCTCCTCCTACAAAATACTGTTGAAACTACCTTGCTCGAGCAAGCACTCGAAGTCCCCGGGGCTAAGGGTGAGATCTCTGAACGGAGACACTCGATGCACTAAATAATGTTGCAGACAGGCTAAACAGCCAATGTGCTCTAAGTCGAAGTGACTAGCTCAAATGCAACATAATCAAATGATCAAAATGAGGAGGCTCCTCTCTCCTTTATAGCGTTGGCCTCTCTCAAAACCCTAAGGCCCACGTCCTCCAACGTAGCCTCTCTCTTGCCATGTGTTCCTTCTCCATCTGCGCAGTCCCTCCAAATGTCTACGTGGGCCCTTTCTCTACGTGGTCCTTAGGCCCCCTTGGCTCCCCTTTTAAGTTACAACGTTGTGATACTAGGGAGTGACTTTATTCATAAAGTGAGTTATGTCCCCCTTTCCTCACCTTTTTATTTGTAAATAACTATAGAAGGCAAAATTGAGCAAACTGGAATATTCCAATTAGCCATGGCTAATTAGGAATATTACATGGGAGGTATTTGTCCAGAGCATACTGGGTAGGATGAGTCTTCCAGATTGGGAAGAACTGTGGGCGGCTCTTCGCCAAGAGGAGATCAGGTGGTTGAGCAAGGCGGGGAGTTGTGGGAAAGGGGTCAGGATCAAGAAGGAGGGAGAAGAGGATGGGGCTCTAGCATCTGCGAGAAAGCAGGAGAAGAGGAAAAAGGACCTCTCCAAGGTCAAGTGCTTCCATTGTGGGGAACTGGGTCATTTTGCGAACCAATGTCCAAGGAAGAAGAGTAAGGGAGAGGCTTTTGACTCGAAGGCAACGCCAGCGAAGGCGAAGAAGGAAGTTGAAGAGGATGACGATTGTGCCATGAGTGTTCATGTGCCACTTGAAAAGAAGTGGGGAGACATCGAGCTTTAGTCAGGAGGATTACAAGCGATGAGGGGCAGGATCCTTGAGGTACCCAACCTCTTGGATTATACCTTGCTATGGGAGCCCCGAAGAGGAGTAGCAGGACTGGCGAATGTTGGTAGAGACGAATGCGATGGAGCGACAAAGAGTGCTACAGTGCAGGAATCCCAGGATAGCGCGAAGCTAGCAGGTTGCAATAGTGCAAGATGGCACGGGAGTGTTCCACCAGTGCAAGATGGCACAAAGGTGTGCAACGGAGCGAGATGCAGGGAGTTGTTGCAACATCGCAGAGGTCAATAGAGGAAGCTTCAGCATCAGGAGTGTTTCTAGCCTGACAGGGATGTCAGAATTTGGGTGGATCAGTTACTTACTTCTCAGTAACTGAGTTGCAGTGCAGTAGTAGTATGCAGTGGTATGATGCAGCATGATGAGAGGGGATGTAGTGCAGATGCAGTACTAGGAGGATGGACTAGCAGCAACACGGATGCAAAGGGAGCTGCTGTACAGATGCAGCAGTGGTAGTGGCAAGGCCATGGGCAGCAGTACTGGATGCAGCAGTGCAGAGGATGTTGGGCGGGGAGGCCTGGCATCAACACAGGGACCGATGCCAGATAATTAGTGTGATACTCAGTGTGAAGTATTACTAGAGCACAGTCCTCGCTAAGAGGGAGTGTTGATTTGGGGTGGCATCAGATGTGCTCTAGCCATGAAAATTGGTGGAGAGGCTAAAGCACATGAGATCTCCAAGACCCAGAAATGGTTTGGACAAATTGTACCTGGTTTGGGAGATATTAAAATAATTAATATTTTTAATGGAATTCCTAAGTCTAAACTTAGAAAAAATAAAATATTTATGGGTATTAATATAAAACTGGGTTAGAAGGTTCCAAAAGTCATGGATCAAGCTAAATCTAATCTTAACCATTGATTAGAGATTTAATCTCGGCCGTTGAAGGACCAACAAGAAAAGTATAAGAGGAGGCTTGAGGGTCAGTTGGAAAATACACCAGAGTGATCAGTCATTCATTTTGCTAGAGTGGGGTTGCTAAGCAAAGTTGAATCAGTGATCAGCAACGAGGGGCAGTGAGTACGAGGCAGAGAGGCAGGGACAATACTAGGAGACCAGCACAAAAGCAGAGAGAGCGAGAGCAGTAGTCAGTCCAGGCTACGCAGAGCCCAGAGAGACTGCGTCATCCACATAGAGGGCAGAGGGAGTGACGCAAAGGCTCCTAGAGGCTATGTAGTGTCTCAGAGGGCTGATGCAGGTCAACAGGAGGCTGACGCAGAGGCCAGAAGTCCAGCGCTGAGCTTCAATTGTGCTGGAGAGGGTTTTGTGGGATAGGTTTTCTTAATACCTATTTCCGGATTTAGAGGTATTGTTGCCATGTATTTTTCTCTGTCAGGTGAGCCGGTTAGGCACCCAGTTGTATTCAAATAGACTGCATAATAATATAACCCTTAGAATAGCTGCACCGGTTTTCTCGCATTGGGTTTTTCTGGGGACATTTGTCCAAAAAATAACGGTGTCACTTATGTGCTTGTTTTCCTTCAGTTAATGATCTGTAGATGTTGTGACTGTATTGTGTTTATTTCGGTATTTACTGTATTAAATAACTTGTTTGATTTTTAAACAAGTAGAAGAAATAAACCAACAGAATACAGATTAATTTTCTAATGGATAGACTTAGAAAATTCAATAGGCACTGAGTGGCATAATGTCCCAGCTCTGCACAGTTGAAGCATCTGACCTTGGTGATGTCCTTCTTCTTTCTCCTTTGCTACCCTTGTTGTCCCGACGATGCGAGAGTTGCATCCTCCTCCTCCTCCTTGACTCGGGCTCCCTTGCCGCTACTCCCTGCCTTGGTCAACCTCCTGAGCTCTTCTTGTCGAAGAGCTACCCACATCTCCTCCCAATTGGGGAGAGTCGCTCTACCCAAAATACTTTGGACAAATATCTCCCAGTCCTCGATGACTACATTCAGGGCAGTCCTGACCATGAACTTAGGATCTGGTGTAGACCCCACGAAATTCAACTGGTCGCGAATCCCTTGCAACCTGAGAAGGAAGGGATCTATCTCCTCTCCTTTCTGCATCTAGTACTGTCTCAGCTGATTTTCTAATAGCATCTTCCGTTGCACAGAAGAGCCCTGGTACAAGGTGGTCAAGGTCTCCCACATCTCCCTTGTTGTTTCCTTCTCAGCAATGTGTGGTACTACATGATCTTTGACCCCGTCTAGGATCATGCACTTTGCCTTCGCCTGGGCCTCTCGTACTTCTTTGCCACATTAGCTTCAATTGAAACAACAACCACTTTCAAGGCATAGTCCTTGATGCGATGTTTATCTAGGATTGCCAAGATCCTGGTCTTCCAGACAACAAAATGGATGCTCCATCCAATGTGTCCTGATCCCTCAATCCATTCATTGCCATCTTTGCTAAAAAATAAACTGGTTCTCTTCTCCCTCTCCTGCCATCAATCTAGTAGGACTTGGATCTGGATTCCTTGGGCGCAAGAAACCCTCTAAGGAAACAAGCTCCTCTCTAGACTCCCTCCGAGTCCTGATTTCCCTCTTGGAAATCCTCCGGCCAACTATCGAATCACTTTCTCTCCAATCCTCCTTTGTTGCTACAACCCGGATCTAGATTTCTTTGGCCAGAAATCTGTCAAGGCAGTGATTCCCTCTACCTTGGTTCAGTCTCCTTAGACACTATTTTGCACCAATAGAAACAGCATCCCACCAACTCGTCAAACTGAAAATCTGTTGAGCTTCCTTAGCCCCGACAACTTGAAGAATCTAAGCCCTTTATTCTCTACGCAACCATTGCGTGGGCTAGATCAGCTCCTCCTAGCCAACTGAGTCAATCCTTCCTGGCTCAGAAAGATGACATGGCTCTGTGTGAGCCTGATCTGCCCCCCTTTGCCTCTGCGCTGGCCTTGACGGCTGACGCAGCCACTGTGTGGGCTCCTCCCAGCGACTGTGTCACCTCCACCTAGCTCAGAGTACTGATGCAGGCATTACGTGAGCCTTTGCGTCACTCCTACATCTTTGGCTCTGGAACAATGTTGTCACTCGGGACAATTGCTTTTCTGCTGCAAATTCTCTGGATTTCTTGGCTGGTGTCTTCAATCGCCTATGATCTGCAATCCCTCTAATACCATGTGAAAATTTTTGAATCTACACATCAGAAACCCCCACTGTAATTACTGGTTTAACATCTCCTACTTGTTCTTTGCATCAACAAGTTATTTAATTATATAAATATTGATGTAAAACACTATTGCAGCCTACACATACATACAGATCATGAACTGAAATACAGTGAGACAATCACACAAGGGACACCGTTATTTTTGGACAATCATCCCGGAAAAACCCAATTCGAGAAAACCGATGCAGCATATAGAGGTTTTGTATTATTAAGCATATTCTTGAATACAATTAGGGTGCCAGATATGGCTCACCCAACAAAGAAAAATCCTGGCAAAAGTACCTCTATTCGAAGACAAATATTCTGGCAAATTCAGCAACTAGATGATCAAACCCCACAGATGACTTGGTTGTTCCCAGTGCTGGACAGCAATGGCTGCTCCAAGCTCTGCACTGGAACTGCGTCACCTCCTCTAGGAGTTGCGTCACCCCCACAGTGAGCCTCCCTTGCTCAGAAAGTCGATTTGTTGAACTGCTCCCTCTCTACCCCACAAAATCTCCCCAGTGTTGCCTCTAAGGGCCTGCGCCAACCCCTACGGCTTCTGCGTCACTTGCGTCAGCCCCTATAGCCTCTGTGTCACCCTCTCTGGGACTGCGTTGTCTCTCACGGTGATGTTTTGCCTCTCTGTTATGTATTCTTCGGCCTCGGACTGAAGTTCTCTTACCGAACTACCCCTCACTACAACTCAGATCACTAGCTCGATTTTCTCAGCAAACCTTGCTCCAGAAAAATCGAACTCTTTGATCAATTCGGTTTATCTCCAACTAACCCTCAAGCCTCCTCTTATACTTTCCCTATTGATGAATCAACGACTGTGATCTAATCTCTAATCAACGACTAAGATTAAAACAAGCTTGATCCTCGTCACTCAGAACTTTCTCACCCATATCTTTATTAACACACATTAATACTTTTATTTTCCTAAGTTTAGACTTAGGAACTCATTAAAAATATTAATTATTTTAATAACTCCTCATCCGGGTGGAATTTCTCCAAACGATTTATGGGTTTTAGAGATCTCATGTGTTCTAGCCCCTCCACAAAATTTCGGAGCTAAAGCACATCCGATGCTAGCCAAAATCAACAGGTCATTGAGCTCTGACACGCACCTGGATCTTTGGGTTGATGGCTAGCAAGTAAGCTTGATGGTACCCAGAGACGCTGAAAGCTTGAATCCATCTTATTCCCACCCGGATAGATTGCCCTAGTCAGGAATCTAGTCTGTGGCATTGCGGTGCCTAAATTGTTGAGAGACCAATGGATAGATTTCCCTTGTCGGGAATCTAGTCCATGGCATTGCAGTGCCTAAACTTCTTCATAGATGATGTGTTGAGATCTTCCATGTACTTCTTTGATTATATGTACCTCCCTAGTTAAGAGGGAGTGTTGGAAAATGTAACTAGGTTCGGTCTTCATAATTGTACTTGAAGTCAAAATGTAATATATTTGTCAAAAGAAAAGCAAAAATAATTATATTATTATTGAAATTTACTTATTAAAGCATGGGTTTCATGCTTGGTTCATTTGTCTTAGTTCAAGCCTCCATTGTAGGCTTTAGGGTATTGTCAAAGTCAATGTGTTTATTGGTTAAAGACTCCTCCATCATCAAGTCAGCGTCCTCAACGACTCCTTCAAATCGGCCTCAAAGAAACTGTCATAAAATGAACTCATGTAAGCCTATAACAAAGACACAACTCTTCATGAACATATGTTGGCATATTTACATGTGGCAACCACTATATATACAAACCTGGAATCTTCGCATTACACCAACTAAAAACTTGCACTTTCAGAGCTAAATTTCGGTGATCACAGAGAGGAAGTTTCGGTGCAATCTTAGAGATAAGTTTCGGTACCATTACAGAATGGAAGCTCGGACTTCACAAAAGTCTTCGGTGATCCAAGAAATAAAGTTTCAGTATTTACCGTGGATAGTTTCAATGCTATCTCAATTTCGGACTATTATGGTGACCATATTTTCAGGCTATTACAGAGATCATAGTCTCAGTATTATCACAGTTTCAGTGCTATCTTATTTTGGTGCAAAAACAGTGATGAATCCTCACCACAGTGTCACAGTCTAGGAGAAATCTCAGTGAATGATTTCGGAGTTAGTACCAACACGGTGATGTAGTCTCAGTGCAAACACAGTGATAAGGATTTGATGCAAGCACAGTGATGAGGTTGACTTGATGGATGGAGGTGGTCTTGAGTCTAGATTGTAAGGATCTTGGTCATCTCATCTTTTTGAATCTACTGAAGGAAGAATTTGTGACTGGGTTTTTTCCTCGAGGGGGGGTTTTCCCTGGCAGCGTGCCTATATCTTGTGTTATCTTCTACTTGTTACTTGGCATTAGTCTTGATGATAAGAAAGATAATTAATAAGTATTAAGAACTAATAATAATGATGAAAACATCACAAGATAATTATAGAAAATTTCTACAAATCCAGCTCTAATACCATGTAGAAAATATGTGTAGGTAACCCAATAATGCAATATAAATCAAAGCAGAATACTATAACCTACTTCTACTATCAATTTGCAGAAGCTTAAAGATCAAGCTAAACAATATAACCAGAAGAAGAAGAATCAATGGCACAATACACATGAAAATACTTTGGGGAAAGCCTCAGCGAAAAGCCCCACACTATTGTATTATCATACATGGTGGAAATACATAGGAATTATACAAAGCCTTAGCTCTCACAACTAGCCAACTCTCAGTACAATTCTCACAGATGCTCACAGGCAATCTTGGCTTCTCTCTAGCCTTCCTCTCTGCCCTCCAAGCTCCTATTTCCTTGTGCTATTCCGTATGGATGATTCTCTCTCACCAAGTGGAAAACCCATCCTCTAAAACTGTGCAATCCTCAAGGATAAATCCTTGACTGCATGCATGAGTTTTCTCCATGAGAAAACACATGCAACTGATAGTACACTGTCCTTGAACATTTATCTCAACTGTGTCTTTATCAGAATAGACATGCATGAATTTCTGATAAGGGAATCTTCAGTTAACTAGAGTAGCACTAGTTGATTGCATTAATGCATCAACTGACTGTTAACTCACTATTAGTTCCTCAAACAGTTGGGAACTAGTTTAACTGGACTTAACTCAGTGAACTAAGTTAACTAATTACAACTCAAATATAACTCAATCTTATCTCCTTAATTTAAGGGATAACTCTTGCATGACTTCAAAAAGACTTCTAACTTGAATATCTCCAACTAATTAATGTAAAATAAATTAATTAATTATTTCCAAGTAGTTATTAAGACTAAATTCGATTTTAATTCACAATTTAATTCAAGGACAAATTAAATTGGAAATTTATTTGTTGCCATATTTCAACACTCCTTCTCAACAAGAAAGGGATTATCTGCCACCCCGATCCTGTCTCTGTGGAACTCGAATTTACACTTTGTCAAAATGTCAGCATCTTGCTTCTCTGTCGAAATATATTGCAGCAACATGATCCTCGCTTGTGAAAAGCCACAGGCAACAAATCTTGCCTTGTGCTTCTCCACACTACCATCAGCAGCTTGCTTTACCTTGTAAAGCCAACGGGAACTCACAACTGACTTGTTCTCCGATCTCGGAACCACGTCCCAAACACTGTTACGAACTATGGAGTCATACTCCTCCACCATAGCATCAACCTAAATCGGTTGCTGCACTGCTTCCTCAAAGGAAGATGGCTCGATCTCAACACATTCCCCAGCAAGGGCCATGTATCTAGTGTACCTCTTAGGTGACCTCCTCTGTCTATGCTGAGAAGATGGTGCTCCCACATTCTCTCTTGCATCCTCCAACAATCTGTCAGCTTCTCTGGTGCACTTCCATCCATCTTTGGAAGAGTATGCTTGAGTGGATGTCTCCACCCCTAGAACCTCTGCATACGGTTGCTCCGCATCAGTCTGAGGCTCCCCCTCCTTAGGAACCAACAGTTCCTCCACAGCGTGCAGTTGGAGCTCCCTCTCAAGGGAAACTCGCATGGCCTTCTGCTCATCAAACTTGAGATCTCTGCGAACCACTATCCTCTAACTGGTAGGCAAGTACACCTGATAGTTGTGAGGTGTATCAGTGTACCCCACAAATATCCCCAACTTTGCTGTCGGCTCAAGCTTCTTCCATGCATCCTTTGTCACATGGCAATATACCGATGAGCCAAAGATCCTGAAGTGACCCACATCTGGTCTCTTACCGGAGAAAGCTTCCTCTAGTGTCTTCATCCCAAGTATGCGATGCAAGCTTCTATTCTGCAAATAAACCGCTGTGTTGCATGCATCAGCCCACAAGTGAAGTGGTAGGCCTTGATCATGCAGCATTGCCCGTGCTGCCCCTACAATAGTTCTGTTCTTCCTCTCGGCCACCCCATTCTGCTGTGGGTTATGAGGTGCCATCAACTCTTGTTTAATTCCTTCCGCTGCACAGAAGTCCTTAAACTCTTGAGAGACATATTCTCCACCGTTGTCGCTTCTCAAGGCCTTGATCTTCTTCCTTAACTCTTTCTCGACCAAAGCTTTGAACTCACAAAACTTTGTGAAGGCTTGGTCCTTCTTCTGCATGAAATAAATCCAGCATTTACGAGAATAGTCATCAATGAAAATCACATAATAACTTTGCTTCGTTGTGGATGTCGTCGAGAATGGTCCACACAAATCAGTATGAACTCGCTCTAAGATAGCCTCTGCTCGACTGTCTCGATCATGAAAGGAAGACTTGGTGTACTTTCCCAAGGTACAACCTTTGCATGTGTCAACTTGCTCAAGTTTACCTTTGGGAAGTCTTGTAGATATCTGCTGCATTATCTTCAAAGCCCCATGATGCAAATGGCCCAACCGCCTGTGCCACAACTCGCCAATGTCTTGGCTTTGCACCAATTCTGCTTTCGTACTCAATGTTGCACAATCATCTACCTCTAGTTTATAGAGATTCTTCACCTGAATCCTTATCCTCTTGGTCTGACTTGTGGCTATGTGTCTTAGGAACGCCTTTCCTTTACTGAAGACAACATCGTAGCCTTTGTCCTCCAACATCGCGATCGATACCAAGTTCTTCTTCAGTCCAGGCACATACATCACATTTGTCAAGGTGAGAGGAGCTCCATGCTCTCTCTGAAAAGCAACCATGCCCACTCCTGAAACACTATACCTTCCGTCATCACCCATCTCTATGCGCATCTTGAGGTCTTTCTCCTCCAAGGCACTGAATAAATTTTTATCACCGGTCATGTGGAATGAGGCTCCACTATCAAGATACCAGACACAACCCATCATCGATGACACCATGCATGCGATGAGGGTAATGTCCATTTCGAACTGAGAGGCTAATGCCTCACCTTCCGATCCTTCCAAGGATCTCTTCTTGGACTTCTTCGATGGGCAATTAGTCGTATAATGTCCCATCTTGTGACAATTAAAGCATCTTACTTTAGACATGTCAGCCTTTTTCCCTCCATGAGAAGAATATGATTTGAAATGGGAAGCCTTTCCCTTCCCTTTCCTTGCCTTACTTGCTAAGGCCAGATTTTCTTCATCATCATTCTTGGATGAAGAACCATCTCGTGTGCTCCTCCTGTACTCCTCTTGCATAAGATCCGACCACAGTCGTTCCCAATCTGGCAGTTTCTCCCTTCCATTCACAGAGTCCCGGTAGCTATTCCAACTCTTTGGAAGGCCAAGGAGAGCAAGGCTCACCATATCATCATCGGCAATAGTTATTCCCACACTGTCAAGCTCATCTCTGTAGGTGGTGAGCTTGTTCAAATATGTGGAAATAGTATCACCCTTCTCCATTTTGATTCTTCGACGCTTATCCTTGAGCACCAATTTCCTCTGATCGCTATTGTTCTGATAGAGGTCCTTCAATGTCTTCCACATTGAAAATGGAGTATCCTTCCCATGGAGACTCGAGAGAATATGGTCTCGAATTCCCTCAAGGATGATCCATCTCGCCTTCGCCACACACTTCTTCCACTTAGCCAACTCTTGTGCATTAGTTGAAGCTGGCTTTGGGATTTCTTGATCAATGAATTCCTTCAAGCCAATGTCTTCTAATACAGCCTCCATTCTATCTTTCCATGCTATGTAATTTGAGCTACCTTCCAAGGCATATTCAAGTCTCAAGCCATAGAACGCCATTGGCCAACCTTGAAGTATGATATGAATTCGATTTGCACCTGCAACCCTGAACTTCAAACTTCAAATTCTCTTCTCAGTACACTGTTCACAGCTCCGATACCATGTAGAAAATTTCTACAAATCTAACTCTGATACCATGTAGAAAATTTCTACAAATCTAGCTCCGATACCCTGTAGAAAATCTGTGTAGGTAACCGATAATGCAATATAAATCAAAGCAGAATACTATAACCTACTTCTACTATCAATTTGCAGAAGCTTAAAGATCGAGCTGAACAATATAACCAGAAGAAGAAGAATCAATGGCACAATACCCATGAAAATACTTTGGGGAAAGCCTCAGCTAAAACCCCACACTATTGTATTATTATACATGGTGGAAATACATAGGAATTATACAAAGCCTTAGCTCTCATAACTAGCCAGCTATCAGTACAATCCTCACAGATGCTCACAGGCAATCTTGGCTTTTCTCTGCCTTCCAAGCTCCTATTTCCTTGCGCTCTTCCTTGTGGATGATTCTCTCTTACCAAGTGAAAAACCCATCCTCCAAAACTACACAATCCTCAAGGATAAATCCTTGACTGCATGCATGAGTTTTCTCCATGAAAAAACACATGCAATTGATAGTACAATGTCCTTGAACATTTATCTCAACTGGGTCTTTCTCAGAATAGACATGCATGAGTTTCTGATGAAGGAATCTTCAGTTAACTGGAGTAGCACTAGTTGAGTGCATTAATGTATCAACTGACTGTTAACTCACTATTAGTTCTTCAAACAGTTTGGAACTAATTTAACTGGACTTACTTAGTAAACTGAGTTAACTAATTACAACTCAACACAACTCAATCTTATCTCCTTAATTTGAGGGATAACTCTTGCATGACTTCAGAAAGACTTCTAACTTGAATTTCTCCAATTAATTATTTTAAAATAAATTAATTAATTATTTCCAAGTCGCTGTTAAGACTAAATTCGATTTTAATTCACAATTTAATTCAAGGACAAATTAAATTGGAATATTCTTGTTGCCATATTTCAACAATAATGTCATTAATAAAGGAAATTGTTTAACCACCAACTCCTTGAATTTTCCAACACTAAGTAAGCTTGAGATAATCCAGATTGTATATGTATTTTGAAAGCTGTATTAATGAGAATGTGTAGGCCATCTGAATGATTCCTTCCATGTTATTCTCCCAATGTTGTTGCTATTCTGCTGATTTGTCTCCTCTTCCCATATCTGTGGAAAATTGACATTAGAATAGCCCATTGAGTCCAGTGTGTGACTATTGATTGTGATCTGTATATACATATTGCTACTTCACCATTGCCTAAAATTTTAAAGTGGTGCTGTCTCTGGAAGTCTTACCTGTTTTAGAAACCGAAACCATTTCCATGTTTCATGTAACTTTGCCTGTAATATATATTTGCTGCAGCATTACTGTAACCTTTGCTAGTTTCTCCACTCATGTTTTGCTTGAATGTACTCGTCTTTAAATTTCCATGTTTCCAACACAAATGATATGAGAGTTCAGACTGATGATATGTTGTCACTTAGCATGTTTCTTATAATCAATCGGTTAACTTGTAAATGGTATAGGTAGCTGCTAAACTGTTTTGTTTCTTTTATAATAATGCTGCTTGATAAGATCATATCATGCTCTACAGTACCTGAAATATAAGTGAAAATTTATTTCTGCTCTCACAGAATAATTTATTTTTCCATACATTGAAAGGGATGCTACTCAACTTTCCTTTTAAAAAATTGATCCATGATTCTAGATGGTTTAGAGAATAATTTTAATTTTATTAGTACATTTAGAGTTGCATTTTGAATAATTAAACTGGAAATTTGTAGTGCTAACTTCCTCTCTCTTTCTTTTCCAGGTAGGAATGGCTGCCACACTTGCTGGTGTTTGTCAGGTCCCTTTAACTTCAGTTTTGCTTCTTTTTGAGCTGACACATGATTATAGAATAATTATCCCTTTAATGGGTGCTGTGGGTTTTTCTTCATGGATTTCATCAGCTCTTACGAGAAAAAAGAACAAGAAATTGGATGACAAGAAACCAATATCTTTTAATGTCAATAAGAGAGAGAACAAACAATCCCTGGAGGAAAATCCATTGTTTGGCTTTCATCAATCCAAAAATTGCCAATCTAGATCACTAGATTTTGTTGAGTCTCTACCCATGTCAAAGGAAACAGTTCTACACAGAAGAAATTTGTGTCAACTTGAAAGTTCTATATGTATGGATAGCTCAAATTTCAAAGAGGAACAGTTGGAAGAAATGATTCCTGTTGCAGCAGCAATGCGAACCCACTACGTTACTGTCTTTCAACACACTTCTGTACAAGATGCACTGGCTCTTATGCTTGCAGAGAAGGAATGGTGTGCATTGGTTGTAGACAGTGACAATTATTTGAAAGGAATCTTGACACTTGGAGATATCCAACGGTATGGTAAAATGGCAAGGGCAAGGGCAAGCAACAAGCTAGTTGAGGTAAACTGTAATATAATGTTCTTATCTGGGAAAATCTAGAATTGTCTTCATATGGTGCCATTATTGTCGAAAATGGTTTTGCTTTTTGCTTGCTATTGTAAACTCCAGTATGTAAAGGTTTAACATATCTCAGCCTTAAACTACAACTCATGTATGTGGATATATATTATAGGCTGAATGGAATTTGGTTTCTTTTGCACACACAATAGTTTTCCTTTTTTGTCCTATCATGTACGATATCAAATACTTCGATCTTAGAATGTTTCTATAATGTCATGACATGATTTTTCATGATGGTTACTGTTACCTACATACATGTGTGGGTAACCCTAGGAGAAAGCTTGTTTCCTAGGATGCAGTTTGCTACCCAGTAGACCCACCACGATCCATAGATAGCTTGCCTTAGATTCCTCTTATCTATTCTCTGGTTAATGCATTCATTCATCTATCTTACTCATCTGATGATGATGGGTCATCTATTGTGCAGTACATTAACCGTTTTTGTACTCAAGTGCTTTCATTTAATGTTTAAAAGCATTCTAGTATGGATCACAGGTTGAATTGAATAATTTACCACTATTGATGATCTGTAAACTGCTGTGGATATTCTATTGGATAGTTCGTCACAACAGATTTACTAAAATGTATTTGAAAATTTGAATCTATAGTAGGAAGGTTAAGTTCTCCTTAGATTTCTGGATTTGTTAATTATTGTGTTATGTGTTGATTTCTGGTAGCATTGTATGTGCTCTAAGCCTCAAAATTTGTAGGGAGGCTAGAACACATGTATTCCAAAATACCCAGAAATCGTTTTGGGAAATTCCACCTAGAGACAGTTTTATTAAAATAATTAATTAATTTTAATGGATGCCTAAGTCTAAACTCAGGAAATTAAAATAATTAAAGGTGTGAAAATTCTATCACTGCAACAACTGATTTACTTTTCTTACTTATTCTTCAATAAGTTATTTATGAAATTCCTTCAATAAACATTAAAATAAATTCTGCTGCAGATTTCACATCATAATACAGAAACAAATACATGCACAAGAATCAACACATTGACACAATTATTTTGGACAACAATCCCCGGAAAAACCCAATGTGGGAAAACTGGTGCAGCAAGGGAGGATTTTATTATTCAACAATTCTTTAGTACAACAGGGTACCAAACTGGCTTACCCATAGAGAGAAAATTCTCCAGCACCTCTCCTAGTCCCAGCGTCAGCCCTACTTGACTGTGTCAGCCCTAGACCTCTTTGCGTCACCCACGCAGGCCCAGCTAGCGACTGCACAGTCTCCTGTTGTCTCTGCGTTTGCCTGAAATGCTCTACGTCTGCCTCTCCTGCCTCAGAGCTCGTCTCCAATGGCTGATCCTGTCTCTCTGTTCCGTACTTGATGCCTCCTGACTGCTCACCAGACCACTAGTTCCAATTCTTCAGCTAACCACGCTCCAGAAATTGAACTAACTGGTCTCCCTTAGTATATTTTCCAAGTGACCCTCAAGCCTCCTCTTATACTTTTCTCGTTGACAAATCAATGGTCGAGGTTAAGTCCCTAATCAACAGCTAAGATTAGATCTAGCTTGATCCATGACTTTTGGACCATTCTAACACAGTTTTATATTAATTCACATTAATATTTTATTTTTCCTAAGTTTAGACTTAGGGACTCCATTATAAATATTAATTATTTTAATATTTCCCAAACTGTTTAGAATCTGCCCAAACCCTTTCTGGGTATTGGAGATCTCATGTGCCTTAACCTCTCCACCAATTTTCGTGGCTAGAGCACATCCGATGCTACCCCAAATCAACACTCCCTCTTAGCGAGGACTGTGCTCTAGCAATACTCCTCACTGAGTATCACCCTGATCATTCGGCATCGGTTCCTGTGCTAATGCTAAGCCTCACTGCTCAATATCCTCTACACTGTTGCATCCTCTACTACTGCCCATGGCTCTGCCACTGCCATTGTTGCATCTGTATGACAACTCCCTCTACATTCGTGTTGTTGCTGGTCCTTTCTCCCAACACTGCATCTGCACTGCAAATCCCTCTGCATCCGTGCTGTTATCACTCCCATTTTGCTACTGAAATGGGTTCTTTACCATCCCCATCTTTTCCCCGAAGTAGTCAAACTTTGTCCTTCCAAGGGCCTTGGTGAGGATGTCTGCCACTTGCTCTCCTATGGGAGTGTAGCTCAACTGTATAGCTCCTCGTTGGACACAGTCCCTGACAAAGTTACATCGTATATCAATATGCTTCGACCTATCATGAAACACTGGATTCTTAGAGAGCTTGATGCAACTCTGATTATCGCACAGGATCCTGGTCACCTCCATATTCCTTCTGAATAGTTTCACAAGCAGTTTTCTAAGCCATATGGCCTCACACAAAGCTATGCTCGCCGCCATATATTCTGCCTCAGATGAGCTCAGAGCCACGGACTTTTGTTTCCTACTGCACCAGGAGGTCATTCCTGATCCAATGTTGAAACAATACCCAGTGGTACTTTTCCGATCCACTGAACTTCCAGCCCAATCTGCATCAATAAATCCACTCAAACTGATATCCTTACCTTTGGTGTACAAAAGTCCATAATTGATTGTTCCCTGTAAATACCTGAGAACGTGTTTGGTTGTTGCCCAGTGTGCCCTCTTCGGTTCCACCATGAACTGACATCAGGGACCCTATGAGCTGCCTGTATAGGGTGGGATCAACATCCTTGTCTTCTGATGCATCAATCTTCTTCTAGTTGGTGATCATTGGCGTAGCCATGGGTCTATAGTCCTCCATCTTGAATCTTTTCAAGATTTTTGTAGCATACTTCCCTTGCCCAAGGAAGATTTCTCCCTTCTGTTGCCAAACCTCCAACCCTAGGAAGTAATGCATTCGTCCCAGATCCTTCATATCGAATTTTGTGGCTAGATTCTTCTTGCAGTCCCCAATGAACCTGGATGATCCTGTCAGAAAGAGATCATCCACATACAATACTAAGATTAGTGGCTCGTTCTCTACAACCAGATAGTAGAGATTCGGATCCGCGTCACTCTTGACAAATCCCATCTTCTCCAAGTAGCCCTCTATTCGTCCATACCATGCTCTCAGTGCCTGTTTTAGCCCATACAAGGCTTTCTTCAATCTGCATACATGAGACTTCTTCTCATGTGTCTCAAAGCCCTCTGGTTGTTCAATGTATACCTCTTATTCTATTACCCCATTCAGAAATGTCTTTTTGACATCCATCTCATGAATCTCCCATCCCATCTGAGCTGTAAGAGATATCACGGTCCTAATAGATGTATACCTAGCTACTGGGGCGAAGGTCTCCTCATAGTTAATTCCTTCCTTTTGAGCATACCCCTTAGCCACAAACCTGGCCTTGTATTTCTCAACACTGTCGTTTGCAGCGTATTTGATCTTGTAGATCCATCTTGAACCTACCACTGATCTGTCTTGAGGCCTTGGCACCACCTCCCAGACATCGTTCACCATTATGGAGTTGTACTCCTCTACCATCGCGTCTAGCCAAACCTGATATTGAGTTGCCTCCTTGAAACTGGTAGGCTCTCCATCCTGAGCTACTAATGCTTGATATCTATCTGGCTATTTTCGCTCCCTCTTATTGTTTCTTGGCGCACCGATGAAGTCCTCTACATCTCGCAGAATCTGACGAAGTTCCTTGCTAATTCTTCCTCTGCCAGCAGGTGCTTCTGTTAGCTCCTCCTCCTCATCTTGAGAATCTTCCTGACCAAGGAAGAATTCTTTACTTCTGTTGGTTGAAGAGGCTTAACCAGCGGCTCCTCTTTCGACTGCTCCTCAGAAGGCATCTCACGATATTTTCTGAAAGCCCTATCCTCCATGAACTTTACATCTCGTCGAACTATTACCTTCCTGCTCCCTAGAAGATAGATTTTGTATGCCTTAGCGTTCTCACTATATCCCACCAGATATCCCTTTTCCGTAGTTTGATCCAGCTTCTTCCTCTTTTCTTCGGGTATGCGGTAATATGCTAAACTCCCAAATATCCTGAAATAACCGACTTCAGGTGCCTTCCCTATGAAAACTTTCTCTAGAGTAATCTTGCCCAACGTCTGATGAGGAGTCCTGTTCTGAACATCGACTGTTGTGTTGTATGCTTCTGCCCACAAGAATTTTGGCATATCCTGATCATACATCATGGACCTAGCTGCTTCTACAATAGTCATGTTCTTTCTTTCTGCTACTCCATTCTGCTCCGGATTGTAGGGAGCTGTCCACTCTCTTCTGATGCCCTCCTTAGCGCAAAAATCAGTGAAGTCCTTATCGACATACTCTCCACCATTATCTGAGCGCAAAACTTTTATTTTCTTCCCAGTTAGATTCTCCACCAGAGCCTTGAACACCTTGAATCGACAAAAAACCTCGTCCTTGGTTTTCAGAAAATAAATCCAAGTTTTCCTTGAGTGGTCATCAATGAAGGTAAGGAAATACTCGGCACCACTGAGAGCTTTGACGGACATAGGTTCACAGATATCTGAGTGTATCAATCCTAGTACACTCTTGGCCCTGTGTTTGCTCCTAGGAAATGCTGCCTTGGAATACTTTCCTAGAGCGCATCTCCTGCATACATCATCTCGTTTCGTACTCAGATCTGGAACTCTTGTTACAATGCTCCTGAGAATTCTTAGAGCTCCATGGTGCAAATGTCCCATTTTTCTGTGCCATAGTTCGTTCAAGTCCTTGTCTCCATCACTGCCTATATACCACACTTCTGATGATGCAGAACTAGTCATACAAACCACTTCTTCTTCTAGCCTAGAAGCCAACATAGAGAAATCGAAGTCTCTTTCTCTTGTGCAATCTTCTGAAAATCTGTGTGAGTCCCCTGACGTGGATGCCTCTACATTGTGGTCTCGACCCATAACTGATTTTCCCTTCCTGTCTCTGATTACTCGCTCTGATACCATGTGAAAATTCTATCACCGCAACAACTGATTTACTTTTCCTACTTATTCTTCAATAAGTTATTTATGAAATTCCTTCAATAAACATTAAAATAAATTTTGCTGTAGATATCACGCCGTAATACATAAACAAATACATGCACTAGAATCAACACATTAACACAGTTATTTTGGACAACAATCCCCGCAAAAACCCAATGTGGGAAAACCGGTGCAGCAATGGAGGATTTTATTATTCAACAATTATTCAATACAACATGGTCCCAAACTAGCTTACCCACACAGAGAAAAATTCTCCAGCGTCATCCCTAGACACTCTGCGTCAGCCCTGGGCCTCTCTGTGTCACCCATGCAGGCCCAACTAGTGACTGCACAGTCTCTTGTTGACTCTGCGTCTACCTCTCCTGCCTCAGCGCTGGTCTCCAATGGTTGATCCTGTCTCTTTGTTCCGTACTTGTTGCCTCTTGACTGCTCACCAAACCACTAGTTCCAATTCCTTAGCTAACCCCGCTCCAAAAATTGAACTAACTAGTCTCCCTCAGTATATTTTCCAAGTGACCCTCAAGCCTCCTCTTATACTTTTCTCGTTGACAAATCAACGGCCGAGATTAAGTCCCTAATCAATGGCTAAGATTAGATTTGGCTTGATCCATGACTTTTGGACCATTCTAACATAGTTGTATATTAATTCACATTAATATTTTATTTTTCCTAAATTTGGACTTAGGGACTCCATCAAAAATATTAATTATTTTAATATTTCCCAAACTATTTAGAATCTGCCCAAACCCTTTATGGGTATTGGAGATCTCATGTACCTTAGCCTCTCCACCAATTTTCGTGGCTAGAGCACCTCCGATGCTACCCCAAATCAATAAAAGGGTATTAATAAAACTGAGTGTGAATCTTCTAGAAAAAGACGGAGATCGATTCAATATGATATGAGCCATTGATTAGAATTTAATCTAGGTCATTGATGATTCAACGAGAAGATTATAAGAAGAACTTCGATGGGCATTTGGAAAACAGACCAGGCAGATACTCAGTTTCCTAAATAGATCGATTTTCTCACTAGCTGAAGTTCGGCAAGAGGAAATCGAATCAGAGGATGAGTAGTAGGTGAGAGAGAGAGGGTCGAGAGTGCAGGAAATGGAAAGGAGAGGCAGCACAGAAGAGGGACGCAGATCATCCATGCAGAGGCAATGACGCAGGGACAGCGTAGTCACTGCGCAAACTCTGACACAGTGTGGCTAGTGTGAGGGCATCAAGTCCTCTCAGGTGTTAGACATCCACTGTGGAGTGAATAAATTTGTTTGTAAAATTTCTCTTAGTGATTCTTCTTTTCTGTTATCGGTAGATTGTACATGAGATTTTGCTGAAGAATAATAAAAGAAACGCTCATCTGTTGCACTGGTTTTCCCACATTGGGTTTTTTCGGGGACAATTGTCCAAAAATAACTGTGTTAATGTGTTATTGTTGTGCTAGTATTTTCCTTACATTTATTTTCCATAGTAATAAATTTGTGAAGACTGCAATGTATGTATTTCGATATTTATCGTAAACAACTGCAAATAATTTGTTTCAGTAAATTAACAAATAGAAGAAATATTATCAGTTGCTACAGTAGGGTTTGGAATTTCCAAATTTTCACATGGTATCAGAGCATAGACAATAGGCAGGAGAGATCTAGTGCAGAAGAGATAGGGAGCAAGGTAGCACTGCCTAAACAGTTGCTCGAAGTCCCCAGAAGGTGACGTAGTCCTTGGGCTAGGCAGGTAAGATTTTGAGGGAGAGTTAATTCTCTAAATGATTTGGCAGAGAATCAATCTCCAAATCGAAGGGTTGTTAGAGGCAGAGGGAGCAACTATGGTTCTTTTGTAGAGCAGATCTCCAGCTAAAACGCAGTGTCTTGCAGTAGTAAGTACAACGTTGAGAAGGAGAATAGAATGGAACAACATGGATAGTCAAGATGTATTATCTTCTAGATTGGAAGAAGAATTCGCATGTTTGTCAAGTTCAACATCAGCAGGTCTTTGGTATATTGATAGCGGGGCTTCAACTCACATGACTGGAGTACGAGAGTACTTCTCTAGCTATCAAGAAGAGAAGATGGATTTCCAAATCACTATGGAAACAAAACGAAGTTTACTCCAGTAGGGAGAGGGCCGAGGCACCATAGCATTTTAGACAGAAGCAGGAACCAGCATAAGAGCCACTAATGTGTTGCATCTGTCGGGGTTAGGAATGAATCTGATTTCAGTGTCCCAATTACAGGACAAGTGGTACAATGTATACTTCATTGGAAGGAAGGTGTATGTGAAACATCCCAACGAGAAGAAGAAGAGACAATTTGGATCTCGAAGCAACAGATTGTATAGATTGCAGCTCAAATCTCCAATGGCACTGGTAGGCAGTAATCATAATGGTGAAAAGGAACTGAATGAACTATGGCATAGGCGAATGGGACACTTACACCATGGAGCACTGAGGATGCTCAGAGAGACTGTTATAGGAGTTCTAGTCCTCAGTACTGAGCATGATGATGTATGCAGAGGATGCGTACTAGGGAAATACGCTAAGACATTTTTTCCTAGAAGTGACAACAGAGCAAGAGGCGTGTTGGGATTGATACACTCAGATATTTGTGGCCCGATGTCCATGAAAGCTCTTAGTGGTGGCAAGTACTTTGTCACCTTTATTGATGATCACTCTAGAAAAACCTGGATCTATTTCTAAAAGACCAAGGATGAGGTCTTAGTAGTGGCAAGTACTTTGTCACCTTTATTGATGATCACTCTAGAAAAACCTGGATCTATTTCTAAAAGACAAAGGATGAGGTCTTTGATCGGTTTAGAGAGTTTAAGGCTTTCGTAGAAAACATGATAAGGAAAAAGGTAAAGGTATTGTGTTCAGATAATTGTGGAGAATATACGGATAAAAACTTCACAGATTTCTGCACAAAGGAGGGCATCAAAAGAGAGTGGACAGCTCCATACAATCCACAGCAAAATGGAGTAGCGGAGTGGAAGAATAAAACAATTGTTGGGGCATCAAAGGCTATGTTCTATGACGAAGACTTGCCTAGATTCTTATGGGCAGAGGCATGCAACACAGCGGTGTATATCCAGAATAGAACTCCTCACAGAGCATTGGGGAAGAAAACACCTGAAGGAGTCTTCACAGGGAAAAAGTCGGAGGTGAGTCATCTCAAGATATTCGGAAGTGTGGCATATTGTCACATTCCAGACGATAAGCGTAGTAAACTAGATTAGACTGCAGAAAGGGGTACCTCGTAGGGTATAGCGAGACCTCAAAAGCATACAGAATCTACATTCCAAGCAGCAGGAAAATTGTAGTAAGATGAGATGCAAAGTTCATGGAAGATAGAGCTTTAAGAAAATCTCGAGAAATGCCAGCAAAAGATCAGTCAGCAGATGTTCCATTAGTCCAGCAGGAGCAGGGGCAATAGGAAGGACAAGTAGGAGGACGGACACCAGGATTGAGTACCATAACCAGCACCAGTATTTGCTCAGGAGTAGGAGATCCCAGCAGATGGAACGACACGAACAGGAGGAGTATTTGATTGAGCCTCCAACCACCAGTGGTAGAACCAGCAAGGAAGTACGACAGACACTGAGGGATGCAGAGGAGTTTGTCGGAGCTCCTAGAACCGACAAGAGGCAGCATAAACAACCTGACAGGTACAAAGCCTTTGTAGCACAGGTTGAAGAACCCTCCAGTTTTCAGAAATCCATACAACACCAAGTTTGGGTGGATGCCATGGTAGAAGAGTACAGTTCTATCATGACGAATGATGTTTGGGAAGTGGTACCTAGACCAGAGGATAGATCAGTTGTAGGATCAAGATGGATCTACAAGATCAAGTACATTACAGATGGCGGTATAGAGAAGTATAAGGCTAGATTTGTGGCAAGGGGGTACGGACAAAAGGAAGGAATAGACTATGAGGAGACCTTAACCCCAGTAGTTAGATATACCTCTATCAGATCAATTATATCCCTAGCAGCTCAAATGGGATGGGAGATTCACCAGATGGATGTCAAGACAACATTCTTGAACGTGGTGATAGAAGAAGAGGTGTATATAGAACAACGCAAAGGCTTCGAGACTCATGAAAAGTGAACTCATGTATGCAGGTTAAAGAAGGCCCTGTATGGGCTCAAGCAGGCACCTAGAGCATGGTATGGTCGGATTGATAATCTTGCAGCAGTTGGGATTCATCAAGAGTGATGATGATCCCAATCTCTACTATCTAATGGTGGAGAATGAGCCACTTATTCCTATATTATATGTAGATGACTTATTTCTAACAGGGTCATCTGGGATCATAAAGGATTGCAAGAAGAATCTTGAAACATAATTCGACATGAAGGATATGGGGTTGATGCATTATTTTCTAGGGTTGGAAGTTTGGCAGAAGAATGGGGAGATCTTCCTTGGGCAAGGAAGATATGCTACAAAGGTTCTAAAGAGATTCAGAATGCAGGATTGTCAGCCCATGGCTATGTCTATGATCACCAACTAGAAGAAAATAGATGCATTGTTGAAGTTTCTAAGTCTACCAGTTAGAAACCCTCCATGCACTTTATCTGATTTATTTCTACCTACTTGTTTTGTTGCTTAACAAGTTATTTACAATGTAAATACTGAAAATATACACTAGTGCATGCTCAACATATTACAGATCAACAACTGAAAGAAACATAAACAATCACACCAAATGACACCGTTATTTTTGGACCAATGTCCCTGGAAAAACCCAATGTGGGAAAATCGTTGCAGCGATCTGAGGGTTTTCTTATTAAGCAATATCAGAGTACAATTTGGGTGCCAAATCCGACCTACCCAATAGAGAATTTCCTTGGCAGTAATACCTCTCAGTTTGAGACATATTTCCTGGCTGAAACCTTGGACAATCCTTCCGGCAATTCCTCAACTCCAATCTGCCCCAGAAACCCCAGCGTCTGCCTTTCTGGACTGTGTCAGCCCCTCTCTGCCCAGTGCTGGCCCTGTGTCACCCTGAATGGATCTGCGTCAGCCTTAGGAGGCACTGCGTCAACCTTCTGGCCCTCTGTGTCAGCAACGCTGGCCTCTCTGAGGCTCTGCACAGCTCCCAACTGCCTCTGCTTGGCCCTGCGTGAGCCCTAGCTGCTACTGTGTCACTCTCTCTGGCTACTGCGCTGCTCTTCCGGCACTATCTCTTCCTCTCTGTTTCTCTGTACTCAATGCCCTTCAGCTGCAACTCCGATCACTGATTCTATCTCTCTTAGCAAACCCTGCTCTAGAGAATATAATGACTGATCACTCTGGTGTATTCTCCAAGTGACCCTCAAGCCTCCTCTTATACTTTTCTCGTTAACAAATCAACGGCCGAGATTAAGTCCCTAATCGACGGCTAAGATTAGATCTAGCTTGATCCATGTCTTTTGGACCATTCTAACACAGTTTCATATTAATTCACATTAATTTTTAATTAAAAATATTAGGGACTCCATTAAAAATATTAATTATTTTAATATCTCCTGAACTGTTTAGAATCTGCCCAAACTCTTTCTGGGTATTGGAGATCTCATGTGCCCCAACCTCTCCACCAAATTTCGTGGCTAGAGCACATTTGATGCTACCACAAATCAACACTCCCTCTTAGCGAGGACTGTGCTCTAGCAATATTCCTCACTGAGTATTACTCTGATCATCCAGCATCAGTCCTTGTGTTGATGCTAGGCTTGCTGCCCACCATCCTCTGCACTGTTGTATCGTGTACCACTACCCATGGTTCTGCCACTTCCATTGCTGCATCTGTACAACAACTCCCTTTGCATCCATGTTGTTGCTGGTCCTTTCTCCCAACACTGCATCCGCATTGCAACTCCTCTCATCATGCTGCATCGTGCTGCCCACTGCTGCACTGCAACTCAGTTACTGAGAAGTAAGTAACTGATCTCCCAACTTTGACCGCTCTGTTGGGCTAGAAACCCTCCTGATGCTGAAGCTCCCTCTACTGCTGACAAGTGCTCCCTCTCTGACCTTTGCGCCGCTGCAACAACTCCCTGTATCTTGCACCGTTGCACACCTCTCTGTGCCATCCTGCACTGGTGCGACACTATGGTGCCTTTCACATTGCTGCAGCCTACTAGTCTCACGCTGTCTCGGGACTCCTGCACTGTAGCTCTCATTGTCGCTTCATCCGCATCCATCTCTACCTGACTCAGCTAGTTCTGCTACTCCTCTTCAGGGCTCCCATAGCAAGGTCTAATCCAAGAGGTTGGGTACCTTGAGGATCCTGCCCCTCATCACCTGTAGTTCGCCTGACTACAACTTGATGTCTCCCCACTTCCGCTCAACTGGTGCGTGTGCACTCATGGCATAGTCATCGTCTGTCAACACTTCCTTCTTTGCCCTTGTTGGCGCTGCCTTAGTCTCGGAAGACTCTCCCTTACTCTTCTTCCTTGGACACTGGGTCGCATAATGACCCAACTCCCCACAATGGAAGCACTTGATCTTGGAGAGATCCTTCTTCTTCCGCTTTTCCTGCTTTCCCTCAGATGCTAGGGCAACATCTTCCTCCTCCTGCTTGACTTTGATCCCCTTGCTGCTGCTACCCGTCTTCGACTATCGTCTGATCTCTTCTTGGCGAAGAGCAACCCACATCTCATCCCAAGGTGGAAGTGTCCCTCTGCCCAGTATACTCTGGACAAATACCTCCCAGTCTTCTGAGACAGCATTCAGGGCTGTCCTCACCATCAATTCCTGATCTGGCGTGGCTTCTATAGCAGTCAACTGATCTCGGATCTCATTCAGTCCTCCAAGGAAGGTGTCAATCGGTTCTCCCTTCTTCATCTGATACGACCTCAACTGATTCTCTAGTAACATTCTTCTCTGCATAGAAGTATGCTGGTACAATTTCTTGAGGGCCTCCCACATCTCATATGTTGTTTCCTTCTCGGCAATGTGTGGTATTACATGGTCCTTAACCCCGTCAAAGATAATGCTCTTGGCCCTCGCCATTGCCTTGTACTTGTCGTTATCATTTAGGTCGACTGGGATAGCTATAACCTTCAAGGCAAAGTTCTTGACACGATTTTCATCAAGTACGGATAAGATTCTGGCCTTCCAAACTGCAAAGTTTGATGCTCCGTCCAGCCTGTCTTGGTCTCTTACTCCGTGTAGTGCCATGATGCTCTTCTACTTCCCTCCTAGAATTTCTCGATCTGACTCCCTCTGAGTCTCGATTTCCCTCCTGGAAATCCTTCTGTCGATGTTGAGATGCCCCCTACTCTGATCGTCTGTGCAACCACACCACTGATCTGGGTTTCTCGGCTAAAAACCCACAGTAGCAACTCCCTCCTCTTGGCCTTGCCTTGTCAGGTACTATTCTGACTACAGTACCTCACCAGCTCCACTCTACAATATTCCCACAGCCTTCTAAACCCTAGCAACCTGAAGGTGAGAGCTCCTGGGCTCTGCGCAATCCCGGCACCAGCAACCCGGCCTCCTCAACCAACTGTGTCAGCCCTCCTAGCTTCTGCGTGAGGCTCCCTTTGCCTTCCTTAGACTCTGTGCTGCCTCTTCCTGGCTCACCCCCTTGATGATGCAAGCATTGCATCACCCTTAACTTGTTGCTGCTCTGCTAGAAACAACTTTTGTCACCTCGGGACAATTGTTTTTCGCTGTTATTGCTCCGCTTGGCTGATGTCCTCAGTCCTCCTGTGATCTGCAATCACGCTCCGAAACCATGTTCAAATTTCTAAGTCTACCAGTTAGAAACCCTCCATGCACTTTATCTGATTTATTCCTACCTACTTGTTCCGTTACTTAACAAGTTATTTACAGTGTAAATACTGAAAATAAACACTAGTGCATGCTCAACATATTACAGATCAACAACTAAAAGAAACAGAAACAATCACACCAAATGACACCATTATTTTTGGACCAATGTCCCCGGAAAAACCCAATGTGGGAAAACCGGTGTAGCTATCTGAGGGTTTTCTTATTAAGCAATATCAGAGTACAATTTGCGTGCCAAATCCGGCCTACCCAACAGAGAATTTCCTTGGTAGTAATACCTCTCAGTTTGAGACAAATTTCCTAGCTGAAACCCCAGATAATCCTTCCAGTAGTTCCTCAGCTCCAATCTGCCCCAGAAACCCCAGCGTCTGCCTTTCTGGACTGCGTCAGACCCTCTGCCCAGCGCTGGCCTTGCGTCACCCTGAATGGGTTTGCGTTATCCTTAGGAGGCCTTGCGTCAGCCTTTTGGCCCTCTGCGTCAACAACGCTGGCCTCTCTGAGGCTCTACGCAGCTCCCGGCTGCCTCTGCGTGGCCCTGCGTGAGCCCTGGCTGCTACTGTGTCACTCTCTCTGGCTACTGTGCTGCTCTTTCGACACTATCTCTGCCTCTCTGTCTCTCTGTACTCAATGCCCCTCAGCTGCAACTCCGATCACTGATTATATCTCTCTTAGCAAACCCCGCTCTAGAGAATAGAATGACTGATCACTCTGGTGTATTCTCCAAGTGACCCTCAAGCCTCCTCTTATACTTTTGTCGTTGACATATCAACGGCCGAGATTAAGTCCCTAATCAATGACTAAGATTAGATCTGGCTTGATCCATGTCTTTTGGACCATTCTAACACAGTCTCATATTAATTCACAATAATATTTTAATTTCCCTAAGTTTAGACTTAGGGACTCCATTAAAAATATTATTTATTTTAATATCTCCTGAACTGTTTAGAATCTGCGCAAACCCTTTCTGGGTATTGGAGATCTCATGTGCCCCAACCTCTCCACCAAATTTCGTGGCTAGAGCACATCTGATGCTACAACAAATCAACATGCATCAGGAGACAAGGAAGTGGACCCCACCTTGTACAGACAGCTCATTGGGTTGCTCATGTATTTGGTCAACACTAGGCTAGACATTTGTTTCGATGTCGCGAGTTGGGCCACTATGCATCCCAGTGTCCTTTGAAGAAAAAGGACAAGGATGAGAAACATGATCCTAAGGCTGCTTCAGCAAAGATTGACGAGGATGAGTTTGCCATGAGTGCCCACGCATCTCTAGGAGGGAGATGGGGCGATATTGAGCTGTAGTCGGGAGGACTACATGTGGGCAGGATCCTTGAGGAGTCCACCTCTTGGATCAATTCCTTGCTATGGGAGCCTAAGATTCAGCAATAGCGAGATGGACTTAGTGTCAAATGATGCAGTGGATTGTTTGGAGGACAGTTGCAGTAGCTGGGGACCAGAGACTGATCAACGCGGAGCAAGGTTGGCAGTAGTATAGTGTAGGAGTCAGCAGCAGCGTAGAAATATTCAGTGTCAGAATCAGCAGTAGTTAGATTCCAACATTCATTGTATTATGTGAACACAGTTAAGTTCAATTAAATTTGGATGTTTTTCAGTTGCTTCTCTCAGCAACTGAGTTGCAGTACGGATGCAGTGTTAGCAATGGCAGTGCTAACAGCATAGCAGATGCAGCGTTTGAGAGGGAGTTGTAGTATGGATGCAGCAGTACAGTAGCAGCAACAACAGTGCAGAAAGGAGGTGCTTCAAAAACAGAGCAACATGCAGGTGGACATTGTTGCTAGAGCACTTTCCTCGCTAAGAGAGAGTGTTAGTTTTTGGTAGCATCGGAAGTGCTCTAGCCTTGAAAATTGGTGGAGAGGCTAAGGCACATGAGTTCTAAAGAACTCATAAACAATTTGGTGAAATTCCACTTGGATTGTATTTTATTAAAATAATTAATATTTTTAATGGGGTTCCTAAGTCTAAACTTAGGGAAATTAAAATATTATTGGGTATTAATCAAAATATGGGTGAGAATGATCTAGAAGGCGGATCAAGTCATGTTTTAATCTTAGTCATTGATTAGAGACTTAATCTCATCCGCTGAAGACTCAACAAAAAAAGTATAAAATAGAGGTTTGGGGTTCATTTAGAAACGCGCACAGAGAAAGAGAATTGATCTGGAGTTCAATTTTTGGGGCTAGGAGGCTGAGAAATTCGTACTAAGTGATCATTCAGCAGCAGAGGGGCAGTGAGAATTCGAGAGAAGGACTTTCTGAAGAATACTGACAGAGAGGCGAAGAGAGCTTGCAAAGAGGCAGCACAGTAGCCGGGAAGGCTGATGCTGGGCCCACGTGGTCCTTATGCAGAGCCAGAAGGGCCAGTGCAGAGCAGAAAAGCTGCTTGTCACGCAGAATCTAGAAATGTCGGAACTGTCGAAACTGCCGGAACAACCGAGAGAGCTGGCGCAGAGGGCAGAGAAGCTGACGCAGAGCCTACACAGGGTCAGCGCAGAAATAGTCAGGGTTAGTCAGTGTTATGCTGGATCAGTGGGCATTCTGCCAGGTGAAGTGAGGTAAAACTCACTTCGATTTTCCACCAGTCTTTTCTCTGTAAAGGATTGCTAGCTAAGCATCCTAGATTTGTATTCAAATATTTCTCCTGCATAATAATAAACCCTCAGAACTGTTGCACCGGTTTCCCGCATTGGGTTTTTCCGGGGACTATTGTGTCAATAAGTGTGTCCTATATATCTTGTTCTTTGCTCTAGTTTCTGTTTCATGAGATCAAATATTTAATTAGTGTAGGTTGCAGAAGTAATTTGCTTCAGTATTCAGAAGAATAACTTGATGAATGTAATTTAAAAATCAAGTAGGTGAAGTAGATTCAGATTTGCTACAGTAGGGGTTCCTTCAGTAGTTGGAATTTTCACAGTTGATACTCTTATGAAGACAAGTTGTAAGGCTTGTGATGATGACTTCCCAAATAGAAAGGAAGTCTAGATCTCCTTTGATTTTGAGAGGGGGTAAAGGAGTCTCCGTGTATAGGAGCAAGGTTCTATTTTCAATATTAAAGGAGAATAAGGATGTCCTCTTTGGTTGAGAGGGAGTGATGTTGGACATCACATGTGCATTTTCGTCTTCATGTGTCATGCACTTGACTAGGATTAACAACTGTAAATTTTAAGTGAAGGTCGTGAAGAGAAAATGGTGGAGGATTTGATAAGCATCTATGAGTTCCTTGAGGATATAGTATCCAAAAAGGAAAGGGATCGACACTCTTTGAGGATGTGACAGGTATCCAAGAGAAGAGTGGTTGAAGAGGACCGATATTCTTTGAGGACTCAGATTGGAGATCCAAGATAAGAATAGTCCTAAAAGGACATACCTTGTATACATTCAGTTGGGGTATGTACTTTGGAGAGGTAGTTCAGTATAACACATAAAACCTCCCAACATAATGCTCTTTATTAAGGAAAAGCTTGTCCAGTTAGGCCTCGGACAGTGTTGGTCATGATGATGATGCTTACAGTATGGCTCATCATTCTGACTGTTCTTGTGACAACCCTTCAGTTTGAGATATGATGTTGTATTGGTTGTACAATTATGAATACCTCCCTAGTTAAAATGGAGTGTTAAGAAATGCTACTAGTTTCGGTCTTCATAATTGTTGTACTCATTTCAATATGTATCCTATGTAATAAACAAGAAAAGAAGAAAGAAAAATTATTATTATTAAGGCATGGGTTTCATGCTCATTATTGATGGTCTTCTAGGTAAAAGCATATTCTTTGAGCTTCTAGGGTTTGTTAGGTCTTAGGATTTCTTGTCATGAGTCAATAGAGTCAACATCATGTTTATAAAACCTTTCCAGGCAATTTGTAATTGTAAAAAGAATTGTTTGTGTCTAGAAAGTCCTGGAATCCCCAAGAGTACAAGTCGGCCCTAGGATCATCAAGTCAGCTTGAAGAAGGGAATTCAACCCCTTGAAAAGGCAATATAAAGGAGCAGTTTGATTTCATTTGAGACACACATTGATATATAACGAGTAGCTATGAGAAAGAGAGAGAAGGTCAAGAAGTAGAAATAAGGACGAAGTTTCTTGGTTTTTGGGCTCTATCTCTCTCACACGTATGAGATTCTAGGGTTTCTAGGTTGCAGGAAGAAGCCGAAGTTGCAGGTCCGAGTTGTAGTAGGACAAAGTGCAAAAACTTGTAATTGGGAGGAAGGAAACTCTGTCTAGACCTCGCTAACCTTAAGAAGAGTTGTCTTGCTCTTGAAAGGTCCCGGAAGGAGGTTGTATTAGGGTTTCTTCAGGAGCTGCAAGGCCGAAATTGCAGGTCGAATTTGCAAGACAACTAGCAGTGTTGTAGCTGGCAAGTCAAAGTTGCAGTGTGTAGTAGTTTGGTGCAAACAAAAGGACTTGAGGAAGGGCTGACTTGGCACTGGGAGAAGGAATTGGTCTAGGGATTGGGTCTTTTTATCTCATTTGAAGTAGATTCTAAGAAGAGAAGAGTTTATGGGTTTTCCCCTTAGAGGGTTTTCCCTGGCTGAGAGCCTATATCTGTGTCCTCTTTTGTTATTGTTGTTTCTTGATATTGTTTGATGAATAGATCTAACTAAAGAACTTAAAGAAGATAATTAAGATTCACAAGCAAATACCAAAAATAAAGAAAATAAGTTATAATAGCTACCACTTTACATTTTCTAACTCATTGGAGGTATACTTGCCCACATTATCCGACCTCAACCCCTTAATCCTCTTCCTAGTCTAGTTCTCTACAAGAGCTTTAAACTCCTTTGGAATTTGGCCCTAGGAATTTTGGCCCACCAAAAATTAGCCTTTGAAGCAATTCGGCCTAGAGAATTTTGGCTCTCCTCTCACCAACAACTCAACATTGTGCCTTCCCCTCAATCAGTGTCTGCACCTCAGGAAATTCATTCCTGGCAAATCGGCCTCTCCAATAATTCGACCTCCTTGCTTCAACAATTCTATACTACCATAAATTAATTTGTTGTCATAAAACCCTTGTGATATATGATCTCTCCCATAGAGTTTCTATCGCTCTAATACCATGTTAATTTTTCATATACCAGGTATGATATTTTAGTTCAACAATTTATTAAAACCCCATAAAATATTTATCTCAAACATTTTTGAAATTGATGAAAAATAAATACATTGGTATATTAACTTAAAAATGTAGCAGAAATAAAATGAAGAGATAATCACACCACAACAACAAATTTACATCCAACATAGTCTTCCTTCATTAAATTTCTTAGGAAAATTCTGGGTTAGACCCACAGAGAATACATAGAAAAAATCAATGTTCCACCAAGACTCCAGGGCGAGGAGATGCAAGCGTGGAGAGATGCACCGGGGGATGTGTGGGAGTACCCTCAAATTTTAGGGAAATTTATGGGGAACGGGGGGACGTCGAGGTATATAATTTTTAATATATATATATATATATATATATATATATATATATATATATAATGAAATACATTGATCCATACTCATCATTCATATTGATACATATATCATTCATCCATACACCACGAGATTCAATAATGAAATAAATTGATCCATATTCATCATTCTAGAATCTAATTAGTACTAAGCAAAATAGATTATAGTAGATACTGAAGTTTGAAGACTAGAATAGTAAATTGTTATAACTCAAACTCAAAAATAGTGAAGAGTGACAAGTCAAAGAATTAGTCTAAGGTTATCCATATCTAGAGTCAAGATTTGAAAATTAAAACTGAGAATAAAAATTGACAATGAGCATTGAAGGAGCGTCGCGGGGGAGGAGAGGTAACAGTTAACTGGTAAGTCAGATTGCGCTGCGTGGTAAACCAAGTAGAGGTAAGCTTGGTAAGTCGAATGAGTAAGGGATTGCAAATTAGTTTAGGTTTTGATATTTGTTATGTATTTTTCTTTTTAGTTTTAATTTTATTTTTATTTTTTTGAATTTATAACTATTTTAAATTTCAAGGGTTATTAGACAAAATTAGGGGGCCATGTCCCCCCTCGAAAGGTGTGCTTCTGGGCTTGGTGCTCTTGATTAAATGCTAGTTCCAAACCCTCATATTTGACAAAATCCAATGGAAACATTGCAATACACTCAACCCTGAAAGCTTAAAATTTGTTAAGTTTGATGGATTTTGAGTGGGATCTAAACTTCTACTTTCTACATATGAAATCCAATGAGGTTAGAACCACTCTCAAACATCCTGAGTCAATTAATGGTAATGTTAAAAATTTAAGTAAAATGGCTTTTTTACTTTAATAATTTAACATTACCACTAATTACATAGCATTAGTAAGGCCCTAGGTTTGAATATTAAGCTTCCCCACTCATAAATTATTGCTTTCAAGCAAAATTAACCGGGGGTGGGGGGGAAGGGGCTAGCCCTTTCTAAGGGGGGACACCCACAAGCACCCGTTTTGGGTAACACGTCCCCCACATTAGGGAAATGTTTCCCCTTGCATCTCCCCAAAAGGGGCACGTGAGTAAATGTTCCCCCAATCATCGCCCCGCCCCAAGTGCATGGGAAGCATGGGGTGTGTTGCACCTATTTTGTCACAAGTCCAAAGAAGAATTTGTGCAAATGTTTTTCAAAGTTCAGAATCATCAACCAGCACTTTGATGTATCATTGTAAACCCAATTTCTACAAATTGTAATGTAGATGATGCTAGTACGACTGTTTAATTATGTAAAAGACCTAGGTAAGCCTATGATTTGGACGATGAATTTCATCTTAGGAGGTTTTTTAACCTCACCGCATTATGTGTGTTTCTAAAGACGGATAATTAATAGAGTTTTTCCTCCAACTTAAACCCCAAAGTTATGGTGGAATTTATTGACAAGGTCTTAGGTGAATCCTAGTGTTATATCGAGACTTTATAAAGGTGGTTTGGGAATAATTTAAGTTATTTGGCTAAATTATTTTATTATGAATCACTTGGTCTACTAAAGCATATTGTGTCACAAAATTGGGTAAATATTATGAAGGTCTATAATGAATGGGTATCCCCCTTTGAGGGTTGAATTTATAATATCTAATGTAAAAAATATTTTAGTGCATGGTCCCTCACAATCAGAAACCATGGCTAAAATATTTGAGGGTGGAAAATAATTTAATCCCCTCTAGTGTCAATTAATTAATTTTTCTCGCAAAAATAAAATAAAATCCTAGGCCAAAAAATTAATTAATTTACAGTCAAAAAAATAATTTTAGAGAAATTAATTTCTCCAAGTGGAAAATGACCAAAAAATTCGTCGGTCAAAAAGAAGTTAATTTTTGGAAGTCCCCCCACCAAGGCAAAAATTTATTTTTTAAGAAAAATTAAGCCCTTTGACCTTGGTGGTTAATTCAAAGTCAACTTTTTGAACAAATTAATCCAAAAAAATAATTTTTGGCCTAATAAAAAATCGTTTTTAAGATAAATTCGAAAATTCCTCAAAAATAAATATTTTCGACGGTAGAGATTAAAAGATGATCAAATATCTATTAACAGTCGAGATTATTTTGACGGGGATCAACCCAACTAGCTGTTATTTTCCACTTGGAGGATTTATTTATAATTTAGAAGCCATTTTGTTTCTCAAATCGTGATAATGTGACTCTGGTTCTAAATTGATGTAATTTTGTAATGTTGGTGTTGAGCCACTATTCTGCTGGAAACATTTGAATATCATAATAAAAGACTTTGGGGTTCAATTCATGGTGTTTTTGTCTCATTGATCTATGGTATGTGTTGGCTATGTGCTTTCCTATATTGTGCTAAATTTTTACATAAGCTTGTTATTTCGTTTGTCGGTGATAAGAGCATTCAATTGGTAGATTTTGGGTCTATCTTAAGTGATTTGATTCACCATATGTATAACAAGTTTGCTTGAAGAAATATATAGAGATTTGCAGGTACACCAGCACTTTGTGCTCCGGGAAATTTATATGATTTTCTTACTTCACTAAGGTTGTCGTTAATACTCTATCTTTCGAAATACATTTGAGCCATTGTCATTATTTCTGAAAAAAAAATCATTTTACAAGCATTATATATTTGCAATGTTCCACCGAGTTTTTGAGACGAGGAAATGCAGGAGCGGGGATACGCACAAGGGGGACTTATATAAGCAACCCCAAAATTTAGGGAATTTTAGGGGAAAAGGGGGGGACGTCAAAGTCATAAAAATTATAAAATTAAAAATTATTAAAAATTTAATATATAAAAATAAAAAAATAAAAAATCCCAAAAATATGTCAATAACTAAACAGAAAATCTTAATAATTATGAAATGTACATCTAAAGACTAAATATGATCATGATTACATATTAGACTATTATCATTTATGAATTATCAATGATCATTTGACATTTTTCGTTGTAAATCTAAAAGTAAATTACTAAATTGAATCCATCATTTGACATTATGCAATATTCCATCTAAATTCATCATTTGGCGTGATGCAAGGTATATCTAGATTAAATTAATAAATTTATCATTTGATAATTGAAATTATGCAATGCACATCAAATTTTCAAAAACGATAAAAAGTAAATTCATCATATGACAATGACAATGACATTATGTTGAAGTCTAAAATAACCATAGAATACTAAACTAATAGTAAACATTGAAACCACTGATCAGTGAAATACTAATAAATTTCTCAAAAAGTACTAAATAATATTAATAAATATTAAGTTTTAAGTTTTAATATACCCTTTTTTTGTGTTATTGTTTTTAATTTTTTTAAGTTTCAAATTTTAATATAATTTTATTTATTTATTTATTTAAAAAAATCAAGTTTTGACAAAATTTTTCATATATTTAAATTTGTATTTTTTTTAAATTTTAATGTTTTAAAAAAATTATTAGACAAAAAATGGGGGACACATATTTGTCCCACTTGCGTCCCCTCGGCTTCCCCCCGTCACCCTTGTGTCCCCCCGGCGTCCCCTTGGCGTCCCTTGCATCCTCCCATCCCCCTTGCGTCCCCTCGGCATCCCCCTATCCCCCCTGCAAAGGAGTCGCATTTCTTCGCCATAAAAGCATCCCTGAGTTTCCCAAAAAGGGGACATGGGGGAAACGTTTCCCCAAGAGTTTCCCCGTCCCTGGAGCGTGGGGGAGCGCTGGGGTGCGTCCCCGTGGAACACTGTATATTTGTACATAATTTGTTAAAATATTTTTTATAACCCTTGTTTTGCAGCAATTGGGGTTTGGGGTTTTATTTTGAATTTTGTATATATTGGGGTTTTGGGAAAATTCTTATTCTCATTTGTGCAGGTGAGTTTCAAGAAGATTGTGCTGGGATTTTGAGCTAGATCTAGGCCCTTGAGGATAAGATCTAGTCTTCATTTGATTTGCAGGGCCAACATCCAAGAATTTTGCAATGATTTGGGCTAAATACTTTGCAGGGTTTCAAAATTTTTAGGGCCTCTAGGCCTAGCGTTTTTCTCCTAACTCTAGTTGCAACTCCCTTTTCCTCCTCCTTCCTTAGTCATGGGCCCCATTGTCCTTGTCGTTATCCTTCTAGGAGTTGTTCACCTTAGTCGCAAGCCTCTTAGGCCTTGCAACAACCTTTTCTAGGGCTTTAAGCTCTAGCCACAGGCCTTAGGCCCTTCCCCTGTGAAAATTCCTTAAACCCGAGAATTCCTATTGCGGCACTGATGATATTTCTCCTACTTGTTAGATTTACATAAATAAGCTATTTGCAATTTCCTACATCAAACATCGAAATACATACATTGCAACCTACACCAATTAAATTATATGTCGAAACATGAAACTAAACAATAGATAATCATACACACAAGTGACACAGTTGTTTTTGGACAAATGTCCCCGGAAAAGCCTAATGCGTGAAAAACGTGCAACAGATCTGAGGGTTTTTATTATTAAGCTGAAGTATTTCTGAATACAACTATTGGATGCCTTCTCGGCAATCCAGTTATAGAAAAATCACTTAGCAGAAGAAACTGATGAGATTACCCCACTCTACACTGCAAGTCCCGGCTGATCCAGCAGCTGAGCTGCGAGTTCCCCAGCGACTTCTGCACTTCCCCTACGTGGGCCCTGCATCAGCCTCAAAGTTCCTACATCAACTCAACTGAGAATCGATTTTCCTTCAGAAGCCTTTTCTAGCCCTCCCGGCTTAGAAACGTCAGCTTCCTCAGTAAATTCGGACTTTTGCGCTGGAAGCTACTGTGTTGCTCTGCGTGGGGCCTGCGTGAGCCCTTCCTAGCTCTGCGTCACCCTCTCTGCCCTCTGCGCTACCTCCTCTGTTTGCGTCTCTGCTAAGTATTCTTAGCTCGAGAGAAGATCCTCCAGCCAAAACTCCCTCTGCCCCTCTTTGCAAAAGCTCACTATTGAAATTCTCTCGGCAGCTGCTCTGCTTCAGAAAATCGAACTTCTGAACTCACTCTGTGTGTCTTCCAAATGACCCTCAAGCCTCCTTAAATAATCTCCTCGTTGACATTCAACGGCTCGGATTAGAAGCTAATCAATGGCTAAGATCATTTATGCTTGATCCTCGTCTTCTTCTAGAAGTTACACCCACAATTAGATTAATACCCATTAATTATTTTATTTTCCTAAGTTTAGACTTAGGGTCTCATTAAAAATAATTAATTATTTTAATAAAATTGTTTCTGGGTGGAATTTCCCAAAACGCTTTTTGGGTTCTTTGGAATACACCTTCCCAAGTCTCCCCGCAAAATTTGAGACTTAGAGCACATTTGATGCTACCAGAAATCAACACCTCCAGCCCTCGTCTAGCCTCTCCCTTCCTCCTTTCCTTACCGCAGGCCTTTTTGAAGGCCTCTCCCTTCCTCCTTTCCTTGCCGCGGGCCTTTTCAAAGGCCTCTCCTCCCCTCTGTTGCCTCTCTTACCCCTCGGCCTGCCTTTCCTTAGGCCGCAGGCCTTATGGATGCCCCTTATCCCTTTGTTGCCTCTCCTTACCCTAGGTCGTAGGCCTTAGGGCTTTCCTCCAACACCTTGGCCTTCCTTTATGCTAGACGACAGCCTTTCAAGGCCCTGTCGTGAGCCTTAGAGGCTCCTCCCTTGGAGCTATAGCCCATATTGGGCCTTCTCTTGCCCTAACTGTGAAAATTTCTGAATCTAGACATCAGAAATTCTACTGCAATCACTGGTTTACCATCTCCTAGTTGTTTTTACGTTCAACGAGTTATTTAATTATTTAAATAGCGATGAAAACACTACTGCAGACTACACATACATACAGATCATGAACTGAAATAAAATGAGACAAATACACAAGGGACACCGTTATTTTTGGACAATCATCCCCGAAAAAACCCAATCCGAGAAAACTGGTGCAACATATAGAGGGTTTGTATTATTAAGCAGATTTCACTGCGTTAGAGCTCTCCCTCTGTGACGTCTTCGACACTGCGTCAGAGCTCCCCGGTGCTTCTCTACCTCTCCGACATATTCTCGGCCTTGGACTGAAGTCCCTCTACTTAACTACCCCTCTCACTGCAACAAATCACTTGTTCGATTTTCTCAACAAACCTCGCCCTAGAAAAATAAAACTGACTGATCTCTTAAGTGTATCTCCAACTGACCCTCAAACCTCCTCTTATACTTTTCCTGTTGATGAATCAACGACCGAGATTAAGTCCCTAATCAAAGGCTAAGATTAAAACAGACTTGATCCTCGTCACTTAGAATTTTCTCACCCATATTCTTATTAATACCCATTAATATTTTTATTTTCCTAAGTTTAGACTTAGAAACCCATTAAACATATTAATTATTTTAATAGCTCCTCATCCGGATGGAATTTCTCCAAACGATTTCTAGGTTTTGGAGATCTCATGTATTCTAGCTCCTCCACAAATTTCGGAGCTAGAGCACATCCAATGCTACCCAAAATCAACACTCCCTCTTAGTGAAGAATGTGCTCTAGCAATACTTCCCCATAGAAGCATTACATTGATCCATTGCATCAGTCTGTTATGTTGTTGATGCTCGACCCTATGCCCTTCATCCACTGTATCGTTGCTTCCTGTACTGTTTCCCATGACTCTGCCACTGCCACTGCTACATTTGTACTACAACTCCCTCTCAAAATGCTGCCTCATGCTGCCCATAGCACTGCCACTGCTAATTGTTGCACTGCAACTCAGTTGCTGAGAAGTAAGCAACTGAAACTTCACCCAAAAACTGACATGCTAGTCAGTATGGATGCCTCGTGATGCTGAAGCTACCTCTGCTGCTAATCTGTGTTGACCCTCTGTTGTTGCAAACTACTTTGTACCTCTCGCACTACTACAATATCCACTGCGCTGCCTCAAACCTTGGCACTCTAGCTCTGCCATTGTTGCTCCATCACACCTCACTCCAACCGACACTCGTTATTTTGCTATTGTCGTTAAGGGCTCTCGTAGCCTTATGTGATCCAAGAGTTTGGGCACCTCAAGGATCCTACCCCTGTTCGTGTTGTCCTCTCGACTACAACTCCATGTCGCCCCACCTCTTCTCCAGAGGCGCATGAGCACTCATGGCACAATCGTCATGCTCGCCTTCCCTATCAGCTTTCACTGGAGTAGCCTTCGATTCATAAGCTTCCTCCTTGCCCTTCTTCCGTGGGCACTTAGGGGCATAATGTCCAAGTTCCCCACACTTGAAGCATCTGACCTTGGAAATATCCTTCTTCTTCCACTTCTGTTGGCCTTTTTGTCCTGATGATGCGAGATCTGCATCCTCTTCCTCCTCCTTCTTGACCCAGGCTCCTTTGCTGCTACTTCGTACCTTGGTCAACCTCCTGACCTCTTCTTGTCTAAGATCTTCCCACATCTCCTCCCAACTGGGGATAGTCGCTCTGCCCAAGATACCTTGGACAAATGTCTTCCAGTCCTCGATGACTACATTCAGGACAGTCCTGACCATGAACTCAAGATCTGGTGTAAACCCCATGGAATTCAACTGGTCGCAAATCCCTTGCAACCTGAGGAAGGGATCAATCTCCTCTCCCTTCTGCGTCTGGTACTGTCTCAGCTGATTTTTTAATAGCATCTTTCGCTGGATGGAAGTGCCCTGGTACAAGGTTGTCAACGTCTCCCACATCTCCCTTTCTGTGTCCTTCTCAACAATGTGTGGTACTACATGATTTTTGACCCCCTCTAGGATCATGCACTTGGCCTTCACCTGGGCCTCATACTTCTTTAACGGATCAGCGTCAACTGGAACAACAACTACTTTCAAGGCATTGTCTTTGATGCGATGTTTGTCTAGGATTTCCAAGATCCTGGTCTTCTAGATGACAAAATTGGATGCTCCATCCAATCTGTGTTGATCCCTCAGCCAATTGACTGCCATCTCTGCTAAAAAATGTAGGACTGGTTCTCTTCTCCCTTTCTTGCTTCTAATCCAGCAAGACTCGGATCTGGATTTCTTTGGCGCAAGACACCCTCTAAGGAACAAGCTCCTCTAGACTCCCTCTGAGTCCTTATTTCCTTCACGGAAATCCTTCGGCCAAATATTGAATCACTCCTCTCCAATCTTCTTTTGCTGTTGCAACCCGTATCTAGATTTCTTTGGCTAGAAATCAGTCAAGGTAGTGACTCCCTCTAACTCGGCTCTGTCTCCACAGACATTGTTTTGTACCAACAGCAACAGCGTCCCACCATCTCCATTGATCAAATCTGCACTACTTCTCCAACCCTGGCAACTGACTATTTTGAGCCTCTCAGGCTCTGCGCTGACCTAGAGAACTGACGCAGTCACAGCGTGAGTTCCTCTCGGGTTTTGTGTCACCCTCTGCAGGCTCGAAATGCTGACACAGACACTGCGTGAACCTTTGCGTCACTCCTTCAGTTGCTTGTCTCCCTCTGAAACAACACTGTCACTCGAAACAGCTACTTCTCTGCAACAAATTCTCTGGATCTCTCGACTGGTGTCTTCAGTCTCCTATGATCTGCAACACTCTGATACCATGTGAAAATTTTTGAATCTACACATCAGAAATCCTACTGCAATCACTGGTTTACCATCTCCTACTTGTTTTTACATTCAACAAGTTATTTAATTATTTAAATAGCGATGAAAACACTATTGCAGACTACATATACATACAGATCATGAACTAAAATAAAATGAAACAAATACACAAGGGACACCGTAATTTTTGGACAATCATCCCCGAAAAAACCCAATTCAAGAAAACCAGTGCAGCATATAGACTGTTTGTATTATTAAGCAAATTTCTGAATACAACTAGGGTGCCAAATCTGTCTCACTCAACAAAGAATAAACCCGGCCAACACCTGGATGAACAAACCCCACAGGTGACTGTGTTGTTCCCAATGTTGGGCAGCAATGGCTTGCTCCAAGCTCTGCGCTGGAACTGTGTCACCTCCTCTAGGAGTTGCTCATTGCATCACTGCGTCAGAGCTCTCCCTCTGCATCACTACGTCAGATCTCTCCCTCTACGACGTCTACGACACTGTGTCAGAGCTCTCCCTCTACGTCACTGTGTCAGATCTCTCCCACTGCGACACTACGTCAGAGCTCTCCCTCTGCATCACTGCATTAGAGCTCTCCATCTGCGACACTGCTTCACTATGTCAAAGCTCTCCCGGTGATTCTCTGCCTCTTTGCTATGTATTCTCAGCCTTGGGCTGAAGTCCCTCTGCCGAACTATCCCTCCCATTGCAATAGATCACTTGTTCGATTTCTTAGCAAACCTCGCTCCAGAAAAATCGAACTGACTGATCTCTCAAATGTATCTCCAACTGACCCTCAAGCCTCCTCTTATACTTTTCCTGTTGATGAATCAACGACCGAGATTAAGTCCCTAATCAACGACTAAGATTAAAACAGACTTGATCCTCGTCACTTAGAAGTTTCTCACCCATATTCTCATTAACACCCATTAATATTTTTATTTTCCTAAGTTTAAACTTATGAACCCATCAAAAATATTAATTATTTTAATAACTCCTCATCCGGGTGGAATTTCTCCAAACAATTTCTGGGTTCTAGAGATCTCATGTATTCTATCCCATTTACAAAATTTTGGAGCTAGAGCACATCCGATGCTACCCAAAATCAACACTAACACAGGCCTATAAGACCTTTTCCCCTCAGTGCAGGGCTATCTTGGCCTTGTCCCCTTGTTGTTTCCCTCATCTAGCCCTAATTGACCCTGTTGGCCTTATTCTGCCTCTCTGTTTTGATGGTCGTCTGATTTCTAAGCTAAAATTTTGGTGTTGTGCAGCGAATTTGGGTTAAATTTTTGTGGTTGCAGGTGTCCTCATCTTGGAAGAATTTTGGGCAAGTAAAACAATCACTTTCAAGCCTAAATGACCAAATTGGTTTTGATCTCTCAAACCCTCATCCTCCTCACTGTTTACTAGCAACATTAATAATCTACATGACAGTGGTATAAATTTTCATGAAATTGGCATAACATCAAGTAATAAGGTGTCTAACATATTAATAAGTCATTTGTGCAAATTGGGCATGCATTGTTGGGCTTGTTTCATTACTGTCATACTCTTTGGGACTGCATAGCAAGGTCTGATATATAGCAGTGGTATTAGCATCTAAAGGAAACTAATTCATTGAAAATTTGGTGTTGGCAAAGTAGTTGGTTGACTCATCTACGTTTTGGCACTCATATGCACTTCATCTTTGCATCCTAAAGATTTTCTAGGCTAAGTTAACTTACTGTTGTCCTATTTCTCATTGGAACATAAGTTGCATAAGATTTCTTGAATTGGTTAGTGCTCTATTGTGGAAGAGATTGTTAACATTGGTTTAAGAACACTAACATATTTCTTTTTGCTTGTGAGTTTCGTAATCTAAGGAATCTAAGTTTTGCATTAACTCACTCATAAAACACTTGACACATTAATCTCAAAGGTTAAATATCTTGTTGAATGGTTTATATTGCTTAAGTTGGTGTCACCTAATCGATCAATTAAATTTGAGCATATTGACAATCTTGTTCTTTCACTTTGGCATTAAAGATCTAATTGTCTCATTAAATTTGTCATTGTAATAACTTGTTGACATAACTTGAGAATTAAGAAAATCTAAATTGTCTATCTCTTGTGCAATTGTTCATTGGCATCTTTTCATCTTTGTATTTGTCCTAAGAATCACTTTAAATAAGTGCTCTAAGTTTTCTTATTGCCATTATTGTCATTAATTAGTTTTCTATTGTTAAATTGGATCTCTATGGTGGATGTTAATCTCTCTTTTTGACATATTGGTGAATCACTCTTAAGAGCATCTATCTTGTTATTATTTTTGTACTTGAGCAATTATCTTGGTCAATTGGTTACATCTTTCGAGCACTTGTGATATTGAGCATTTTATCTTGTGTAAGATTGTCCTTCATCTATTAAGTACTCTTGTGTGACAATTAAAGATCAATTAAGTACTTAACATAAACAATCTTAATTCAAGAGCACTCAATAATCTTGCATCGGCATCCTAGAACTAGTCTTTCATTAATAATTTACCTCTAAGCATAAGCTTGGTTGATAGAGAGATAGGAACACCCTTTCGTCTTTGCTTGAGAAGCCTAGACTCTCTCTAGTGGTTAAAACAGTGACCTTGCAGTCGTCAGAGCCACAGCCTCTGAAGCGCCGAAGGCACTGGGTACGTTAGATTTCAAGGAGAGGTATCGTTAACCAAGCCTTTGCTTGCTTCACCTTGACTTCTCTCTGCCACTTACTTTAGAGACTAGGCTCAAAATAGATCAAGATTAAGGGATACATATAGCTAGGCATATAATTAAAATTAACCAAGATTTTTCATTTCACCTAGATCATAAGATTTGCATCTCATATAGAATAGTCAAGCATTCATTAAGAAGCAGGTTGTTCATCCAGTCATTTGGTATTTAATTTATCTAAAGCAAGTAGTTGACTCCATAAGGCACTGGTCTCATAAATAATTCAATCTAATCCTTCTAACTTGCTATAATAAACCAAGTGGCTAGGCCATTCAATCGTGTCTCACAGACTTGTTGGTTGCCAATGAACCTTCCATTTTCACATTTCATAGGGACTACCCCATAATAAACCAAGTGGCTAGGCCATTCAATCGTGTCTTCCAAACTTTTTGGTTGCCAATGAGTCTTCCATTTTCACATTTCATAGGGACTACCCCCCATAGCATGTTGTTGGGAAACGGCTAGAACGGAGAGGTCAGGGATCAAAGTGACAGCCCCTGACCCAAGTCATTGTCACACCATGCCTGTACAATCTGAGTGACAACAAGGTGCGTGAACCCCACCCTGGGGGATGCATCCCCATGGAACACTAGAAAAAATACAGTTGTTGGGCACCTAGAAACTCAGCCCCACTAGGAAAATAGGCCTCAAAGAATTCAACCTCTAGAAATAGAACCACTTGAAGCAAATTGGCCTCGGAGAATTAACTTGCCACACCAGCAAATCAACCTCCCTTTCTCCTTGTCCCATATGACTCTTACACATTAGAGAAATCAGCGTCCTTGATAATTTTACCTCCTCCAATATTCAACCCTCTACCTCAACAACTCAACCTCCTCCTTCCTTGAATTTCTCTTGAAATTTCTTGTTGCACTTCTCCTCACTTCTCTTCAATCTAGTTGAGCCACTCACTCTAAAGAAAATATCTCTCAATAATTGTGTGTTTTCACTTCTCTCTTAGGCTTATTTTATAATTTCATTAAGCCAAAATCCCTAACCCTAATCTTCTAAGTGATCAATGACTAAAATTAAATCCTAAGCCTCACTTGAGATCAACGGTCTAGATTATATCTGAGTGACTTAAATAATTTTATTACATATCCTTACAATTTGGCCTGATAGTCCACAATAATCAATTAAATTAATTATTTTATTTTTCCTAAGTTAACCCTAGGAAAGAAATCATTAAATCACGTATTCCATGAAGCAAGCACCTAAAGAGGCAATCAAATATCTTCTACATGCTAAGACACCAAGCCTATGTAGAAGACCTTTCAAAGCTACAAAAAATTCAACAAGAAGTATTAGGTAAATCAATCAACTAGATATAGTTGATCTTGTTGGTAAAGGTCTTTCCATGGAAATTCCCTTCGTGTAAACCTTGATATTCATTGTTGATCTCGTTTGGGTGGTGTAGTACTCTTCCTCTTGGTTCTAACTACAAAAACCTAATCCTTGAAGGAACTAAGCCAATTCTTTGGAGGGTTTCTTTTGGACCACATAGGCCATTAGATTCACCTTTACTCCATTTCCCTTGGGGGATTTAGCACTAATCTCTACTTCCTTTGTCACTTATTTGAAAACCCTAAAAAATCCAAAATATTCATTTTAATAAGGTTACTCTCAACTTCACCTTGTGTCTTGTTACCACTCATTTAGCAAGGGTACCCCAAAAAATAATTTGGATCATGCCTCACTTATTTGAAAACCCTAAAAACCCCAAAATATTCATTTTAATAAGGTTACTCTCAACTTCACCTTGTGCCTTGTTACCCCTCCTTTAGCATGGGTAGCCCAAAAATATTTTGGACCAAGCTTGTTTGTTTTAGCTATAAAAAACCCTATTTTTAAGAGAAATAAGCTCATATAACCTTGCCTCTTAGACTCCATAAGTCCAATGTTGTTTAGGCCCTAATTTTGCTTTCCAATTGTTACCCTTCATTTTGGCATAGGGTAACCATAGTAAATTTCTTCACTAGCACTTGTATTTTTGAGCTTTGGACAGCTAGGTTACCTACTTGTTTTAATGGACATTGACAAAGGATAATGCTGCACCTTGGACACTCTTTTTCTCTACCTTATGGAGACATCCCTCCCTTCGGGGTTGTTGCCGCCTAATCCACACCTTGGGTTACATGGAAGAAATCTTTAATCCACTAAGTGTGGTCTTGGGGGCAAGTCTTGAATCGAGTTGTTGTCACCCATTCTCAACTCTTTTGTCTCTAACTTCTAGTAAAGCCAAGGGAGCTAGTCCCTAAAAATAAATAAGGCTAATTAAGCCATAGCAAACAAGAAATTATTCGTAGTGTTAATTCGATTACACAAGAGTACATTAGCCAATAGCATACAATTTATATAATTGACAAGCATATAATAAAATGACAAAATTAAATAACAAGATAAACCAGTGCCAAAAGTAAATGCTTGTGTTGTTGAAAAAAGAAACCCTGGCAATACAATTGTGGCCCAATGAAGTATGTTGTCGAATGTTTTGGAGAGTGCCCTTGGTTAATTTTATTAAGTTGAGTTCACTTGGAATTATTAGTGAGTGCAAAATGGAGAGGCAGGAATGTGACCTGTGTGATTACAAGAAAATAAAAGTACTCTAATGTTTGTTTCCTCTTCCACCTTTATCATTCAAATGAGATCAAGAAAGTTTCTCGGAGATCCAACGGGAAGAAGCTTAGCTTCAATGAGTATTCCCCTGATTTCACAAGTCAACAGTTTCTTTCCCAGACTTATGATAAAAGTTAAAAGAGGTTTTCCCTAGTTAAACTAATCTAGCCAACACAAATTCTCTCTGAATCATGCCAAGGATCGAAATTTTGCTGGCAATGGCTGAGAGCATAATAGGACTTAAGAGGGGAAAGATTCATTACTTTATATGCAGAAATAGAAAGTCTAATCTACAACAAAAGAAAATCTAATTTATAAATGAAATGAAATCTAAGCTAAGAAATGAATGTTTTGTGGTGTGTGGGTTTATTCCTTTAAGTTAATTTTAACCAAAATGAGCAAACCACAAAAATGAGACAAAAACACACAAGATCCCCGCTGGGTAGACGGAATGGATGCCTAGGGGACTCCCCTAGCTCCCTCAAAATTACAGTAATTTTTACTATCCCTTCTAAAGAAAGGGAGAAAATAGTTTTTTATATTCTTTTACAATAGGTAAAGTTGTGGTTTTTTTCCGTGTGCCTTGGATGGTCCAAATTGGTGAAAACCTGACAGCACCTCCCCTTGTATGTTTGCAGACCTGCAAAAATTGAGCGAACAAAAATGGTCAAAGATGCCCCAAAACACTTTAGGAACACCTGCAATGTTAGTAAAAAAATGCAAAATAAATTCCAAGTGAAATTTTATAGGAGGAAAATTTCTACTCTAGAACAACTAAGAAAAGTTGAAGCAAATCAATCTTTCCTCGCTGATTTTGTTGCTGCTAGGAAAGCAGCAAGTTAGCACTTTAAATTGATAGATATGACAATGAAATCACATAAAATAAAAGAAGGAATTTATTGAGAATTTTTTTAGAATGTGTAAGCATGAGAAGAGGGAGAAAATTTTGGTGGAATCTTCAAGCAATTGGAGACTAGACTTTGTTGATTTTTGTAGCATTGGATGTGTTCTAACCACGAAACTTTGTGGAGAGGCTAGACTACATGTATTCTCCAAAACCTAGAAATCGTTTGGGAAAAATCCCCTTAGAGATGGTTTAATTAAAATAATTAATCATTTTTAATGTATTCCTAAGTCTAAACTTAGGAAATGTGATTAATTAAAGGGTATTAATTAAATCTGGTGTGAATCTTCTAGATAAAGACGAGGATCAACTCCCAGTTAATCTTAGCCTTCGATTATGTTTTAATCTTGGTCATTGGTGCTCCAACAAGAGATTATAAGAAGGAGCTTGATGGGCACTTAAAGAACACACCGAGATAGTGAGATCTAGAGATCGAATTCTCAAGAGTAGCAGCGTTGACTTGCCGAAGAGAGATTGAGTGATCTTCTTGCAATGGGGGGCAGGGATAGTAGACTAGAGGGGATTTTTCTAGTCCCAGTGAGTGCAAGGCAGTGAAGGCATCGAGAGGTCCAGAGAGGCAGCGCAGTGCCATGCAGAGGCAACGCAGTGCTTCAGAGGGAGTCTGAAATTTTGTTGGGGAGCAGTTGAAATCCAATGCCAGAAGCCGGGATGTGAGCCCAGAAGGCCAGGGAGTCGAGTTTCTAGTGGGCAGAAGATCAGAAGGAGAGGGTGACGCAATCCCTTAAGCTGTGACGCAATGACTGCGTGAGCTCACGCAGAGACTACATAGAGATAGTGTAGGGAAACTCATCTGGAGCCCGGATTAGTGTCAGATCTCCAGTGACAATGTGAGATAATTTCTCATTGCCTCTTTGCCAGTTTATTCTCTGTATCAGATAACCAGTTTGGGCATCCACTGATTTGTACTCAGAAAACTATTACCTAATAATTAAAACCCTCAACTGTTGCACCGATTTACTTGTATATGTTTTTATTTCTCTCCAACGATGTACTTGTGTATGTGTTTATTTCTCTCCTATGCAGTATTTTGTTTCTACAATATTTTATGTTTTGAAGGTTGCAGTGGATTTTATTTCGATGTTTACTGTGTAACACTGTAAATAACTTGATTAAGAAATTAACATGTAGGAGAAATTTAATCAGTTGTTGCAGTAGGGTTTGGGTTTCTGAATTTTCACATGGTATTAGAGCACAAATAGAAGTCGAAGAGCTCAGAGCAGAAAGGGACAAGGTTCGAAGTTCTGCGTAGGCAACAATTCGAAACCCCAGGGGCAGTGTATTTCCTTTGCCAGGAGGGTTAGTTTTTCGTGGAAATTTTACTTCTCTGAGTGAGTCGACAGAGAATAAAGTTTTCTAGATTGAAGAGTACCAAAGACAGAGGGAGTAGCAGCAGTTTCCTTGCAGAGCAGATCTTCAACTGGGATGCATATTTTGTAGCAGTTCAGGAGGAAGGACGAGCACACACTGAGGGAATTCTTTCCTCAGGGGACTTCTAGACAAGAAGTTTGAATTTTCTAGCAGAGCAGCAGTAGTTGTGTGCAGAATTTCTCACTCCAGAAGAGAGTGCTAATAGTTGGGCATCAATTGCGCAGAGGAGAAGAGGAGGAATCTGACATTTTGTGAGAGATGGCATCAGTTGGGTTGAGAGATCAAGATCGATTGGAAGGCTAGAATTTCTTGCCTTCTAGATGAACATGATCTCAGGACTTACATCAATAGTGTGGTAGTTGTACCCGCCAATGCAGATCTGCTTAAGAAGTACTAGAAGGAGATGGCAAAAGCTAAGAGGTTGATTCTCGATGGGGTTCGAGATCACGTGGTATCTCACATAGCTGGCAAAGATATTGCCTGACAGATGTGGGGGGCACTAGCGACGTTGTACGAAGGATCTTCCGAGCAGCGGAAGATGTACCTTGAGGAGAAGTTGAGATGCACGAGGACGCAGAAAAGGGAGTGTATAGACCCCTTCCTTACTAGGCTTTAGGATGCCTGGGACCGGCTGTCTTCAGTAGGGTCAGCGCCCCAACCTACAGAGTTGGTGCGATTAGTCTGAATAGCGTTTCCAAAGATTAGCAAGTTTTCGTCTAGAGTATCCTGGGCAAAGAAACACTGTCAAATTGGGATCGTATGCGGGTTGATCTGCAGTAGGAGGAGATGAGGGGAGATCTGGTGAAGAGCACCATTAGTGGTAGCAGCAAAAATAGTGGGGCGAAACAAGTAAAGGAAGAGGAGAATGCAGCCCTCGCATCACAGGGGCAGCAGGAGCAGCGGGGGAAGAAGAAGGACATTTCCAAGATCAAGTGCTTCAGATGTGGTGAGCTTGGCCACTACAGCTCTCAATTTCCTCTCAGAAAGAAGGACAAGGAAGGGAATCAGGATCAGCAGGCTGAATCCTCAGAGATTGACAGGTTTTCCTCCAGAGTGGAGGAAGAGTTTGCCATGATCATCGAGTTACCTCCAGGGGTGAGGTGTGGTGATTTGGTTTTGTAGCCCCAGAGAGCTACAAGATGGGTAGGATTCTTGACGAGGTCCACCTCATGAATCAATACCTTGTTATGGGAGCCCACAGCATGCAGTAACATGATGGATCAGTGGCAGTTGGTGCACTCATATGCCAGAGTGACAGATGCAGTAGCTAGTTGCGATCATATACTGAGATGCACAGAGAGCAGAGTCAGCAGCGCGCGGAGGCTTCAGTGATAGCGCAGAGTCTAGCAGCAGTTAGGAATCAGGTGACAAATGCATCATACTGACCACAATTGGTTCAATATTTTGGATGTTTTTCTGTTGCAATTGTTGCAGTTGCAGCAGCAGCAGATGGAGAGGCAGTTGCAGTGCAGATGTAGCGTTGGCAGCAATTCAGCAGGGGCCAACAGCAGCACGAATGCAACGTTTATCAGAGTTGTGCAATAGTTGGTGGGTAGCAGCAGCCAGACATCAGTAGCGTAACAAGAGCTGTTACAGAGACAGGGTTTTGCTTCAGCGGGTTGCAACGCTAGAACACATTCCTCACTAAGAGAGAATGTTGATTTTTGTAGCATTGGACGTGTTCTAGCCACAAAACTTTGTGGAGAGGCTAGAATACATGTATTCTCCAAAACCTAGAAATTGTTTGGGAAAATTCGACCTAGAGATGGGCTAATTAAAATAATTAATGATTTTTAATGTATTCCTAAGTCTAAACTTAGGAAATGTGATTAATTAGAGGGTATTAATTAAAATCTGGTGTGAATCTTCTAGATAAAGATGAAGATCAACTCCTAGCTAATCTTAGCCTTTGATCATGTTTTAATCTTGGTCGTTGGTGCTCCAACGAGAGATTATAAGGAGGAGCTTAATGAGCTCTTGGAGAACACACCGAGATAGTGAGATCTAGAGATCGAATTCTCAAGAGTAGCAATGCTGAGTTGCTGGAGAGAGATTGAGTGATCTTCTTGCAGTGAGGGGCAGGGATAGTAGACTAGAGGGGATTTTTCCAGCCCCGGTGAGTGCAAGGCAGTGAAGGCATCGAGAGGTCCAGAGAGGCAGCGCAGTGTCACACAGAGGCAACACAGTCGAGATCCAATGCCAGAAGCCGGGATGTGAGCCCAGAAGGCCAGGGAGTCGAGTTTCTAGTGGGCAGAAGATCAGAAGGAGAGGGTGACGCAATCCCTTGAGCTGTGACGCAGTGACTGCGTGAGCCCACGTAGAGACTGCACAAAGATAGCATAGGGCAGCTCATCCAGAGCCCGAATCAGTGTCGGATCTCCAGTGACAGTGTGAGATATTTTGTCATTGCCTCTTTGCCAGTTTATTCTCTGTATCGCATAGCCAGTTTGGGCATCCAATGATTTGTACTCAGAAAACTATTTCTTAATAATTAAATCCCTCAACAGCTGCACTAGCTTTCCCACATTGGGTTTTTCCGGGGATGTTTGTCCAAAAACAACGGTGTACTTGTGTGTGTGTTTATTTCTCTCTTGTGCAGTATTTTGTTTCCGTAGTATTTTATGTTGTGAAGGCTACAGTAGATTTTATTTCGATGTCTACTTTGTAACACTATAAATAACTTTATTCATAAATTAACAAGTAGGAGAAATTTAATCAGTTGTTGCAATAGGGATTCGGGTTTTCGAATTTTCACGGACTTGGTGCTTGGTGGGAATATAGTTTCTTATGCATTGAAGGGAAATGGATGCTGCACCCAAGGAGGATCCAATCCTTCAATCTTGAGGCCCCTCCAACTTCTTAAAATCTTGCCAAGAAATTAAAATAGGTGAAATCTTGTAATTGAAATTTGGAAAGAACGTGACAATCAAACTAGAAGTACATGTAATTTTCAATTCCAAAATACAAGGCAACAAGAAGATAAACAAACAACTGAGTTTGTTTATCTTCTCCTATGGGAAGTAATACCCTTCAAAGGCTTATAATAACAAGATTCAAGACAATGCATTAAAAAGAAAACAATATTACCTCACATCAAATTCAAGCAACCACACAAATCAAGTACACCATGTAGCCTCCAAAGCCTTTTTATTTCAAAATGATAGAGCAATTACAACAGCAGTAGAGTTGCCCCAATCATTCCAACCTTTCCACACACTAGCTCACATGGAGGGGGATGCTTTGATTTATAGGAAAGAGGGAGGAGATCCTAAGGAAGAGTATGTGGATCCCAAGAAGGAATGCATATCCTCAAGAGAGTGTGTATCCATGAGAGGGATTGTGAATCCCAAGAGGAGTGAACTCGCCACATCCCCACTTGACTTGTGGCTTAACCCAGCCTTCAACTCGTCATTCTCTTCATCCAACTTGTGAGTCAACTCTTCCTCCAACTCTCCAACTCGACCTCTTAACTCGTGATCCTCAGTGAGACTAGGGATAAGTAGAAACCTTGGACTTAACTTGTCTCCAAATTATTATTGACTAGCTATGAGTCTTAGTGAGATCAAAGACAAGTGAAAACATGTTTCTGACATGTTTCCTTTTATTTAATATCTTGATTTTTTGTCTTTTTGTTCATCTTTTTGAGTAAAATTGATTTTTCATAAAGAAAAATCATTTTTTTTACCCAAAAGGGGGTACTAAGGTAATATCGGTACTTTGAGGATGGAAAATGAGTACCTACATGCCATATGAAACTTCCTAGTAATACTTTTTTATTTGTTACACGAAAATTAATTAAAAAATTAGGTTTTGCGGGAAACTTTTAACTATTAAAAATCCTACCAAAACCTAATGCAATTCTGAAAGACCCAAGATAATGCCTAGCATGGTAATATACATTGACCCTAGACTTTTAGATAACACCTTTGGGGCCTAGTTATTAAGATGCACCCCAATTTTGGAGGATGTAAGTGAAAAAATTCAATTAATTATTAATCTTTGAAAGGCAAAGAATAATTAATTAAGTGAAAAAACACTCGAGCAACTTCCTTAATAACCATGTCCTAAGGACCCCCAATGGGGGTGATCGACGATGGCATAGAGCAATCAATGAGTGTTAATGCTCAACCCACGCGACGATTATTGGATGAGACATGGAGATAATACGGAACCTCGGGTGCTGCACCTGAATATTCCCAAGACAAGGAAAGCTATATGGTTTGGGGTCTTAATGACTCTAGGTATCATTTGAAATTGTGCAATGCGTGGAAGGTTTGTCAAAGGTTCTGCTAGTGTGAGTTTTGTGCTGCTCCAGGGTGCCCTGTAGACCAACGCTCAAAAGACGTGGGTTCAGTGAGTCACTAGGTGAGGCTTCTGTGGAAGCCCGATCTGCATTTGCAGGCAAGCTTGTTACCTGGGATCTAGGTCCTCGACCACTCTAGGAAAACTCCCACAGAGCAGTGAATCTACATGTAAATTATCACTTATGGCAAGTCTTTCTAGTAGAATTTGGGTTTGTTAGTCAAGTGTCAATTCAGTGGAGTCTATAGAGGTCTTATTCTCCGAACTCGACCCCTGAGGTGAAGGTCGGGGGTCTCATTCTCGAGTCTCTGGGGTTGTGGCTAGGGTGGTTCATTCTCTTGCATTTCAGTTTATCATTTGGTGGTGGGTGGTTCTTTGCCTCTACATTGAAACACGATTGGGTAGCTGGGGACTTCATTCTTTGGGTAGTTGGGGACGTCACATTGATTCCTCCTTCGTGGGTCTATGGTCGGGTGGTCGAGGTTCTTAAGACTTGAGGCTGGCCCTTAACCCTCTTGATTTTTACTTCCCTTCAGGACACCATAATCAAAGATCCTTTCAAAGAAGTGTGGGTATACCCTGTGCATATCGGAGACTCTGTTTGTCACTAGGGCCAGGGCTCTGGGCTTTTTCCTTTTATGCTTTTTCATTGTACAAGAGGCCCTCACCTGCCGGCCTGGGTGGTCACTGTAAGTCAGTCCCCTGGTTCAGCAGAGGAATAGTTGGGGTTGTTGGTAGCTGCAGTTTTGTTGTGGTGTCGGGGTCGAGATGTGGGTGGTTTTGGCGACAACAACTTAAAGTGGTCTTTAAGCAAGGCGTAGTTTGTGGCGCGTGGCTTTGGCAGGGAAGTCAGCAGTTGCGGGTAGCTGACATGTTACACTAATGGGGGCTTCCCCGACGTGGTGGTGGATTTCATGGATAGTAAGGTGCACGGCTGACATGCTAGAGGATCTCAATGAGGATGAGGCAGGAGGTGTTGATGTGGGAGGAGAGGTTGCCCATGCCCAAACCCATTCTTCGGGCCTTATGGAGCAGCCACCCTCTCAGGGCACAATTGCGAGACATCCAGGCCAACTTGGACATCCTTCGTGAGCATAGGTATGAGGACCGGAATGAGATCGTGGCCTACATCAATGACATGCACTTCAACCAAAACGAGATCCTGGAACAACTGGCTTCAATGAGACGTAGTCAGTGCCACAACAATGAAAGAATGGATGAAATTGAGGCATGCTTGGCCCACATTGACTATCATATGCATGAAGATCATGGGCCTCTAGCTGATCTGGGTAATCAAATTCAGAACCCCCCTTCTTAATATGCATCTCACAAGCTGTGTGTTAATTTTGTATGTTTCTTGGAGCATTTGGCCATTTTGTCCATGGGATATATGTAATGATTGGGCACACCTCTTATCTTTTTGTTTGGCTCTCCTCGCTAACAAATCCAGTCTGAGTGAAGCGGGGAGAGTCGAAGGCCTTTGAAATGTAAACTATTTTTTCTTGATAATATAATGAATCTTTTTTTGACCGACAGAAAAAATAACCATGTCCTAAGTGGCTAAGCCTTTTACATAAGTTCTTCATGCTGGTGACATTTTTTACAATTCCACCATGGAGTACAGAAATTGCATAGAGAAAGAAGAGGCAAAATTGCCCTGCAAGACTTTTGGATTTGAAAATTTGACTAGTGCCTTGTCCAACTTTGATGTTCTCTTCCTTTATCTTTTGGGTACATCTAGTAGGTAACAAGGGTATTTTTCACATTGATCATTGTACATGTCACTTGACCATTTTGTTTTTAATGTATTTTAGAATAATTACTTGAAGGAGAATTGTATTTTACTTTTCTTAGGTCTAGATATAAGGATCTCACATGAGATATTATTACTCTATTATAATGGGAGTTGAGCATCACTCTATATAAAGAGATGCACTTCCTCATTATCACTCATGGTTGGATTTTTGGAGATCTCACTCCTTGGAGCTTAATTGGCATATCCCTACCTTATGGAGCCATTTTTTGGACCATGCCATTTCCAGAATTTAGATCTATGTTCTAGTGATAGTAAATTTATCAAGTATATAATAGGAAGATGTCCATAACTTAATGTAGAGAATTCCAACAAATTCTAACCATGAGACTTCATTTGAATTCAATAATTTCACTTATCAATGACAGAAATTTAAAGAAACAATTATCCATCCATAAACTCTCATTAACAAGGAAAAAAAATACCTAGATTAAGCTTCCAATGACAACTTGAAGATATAAGTTCCAGTCTTTGTATTTAGAAAACTTGTTTCAAACAGACAAGCCTCAAGATCCAAACAAACCACAATAATATGCCCAACAATAGTCTAGTGTGTCTCAACTCTCCACAAAATTTCTACAACAATTACATAGGAGGATATTATATAGAGTTTAGGCTCAACAACCTCAATAAAACAATAATGTCCTATCTAAAACCTTAGAACTATTCTAGGAACACATAAAAAACTAATATCCATCTTACTAATCCAATAGACAAGTCAAACAACCATTAAAATAAGAGTGGTTGTGCCATATGTACAAATCTCCAAGGATGTGAGCTCTAATAGGTGTGACACACCCTCAAAATAAGCATAGGAATGTGTCAAAGGCTCCAACATCCTCCATGAACTCCAAGGCAAATCACTCCACTAACCCCCAATCAATGTGCAATTAACCATCTCATGCTACACAAGTGAATCTCCAAAAGTGGACACTCCCTTAAATGGACGAGAAACCAAGTAAAATATCCTCTACTAATCCATTTAGCTTCTCCAAAGTGGCACGTGTGGCTCATGGGTGTGTTTCCAAGGCATAACGACCTTCAAAGAGTGAAAATGACTAGATCCAAGAGAGACTATGTCAAACACCATCTAACTAACATTGATCCATGTGCAAAGGTGGATTGAAACTCCAACAAACTCCCAAGGAGGGGACAGCCCCTACTCAACAATAAAATAACGAGTCATCATGAGGATGCCTTTGTTGAGAAATCAGGAGGCTTGTAAGTTAAATTAAATTTCTCTTTCTTTGATAACTGCTTGTGAAATTTGTTGGCTTCTTGTTAATTTAATTATGTTTGTTTTCATCAAACAATTATCAAATGCAAAAACATGAAGATCACAATACATAGGAAACACAAGATATAGGTTCCAAGCCAGGGCGAAACCCCTCCAAGGGGAAAACCCAAAAAAAAATCTTTCTTATGGAATCAGGTCAAAGTGAGATATCCAAGGCCCATGACCCTTCTAGATGCCAAGTTGAACCCTCCTTCATTGCAAATTCATCAACAGCAAGAGACCAGCAACATACTCATAATCAAAACAGATCTTCAATAAGAGATACATCAAGGCAAAACTTCCACAAACTCAAGCTCATGAAGAAACCCTTCTTTTAGATTTCGGCCCTCCTTCCTTCTACAAAATTTCAGATCAGATCATGTGAATTGTGTGTGTCCAAATGAGCTCAACTCTTCTTCTATTTATACTGTCCAGAGGGGTTCGAATAGACATGTCCATTGGGGCAGGGCCAACTTGATAGGTAGGCTGACTTGGCATCTAGAGGGGTTTTTGACCCAAATTACATATTAAAAAATTATTTTTCCTTTTTCTTTACAATAGGTCCAAATAGGACTTTGACTCTTTGACTTAACAAATCCTAGAAGCATGAAGAACATGCTTATCTAATAAAATAATAATTTCTTGCGCATGAAACCCATGCTTGAAAGATAATTTTTTCTTTTTCTTCTTTTCTTTTACATAAAGTATACAATGACATAAGTACAAGGATAGTTATGAAGACCAAACCTAGTTACATTTTCTAACAGCCTCAACATGTGTGCAATGAAAGGGGGGCGCTTATCCAAGATACAATGCAATCTTCCAAATAAGTCCATCAAAGTGGAAACTCAACCAAAAGGAACTAAGGCGCACTAGTAATAGTCCCCCATGTAATCAAAATAGGGTCAACACCACCCCCTTGGACATTAAATCAGCATGAACATCTGTGCCCAAGGGTAGCGCCCCATCTAGGAAGGTGAATCATATCATAATAGAGTACCTCAATTGTGAAAACCCATTAAAAAGGCTAAGATGTTCACACACTAGCCATCCATGCTAGACAGCAGTACCACACATAGCCCCGAAAAAGAATATGCCAAGTGAACAAAAGAGGTAATGTGTCAAGTGCTCCCCAAAATGTGGCCCGACATAGATAACCATAGGAAAAGCATCAAAATATGCTAGAGCACTTAACAAATAAACTCAAACACCATTAGACCAAGGTCTAATCATGTCTCAAGTGATGATTAACATATAAGAGAAGGGAACATCGTGAGATGTAGTCTCTGAACCAATCAAACATTGAAACCAACACCACAACTCTAATCCAATGATCTACATCCTAAACGAGATACAATCTCAAGATACCATGACAAGGATGAATATAAAACAACTAGAATAATGTCAATGCCTAGGGACATAAACCAATAACTTTGGACTATCCAGTTTTATTTACACATCATGCACCTAACCATTTAGTCAATAGAACCATAAGGCTAATGCCAAGAAAAGTGTGTGCATCCATAAAATGTCCCTAAATCAAGCCAATCATATGTTTGGAACATCTGCGAGTATCTACCACATATGATAATGTGTGTAAAATTATACTCATATATCATAATGGCTAGCAATGCCACTACACGTTAATGTGAACAGAATGATCATTTGAACCAGAATGGTAGTTTGAACAAAATGGTCACATGAACCTCCTCGTACTCTGAACTCCTTGATAATTTGAACTCATGTAATTTGAACTACCCCAAAAACATTTGAACTCTCTCTCTTACTACATGGCTGAAAAAGGCATAGGGTAAAATTGTATGGCATGAAGGGGCCATGTATTTCTATGGAGAGCCCATGTATCTTTGTCATGGAATTAATTCCCAGCTTAGGATAAAATAATACATGGGTCAATAAGCACTAAATAAACAAGGTTAAGGACTTAGGATAAGATTAAAATAGTGTTATCTTCTTTTAGCCCCCTTGTGAAAAATCGGTGACCCGATTCCTACTACAACACACTGATGATTTTCTCCTATTTGCTAAATTACTTGAACAAATTACTTGCAGTTTTCTACAACAAATATTGAAATACATACACTGCAGCCTACACAAAATAAAATACTGTGGAAACTAAATATTGCACTGGAGAGAAATAAACACACACATATACATTGTTGTTTTTGGACAAACGTCCCCAGAAAAACCCAATGTGGGAAAATCGGTGCAGCAGCTAAGGGTTTTATTATTATGCAATAGTTTCTGAGTACAAACCGTTAGATGCCCAAACTGGCAATCTAATACAGAGAAATACTGACAAGGAGATAGTGAGAAAAATCTCACATTGTCACTGGCAATCCAAATCCGATCCAGGCTCTGGATGGCTGGCCCCACGCTGCCTCTACGTCAGCCTACGCAGATCTGCATCACAGTCTCTAGGCTTTGTGTCACCTCCTCCTCTGATCTCTTGTTGGCTAGAACTTTGATCCTCTGGCCCTCCAGTCTCACACCCTGGCTTCTGGCTCTGGAATTCGACTTTCCCAGCTGAATCTCGAACTCCCTCTGAAGCTCTGTGCTACCTCTTTGAACCTCTCTCTGTCTTCTCTGCCTTGCACTCCTCGGATCTGGAAAACTCTCCTCCGGTCTACTATCCCTGCCCCTCTCTCACTGCTTCAACTTTACTAAGTCACTTTCAGCAACTCACAGCTGCTACTCAGGAAATCGACTTCCCAGCAAAATCAAACTGCACAAGTGTGTTCTCCAAGTGCCCATCGAACTCCTTATAATCTCTCGTTGGAGCACCAACGGCCAAGATTAAAACATAATCAAGGGCTAAGATTAACTGGGAGTTGATCCTCGTCTTCTTCTAGAAGATTCACACCTGATTTAATTAATACCCTTTAATTAACCAAATTTCCTAAGTTTAGACTTAGGGAACCATTTTAAAAAGTTAATTATTTTAATTAAATCATCTCTAGGTGGAATTTTCCCAAACGATTTCTGGGTATTGGAGAATGCATGTGTCTTAGCCTCTCTACAAAAGCTTGAGGAAAGAGCACATTCGATGCTACAAAAATCAACACTTCCTCTTAGCGAGGAATGTGCTCTAGTGTTGCAAACCATTAAAGCATCACTTTGTCTCCGCACCATCTCCTGTTGCGCTGTTAATGTCTAGCTCTACTACCCACCAACTACTGCAAAACTCTGATATGAGTTGCATCTGTGTTGCTGTCAGCCCTGCTGAACTGCTGCCAACACTGCATCTGTACTGCAACCCATCCCATCTGCTGTTGTTGCAACTGCAACGGAAAAGTATCCAAAATACTGAACCAACTATGGTCAATATGATGCATCTGTCGTCTGAGTTCTGACTGTTGCTAGCCTCTGCGCTGTCACTGAAGCCTCTGAGCTGTTGTTGACTCTGCTCTATGCCAACTGCACTGCTACCAACTCTGCTCTGCGCTGCTCAGTCTCAGACTACTACTAGTTATTGCATCTGTCACTCTGGCACCTGACTGCACCAAATGCCACTGGTCCATCTTGCTACTGCTAACTATGGGATCCCATAGCAAGGTCTTGATCCAAGAGGTGGACTCCTCAAGGATCTTGCCCATCCTATAGCTCTCTGGGGCTACAATTCCAGATCGTCGCACCTCACCCCTAGAGGCATCTCGACAATCATGGAAAACTCTTCCTCCAGTCTGGAGGATAGCCTACCGATCTCAGAAGATGCAGCTTGTTGATCTTGCTTCTCCTCCTTATCCTTCTTTCTGAGAGAACACTTAGTGTTGTAGTGGCCCATCTCACCACACTTGAAGCACTTGATTTTCGAAATATCCTTCTTTCTTCTGCATTGCTCCTGTTGCCCCTTTGATGCAAGGGCCACGTCCTCCTCTTCCTTCACCTGCTTTGTCCCATTGTTGCTACTACCACTGATGGTGGCCTTCACGAGATCATGCCTCATTTCCTCCTGCTACAAATCAGCCGACACACGTTCCCAATCTAGCATTTTTTCTCCGCTCAGGACGCTCTAAACGAAAACTTGCCAATCTTTAGACACGTTATTTAGCGCTAACTGTACAAACTCTGAGCGCTAGGGTGTTGACCCTACTAAAGCCAGCTGGTCCCGGATATCCTAAAGCCTCGTAAGGAAGGGGTCTACACGCTCCCCTTTTTGCATCCTCGTGCATCTCAACTTATCCTCTAAGTACATCTTCCGCTGCTCGGAAGATCCTTCGTACAATGTAGCTAATGCTTCCCACATCTCTTAGGCAGTATCCTTGCCAGCTATATGGGATACCACATGATCTCGAACTCCGTCGAGAATGATCCTCTTAGCTCTCATCATCTCAGCCTTGTACTTCTTGAGCGTATCTGCATTGACGGATACAACTACTACACTATTTTCATAATTTTTGAGATCATGCTCTTATAGAAGGAAGGAGATCCTAGCCTTCCAGATCACATAGTCGGAGGCTTCGTCCAACCGATCTTGATGTCTCAACCCAGCTGATGCCATCTCTCCTAAAAAAAAGTCAAACAACTTCCTCTTCTCCTCTGCGCAACTACTACCCAACTATTCGCACTCCCTTCTGGAGTGAGAAATCCCTCACGCAGCTACTGCTACTTTGCTAAGAAAATTCGAACTTCTTGCCTAGAAGTCCTATGAGGAAGGAATTCCCTCAGTATCTACTCCTCTCCTTCTAACGCTATTCTGCGAGCAACTGCTACAAAATAACTATGCCCCAAGTGAAAATCTTCTCTGCAAGGAAATTGTTTCTACTCCCTCTGCCTCTGGTACTCTTCGATCTGGGAAATTTTATTCTATGTCGTCTCACTCAGAGAAAAAATTCCCACAAAAAATTGACCCTTCTGGCCAAGGAAATATGTTGCCCCTGAGGGTTTCGATTTGTTGCCTATGCAGGAATTCGAACACCCTCCTTCCTTCTACACTGAGCTCTCTGGCTTACGATCTATTCTTCTATACCATGTGAAAAATCAGTGACCCGATTTCTACTGCAACAAACTGATGATATTTCTCCTATTTGTTAAATTACTTGAACAAATTACTTGCAGTTTTCTACGACAAATATTGAAATATATACATTGCAACCTACACAATAAAATACTACGGAAACTAAATACAGCATTGGAGAGAAATAAACACACACATATACATTGTTGTTTTTGGACAAACGTCCCCAGAAAGACCCTGTTGTTGCACAGATTGTCTGGGCAGCATGACAATGCTTAGACCGGGGGCTGTCACCTGATCCGCGATCCCTCCGTTTAAGCCGTCTCCCGAGGCTAAGGGGGGTAGACCCTATGGGATAAAAGAAGACCAACTGTGGACCAGTTGGGTTGGGAGACATAGCAAGGCAATTTAGCACTTGATTGATTTAGAAATTAATGTACCAGTGCCTTATGGAGTTAATGATTAAATGATTATTTATTAAATGTTGCAAAAGTATAAACCATGTAAAACAATCATTTATCATCAAATAACCCAAGCAAAGATTAATTTTGCCAAATGCGAGATAATCAATAAATGCACAATGCTTTAACCATGTTCCAGCAATTAAAATTTAAAAGGTTAAATGCTTTAAGCAACCACGAAATTTAAATGTTGGCCAGATTTCAAATAGTTAATCTCCAGATAATAAACATTTTAAGCACATTTAACTATAGAAAAGTGGAACATAGATACCACAAAAGACACCAAAAATATTTTCAATTTTTAGTTAATTTTTTCAAGTTTTTTTTTTTTAAATTTTTATATATTTTTATTTTTTATAAAATTTTAAATCAAAATAAAACAAAACTAAAATCCTAAATAAAAATAAAATCTAATCTAAACTAAAGTCTAATTTAAAATCTAAAAAGAACTTTTAGATGCTTTCTTTATACTTTTATTATTTTTATATTTTTTGAAATTATTTTTAAAGTCAAAATTAACAAAATTAAATATAAGGTAAATGACAATGAAATTTTAAAGGGGACACACTAAATATATACAAATGAACTGAAATTAAAAAATAATTAAATTCTAAACTATAGGAAAAGTAAAATGGAATCTAATTAACTTTAAAATCTAAAAAACTAAAAATAATCTAATTCTAGAACTTAAGATCCTAAAAAAATAAAAAGAACCTTTTTTTTTATTAAAGCCTTTTATGAATTTTTTGATTTTTTATATTTTATACTTTTTATGATTTTAAAATTTTAAATTCAAAATGAAACAAAACTAAAATCTAAATAAAATCTAATCTAAAACTATGAAGGGACTTCTTATATTTTTTAAATTCTAAAATTTAAAAATCAGAATAAAGCTAAAATTTATTCGAGACTATATAAAATAAAATCTAAATCTAAAACTAAGATCTAACTTAAAAAAAAAGTCTAATCTAATTTTGATTGAAATGAAACAGAACTTTTATAAAATCCTAAACTTAAAAAAAAAAAAAAATCAATTCTAATTTAAAAATTAAATGAAAACACAAGAGCTTACCCTAACGCATACATACAAACTTAAAAGAAAATCGAAACTTCTGTTCTAGTGTATTTTTTCTGCAATTACGCATGAGGAATTTGATGGCGGAAGAGAGTAGAATGAAAAGGTGCTGCATAGGGAGAAGGAGGGAGACCTGTTGCAGGTTGAAAATGGGTAGAAGTATAGCAGCACGCAGATAGACGGATAGGCAGGGATGAAAATATGGCTGTGCAGATTTAGATAGTTGCTAAAGGTTGCGTGCAAATATGCATTGAACTGAGGCAGCTGCTCGCCATCCAAGTTTCCCCCACCACTCCCCATGCAGTTCCCTTGTACCTTCACTCACTACTGTACAAGGGAACTGATATAGACTGCGGAATTGATTACTGCAGATAGCTGTGATGAGAGATGGCAACGCGCTGGAGGACAACGCAGGCACGGTGTGGCGATGGCTGCGTGAAGGATGGCAGCGTAACCCGTAATGGATAAAAAAAAATTGCGTAAAATGGACAGTAGAACACTGCGTGAAGGATCAGTTGGGAAGGCCGCAGAAATTGACAACCACAAGCAACGTATGAAGCATGGATGGGGAAGAAAAATTCAGATTTCAAATGTAGGTTGAAGACTACGCGGGATAATGAGGAGATGGATGCAGCAACAGGGGAAGAATGGTTGCGGTTTGAAGCAATTGAAAAAAAATGTTGCTGCAAGGAAGTATGGCAGCAAGAAGGACGCCAATCTGGAGGTTTGGACAGCAAGCACCTTAAAAAAAATTCAAAATTTTCAGTGAAAATGAAAACCCTAGTTAGCAGTAGAAAGATGGACCAGAAAACCCTCCAAATTCTCCAGTAAATTTTAAATCACCTTGCTTCAGATTTGTCTAATGAAAACCCCAAAAAAAATTCAAGATTTGTACCTGCAACCTGCAAAAACCGAAAACCCAGAAGTAAAATGTGCTAGAAACAAAATTGAAAACCCTAAAACCAGCTAAAAATTTACAATATTTACAAATTTTCAACTCTTAAGTAGCCAGATTTATCAATAATCCACAGTAATATTTTCAGAATTTAAATTTAATGTCAAATGCTTCAGAAAACCCTTCATGCATTCATAAAAAAAAAATAAAATGATAAGCCCGGGATTAAAACTGGCTAGGCTCTTTCAGAAAACACAATCCGGGAGTTGGCTGGTTCAGCCGAGAACTTCCCCGAACGCCCGGTAATCTAAAAAAAAGGGATTTCTTGCACAACTTAAAATCAACCATTAACATAGAGGGAGAAAACAATAGTGAAATCCAGATCAAATGGAGATACCTGCCATTATATTTCAGAATTTAAACTATCATTCAAACCCCAGAGATCAGACAAGATACCTGTGCTTAAATCAGTATTCATCAAGCTACTATCAATGGCTGAAAATAAAATTATGTAGAAAAATAAATCATCTTACAGCACTTCCAGAAGAGTAGCACCAGCAAGATTTTTAACCCCAAAGTCTTTCTTTATTGCACAAAAAATGACTACAAGAGAGCTTTCTTTAGCACCAGACTCTCCGATCCAATCTGATCTCAAATGACCCCTAACACCCTATTTAAAGGAAAAATTCCCAATAGCTAGTTCGAATGATCCATGTCAAACTAATCTCGACCGTCGATGAGGATCAAAATCCCTTTTAATCTCATCCGTCGAAATTTTAAATGCATTTTAATATATTAAAAATTTAAAACTTTGCATTTATTTTCTCAAAACTTTGACTTATTAGTATTTTATTATTTTATTTTATTTTTCAATTTTTATTTATTTATTTATTTATTTTAATTTTTAATTTTTTAGTTATTATTTTATTTATTTATTTATTTATTTTTATTATTTATATCTTCTATTTATTTATTTATTTATTATCCTCGAACTTCATCTTTGGAAAAATAACTTAGGTCCTAGGACTTAGGACTTATGAGGGGATAAAACATTTTCTAACCCTCAAGACACTTTACATCATGACTTTTACAATTTTACATCTCAAGGGGAAAACCCATTTGACATAGACCCTCATAGACCACCCAGTTCTGTGACACAACTATAATCTAGGAAATCAAGCAATTTGTAATAACCTAACCAAATAGTTAGAGTTATTTCCAAATTACTTTTACATAGACTCGACTAAGTACACTGGGAATCCCATAAGATTCTAATGACAAAATTCATTCCAGCTTTGGGGTTAGGCTGAAGGAAAACTCTGCTGATCATGGATCGGTGAGACAAAAAACCTTCCAGAACGTAGATCATCACTAGAAAATTAGGTTTGCCTAGGCAGTTTACATACATGACTCAGATCTGCTAATATTATTTACAATTTACACATGCAGACTGGGTTTACAACATAACATGATCGCGCTGATGATGACAATCGAATGGCACGGACACGTCGATACAGCGTTGTCCCTTTTTGCGAAAAAGGGGGCATACTGCTATGGGTAGTTGACATGTAGTGGTCAACATCTGGCTCTACTTGGGGACATGTTGCTGCACTGTAGGAATGTGAGAATCCAGAATCTGCATCCATGCAACACACAACAAAACATAAGTAGCGTCCATTCAAAAATTATCATATAACATTAAGCACAGGAAAGATATAAGCTCTTCATTTATTAACTAGTCTAACAACATGAAAAGTAAATCTAATCCTAAAACAGAAATGAAAATGCTGAAAAAACAAGGAGTAGGGTTAGAAATACAGAGGATGCCCCATGGCATCAGATGTGTTCAATATAGTGTATACTAAGCATTTGCCTACTTTCAGGAAAATCTGTCTGTTGCTTGTCGGATGTGCCATGTCCAATTCTGCATATGGTAGGACTTTTTCCTATCCGAAAATCAAGTTGCACGCGGCCGTCTGATGCATCAAATCTTCTTCTCGATTTTTTTTTCTTGCGCTTTTTCTTCGTGGCAGACTGTATCACTGATGACGTGGAACTTTCTGCTTCAAAGCTCTCAGATGAAGTATGTAAGATATGCATGGCATGTCTTTCTTCATTCTGCATCTGCCCTGCCAAGGATGATGGATCAATCTCACAGGTGCCATGAGTTATAACGTAATCTTCTATGACTAGTGGATTAACCGTGTGAGCATCAACCTTATTATTAACTTCCCTTTTATCCAGGTCACCTTCAATTATCCACTTTTCAATGGAACAAAGGACCTCATAATAAGATGGAGCTTGTTGCAACAGATAAGGAGGCTCCTGATCTATTGACGTTCCCTGGTTTCTTTCATCCTTTGACAGTTGTTGAAATTTCTGAACCTGTATTTTAATGGCATCTATCTAATTAGAGTGTTCAACCTTTATAGCACTGATTTCCCTGGCATGGTCTTCTTCCATGGTCAATAACTTATTTTGCATGAAATTAATTTCCCTATCATGATTAGCTTTCATGGTCGTCATATTTTCCTATAAACCTGATAACTTGCTTTGCATAAAACTAATTTTTGTGTCATGATTAGTTTTCATGGCCTCAATTTCCTTAGCGTGCTGATTTTGCATGATCTCCATCTCCTTATTACGTTTTTCCAGGTGGGTGCATAAAGTTCTCACATCATTGGCGTAATTAGTTTGATTGATCTCCATATTTTTTACCAGCCGCATTAGTTCTTGTATAATTTGCTTCTGATCTTCCTTTTCATTGTCGACACTGATTTTATAATTTGTCCCTGCTTTTCTACTATCATGGATTTGATCTGCAATGGTATGGTGGATGGCACATTCTGATATGAAGAATTGTCTTGAAATCTTTCATCGACAGCTGGACCTTTTATAAGATTACTTTCATTCTGTTGCACAATTTTAGGGGCACAAGGCGAGCTATCTGGATCACCATATCTATCTTTAAAAGCATTGACAATGTCTTGTAAAGAAGTGAAAGAATCTTCAGGACAACTACTAAACCAATTCAAAGCATCATCCTCTAAAGAAAGAACAAATAGACGCATTTAGACATCTTCATGATTATACTGAGGAGATCTACAATACATGATCATTATACGAGTAAACCCGCCTATATGCTTTTTAATAGCGACTGAATCACCACCCGAGAACACAGGTAATTTAGAAATGGCCACTTCTGGAACATTATGGCAAACATTAGTAAAATGACATGGTTTAAACGAATAATCCATGATGAATAACGAGGGACCAAATGGATGATAGAAAGGGATCTTTGCTCAAAAGTGGAGTCACCACTTGAACAATGAATCTAATCATAAGATCCAAAAAGCAACCAACAAGCAGATATGAGGGAGGCTTCTTGTCTGGGAAAAAATAAAAGAAATGGAGTCGCCACCCAAACAAGAAACGAATTGAAGAGTAATTGTTGATATGACGAGAGATAAGGCGATGAAAAGATCCAATTGATGACAAAAAATGTTGGTCGTTTGACAGGCTAATGAATGGCGGAAAGGATGAAATGATGCCAAAAAATGTTGACCTTGCTGGCTCAAATGAAAAGATTCCAGATTCTAAATGAGAGAGAAGAATGAAGATGAAATGCGTTGAAACGGCAAGGACAGAAAAACTATATCCCCGACAACGGCGCCAAAAAATGTTGTTGCACAGATTGTCTGGGCAACACGCCAACGCTCAGACCGGGGGCTGTCACCTGATCCCCGATCCCTCCATTTAAGCCGTCTCCCGAGGCTAAGGGGGGTAGACCCTATGGGATAAAAGAAGACCAACTGTGGACTAGTTGGGTTGGGAGACACAGCAAGGCAATTTAGCACTTGGTTGATTTAGAAATTAATGTACCAGTGCCTTATGGAGTTAATGATTAAATGATTATTTATTAAATGTTGCAAAAGTATAAACCATGTAAAACAATCATTTATCATCAAATAACCCAAGCAAAGATTAATTTTGTCAAATGCGAGATAATCAATAAATGCACAATGCTTTAACCATGATCCAGCAATTAAAATTTAAAAGGTTAAATGCTTTAAGCAACCACGAAATTTAAATGCTGACCAGATTTCAAATAGTTAATCTCCAGATAATAAACATTTTAAGCACATTTAACTATAGAAAAGTGGAACATAGATACCACGAAAGACACCAAAAATATTTTCAATTTTTAGTTAATTTTTTCAAATTTTTTATTTTTTTTATTTTTACATATTTTTATTTTTTTATAAAATTTTAAATCAAAATAAAACAAAACTAAAATCCTAAATAAAAATAAAATCTAATCTAAACTAAAGTCTAATCTAAAATCTAAAAAGAACTTTTAGATGCTTTTTTTATACTTTTATTATTTTTATATTTTTTGAAATTATTTTTAAAGTCAAAATTAACAAAATTAAATCTAAGGTAAATGACAATGAAATTTTAAAAGGGACGCACTAAATATATACAAATGAACTGAAATTAAAAAATAATTAAATTCTAAACTATAGGAAAAGTAAAATGGAATCTAATTAACTTTAGAATCTAAAAACTAAAAATAATCTAATTCTAGAACTTAAGATCCTAAAAAGATAAAAAAATAAAAATGAAAAGGAACTTTTTTTTTAATTAAAGCCTTTTACGAATTTTTTGATTTTTTATATTTTATATTTTTTATGATTTTAAAATTTTAAATTCAAAATGAAACAAAACTAAAATCTAAATAAAATCTAATCTAAAACTATGAAGGGACTTTTTATATTTTTTAAATTCTAAAATTTAAAAATCAGAATAAAGCTAAAATTTATTCTAGACTATATAAAATAAAATCTAAATCTAAAACTAAGATCTAACTTGAAAAAAAAAAAAAAAAGTCTAATCTAATTTTGATTGAAATGAAACAAAACTTTTATAAAATCCTAAACTTAAAAAAAAAAAAACAAAAAAAACGAAATCAATTCTAATTAAAAATTAAATGAAAACACAAGAGCTTACCCTAACGCATACATACAAACTTAAAAGAAAATCGAAATTTATGTTCTGGTGTATTTTTTCTGCAGGTATGCGTGAGGAATTTGACGGCCGCAGAGAGTAGAATGAAAAGGTGCTACGTAGGGAGAAGGAGGGAGACCTGTTGCAGGTCGAAAATGGGTAGAAGTATAGCAGCACACAGATAGAGGATAGGTAGGGATGAAAATATGGCTACGCAGATTTAGATAGCTACTAAAGGTTGCATGCAGATATGCGTTGAACTGAGGTAGCCGCATGGAGGAAGAAGATTGAGCTGTGGAAGAAAGAATACCAACGTGCAGGTACAGCAGTGAGTGAAGGCACGAGGGAACTACGTGGGGAGTGGTGGGGGAAACATGGATGGCGAGATATAGACTGCGGAATTGATTACTGTAGATAGTTGTGATGAGAGATGGCAACGCGTTGGAGGACAACACAGGGACGGCGTGGCAATGTCTGCGTGAAGGATGGCAGCGTAACCCGGTAATGGATAAAAATTTTTTTGCGTAAAATGGACAGTAGAACACTACGTGAAGGATCAATTGGGAAGGCCACAGAAATTGACAGCCATGGGAAACATATGAAGCATGGATGGGGAAGAAAAATTCAGATTTCAAATGTAGGTTGAAGACTGCGTGGGATAATGAGGAGATGCATGCAGCAACAGGGGAAGAATGGTTGCGGTTTGAAGCAATTGAAAAAAAATGCTGCTGCAAGGAAGTATGGCAGCAAGAAGGACGCCAATCTGGAGATTTGGACAGCATGCACCTTAAAAAAACATTCGAAATTTTTCAGTGAAAATGAAAACCCTAGGTAGCAGTAGAAAGATGGACCAGAAAACCCTCCAAATTCTCCAGTAAATTTTAAATCACCCTACTTCACATTTGTCTAATGAAAACCCCGAAAAATTTTCAAGATTTGTACCTGTAACCTGCAAAAACCGAAAACCCAGAAGTAAAATGTGCCAAAAACAAAACTGAAAACCCTAAAACCAGCTAATATTTACAGATTTTCGACTCTTAAGTAGCCAGATTTATTAATAATCCACAGTAATATTTTCAGAATTTAAATTTAATGTGAGATGCTTCAGAAAACCCTTCATGCATTCATAAAAAAAAAATTAAATGACAAGCCCGGGATTAAAACTGGCTGGGCTCTTTCAGAAAACACAATCCGGGAGTTGGCTGGTTCAGCCGAGAACTTCCCCGAATGCCCGGTAATGTAAAAAAAAGGGATTTCCTGCACAACTTAAAATCATCCATTAACATAGAGGTAGAAAACAATAGTGAAATCCAGATCAAATGGAGATACATGCCATTATATTTCAGAATCTAAACTATCATTCAAACCCCAGAGATCAGACAAGATACCTGTGCTTAAATCAATCTTCACCAAGCTATTATCAATGGCTTAAAAATAAAATTATGCAGAAAAATAAATCATCTTACAGCACTTCCAGAATAGTAACACTAGCAAGATTTTTAACCCCAAAGTCTTTCTTTATTGCACAAAAAATTACTACAAGAGAGCTTTTTTTAGCACCAGACTCTCCGATCCAATCTGATCTCAAATGACCCCTAACACTCTATTTAAAGAAAAAATTCCCAACGGCTAGTTCGAGTGATCCACGTCAAACTAATCTCGACCGTTGATGAGGATCAAAATCCCTTTTAATCTCATCCGTCGAAATTTTAAATGCATTTTAATATATTAAAAATTTAAAACTTTGCATTTATTTTCTCAAAACTTTGACTTATTATTATTTTATTATTTTATTTTATATTTCAATTTTTATTTATTTTTTAATTTATTTATTTATTTTAATTTTTTATTTTTTTAGTTATTCTTTAATTTTTTAATTTTTTTATCTTTATTTTATTTTATTTTTTATTATTTATATCTTTTGTTTTTTATTTTTTATTTTTATTTTTTGGATCCTCGAACTTAGCCTTTGGAAAAATCACTGAGGACCTAGGACTTAGGACTTATGAGGGGATAAAACATTTTCTAACCCTCAAGACACTTTACATCATGACTTTTACAATTTTACATCTCAAGGGGGAAAACCCATTTGACATAGACCCTCATAGACCACCCAGTTCTGTGACACAACTATAATCTAGCAGATCAAGCAATTTGTAATAACCTAACCAAATAGTTAGAGTTATTTCCAAATTACTTTTACATAGACACGACTAAATACACTAGGAATCCCCTAAGATTCTAATGACAAAATTCATTCCGGCTTTGGGGTTAGGCTGAAGGAAAACTCTACCGATCATGGATCGGTGAGACAAAAAACCTTCCGGAACGTAGATCATCACTAGAAAATTAGGTTTGCCTAGACAGTTTACATATATGACTCAGATCTGCTAAGATTATTTACAATTTACACATGCAGACTCGGTTTACAACATAACATGATTGGGCTGATGATGACAGTCGAATGGCACGAACACGTCGATCCAGCGTTGCCCCTTTTTGCGAAAAAGGGGGCGTACTGCTATGGGTAGTTGACACGTAGTGGTCAACATCTGGCTCTACTTGGGGACACGTTGCTGCACTGTAGGAATGTGAGAATCCAGAATCTTCATCCATGCAACACACAACAAAACATAAGTAGCATCCATTCAAAAATCATCATATAACATTAAGCACAGGAAAGATATAAGCTCTTCATTTATTAACTTGTCTAAAAACATGAAAGGTAAATCTAATCCTAAAATAGAAATGAAAATGCTGAAAAAACAAGGAGTAGGGTTAGAAATACAGAGGATGCCCCATGGCATCAGATGTGTTCAATATAATGTATACTGAGCATTTCCCTGCTTTCAGGCAAATCTGTCAGTTGCTTGTCGGATGTGCCATGTCCAATTCTGCATATGGTAGGACTTTTTCCTATCCGAAAATCAAGTTGCTCGTGGCCATCTGATGCATCAAATCTTCTTCTCGATTTCTTTTTCTTGCGCTTTTTCTTCGTGGCAGACTATATCACTGATGACATGGAACTTTCTGCTTCAAAGCTCTCAGATGAAGTATGTAAGATATGCGTGACATGTCTTTCTTCATTTTGCATCTGCCCTGCCAAGGATGATGGATCAATCTCACAGGTGCCATGAGTTATAACTTGATCTTCTATGACTGGTGGATTAACCGTGTGAGCATCAACCTTATTATTAATTTCCCTTTTATCCAGGTCACCTTCAATTATCCACTTTTCAATGGAACAAAGGACCTCATAATAAGATGGAGCTTGTTGCAACAGATAAGGAGGCTCCTGATCTATTGACGTTCCCTAGTTTCTTTCATCCTCTGACAGCTGTTGAAATTTCTAAACCTGTATTTTAATGGCATCTATCTGACTAGAGTGTTCAACCTTTATAGCATTGATTTCCCTGGCATGGTCTTCTTCCACGGTCAATAACTTATTTTGCATGAAATTAATTTCCCTATCATGATTAGCTTTCATGGTCGTCATATTTTCCCCTAAACCTGATAACTTGCTTTGCATAAAACTAATTTCTGTGTCATGATTAGTTTTCATGGCCTCAATTTCCTTAGCATGTTGATTTTGCATGATCTCCATCTCCTTATTACGTTTTTCCAGGTGGGTGCATAAAGTTCTCACATCATTGGCATAATTAGTTTGATTGATCTCCATATTTTTTACCAGTCGCATTAGTTCTTGTATAATTTGCTTTTGATCTTCCTTTCAATTGTCGACACTGATTTTATAATTTGTCCCTGCTTTTCTACTATCATGGATTTGATCTGCAATGGTACAGGTGGATGGCACATTCTGATATGAAGAATTGTCTTGAAATCTTTCATCGACAGCTGGACCTTTTATAAGATTACTTTCATTTTGTTGCACAATTTTAGGGGCACAAGGCGAGCTATCTGGATCACCATATCTATCTTTAAAAGCATTGACAATGTCTTGTAAAGAAGTGAAAGAATCTTCAGGACAACTATTAAACCAATTCAAAGCATCATCCTGTAAAGAAAGGACAAATAGATGCATTTTGACATCTTCATGATTATACTGAGGAGATCTACAATACATGATCATTATACGAGTAAACCCGCCTAGATGCTTTTTAACAGTGACTGAATCACCACCCGAGAACACAGGTAATTTAGAAATGGCCACTTCCAGAACATCATGGCGAACATTAGTAAAATGACATGGTTTAAACGAATAATCCATGATGAATAACGAGGGACCAAATGGATGACAGAAAGAGATCTCTGCTCAAGAAAATCAAGAGATGAAAAAAGTGGAGTCACCACTTGAACAATGAATCTAATTCTAGGATCCAAAAAGCAACCAACAAGCAAATATGAGGGAGGCTTCTTGTCTGGGAAAAAATAAAAGAAATGGAGTCGTCACCCAAACAAGAAACGAATTGAAGAGTAATTGCTGATATGACGAAAGATAAGGCGATGAAAAGATCCAAATGATGCCAAAAAATGTTGGCCGTTTGACAGGCTAATGAATGGCGGAAAAGATGAGATGATGCCAAAAAATTTTGACCTTGCTGGCTCAAATGAAAATATTCCAGATTCCAGATGAGAGAGAAGAATGAAGATAAAATGTCGTTGAAACGCCAGGGACAGAAAAACTCTATCCCCGGCAACGGTGCCAAAAAATGTTGTTGCACAGATTGTCTGGGCAGCGCGACAATGCTCAGACCGGGGGCTGTCACCTGATCCCCGATCCCTCCGTTTAAGCCATCTCCCGAGGCTAAGCGGGGTAGACCCTATGGGATAAAAGAAGACCAACTGTGGACCAGTTGGGTTGGGAGACACAGCAAGGCAATTTAGCACTTGATTGATTTAGAAATTAATGTACCAGTGCCTTATGGAGTTAATGATTAAATGATTATTTATTAAATGTTGCAAAAGTATAAACCATTTAAAACAACCATTTATCATCAAATAACCCAAGCAAAGATTAATTTTGCCAAATGCGAGATAATCAATAAATGCACAATGCTTTAACCATGTTCCAGCAATTAAAATTTAAAAGGTTAAATGCTTTAAGCAACCTCGAAATTTAAATGCTGACCAAATTTCAAATAGTTAATCTCCAAATAATAAACATTTTAAGCACATTTAACTATAGAAAAGTGGAACATAGATACCACGAAAGACACCAAAAATATTTTCAATTTTTAGTTAATTTTTTCAATTTTTTTTTTTTAATTTTGATATATTTTTATTTTTTATAAAATTTAAATCAAAATAAAATAAAACTAAAATCCTAAATAAAAATAAAATCTAGCCTAAACTAAAGTCTAAGCTAAAATCTAAGAAGAACTTTTAGATGCTTTCTTTATACTTTTATTATTTTTATATTTTTTGAAATTATTGTTAGAGTCAAAATTAACAAAATTAAATCTAAGGTAAATGACGATGAAATTTTAAAAGGGACGCACTAAATATATACAAATGAACTGAAATTAAAAAATAATTAAATTCTAAACTATAGGAAAACTAAAATGGAATCTAATTAACTTTAAAATCTAAAAAGCAAAAAATAATCTAATTCTACAACTTAAGATCCTAAATAAATAAAAAATAAAAATAAAAAGGAACTTTTTTTTTATTAAAGCCTTTTACGAATTTTTTGATTTTTTATATTTTATATTTTTTATGATTTTAAAATTTTAAATTCAAAATGAAACAAAACTAAAATCTAAATAAAATCTAATCTAAAACTATGAAGGGACTTTTTATATTTCTTAAATTCTAAAATTTAAAAATCAGAATAAAGCTAAAATATATTCTAGACTATATAAAATAAAATCTAAATCTAAAACTAAGATCTAACTTAAAAAAAGTCTAATCTAATTTTGATTGAAATTAAACAGAACTTTTATAAAATCCTAAACTTTAAAAAAAAAAACACAAAAAAAACGAAATCAATTCTAATTAAAAGTTAAATGAAAACACAAGTGCTTACCCTAACACATACATACAAACTTAAAAGAAAATCGAAATTTCTGTTCTAGTGTATTTTTTCTGCAGGTACGTGTGAGGAATTTGACGGCGGCGGAGAGTAGAATGAAAAGGTGTTACGTAGGGAGAAGGAGGGAGACCTATTGTAGGTCGAAAATGGGTAGAAGTATAGCAGCACGCAGATAGACGGATAGGTAGGGATGAAAATATGGCTATGCAGATTTAGATAGCTGCTAAAGGTTGCGTGCAGATATGCGTTGAACTGAGGCAGCCGCGTGGAGGAAGAAGATTGAGCTGTGGAAGAAAGAATACCAGCGTGCAGGTACAGCAGTGAGTGAAGGTACGAGGGAACTGCGTGGGGAGTGGTGGGGGAAACTCGGATGGCGAGATATAGATAGCTGCTAAAGGTTGCGTGCAGATATGCGTTGAACTGAGGCAGCCGCGTGGAGGAAGAAGATTGAGCTGTGGAAGAAAGAATACCAGCGTGCAGGTACAGCAGTGAGTGAAGGTACGAGGGAACTGCGTGGGGAGTGGTGGGGGAAACTCGGATGGCGAGATATAGACTGCGGAATTGATTACTGCAGATAGCTGTGATGAGAGATGGCAACGCGCTGGAGGACAACACAGGCACAGCGTGGCAATGGCTGCGTGAAGGATGGCAGCGTAACCCGGTAATGGATAAAAAATATTTGCGTAAAATGGACGCCAGAACACTGCGTGAAGGATCAGTTGGGAAGGCCGCAGAAATTGATAGCCACAGGCAACGTATGAAGCATGGATGGGGAAAAAAATTCAGATTTCAAATGTAGGTTGAAGACTGCGCGGGATAATGAGGAGATGGACACAGCAACAAGGGGGAGAATGGTTGCGGTTTGAAGCAATTGAAAAAAATGCTGCTGCAAGGAAGTATGGCAGCAAGAAGGACGCCAATATGGAGGTTTGGACAACATGCGCCTTAAAAAAAATTCGAAATTTTTCAGTGAAAATGAAAACCCCAAGTAGCAGTGGAAAGATGGACCCTAAAACCCTCCAAATTCTCCAATAAATTTTAAATCACCCTGCTTCAGATTTGTCTAATGAAAACCCCGAAAAATTTTCAAGATTTGTACCTGCAACCTGCAAAAACTGAAAACCCAAAAGTAAAATGTGCCAGAAACAAAACTGAAAACCCTAAAACCAGCTAAAAATTTACAATATTTACAGATTTTCGACTCTTAAGTAGCCAAATTTATCAATAATCCACAGTAGTATTTTCAGAATTTAAATTTAATTTGAGATGCTTCAGAAAACCTTTCATGCATTCATAAAAAAATAAAATAAATGATAAGCCCGGGATTAAAACTGGCTGGGCTCTTTCAAAAAACACAATCTGAGAGTTGGCTAGTTCAGCCGAGAACTTTCCCGAACGCCCGGTAATCTAAAAAAAAAAGATTTCCTGCACAACTTAAAATCAACCATTAACATAGAGGGAGAAAACAATAGTGAAATCCATATCAAATGGAGATACTTGCCATTATATTTTAGAATCTAAACTATCATTCAAACCCCAGAGATCAGACAAGATACCTGTGCTTAAATCAATCTTCATCAAGTTATTATCAATGGCTGAAAATAAAATTATGCTGAAAAATAAATCATCTTACAGCACTTCCAAAAGAGTAACACCAGCAAGATTTTTAACCCCGAAGTCTTTCTTTATTGCACAAAAAATGACTACAAGAGAGCTTTCTTTAGCACCAAACTCTCTGATCCAATCTGATCTCAAATGACCCCTAACACCCTATTTAAAGGAAAAATTCCCAACGGCTAGTTCGAGTGATCCATGTCAAACTAATCTCGACCGTCGATGAGGATCAAAATCCCTTTTAATCTCATCCGTCGAAATTTTAAATGCATTTTAATATATTAAAAACTAAGTCACCTGACACGGGGATTCGGGATTCGTAGGATTCGGTATTCGTGGTGTCGGATTCGGATACGTTGACCCCTAGAACAGGACATGTAGGATTCGTTATATATATATTTAAAATATATATATATATATATATATATATATATATTAAAAATTAGATATTTCTTACACATTTTAATTAATGATACAAATTTATTGATTTCAAACATACATCTTCATCTATAGCATGCATAGTACATACAACAAATACATGTCAGTGGTACTGGTCACATAAATCATGATTCATAATTCATAACTGAAAGACAACTTACGAAGGATTAGTTACTAACTACATGTTCCTGTGCACTGTAATATGCATACGTAAGCTTGCAATGACCTCTATAACACATGGCAATCTACCTGGTAATTAGGCCTGACTTCTTACGTGTAATGTACAGGAAACAGGGGTTAATCTTCCAGAATTTCACACAGGTCTACCTACGGATCGTTCCCATGGTTTAGATAGTTACTGGAGGAGTCTTAATACTCCCAGATCATTTAGTACAGTAGAAACTAAGGCAATCAAGGAACAATATCCCATCATTCCCATGCGATATATATATATATATATATATATATATATATATATAAAGAGACATACATCTTCCTATGACTGGTTCAACAGAGTTGTCTTTAAATTTGTGGGCTATGGTCACAGCCGTGATGTTGAGAGGAACCTAGGTTGTTCACATAAATTGCTCACATAGCTACGCATATGTATGTTTCAGGGTTTAAGCTCACATGCCTATAACTATTTTCTTTCATTGCACAAGGATCGATATATGTAAATGCAGTCAATTCATTCCTGAACAACATCCCAACCCAACATTTTTTCTTAAGACCGATCGGTCATCTTGTTGATTTATTTACATAGTGTTGAGTATCTTATGTTCAAGCAACTCATCAAACATGAGTTCCAAATATGTGTGGCTGTAATGACCAAATGCGGCCTTTTCATACCCGCGCAGGTCACTTTTCTGCCTAACGAGTCTTGGAAAACAGGACATGATTTCGAAAATTGTGACATGCTGCTGAAAATCGTGACACGTTGGGGGATTCGACGTGTCATGTTTTTTGGACACAATTTTTGAGCGAATCGTGTCTGACACGACGGATTCGGATTCGTGGACCCTATAGAACGAATCCGGTTACTTAGATTAAAAATTTAAAACTTTGCATTTATTATCTCAAAACTTTGACTTATTATTATTTTATTATTTATTTTATTTTTCAATTTTTATTTATTTTTTAATTAATTAATTTATTTATTTATTTTAATTTTTAATTTTTTTAGTTATTTTTTAATTTTTTAATTTTTTAATTTTCTTTTTATTTTATTTTTTATTATTTATATCTTTTATTTTTTATTTTTATTTTTTTATTTTTTGGATCCTCGAACTTAGCCTTTGGAAAAATCACCTAGGACCTAGGACTTAGGACTTATGAGGGGATAAAACATTTTCTAACCCTCAAGACACTTTACATCATGACTTTTACAATTTTACATCTCAAGGGGGAAAACCCATTTGACATAGACCCTCATAGACCACCCAATTCTGCGACACAACTATAATCTAGTAGATCAAGCAATTTGTAATAACCTAACCAAATAGTTAGAGTTATTTCCAAATTACTTTTACATAGACTCGACTAAGTACACTAGGAACCCCCTAAGATTCTAATGACAAAATTCATTCCGGCTTTGGGGTTAGGCTGAAGAAAAACTCTGCCGATCATGGATCGGTGAGACAAAAAACCTTCCGGAACGTAGATCATCACTAGAAAATTAGGTTTGCCTAGACAGTTTACATACATGACTCAGATCTGCTAAGATTATTTACAATTTACACATGCAGACTGAGTTTACAACGTAACATGATCGCGCTGATGATGACAGTCGAATGGCACGGACACGTCGACCCAGCGTTGTCCCTTTTTGCGAAAAAGGGGGCGTACTGCTATGGGTAGTTGACACGTAGTGGTCAACAGACCCAATGTGGGAAAACCGATGTAGCAGCTGAGGGTTTTATTATTATGCAGTAGTTTCTGAGTACAAATCGTTAGATGCCCAAATTGGCAATCTGATACAAAGAAATGTTGACAAGGAGATAGTGAGAAAAATTTCACACTGTCACCGGCGATCTGAATTTGACTCAGGCTCTGGATGGCTGGCCCTACGCTGCCTCTATGTAGCCTCTACGCTAGCCTACGCAGATCTACGTCACAGTCTCTGGGCTCTGCATCACCTCCTCCTCTGATCTCCTGCTGGTTGGAACTTCGATCCTCTGGCCCTCCGGTCTCACACCCCGGCTTCTAGCTCTGGAATTCAACTTTCCCAGTTGGATCGCGGACTTCCTTTGAAGCCCTGTGCTGCCTCTGCATGGCACTGCGCTGCTTCTCTGAACCTTCTCTATCTTCTCTCCCTTGCTCTCCCCGGATCTAGAAAACTCTCCTCCGGTCTACTATCCGTGCCCCTCTCTCACTGCTTCAACTTTACTAAGTCACTTTCGGCAACTCACAGCTGCTACTCAAGAAATCGACTTCCCAGGAAAATTGAACTGCACAAGTGTGTTCTCCAAGTGCCCATCGAATTCCTCCTTATAATCTCTCATTGGAGCACCAACAGCCAAGATTAAAACATAATCAAGAGCTAAGATTAACTGGGAGTTGATCCTCGTCTTCTTCTAAAAGATTCACACCTGATTTAATTAATACTCTTTAATTAACCAATTTCCTAAGTTTAGACTTAGGGAACCATTTAAAAAAGCTAATTATTTTAATTAAATCATCTCTAGGTAGAATTTTCCCAAACGATTTCTGGGTATTGGAGAATGCATGTGTCTTAGCCTCTCTGCAAAATATCGAAGCAAGAGCACATCCGATGCTACAGAAATCAACACCCCTAAGCCCCCCTTGTCTTTCCCCTCTTCTCATAGCTCTCCATTCTTTGTGCTTCCACTTCTGCAGCATGTGATGTATTGTATTAACATGTAATGTTCCTTTACGAATTATATTTGCCAACTTATAGTCATTCATGGTGTCCACATTTGCATTGATGGTCCGGGGATCAAATCTGAGTTATTACACTAGTCCATCAAATGCTCCATCAGTATCAGCTGGGAAACCTGTGATATGTGTGATGAAAACATGTGTTGTAATGAAAATCATGAATGCAGACCTACAAAATGAGAGGTAACAATGATAATAACTCTTCTTGTGCCAGCTCTGTCTGCAACTAAACTGTATCACTGTAATTGGTTATTGAAGATAATGCTCATACAACAGACTTGTAAACATGCCTCCATCTTGGTAGCAGCCAATTTCTCTGTTTCTCCTTGTCTTCTTTTTTATCATGAGATTCACAAGTGATTGCAGAAATACGGATAATGGCAGCACTTCATAACAGAGAAACGTGAAAACAGAGAAATGTGAAATGGTATTTAGAGGAGTTGTTCAACTGTAAGTTAAATATCTGATCTGGTTTGTAAATTTCTGTCCACATTTGTTTCATACATTTCACTGTCATCTTAATTCAGGTTGAATCTTCTTTAAAGGTGAAGCCTCCTGGATGGTTTCTTTTAGTACTCAATTTTTTGCAGTTCACTAAGCATATTCTTTTGACCCTAAGATCCATTTCTCCTGGGGGATATTACCTCATAATGTCTCTATCTCCTGCAAGAAAGCATGGAAAGAGGAAATGGGAAATTGCTTTTGTCACTGATTTTGAAGTTTGAACATGTCAAATCTTTAAAAAAAATGCAATGTAAGAGGCAATTCAGAATTTCATCATCTTCAATTATTACACTCTAACTGATATTTCTTAACAGATAGGAAAGGTCCCAGTTTCTGAAGTTTGTGCATCTTGGAATGGTGGAGGCAAAGGCTTGGAATTGCTGACTGTATTTCCTCATTCAAGTCTTAAAGCAGCTCGACAGCTTATGGCTGTTCGTGATTTACGTCAACTCCCTGTCGTGGCAGAAGCTGCTAGTCAAGTGAACCAAATGGGACCATTGGTAGGACTATTAGACAGAGAATGCATCAATCTTGCTTGCAGGTGGATTTTCTTTCTAGTTTTTGAGATTATTGGTTTTTGAAATAGTAAATGGAATGGTCATGAGTAGCTTTTCTCCATAATGCTGTCTAGATGTCTCTGATATTTTCTGAAGCTATAAAAGGGTTTTAGTACAAGAAAGGTTTCATTTTGGAAGCAGGGATTTCTGCTGCAGAATATGGCACTGCTCACACATACTATATGTGAAAATTGAGAAGAATAATGATATGTCTACTTAATACCTCATCTGAATTATCTGATTTGTATATTTTATCGATTCACATTTTATGATTTTATCAAGAGCTAAAGCCTTTCAGCTTCTTTGTTCATCATTTTTCTTTTTTGAAAAAAATGCATATTATATTTCAATTTTCATTAATGCACAAAATGTCATACATCATAATTTTACATTACTAGATCGTATCATACATGCGAGCATCCCCTCCCAACAAAGGTGAGAAGGGAAACATGTTTGCTTTGCTACCCACGATGAGAGAGTCCATCTGTTTTATAAAAATGTCTATCTTAGCATGATACTGAATTGCCAAATCTAAATTATAAACTAACAATTCACTCAAGCGAATCATACACGCAACTCCAGTAAAGGTTTCCTAGAAATGCCTTTTCCAATAGGAGATTCCTCTTAATTGTATGGTGTCCCATATACCTTTTCTTGCTTATTTGATCATATACTTGTTGATCTGATAATGAGATCTTAGACAATTATTAAGGTATTACAGACTCGTGCATGGATATGCCTATGTTAATCTGTGCAATGGATCGATAAGATTGCGAAATACATAGACAATGAAGCAGTTAAAGAAACATAATAGACAACACACATAAACACAGCAAGTTTAATATGGAGTTCACCCAAAACTCCTGGGCTACATCTCCTGGTCCAGCCTTCAGTGGTGGCCTCTCTATTATGTCTTCAGAAGCAGAGTTTTACAAAAGTATGAGCTCAATTTGAGTCTCAACACACAACAGATACAACAACAAGAGTTTTGCTTGAACCCCTCAAGCCTCTCTGAGTACACAGACTCTCTCTATCACTCTCTGTCTCTGTCTTTGCTCTGTCTCAGCATTGCCTGCCTCTATTTGTTCTCTGTCTGTGGCTTTAAAGCCAATCGGTGCTGTCTGTTCATTTCACCTTCTCGGGCTCTCTGGCTTCCCGACCTCTGTCCGCTCAGATCCCCCTCTGAGCGTTAGCAATCATTGCTAAATGCTTTCAGGGATGGTGGCCACCTGTTCTATAACGGAATGGGTCATCGAGCCTTTGAAATCCTCGAAAATAGCGTTCTCTGTGTTCACAGAGAAATACATTAAAAATTGTGAAAAATCGCCAAACTTCCGTTTTTTAGATTTGAAATGTTATCAATTCCGCTTTATAACTCCTATCGAGTCGGCCTGTATATCGACATCGCATCTCCACCGTTGATCTGGGAGATCCAGATCCAACGGCTGTGGTTCATTTCGGGTGGCTCTTTCATACGAAGGTTAACCGCCCGATAAGGGTGGTTTTCTCTCTCCTTAGTCTGGACATGTGGCAGCCAACGTATGGGCTCGGGCAGAGCCCGATCAAAACCACTATCGCCCACGGCTCGCCCGAAATCCCGCTTGTTTCTTGATTTCCCTTTTTATTTAAAAATACATTAAACATGAAAATCCTGCTTATATCGGACTTGAAATAATATACAATAGCATTGATAAACCCTTTTGGGTCCGGTTTCATGGCATCGGCGCTTTATCCCTTGTATTTCGTTTATTTAACGAAAAATGCAAATACAAAGGGAAACCCTGTTTTCCGGATCTCAAATCATATCAAACATCGTTTATAATGTTATCGAGTCCGGCTATCACGAGTTATGTTATATCGGCCTCACTTCATTGTAATATTTCGATGCGATGTTGCGATGCGACTTGTCACAATCGCATGTCGCATGAGCCTCGGACCATTGTAAGTGCTTCCGCTGTAATTTGCCGATGCGATATGGCGGGTTAACGTGGGTCGTCGATCTACGCACTTGATCGACGGTCCTCGTTGACCCCGCTGATCGCTATCGCAACATTTATGTGACCACCTCCGATAGCCTCCGCCGATTTGCGATATGCCGATCGGATCTAGACCGTTGATCGGCCAAATCTGACGGCTTCTGTGCATTGTTCCTTTTGACTGCCGATAAGCCTGTTTTCACTGTTTTCTTCATATTTTTGCCTCTTGATAGTGTAATCCAATATTTCTAAACTTCTTCTTTTGCGATTGTTTTGATTTCTGAAGACTTAGAGGTTTTCTTGGATCCCTTTTGGATCACGCCTTCCCACTAAAAAGGCTTTTGGACCACCAAAAGTTGGTTTTTAAGCATCAATCAAGTGAGGATATAGCTTCCTCACTTGTCCAATCTCTATCCATCTTGTAATGCTTGGATTTGAACCTTTGAGTCCAATTCTAAGGTACTCAACATCCCCTCTATGCGTAGTTCTCACCTTCCTATCCAGAACTGTATCTTCCTGCAACTCATTGAGATATTCAAGCAACAGAGCATCAATAGAATGTAACTGACTTTGCTCTTCGGGATCTTCAATCAATGAAGGTTCAAATAGTCTCAAGTTCTTTGCATTAACTACTGAATAGATGTGCATGTAAGCTGGCAAATCAAGGCAAAAAGTATTCTCACCAATTTTCTCAAGTATCTTGAAAGGCCCATACCTTATTGGCTTCAGCTTCTTATCTTCACCTTGCATTCTGTCTTTGTTGATGTACAGCCAGACTTGATCACCAACTTGGAAGCAATGCTCAATTCGATTTTATCATGCCTTGCCTTGTACTTGGCCTGGCTCTGTTCCAGTTGTTCCTGCACTGCCTGGTGAATTTCTTGGATCTGTTCAATGAACTTGTTGCTTTGTCCACATCACTGTGTCCATCAACTATTATGTCTTTACTAAAGAGAAAATCCAAGGGAGACCTTGGTGTAAAACCAAAACAAGTCTCAAAAGGAGATCTCTGTGTAGAAGAATGCTTGGCACGATTGTAAGCATGTTGCACATAACATAAATGTTCATCCCAAAGCTTGGGATGCTTGCTGCAATAACCCTTGAGCAACTGGATCACTGTCCTGTTGACCACCTCTATTTGGCCATCTGTTTGTGGATGAAATGTTGTGCTCTTCTTCAGTCTGGTGTCCATCAATTCCCACAGACTTAACCAAAACTTCCAAACAAATCGGGAATCTCGGTCAGATACAATGGAAGTGGGAACCCAAAATGAACCCAGACACGCTGAAAGAACAACTTAGTTGTTTGTTCAGCTGTAATCTGTTCGTTACAAGGTATTAAAATACACATTTTACTGAACCTATCCACAATAACATATAAATAGTCATGACCTTTTCTAAATTTTGGCAATCCCCCAACAAAGTCCATGGAAAAACTTCCCAAGGACGAGAAGGAACTGGTAGTGGAGTGTACAAGCCTAATTTTCTATTGCTAGGCTTGCTTTTAGCACACATGGTACACCCTTTAATATATCTAGAAACTGTTTCATGCATTCTTGGCCAATAGCAGAATCTTTGCAGTTGTGCAACTGTTTTACTTACACCAAAATGACCTGATATTAGAGAAGTGTGTGCCTCTCGGATTATATTAACTCTTTCAGTTTGAGAAATGCATAACTTTCCCAAATGGTACAAGAGTTGGTCCTTAACATGATAATCCAATTCTTCTACTTGTTTGCCATGAGTTAAAGTTGCATATACATCTTTAAAATCTACATCTTGAGCATATTGTTCAATGTAGCTTTCATGCAATACTAAATTATGCTTAAGTATAGTAGATGCATTTATGATTGGTCTAGACAACATATCTACAACTTTATTGTGTATGCCTTTCTTATATCTAATGACAAGATGAAAATGTTGTAGAAAACCCATCCACCTATAGTGTCTTGATTGCGGCAACTTAGTTTGTGAGTGTAAATATGGAAGTGGTTGATGATTAGTATGTATAACTGTTAGGTAATGTTTCCACTTTTTCACACTCTATACTAATGCATACAATTCTTTATCATATGTGGGATAATTAACTACTGCAGAATTAAATGTCTCAGAATGATAACATATGGGTTTACCATGTTGCATCAACACTGCTCCCATGGCATAGTCACTGGCATCTGTTTCAATCTCAAATGGTCTTTGAAGATCTGGTAATGCTAATATTGGTGTTCTACTAATCTTTTCTTTGAAGGTGTTGAAGGCTTTCTGTTGTTTGCCTCCCCACTGAAACACCTTGTTCAATCCTGTCAAAGCATGTAAGGGAGTTGCAATCAAGGAAATGTTAGCAATAAACTTTCTCCAATATTGTGCTGCTCCTATGAAGCTCCTAACTTCTGTAGCAGATTTGGGTTTAGACCCGTTCACAATGACTTCAACCTTAGAGGGATCTATCTTCAATTCACCACCCCCTACAATATGACCCAAATAATTCAAAGATGTTTTGCCAAATTCACATTTTGATAACTTAACATAGAGATTTTATTTTTTCAAAACATCTAGAGTCTGTTTTACATGCTTCAAATGTTCTTCCCATGTTTTACTGAAAACAAGAATGTCATCTAAATATACAATTACAAAATCATCAATAAAAGGTCGGAGTACATCATTCATAACTCTCATGAAAGTGGAAGGAGCATTAGTTAAGCCAAAAGGCATAACTAGCTATTCATACAGCGCTTGCTTTGTTTTGAAAGCAGTCTTCCATGCATCTTGTTCTGCAACTCTGACCTGATGGTAGCCACTACGCAAGTCCAACTTGGAAAAGTAAACAGCTTCTTTCAACTGATCTAATAGATCATCTATGCGAGGAAGAGGATAACGATTCTTGATCGTTATTTTATTCAGTGCTCTGTAATCAATGCACATCCTCCACGAACCATCTTTCTTTCTCACCAACACGATTGGAGATTTGCATGGTGATGTGCTTGGCCTTATGAACCCTTTCTCGAGCAGCTCCTGTACCTGCTTCTTGATCTCTGCATTCTCTAAAGCGGATAACCTGTACATTCCGATGTTAGGCAATGGAGCATCTTGCTGCAAATGAATATCATGTACAATTTCCCTTTTGGGTGGCAGACCTTTAGGTTCTTGAAATAGGATATCATATTCTGAAACAACGTTTTTTAAATCAGTTTTCTATTTAGCATCACAACCTTCAAATGCATTGGTTTTATCAGGGATCTTTTCCTTTACAACCATTAGTAAAAATTGTTTGCATGAATTTACAATTATTTTCATCTGCCCTGAGTTTATGAGAGTGTAATTATTTTTGCGCTGATGAGCTCTTACAATATATTCTATTCCATTGTTTGTGAGTTGATACTTATTTTCAGTTCTATAGAAAAGGGCTTTTCTATCATACAAGTAAGGAATTCCTAAAACAATACCACATATATCCAAGGGAACTATGTCTAACTCAACCTCATCTACAAATGCTAACCCAAAAGCAAACCTAATTTTACATTGTCTAGTCACTTGTAGCTTTGCTTTATCACATACCCAACCTAATGGATATGGCTTCTTGTGAGGTGTGGTTAGTAGTCCCAACTTCTTTACAATTGCTTCAGAAATCAAGTTTACTTGTGAACCACTATCAAATAAAGTATCAATCTTTTGATGCTTGGAAATAACTCTAATATGAAAAGCTCATGTCTTTTCCTCTCATTTTCTTCATTATCATTAGATTGTGCAGAATTACTAGTAGATGCTTCAGAATTTTTACCTTTTATACCTGTAGCTGTGACTGTTGTTTCATCACTTGAGTCTGACCCCAAATCTTTCTAAATAGCAGCAGCAGTCTTCTTCTTCTTGCCATCGAACTTCTTGGGTTTCAACTCCGGATGCAAAGACCAGCAATGTTCATCATCATGTCCATCCTTCTTGCAGTGAGTGCATGAAGGTTTGTCTTTCTGTACAGCGTTTGCCTTCCTCTCTTTCCATTTCTGCTTCCTCTTTTCCTTATTCTTGCTTGCAGTGGGTTTTGATGATCCCCCAATCTCTGGGTTCACATTCTTGCCTCTAACCTCTAGATGTGTAGCCTAAACGGATACCTCATCTATGCTAGTGGGGTTAAACATGAGAATGGTGTGCCTCAAATAGCTATGCAGACCACCTATATACTTCAGCAAAGTTTCAGGTGAGTCTAGAGAAATGCCTAGAATTAAAGCTCTTTTTCTAAACTCCTGGGTATAGCTTTGTACACTTTGCCCCTTTAATTGGCGAAGAGTTTGACAACTCATCATTGCTTGCTGCATATAAGCTAGTAGATAGAATTGTTTTTTAATAGCAGAAACAAATTCACTCCAGGTAGAAAGAATTTTACCATGCTTCTTCAAATCATCTTGGGTCCTGCCTTCCCACCACACTAGGGCAGTTCCTCCAAGGCGAAGGCTGGCCAGCTGAATCTTTCTCCTTTCTGAATCGATGTTCTGCACCTTGCAATATACATCTATCTGTCTAATCCAGTTATCTAGCTTTTCTGCATTTAATTCTACATCATATATTGGCAAGTCAAATTTTACATCTAATTTAATCAAAGGGCTAGAAGGAGGTGTTGTTAGAGGAGGCGCTCTCCCTTTCCCTTTGCCTTCTTAATGGCCATCTAGAAGAGGTTCCGTTGTTCCTTTGTCTTGTTTGGAGGTTGAAGTATCTTCACCTCGACCTTTCTTAAATTCTTGATACATCTCTTCTACCATGGCTCTCATGGTCATGAAACTGTCCATGAACTGAGGGTCTGATTCTAAGGGAATTTCTTCTGCCATTTTCCTCCTAGGATAGACTCTTCCAATTTCTGGGTTAGTCTCAACCAGTTCTCCTTCTCCTAATTTGAGCTTTGACCTAGTTAACATTCAACAATTTAGCACAAGCTTGTCTAACCTTAGCAAACCTAAAGCTCTGATACCACTTGATCTGATAATGAGATCTTAGACAACTATTAAGGTATTACAGACTCATGTGCATGGATATCCCTATGTTACTTTGTGCAATGGATCGATAAAATTGCAAAATTCATAGACAATGAAGCAGTTAAAGAAACATAATAGACAACACACATAAACACAGCAAGTTTAATATGGAGTTCACCCAAAACTCCTGGGCTACATCTCCTGGTCCAACCTTCAGTGGTGGCCTCCCTATTATGTCTTTAGAAGCAGAGTTTTACAAAAGTATGAGCTCAATTTGAATCTCAACACACAACAAATACAACAGCAAGAGTTTTGCTTGAACCCCTCAAGCCTCTCTGAGTACACAGACTCTCTCTATCACTCTCTGTCTCTGTCTTTGCTTTGTCTCAGCACTGCCTGCCTTTGTTTGTTCTCTGTCTGTGGCTTTAAAGCCAATCGGCATTGTCTGTTCGTTTCACCTTCTCGGGCTCTCTGGCTTCCCGACCTCTGTCCGCTCAGATCCCCCTCTGAGCGTTAGCAATCATTGCTAAACACTTTCAGGGATGGTGGCCACCTGTTCTGTAACGGAATGGGTCATCAGGCCTTTGAAATCCTCGGAAATAACATTCTCTGTGTTCATAGAGAAATACATTAAAAACTGTGAAAAATCACCAAACTTTTGTTTATCGGATTTGAAATGTTATCAATTCTGCCTTATAACTCCTATCGGGTCCGCCTGTATATCGACATCGCATCTCCACCGTTGATCTGGGAGATCCAGATCCAACGGCTATGGTTCATTTCGGGCGACTCTTTCATACGGAGGTTAACCGCCCAATAAGGGTGGTTTTCTCTCTCCTTAGTATGGACACGTAGCATCCAATGTATGGGCTCGAGCGGAACCTGACCAAAACAACCTACCGCCCACGGCTCGCCCGAAATCCCGCTTGTTTCGTGATTTCCCTTTTTATTTAAAAATACATTAAACATGAAAATCCCGCTTATATCGGACTTGAAATAATATACAATAGCATTGATAAACCCTTTCGGGTCTGGTTTCATCGCATCGGTGCTTTATCCCTTGTATTTTGTTTATTTAACAAAAAACACAAATACAAAGGAAAACCCTATTTTCTGGATCTCAAATCATATCAAACATCGTTTATAATGTTATCGGGTCCGGCTATCGCGAGTTATGTTTATATTGGCCCCACTTCATTGTAATATTCTGATGCGATGTTGCGATGCGACTTGTCACAATCGCATGTCGCATGAGCCTCAGACCGTTGTAAGCGCTTCCGCTGTAATCTGCCGATGCGATATGGCAGGTTAACATGGGCCGTCGATCTGCGCACTTGATCGACAGTCCTCGTTGACCCCGTTGATCGCTATCGCAACATTTATGTGACCGCCTCCGATAGCCTCCGCCGATTTGCGATATGCCGATCGGATCTGGACCGTTGATCAACCAGATCCGACGGCTTCTGTGCATTGTTCCTTTTGATCGTCGATAAGCCTGTTTTCACTGTTTTCTTCATATTTTTGCCTCCCGATAGTGTAATCTGATATTTCTAAACTTCTTCTTTTGAGATTGTTTTGATTTCTGAAGACTTAGAGGGCTTCTTGGATCCCTTCTGGATCACTTGTCTCCAAACATGAGCCTTTTCTAATGAAGGGGGGCCATCTTAAAGTGTGGAGTACTCAGCTTCAATCCCTTCCCGGAATCTTTGCGCCACTTATCATTTTCACAAAACATATACAACTATTCCAGTTTAGCAGCATTCTGTGAATTCAGAGTGACGGAGCCTGTCCTTGACCACATGGTTGTTTTGTTGATAACTAGACAGCAAAGCACCTTAGACATAAAAGGAGGATGAGATTTCCAAATATCTCTGTACTTCCATATAAACCTAGCCACGGTATCTTTCAAAAACATATTTTGTTGAACTTGTCAGTGACTAAGAAGCAAAGGTGAATCTGGATAAAGCTCCCTATTTTGATAGCTAAAATAGGACTTCCCATAGGACCACTTCCAATCCTTCCAGATGGGCTGTAGAGCTTGTTACCCCTCTTTCAGCAGGGGTACCTATAGATTCATTGCAGCATTCTTAAGCAACATTGTAAGCCCAAGGTCACAAGTCAAAAGTCATGTAACAACCATGTGAGGCCTTGTAGGCATCCTAGACCCTGTGTCACGTTGAGTCAATCTTGTTTTGGTCAGGCCATGCCCTGTTCCTTTGAGTTTGCAGCAGGTTTCTTTCTTCCCTAATAAGCTTGGAGGGCCTAAGGTAAGATTATATGTGGACTCGTGGTTTTTGTTGGAATTTCTAAGTCTAACTATTCGAAATCCTTCATGTACTTTTCTGATTTATTTCTGCTTACTTGTTCTGAATAATTAACAAGTTATTTACCATGTAAATACTGAAAATAAATACAAGTACATGCTGAACACATCACAGATCATCAACTAAAGGAAACAAAAACAAGCACACAAGTGACACCGTTGTTTTTGGACCAATGTCCCTGTAAAAACCCAATGCGGGAAAATCGGTGCAGCTATCTGAGGGTTTTATTATTATGCAGTTTCTGAATACAATTTGGGTGCCAGACCAGCTCACCCAACAGAGAATAATCTCGGCAGTAGTACCTCTCTACTTGAAAGCAAATATTCCGGCTGAAACCCCGGATAAACACTCTGACAGCTCCCAGCTCCAATCTACCCCACGAAAACCCCAGTGTCAGCCTCTAGGGACTGCGTCAGCCCTTTCTAGCCCGACGTTTGCCCAACGTCACCTTGGCTTGCCCTATGTCAGCCTCTGGAGGCCCTACGTCAGCCCTTAGAGCCTCTGTGTCACCCACGCTGGCTCTCTGAGGCACTGCGCAGCTCCTGGCTGGCTTTGCGTGAGCCCTAGTTGGCTCTGCGTGAACCTCTGGCTGGCTCTACGTCCCTCTCTCCCGGCTTCTGCGCTGATCCTCCTAGTACTATCTTTGCCTCTCTACTTCTGTATTCACTGCCCCTCAGTTGCAATCTCTGATCACTCTTTCGACTTCTTCAGCAAACCCTGCCCCAGAAAATCGGAATCTTGATCAACTCGGTTTGTTCTCCAACTGACCCTCAAGCCTCCTCTTATACTTTTTCTCGTTGACAATTCAACGGCCGAGATTAAGTCCCTAATCAATGGCTAAGATTAATTCTGGCTTGATCCATGACTTTTGGACCATTCTAACATAGTTCTATATTAATACACATTAATATTTTATTTTCCCTAAGTTTAAATTTAGGGACTCCATTAAAAATATTAATTATTTTAATATCTCTCAAACTGTTTAGAATTTGCGCAAACCATTTTTGGGTATTGGAGATCTCATGTGCCTTAGACTCTCCACCAAGTTTTGAGGCTAGAGCACATCCGATACCACCCCAAATCAACACTCCCTCTTAGCGAGGATTGTGCTCTAGTAATACTCCTAACTGAGCATCACCCTGATCATCCGGCATCAGTCCTTATGTTGTGTTGATTTGTGATAGCATTGGATGTGCTCTAGCCACGAAATTTGGTGGAGAGGTTGGGGCACATGAGATCTCCAATACCCAGAAAGGGTTTGGGCAGATTCTAAACAGTTTAGGAGATATTAAAATAATTAATATTTTTAATGGAGTCCCTAAGTCTAAACTTAGGGAAATTAAAATATTAATGTGGATTAGTATAAAACTGTGTTAGAATGGTCCAAAAGACATGGATCAAGCTAGATCTAATATTAGCCATTGATTAGGGACTTAATCTCGGCTGTTGATATGTCAACGAGAAAAGTATAAGAGGGGGCTTGAGGGTCACTTGGAAAGGACACCAGATGATCAGTCATTCTATTCTTTAGAGCGGAGTTTGCTAAGAGAGATAGAATCAGTGATCGGAGTTGTAGCTGAGGGGCATTGAGTATAGAGAGGCAGAGATAGTGCCAGGAGAGTAGCACAGGAGCCAGAGAGAGTGACGCAGTAGCAGCCAGGGCTCACGCAGAGGCAGCCGAGAGCTGCGCAGTGCTTCAGAGAGGCCAGCGTTGCTGACGCAGAGGGCCAGAAGGCTGACGCAAGGCCTCCTAAGGCTAACGCAGATCCATTCAGGGTGACACAGGGCCAACGCTGGGAAGAGAGGGGCTGACGCAGTCCAAAAAGGCAAACGCTAGGGTTTCTGGGGCATATTGGCGCTGAGGAGTTATCGGAAGGTTTATCCTGGGTTTCAGCGAGGACATTTGTCTCAAACTGGAAAGGTACTATTGCCAAGGAAATTCTCTGTTGGGTAAGCCGATTTGGCACCCAGATTTTACTCTGATATTGCTTAATAAGAAAACCCTCAGATAGCTGCACCGGTTTTCCCATATTGGGTTTTTCTGAGGACATTGGTCCAAAAATAACGGTGTCATTTGGTGTGATTGTTTCTGTTTCCTTCAATTGATGATCTGTGATATGTTGAGCATGCACTAGTGTTTATTTTTAGTATTTACATTGTAAATAAGTTGTTAAGTAACGGAACAAGTAGGTAGGAATAAATCAGTAAAGTGCATGGAGGGTTTCTAACTGGTAGACTTAGAAACTTCAACAGTTGATGCTAGGCCTACTACCCAACATCCTCTGAAGTTGTTGCATCATGTACTACTACCCATGGCCCTACCACTGCCACTGTTGCATCTGTACAGCAACTCCCTATGCATTCGTGCTACTACCCATGGCTTTGCCACTGCCACTGTTGCATCTGCACTGCAATCCCTCTCATCATGTTGCATTGTGCTGCCCATAGCACTACCACTACTAACTATTGCACTACAACTCAATTACTAAGAAGTAACTGATCTCCCAACTCTAATATCTTTGTCAAGCTAGAGACACCCTCGATGCTGAAACTCCCTCTGTCGCTGACAAATGCTCCCTCTATGACCTCTGCGCTGCTGCCTCAACTATGCATCTCGTACTGCTGCCTCATGCTGTCTTGGGAATCCTGCACTGTAGCTCCCTCTGTCGCTCCATCCGCATCCGTCTTTACTGACACTGCCAGTACTGCTACTCCTCTTCGGGGCTCCCATAGCAAGGTATAATCCAAGAGGCTAGGTACCTCGAGGATCCTGCCCCTCATCGCCTGCAGTCCATCTGATTACAGCTCGATGTCTCCCCACTTCCGCTCAAGTGGCATGTGAGCACTCATGGCACGGTCATCATCTGTCTCGGCTTCCTTCTCCGCCCATGCTAGCGCCGACTTGGTCTCGAAAGCCTCTCCTTTGTTCTTCTTCCTCGGACACTGGCTCGCATAGTGACCCAGTTACCCACAGTTGAAGCATTTGACCTTGGAGAGGTCCTTCTTCTTCTGTTTCTCCTACTTTACCTCAGATGCTAGGGCAGCATCCACCTCCTCCTCCTCCTTGATTCTGACCCCCTTGCCGCTGCTTCCTGCCTTGGTCAGCCTTCTGATCTCTTCTTGGCGAAGAGCTGCCCACATTTCCTCCCAATCTGGAAGGGTCGCCCTGCCCAGTATGCTCTGGACAAACACCTCCCAGTCTTCAGAGACTGCGTTCAGGGCTGTTCTCACCATCAATTCTTGATCCGGCGTGGCCCCTATGGAAGTCAGCTGATCCTGGATCTCCTTCAATTGACCGAGGAAGGTGTCGATTTGTTCTCCCTTCTGCATCTGGTATGACCTCAGCTGATTTTCTAGTAGCATCTTCCTCTGCACGGAAGTATGTTGATACAATTTCTTTAAGACCTCCCACATCTCATTTGTCGTATTCTTCTCGGCAATATGTGGTACTATATGGTCCTTGACCCTATCAAGGATGATGCTCTTAGCCCTCGCCATTGCATCCTCGTACTTATCGTTATCAGCCAGGTCAACTGGGACCGCTATTGTCCTCAAGGCGAAGTGCTTGACACGATTCCTATCTGGAACGAACAAGTTTCTGGCCTTCCAGACTACGAAGTTTGAGGCTCTGTCTAGTCTGTCCTGGTCTCTTGAGTCTTACCCCATTCATTGTCATATCACTGCTCCTTTACTTCCCTCCTGGAAGTTCTTGGTGTGACTCCCTCTAAGCCTCGATTTCCCTCCTGGAAACCCTTCTGCCAATGTCGATATGCCCCCACTCCGATTGTCAGTGCAGCTACACCACTAATCCGGATTTCTTGGCCAGAAATCCTCGGCAGCAACTCCCTCCTCCTTGGTCTTGCCATGTTAGGTACTGTTATGACCACAGTACCCCACCAGCTTCAGTCTACAACTTACCCTCAGCCTCCTAAGCCCCAGCAAACTGAAGGTTAGAGCTTCTAGGCTCTGCGCAATCCCGACACCAGCAAAATCCGCACCTCTTGGTCATGGGCATCAATCCTTCCTGACTGAGAGAGATGACCGGGGCACTGCGTAGGTCGAGTCTACTCCCCTCTGCCACTGCGTTGATCCTCTTCCTGGCTCAAGCTTGATGACGCAAGCACTGCGTCACCCCTTCCTTGCTGCTCTGCTGCTAGGAACAGCTTTTGTCACTCAAGACAGTTGTTTCTGCTACTACTGCTCTGCTCAGCTGATGTCCTCAGTTCTTCTGTGATCTGCAACCACGCTCTGATACCATGTTGGAATTTCTAAGTCTAACTGTTAGAAACCCTTCAGGTACTTTTCTGATTTATTTCTTCTTACTTGTTCTAAATAATTAACAAGTTATTTACCATGTAAATACTGAAAATAAATACAAGTACATTCTCAACACATACAGATCATCAACTGAAGGAAACAAAAACAAGCAAACAAATGACATTGTTGTTTTTGGACCAATGTCCCTGGAAAAACCCAATGCGGGAAAACCGGTGCAGCTATCTGAGGGTTTTATTATTATGTAGTTTTTGAATACGATCTGGGTGCCAAGACCAGCTCACCCAATAGAGAATAATATTGGTAGTAGTACCTCTCTACTTGGAAGCAGATATTCTGGCTGAAACCCCAGATAAACACTCCGACAGCTCCCAACTCCAATCTGTCCCGCGAAAACCCCAGTGTCAGCCTCTAGGGACTACATCAGCCCTTTTTGGCCCAGCGTCACCCTGGCTTGCCCTGTGTCAACCTCTGGAGGCCCTGCATCAGCCCGTAGAGCTTTTGCATCACCCACGTTGGCTCTCTGAGGCACTGCACAGCTCCTGGATGCCTTTGTGTGAGCCTTGGCTGGCTCTGCGTCCCTCTCTCTCGGCTTTTGCGCTGATCTTCCTGGTACTATCTCTGCCTCTCTGCTTCTATATTCACTACCCCTCAGCTACAATCTTTGATCACTCTTTCGACTTCCTCAGCAAACCCTACCCCAGAAAATCGAAATCTTGATCAACTCGGTATGTTCTCCAAGTGACCCTCAAGCCTCCTCTTATACTTTTCTCGTTGACAATTCAATGGCTGAGATTAAGTCCCTAATCAACGGCTAAGATTAATTCTGGCTTGATCCATGACTTTTGGACCATTCTAACACAGTTTTATATTAATACACATTAATATTTTATTTTCCCTAAGTTTAGACTTAGGGACTCCATTAAAAATATTAATTATTTTAATATCTCTCAAACTGTTTAGAATTTGCCCAAACCATTTCTGGGTATTGGAGATCTCATGTGCCTTAGCCTCTCCACCAAGTTTCGAGGCTAGAGCACATCCGATGCTACCCCAAATCAACAGTTTTGTGGGATCCTTGCAGTGTAGGGTGTTGATTTGGGGTAGCATCGAATGTGCTCTAGCCACGAAAATTGGTGGAGAGGCTAAGGCACATGAGATCTCCAATACCCAGAAAGGGTTTGGGCAGATTCTAAACAGTTTGGGAGACATTAAAATAATTAATATTTTAATGGAGTCCCTAAGTCTAAACTTGGGGAAAATAAAATATTATTGTGAATTAATATAAAAATGTGTTAGAATGGTCCAAAATTCATGGATCAAGCCAGATCTAATCTTAGCTGTTGATTAGGGACTTAATCTCGGCCGTTGATTTGTCAAAGAGAAAAGTATAAGAGGAGGCTTGAGGGTCACTTGGAGAATACACCAAGAGATCAAGATTTCGACTTTCTGGGGTTGGGTTTGCTAAGTTGAGAGAGTGATCTGGAGTTGCTGTTGAGGGGCAGTGAATACAGAAGCAGAGAGGCAGAGATAGTGCCAGGAGGATCAGCGCAGCTGTCGAGAACGCTGACGCAGAGGGCAGAAGCCAGAACTGTCGGGAAAGCTGATGCAGAAGGCAGAAGCGGGAATAGCCGGAACTGTCGAGAACAACTGGAACTGCCAGGAAAGCTGACGTAGAGGGCAGAAGAGGTTGACGTTGGGGTTTTTCATGGGGCAGATTGGAGCTGATGAGATGCCGGAGTGTTTATCCGGGGTTTCAGCTGGAGAATTTGTCTCCGAAGGAGAGGTACTACTGCCGAGATTTTTCTCTTTTGGGTGAGCCGGATCTAGCACCCAGATTGTATTCTGAAACTGCTTAATAAATCAAACCCTCAGATAGTTGCACCGTTTTTCCGAGGACATTAGTCCAAAAACAACAGTGTCACTTGTGTGCTTGTTTCTATTTCCTTCAATTGATGATTTGTAATGTGTTGAGCATGTACTTGTATTTATTTCCAGTATTTACATGGTAAATAACTTGTTAATTAATAGAACAAGTAGGTAGGAATAAATCAGTAAAGTGCATGGAGGGTTTCTAACTGTTAGACTTAGAAACTTCAACATGGTATCAGAGGGTGGTTGCAAATCACTGGAGAACTGAGGATATCAGCAGCAGCAGAAAACAGTGGTCCCGAGTGACAGAAGTTGCTCCTAACAGCAAAGCAGCGAGGGAGGCATGACGTAGTGCCTACATCATCAAGTTCGAGCCAAGAAGAGGCTGGGTAGAGGTTGAGGGAGGCAAAGACAGGCTCACACAGAGCCACGTAGAGGCCAGGGGGCTAACGCAGTTGGCTGAGGAAGCTAGTTTGCCAGTGTCAGGACTGCGCAGAGCTTAGGAGCTCTCACCTTTAGGTTGCTGGTGTCTAGGAGGCTGTGGGTAAGTTGCAGAGTGGAGCTGGTGTGGTACTGTAGTCAGAATAGTACCTAATAGGGCAAGGCCAAGGAGGAGGGAGTTGCTACCGAGGGTTTCTATCCGAGAAATCCGGATCAGTGGTGCAGCTACATAGACGATTAGAATAGGGGGCATCTCGACATGGGCAGAAGGATTTCCAGGAGGAAAATCGGGACTCAGAGGGAGTCCAGAAGAGAACTTCCAGACAGGAAGTAGAGAGACTCAACAGGAGTCGAACCAAGAACTTCCAGACGGGAAGTAAAAAGACTCAGCAAGAGTCGAACTGATAACTTCCATATGGGAAGTAGAGAGACTCGGCAAGATTTGAACCGAAAACTTCCAAACAGGAAGTGGAGAGACTCAGCAGTAGTCGAACCGAGAACTTCCAGGCGGGAAGTAGAGGGACTCGGAGGAGTCGACGGAGGAGACAGATGATGATTGTGCCATGAGTGCTCACACGCCACATGAGCGAAAGTGGGGAGACATCGAGCTGTAGTCAGACGGACTACAAGCAATGAGGGGCAGGATCCTCGAGGTACCCAGCCTCGTGGATTACACCGTGCTACGAGAGCCTCGATGAGGAGTAGTAGTACTTACTACTAGCAGATGTCAATAGAGACGGATGAGGCTGGAGCGACAGAGGGAGCTACAATGCAAGATTCCCAGAACAGTGTGAGGCAGTAGTGCGAGCAGCACGGAATTGTTGCACCAGTGCAGGATGGCATAGAGAGGTGTGCAATAGTGCGAGATGCATGGAGTAGTTGCAGCAGCGTAGAGGTCAGAGAGGGAGCACTTGTCAGCAACAGAGGGATTTTTTAGCGTCATGGGTGTCTCTAGCCTAACAAAGATGTCGGAGTTGGGAGATCAGTTACTTACTTCTCAGTAACTTAGTTGCAGTGCAGCAGTTAGCAGTGGCAGTGCTATGGGCAGCACGATGCAACAGGATGAGAGGGAGCTACCATACGGATGCGGCAGTGGCAGTGGCAGGGCCATGGGTAGCAGTACGAGATGTAGCAGTGTAGATGATGGGCAGCAGACCTAGCATCAACACGGGGACCGATGCCAGATGATCAGGGTGATACTTAGTGAGGAGTATTGCTAGAGCAGAGTCCTCGCTAAGAGGGAATGTTGATTTGGAGTAGCATCAGATGTGCTCTAACCACGAAAATTGGTAGAGCGCCTAAGGCACATGAGATCTCCAACACCCAGAAAGGGTTTGGGCAGATTCTGAACAGTTTGGGAGATATTGAAATAATTAATATTTTAATGGAGTCCCTGAGTCTAAACTTAGGGAAAATAAAATATTAATGTGAATTTATATAAAAATGTGTTAGAATGGTCCAAAATTCATGGATCAAGCCAGATTTAATCTTAGCCATTAATTAGGGACTTAATCTCGATCGTTGATTTGTCAAAGAGAAAAGTATAAGAGGAGGCTTGAGGGTCACTTGAGGAATACACCAAGAGATCAAGATTTCGACTTTCTGGGGCTAGGGTTGTTGAGAAAGTTGAGAGAGTGATTTGGAGTTGCAACTGAGGGGCAGTGAATACAGAAGCAGAGAGGCAGAGATAGTGCGAGGAGGATCAACACAGCTGCCGGGAAAGCTGACGCAGAGGGCAGAAGCCGGAACTGTTGGGAATAGCCGGAACTGCCGAGAACTGCTAGAACTGCTGAGAAAGCTAACGTAGAGGGAAGAAGCCGAAACTGCCAGGAATAGCCGGAACTATTGGAACTGCCGAGAATAATCAGAACTGCCAGGAACTGTTGGAAAGTTGACGCAGAGGGCAGAAGAGGCTGACACAGTCCCTAGAGGCTAACGTTGGGGTTTTTCGTGGGGCAAATTGAAGCTGATGAGATGCCGGAGTGTTTATCCAGGGTTTTAGCCAAAGCATCTATCTCCGAAGGAGAGGTACTACTGTCGATATTTTTCTCTGTTAGGTGAGCCTGATTTGGTACCCAGATTATATTCTAAAACTGCTTAATAAATCAAACCCTCAGATAGTTGCACCGGTTTTCCCGCATTGTGTTTTTCCGGGGACATTAATCCAAAAGCAATGGTGTCACTTGTGTGCTTGTTTCTATTTCCTTCAGTTGATGATTTTTAATGTGTTGAGCATGTACTTGTATTTATTTCCAGTATTTGCATGGTAAATAACTTGTTAATTTATAGAACAAGTAGGTAGGGATAAATCAGTAAAGTGCATGGAGGGGAAGGTACCCTCATGTGTCCTTGGTTGTAGGATTATGAGAGAGAAACACCCACAAAGTATATGAGTGTGTGGGCTTTGCACCCAAGTTGTGGCTTTGTACCCATAGCGATGGGGTTTTTGTGCCTAAGGAAAACATTAATATTCTAATTTAATGTTGAGGTTGATGTTGGAGGTTTCTTGAAGGACAAGGGGGCTTCCAAAGGGACCTAAGGACAAGTATAAATAAGAAGCCAATGGAGAGGCTTGAGGACAAGGAGATCAAGGATCATTCTTCTTGTGAAATGGAAGAGACTAGAAATGACCTAGCTGCAAGCTGAAGGAAGCAAGTTGTGCCCTAAGGAAGGGCTAGCAGTCTAAGGTAGGAGGTTGAGAAGGAGTTGAGGCTAAAAGGAGTTAACTGCAGCCTAAAGAAGGCTTGGTAAGGCTAGCCACAACCATAAGAGAAGGGGTCAAGGTCTGTTTAGGCCTGTGTGGGCAAGTTGTTGTTTGTAATAGATAGGCTACAGGCTTGTGGTGGAGAAAGAGGTCGCATCCAAGAAGAAGTTGGCTACAAGCCCAAGAGATAGGTCGCGAGGTCTAAAGGAGGTCGTTAGGGCAAGCGACAACCCTGTAGAGTGTTATGCCAGAGAGTTGCGGCCAAAAAAGGAGGCCAAGGTGTTGTTGTGCGTGTCAGATGTTGGCTAAGGGCTACAACAAGGAGAAAAGGGCTGCCAAGGTGGAAAGGAAGATACAACAAAGATTGTTGTGTGAGTAGGGCATGCCAGGAGGGTTGCCAAGTCATCAAGGAGCAATTCAAAGGTCTGCAAAGGCTGCTAGGGAAGCAACTAGATTTGTAAGGGCTTATTGTTTGTGTTTTTTTGGTCACTGGACTACCACAGTGTTGTTATTTGGGCATAGACGGCTTAGAGGAAAAAGCCTCATCCCTAGGTGATTTGATCAAAGGGATTGACCTGATATTTGGGCATTTGCCAGGTGATGTAAAGGGCCACTATCCCTGGTATGGGAACCCTAGTGTTTCTTATTAATGGAATTTAAGAAATTAGATTTGGGCATAAATCTTGTGTATTGTACATTGATCTAAATGTTGGTATATTCCACTATGCAACAGTTTTTGAAGTTAGGCATTTTCAGTGTATTTATGTTTTCTAGTTAAAGCATAATCCATACTTGGGGTGCATGGAATTCTAACAAGGTGATCACCAGTGTAGGGTCCAATCCATCCCATGTTGGGTGCACCAATGTCTGTTCACATGGTATGAGTCTATCGAATTTATATGTGGCCTTGGCTTTGGTGTTGTATCCCTCAAATGTTTCTCATACATAACAATCGCACAATCAGTGACATTTTCACACTTCTCAATGATGTTTAGATTTCCCAAGGCAAAGTGGTTCAAAAAGTAAAAAAAGTCAACAAGGTCCCAAATCACATAGCTCAATGAGAGTATGACATGCCACATGGAATTCTTCCATTTGGATAAGGCCTTTTCGAGATATGGCTAGTCAAAGGCAGTCAAATAGGGGTGTGCAATCTTCTAAGGGCATAACAGCTAGAGCATTTTATTATTTGGAACATGTGTTACATCCAAAGTTATCTACTCGCCAAGGGTAACAAAACCCACATTTCATAAATTTTTATCTTAAATGGTTTTGGAGATCCTAATTTTGACCAATTTTTTAAGGGTTTGACCAAGCATACATGGCAATGATTTGGACCTTTTTGGGTTAACTCAAATTGTGATGTGGCATTATGTGGCATGAACAATTAAATAGCATGGAATGCTTGGCTTGATAGGCTAAGGCGTTTGAGATATTAAGGAAGGTCGAAAATACACCTGTTAATGCATAAAAGACGAGAAAATATAAAAAATAGTTGTTGGAAGGCACTATCTACAAAAATATGAAAATAAGGATGAAGAAATAGTTGTTACAAGTCAAAGTGATTAGTCTTCTCTAGTGGAGAAAATTACTAAGAGAGAATATTTCAATTTCCAAGACAAGTCAAATAGCAAGAGGAATATTGAGAATTTATAGAAGGATGTTGGAGGAGAAATGAATATTATTTTGACTTCTGGACTCTTTCCAAGGGGAATTGTTGCATTCTTTGGAAGTGATCAAGTCAACTCGACCCACTACGTGGCCAAACTCATTTTAATAAAATATCATTTTTTATCTTGAGTCAACTTAGTCTTCAGGGTTATTGTGGATGACAAATCAAATAATATTATTTCATTGGAAGGGGAAAACTAGTCGTTAGCAATGAGATCTATAAATTGCTAGCTTCCCCCTCCCATTAGTTGTTGTTGATTGTAAGATCATTTATGCTATGCAATAAAGAAACCAATTGGAAAAATACTCCCTCTTATGTTTATTGGAGTCTAATGGCTGAAGGGAGTCTAAAGGACAAAGGTCCATTGTCACCTTGGCCTAAATCCCCACTCTTGAGGCCTAAAGAGTGGGGATTTAGGCCAAGGTGACAATGGACCTTTGTCCTATGTGTGCCAGCCATAATTGATTGTGCGATCTTCTGTGGTCCGCTAAATGGTGCGGTAACATTTTCTAGCATCGTTGCTAGGGAAGGAAGATTTTCATACCCTGGTTATACACGACAATACCTCGATAAGTTTTTGATATGTGTATTTGTACTTGTTGAGATTCTTGCATTTCTAGCCAACTTATGGGGTCTCATCTAGCGACTCCACTGGAAACATCTTTACACAAAAGTACGATACATGATCATCATCCTAAGGTATGCATATTCAATTTCCCGAGCCTAGGTTTGTTTACAGAAAAAGAAATCATAGATTAAAGGCTAGGGTAGAAAATCATCTTGCTTCTTAGATCCATTACATGTCTTACTTGATCTTTTTGCCAAATTTTATTTGAGCACAATGGTTGCGCCATGGTTAAATGATGTGTACAACCCTTTTGATTTCACCAATATATTTGGGCAACCCCATGCTCTTCCCGACACCTTTAAGGTTATTCCCACATTCAATGGGGATCCATCCCAAGGGGCAAGGGAATTTTGGAACAAGTTTTTGCATGGCATGAAATCTCTTAGAATAACTCATGTTGATGTGTTTTTAATTTTTTTCCTATTTCTATGATCAATGATGCTTCAAGATGGCTTGAAAGTTTGCCCAATAATAGTATAAATTCTATTCACAAATTGCAGCAAGTGTTTTTTGATAGATGGATAGATAAGAAGGATGTTAAGTTCTATTTGAAAGCTTTAACAGGAATAAAAAGGAAGGATAATGAAGAGATAGACCCTAGACCTTCCTCTTCCAAGCCTCCTTGATTCAATTTCCTTAGTATTGTAGTAACTTTGAGATGTTCCACCAATTATCTTTGAATATATTTAGATCAACCAAGCAAGAGAAGCAAATTCACGTGTAGACCCTTTTGTCTCATGAAAAAATTCACATTTTGTTAGATAACTCGACAAGTTCAAAATGATTTGCGAAGGAGGAGAAGGCTATAATTTATACATGAGGCTCTTCAAAATTCCTCCTTTATCTCTGACAAAATAAGCGACTTCGAATCCACAAATGCTTGGAAGCTAAGTCAAAACTTAATTTTTTTCAAAATTATGTTGAGTAAAACCCCAATAGAGGAAAAAATGCTACATCATGTTACTTTTTCTTAGGGCTATATTGTTCTTTGCTTTGATAATTGCATTTCTTCATTTACACATTAAATTCACCCCATAACATCATAACATTATTCAAAATTACATCATTATTCAACACCATGTGCAACTATGTAGAAAGAACAATATCATCATCAATGTAGCAGAACATAAAGGAACGATAGAAGAAAAGCATTTCCACATAGAGACACTAGGATTGGTCGAAGACCAGGGAAAAACCCTTTCAAATTCTTCTTCTTATTAGATTGTGATTAAATGATTCAGCAAAAGAGAGTACAATAATCCATTTCTTCATCCATACAAAAATCAACTAAAAAATATCCATGAGATGAACGCAACCATGCTCATACTCAAAACCCTAATTCAGAAGCTTGTAATGAACTGTCATTGTTTGCAGTCAACTACCATAACATGTGGTCAACGAGCGAAAACTTCGGTCAACTGAAAAAATGCAACTTTAGGTTCCAGTCGCAAGGAGGAAGTGGGCATGCGAGCGACTGGGAACTTCCAATCGCTCCCTTGAGCCTGTAAGCCAGCGACCAGTCGAATTTATCCTTTGTCAAGCCTGCGAATGAGAAGCAAAACCCTAGAAAACACATGCGAGCTTTAGACCCTGTAATCTCGGACATGTGCCAAACCAATGTTGCGAAAATCGCAATAACATCAAAAAATCACAATTTTTTCATTTTTCTCGATAATATCGCGCAATTAATTCAGTGATTTTGAAAAAATCTTGAATATTTTTTTTTGGCCGATTTTTACCGATTTTATCCCAATTTTTACGATTTTTCCCGATTTTTTCCCCTCGCCTATTTACTCTCATAACGATTTTCGCAACACTATGCCAAACACTTTCCACGAACCTCCCTCAGACCTGTGCGAGCCAAAACCAAAGAAGAGAATAGAAGAATCCTCCATAATGATGTCCAAATGAGGTTGAGGTCACTTATATTTATAGCCTTCCAAGGGTGTCCAATTTGCTTTAGGGACGACCTGATCAAATATGCACATGTGGGCTCATAATTCAAAAATACACTTTCCCTTGTCCAAATTTGATGATCTTTAGGTCGATTTTGGTCCTCTCAAAAAGAGGAATTCAATGCAATCATCATCTCCATCAAATGAGCTGTCCAAAGTGGAATTTGGCCCTAGTTTCCAATTTTAACACTCCCTCTCAACTAGGGAGAATTCCACCTGCATCATGTCATGTGTATCCTGTCATCAAATCATATCCAATCTCAAGTATCTCATCATCAAATGTCATCACTGATCATCTTGGTTCATCTCTTGCTTATTCCTGCTTATCTCTTGATTGTCCCTGCTCATATGTTGAACATTCTCGAATCTAAAAGAAGAAGAATTTGACATTGGAGGGGAGCTCAATCTACCACCCTCTATCCATCGAGGAGCCACTGCTACCACCCGGAATCACTACTAGAAAGGAGCCCTGTTGTCGCACAGATTGTCACGACAACGCTCAGACCGGGGGCTATCACCCTGATCCCCGATCTCTCCATTTAAGCCTATCTCCTGCGGCTAAGGTGGGTAGACCCTATGGGATGAATGAAGACCAACTGTGGACCAGTTGGGTTGGGAGACATGAGGGGAAACAAGCACTTAATTTATTATATTAAGTTAATAGACCAGTGCCTTATGGAGTTAATGACTGAATGATTATTTATCAAATGCTTGCGGAAATATGAGCTCCAAAACAATCATTTACCATCAAATAACTCAAACCAGGTTAACTTTTGCCAAATGCAAGATAATCGATAAATGCTCAATGGCTTAACGATATTCCAGCAATTAAAATACGAAAGATTAAATGCTTTAAACAACCACGAAATTTAAACGCTGACCAAATTTCAAATAGTTAATCTCCAAATATAAACATTTTAAGCACATTAACATTTAACTTCATCACACCAAAGAAAAGACTTTAAAAAAGAATTTCCAAACTTTAATTAGCCTTTTCAAAAAAATTTAATTTTTATACATTTTTATATGATTCTAAGCTAAAAAACAAAAAAAATCAAAATAGAACAAAATTAAAATCCTAATTTAAAATCTAATCTAAAAACCATAAAGCAACTTTTTATATTTTCTATATTTAAAAAATAAAATAAAATAAAAAAATCAGAATAAAGTCTAAATCTAAAATTAAAAATGAAAAGGAACCTTTTAATTTTTTTAAACGATTTATAATTTTTTTTTAAATTTTATATTTTTTATGATTTTTTTTTTTTACTTTAAAGTTAAAAATAAAAAATAAAACTAAGAATATTTTTATACATTTTTTGATATTATCAAAATTTAAACAAAATTAAACTAATCTTTAACTAAATCTAAAAATAAAATAAAATTAATTAATTAATTAAAACAAAAAATTAAAAGTTAAAACTTTATATGATTTTTTTTTTAAATTGTAAAAAAGAAATCTAAATATAATTAAAATTTTAAATGCAACGGAACTTTAAATTCTAAACTATACGTACAAAAGAAAGAATTAATTCTAATTAAAATCTAAATGGAGGACTAACCTACATTAATGTATACAAAGAAAAAAAACTAAACGAAAATTGAATTTTTAATATTTTTTACCTTTTCGCTGAAACGAAATTGAAAGAAGAGAAGAAATACGCTAACCAAAACAAAATCGAATGAAATCTAACCTTACAGCTAAACTAGATGAAATTTAACGCATATATACAAATAAATAAAGGGAGGTCGAATGTTTTGTTGCAGGTTTTGACGGCGAGAGGAGAACGATAGCATATGGAACTGTGTTTGGTTGCATGGATGCGTGGAAAGTAACCACATGAGGCAGGTTGCGGGGTGAGGAGAAGAGGGAGATACACAGCTGCGTATCTGAAGTTCTATGGTATGGAGGGGAATCGAATACACAGGTGGACATTGGAAGGAAGACGCAGGCAGGGAGCTGCGTGAGGCAGAAAAAAAATGCATGGAGACTCTTTGCAGGTTTGCAGATGGAGCAACTGGAGAGTAGAGCGAAAGAACGCAAATGTGAAGCTCGACGGGCAGAGAGAGGTTGCGTAGGAGTGATACGGATCTGGCTGCGAAATGGTGGCTTGGGAAGGGAACTACGTTTATATATATATAGATATAGATATAGATATAGATATATCTATATATATATATATATATATATAGATATTGAGTTTTGTTTGCAGTTGCAGGTTTGGACGTGCGACGGCAGCCGAGATGCAGCGATGGGCTCGAGCGATGAGGAATGAGGGCAGAAGGGAGGACGCTACGTAGGGAAAAGGGAAATACGTAGGAAGGGCAACATGGGAATGGCTAGCATTTGACAAAAGCGAATCAAGGAAAGAATTAAGGGATCTGCTGATGATAAGAGAACTGGGCAGATTTCGAGAGAGGAGCTGAAGGAGGGATAAGGGAGCAGAGGATAGCGTTTGAAGAATGGAATACGATGGCAGAGGGAATCGTTTACCAGCGTACAAAAATGCGTGGATCGTGGGAATGGCCAGCGGAAAAGCTTGCGTGCAAAGGAAGGGTAGCAGAGGATGCCAAAAAAAAATTCAGAAAATTTCTCCGTAACAGTAATGAAACCTTCGGCAACAATGAAAAATGAAAACGCAGGTAGCAGAACCGTAGCCCAGAAACTTGACTGAAATTTTAAATCTTTTCTGCTCCAGATTGCCTGAAAAACCCTGAAAATTTTTTAAGATCTGTACTTGCAACCTGTAATGGCAAAAAACGGAACACCCAAAAATAATATGTGCAGGAAACAAAACTGAAAACCCTAAATCAGCTAAATAATTACAGTATTTACAAATTAATGACTCTAAGCAGCCAGATTTGTCAATAATCCACAGTAATATTTTCAGAATTTTAAACTTAATGGGAGATACTTCAGAAAACCCTGCATGCATTCATAAAAAATTTCAGATGATAAGCCCGGGATTAAAACTGGCTGGGCTCTTTCAGAAAACACAATCCGGGAGTTGGTTGGTTCAGCCAAGAACTTCCCCTAACGCCCGGTAAATTCAAAACTAAGATTTCGTGCACAGCTTAAAATCAACCATTAACATAGAGGGGAAAAACAATAGTGAAATCCAGATCAAATGGAGATACTTGCCATTATATTTCAGAATCTAAACTATCATTCAAACCCCAGAGATCAGACAAGGTACTTGTGCCTAAATCAATCTTCATCAAGCTATTATCGATGACTGAAAATAAAATTATGCAGAAAAATAAAAGATCTTGCAACATTTCCAGGAGAGTAACACTAGCAAGATTTTTAACCCCAAAGTCTTTCTTTATTGCACAAAAAATGACTACAAGAGAGATTTCTTTAGCACCAAACTCTCGAATCAAATCTCAACTCAAATGACCCCTAACACCCTATTTAAAGAAAAATTTCCCAACGGCTAGTTCGAGTGATCCATGTCAAAATGATCTCGACCGTCGATGAGGATCAAAATCCCTTTTAATCTCATCCGTCGAATTTTTAAATGCATTTTAATATATTAAAAAATTGAAATTCTGCATTTATTTACTCAAAACTTTGACTTATTATTATTTTATTTTATTTTTCATTTTTATTTATTTATTTTTTATTTATTTTTTTAATTTTTTAGTTATTTTTATTTATTTTTTAATCTTTTATTTTTTTAATTTTTTAATTATTTATTATTTTATTGTTTTTTCATTTTTTATTTTTGGATCCTCGAACTTAGCCTTTGGAAAAATCACCTAGGACCTAAGACTTAGGACTTATGAGGGGATTAAAACATTTCCTAACCCTCAAGACACTTTACATCATGAACTTTACAATTTTACATCTCAAGGGGAAAACCCATTTGACACAGACCCTCATAGACCACCCAGTTTTGCAACCAAATATAATCTAGCAAATCAACACACTAGGATTCCCCTAAGATTCTAATGACAAAATTCATTCCGGTTTTGAGGTTAAGCTGAAGGAAAACTTTGCCGATCATGGATCGGTGAGACAAAAAACCTTCCGGAACGTAGATTACCACTAGAAAATTAGGTCCACGTAGGCAATTTACATACATGACTCAGATCTGCTAAGATTATTTACAATTTACACATGCAGACTGGGTTTACAAAACAATATGATCGGACTGATGATGACTATCGAATGGCACGGACATGTCGATCAAGCGCTGCCCCTTTTTTCGAAAAAAGGGGGTGTACTGCTATGGGTAGTTGACACGTAGTGGTCAACATCTGGTTCTACTTGGGGACATGTTGCTGCACTGTAGGAATGTGAGAATCCAGAATCTGCATCCATGCAACACACAACAAAATATAAGTAGCATCCATCCAAAAAATCATCATATGACATAAAGCACATGAAAGATACAAGCTCTTCATTTATTAACTATCTAGAAAAATAAATCTAATCCTAAAACAAAAATGAAAATGTTGAAAAAACAAAGAGTAGGGTTAGAAATACAGAGGATGCCCCATGGCATCAGATGTGTTCAATATAGTGTATACTGGGCATTTCCCTGCTTTCAGGCAAATCTGTTGGCTGCTTGTCGGATTTGCCATTTCCAATTTTGCATATGGTAGGACTTTTCCCTATCCGAAAATCAAGCTGCTTGTGGTCGTCCGATGCATCAAATCTTCTTCTCATTTTCTTCCTCTTGCTCTTTTTGTTCCTGGCAGGCTATATTACTGATGACATGGAAATTTCTGCTTCAAAGCTCTCAGATGAAGTATATAAGATGTGCGGGACATGTCTTTCTTCATCCTGCATCTGCCCTGTCAAGGATAATGGTCCAATCTCACAGGTGCCATGAGTTATAACTTGATCTTCAATAACTGGTGGATTAACCGTGTGAGCATCAACCTGATTATTAATTTCCCTTTTATCCAGGTCATTTTCAATGGAACAATGGACCTCATAACAAGATGGAGCTTGCTGTAGCAGATAAGGAGGCTCCTGATCTATTAACGTTCCCTGGTTTCTTTCATTTTCCAACTATTGTTGAAATTTCTGAAATTGTATTTTAATGGCATCCATCTGACTAGAGTGTTCAACCTTCATAGCACTGATATCCCTGGCATGGTCTTCTTCCATGGTCAATAATTTATTCTGCATAGAATTAATTTCCTTATCATGATTAGCTTTCATGGTCATCATATTTTCCTCTAAGCCTAATAACTTGTTTTGCATAAAACTAATTTCTGTGTCATGATTAGTTTTCATGGCCTCAATTTCCTTAGCATGTTGATTTTGCATCTCGGTTATGTAATCAGAGTGTTTAATTTTCATGATCTCCATCTCCTTATTACGTTTTTCCAAGTGGGTGCATAAAGTTCTCACATCATTGGCGTAATTAGTTTGATTGATCTCCATATTTTTTACCAGCCGCATTAGTTCTTGTATAATTTGCTTATGATCTTCCTTTTCATTGTCAACACTGTTTTTACAATTTGTCCTATGGTACAGGTGGATGGCACATTCTGATATGAAGAATTGTCTTGAAATCTTCCATCGACAGCTGGACCTTTTACAAGATTACTTTCATTCTATTGCACAATTTTAGGGGCACAAGGCGAGCTATCTGGATCACCATATCTATCTTTAAAAGCATCGACAATGTCTTGTAAAGAAGTGAAAGAATCTTCAAGACAATTATTAAACCAGTTCAAAGCATCACCCTTTAAAGAACGGACAAATAGACACATTTTGACATCTTCATGATTATATTGAAGAAGTCTACAATATATGATCATTACACAAGTAAACTTGTTTAAATGCTTTCTAACAGTGACTAAATCACCATCTGAGAACAAAAGTAATTTAGAAATGGCCTCTTCTGGAAAATCATGGAGATCATCAGTAAAATGACATGGTTTAAACGAATAATCCATGATGAATAACTAGGGACCAAATGGATGTTAGAACGAGATCTCTGCTCAAGAAAATCAATAGATGAAAGAAGTGGAATCGCCACTTGAACAATGAACCTAATTCTAGGATCCAAAAAGCAACAAACAAGCTGATATGAGAGAGGCTTCTTGTCTAGGAAAAAATAAATGAAAAGAAATGGAGTCGCCACCCAAACAAGAAACGAACTGAAGAGTAGTTGTTGATATGACGAAAGATAAGGCGATGAAAAATTCCAACTGATGCCAAAAAAATGTTGAATCTGCCAGCTCAAATGAGAGATGAGAAAGATGAAAGAATGATGAGAAACGAGAAGATGAATGTCGAATAAACCAAGGACAGAAAAAACTCTATCCCCGGCAATGGCGCCAAAAAATGTTGTCGTTGTCGGCTGAAATGAACAAATGAGAAATGAGAAGAATGATTGTCATTGAAACGCCAATTCTATCCCCGGCAATGGCACCAAAAAATGTTGTCGCACAGATTGTCACGACAACGCTCAGACCGGGCGCTGTCACCCTGATCCCCGATCTCTCCGTTTAAGCCTGTCTCCCACGGCTAAGGGGGGTAGACCCTATGGGATGAATGAAGACCAACTGTGGACCAGTTGGGTTGGGAGACACGAGGGGAAACAAGCACTTAATTGATTTTATTAAGTTAATAGACCAGTGCCTTATGGAGTTAATGACTGAATGATTATTTATCAAATGCTTGTGGAAATATGAGCTCCAAAACAATCATTTACCATCAAATAACTCAAACCAGGTTAACTTTTGCCAAATGCGAGATAATCGATAAATGCTCAATGGCTTAACGATATTCCAGCAATTAAAATACGAAAGATTAAATGCTTTAAACAACCACGAAATTTAAACGCTGACCAGATTTCAAATAGTTAATCTCTAAATATAAACATTTTAAGCACATTAACATTTAACTTCATCACAACAGAGAAAAGACTTTAAAAAATAATTTCCAAAATTTAATTAGCATTTTCAAAAAAATTTAATTTTTATACATTTTTATATGATTCTAAACTAAAACAAAAAAAAAATAGAACAAAATTAAAATCCTAATTTAAAATCTAATCTAAAAACCATAAAGGAACTTTTATATTTTTTATATTTTAAAATAAAAAATAAAAAAAAATCAGAAAAAAGTCTAAATCTAAAATTAAAAATGAAAAGGAACCTTTTAATTTTTTTAAACGATTTATATATATATATATATATATATATATATATATTTAATTTACTTTAAAGTTAAAACAAGACAAAAAAACTAAAGCCTAACCCAAACAAAACTAAAACTAAGAATATTTTTATACATTTTTTGATATTATCAAAATTTAAACAAAATTAAACTAAACTTTAACTAAATCTAAAAATAAAATAAAATAAATAAAAAAATTAAAACAAAAAATTAAAAGTTAAAACTTTTTATGATTTTTTTTTTTTAAATTGTAAAAAATTAAAATTAAAAATTAAAATCTAAGTCTAATTAAAATTTTAAATGCAACGGAACTTTAAGTTCTAAACTATACGTACAAAAGAAAGAATTAATTCTAATTAAAATCTAAATGGAGGACTAACCTACATTAACATATACAAAGAAAAAGAAAAAAAACTAAATGAAAATTGAATTTTAATATTTTTTACCTTTTTGCTTAAATGAAATTGAAAGAAGAGAAGAAATACGCTAACCAAAACAAAATCGAATGAAATCTAACCTTACAGCTAAACTAGATGAAATTTGACGCATATATACAAATAAATAAAGCGAGGTTGAATGTTTTGTTGCAGGTTCTGATGGCAAGAGGAGAACGATAGTGTATGACGCATATATACAAATAAATAAAGGGAGGTTGAATGTTTTGTTGCAGGTTCTGACGGCAAGAGGAGAATGATAGTGTATGGAACTGCGTTTGGTTGCGTGGAGGCGTGGAAAGTAACCACATGAGGCAAGTTGCAAGGTGAGGAGAAGAGGGAGATACACAACTGTGTATCTGAAGTTCTATGGTATGGAGGGGAATCGAATACGCAGGTGGACGTTGGAAGGAAGATACAGGCAGGGAGCTACGTGAGGCAGAAAAAAAATAAATAAATAAATAAAATGTGTGGAGACTCTTTGCGGGTTTGCAGATGGAGCAGCTGGAGAGTAGAGCTGAAGAACGCAAATGTGAAGCTCGACGGGCAGACAGAGGCTGTGTAGGAGTGATACGGATCTGGCTGCGAAATAGTGGCTTGGGAAGGGAACTGCGTTTATATATATATATATATATATTGAGTTTTGTTTGCAATTGCAGGTTTGGACGTGTGACGGCAGCTGAGATGCAGCAATGGGCTCGAGCGATGAGGAATGAGGGCAGAAGGGAGGACGCTGTGTAGAGAAAAGGGAAATACGTAGGAAGGGCAACATGGGAATGGCTAGCGTTTGACAAAAACGAATCAAGGATAGAATTAATGGATCTGCTGATGATAAGAGAGCTGGGCAGATTTCAAGAGAGGATCTAAAGGAGGGATAAGGGAGCAGAGGATAGCATTTGAAGAATGGAATACGATGGCAGAGGGAATCGTTTACCAGCATAAAAAAATGCGTGGATTGTGGGGATGGCCAAGGGAAAAGCTTGTGTGCAAAGGATGGGTAGCAGAGGATGCCAAAAATTTCGGAAAATTTCTCTATAACAGTTATCAAACCTTCAGCAACAATGAAAAATGAAAACGCAGGTAGCAGAACCGTAGCCCAGAAACTTGACTGAAATTTTAAATTTTTTCTGCTCCAGACTGCCTGAAAAACCCCAAAAAAATTTTAAGATCTGTACCTGCAACCTGTAATGGCAAAAAACAGAACATCCAAAAATAATATGTGCAGGAAACAAAACTGAAAACCCTAAATCAGCTAAATAATTACAGTATTTATAGATTAATGACTCTAAGCAGCGAAATTTGTCAATAATCCATAGTAATATTTTCAGAATTTTAAACTTAATGGGAGATACTTCAAAAAACCCTGCATGCATTCATAAAAGATTTCAGATGATAAGCCCAGGATTAAAACTGGCTGGGCTCTTTCAGAAAACACAATCAGGGAGTTGGCTGGTTCAGCCGAGAACTTCCCCTAACACCGAGTAAACTCAAAACTAAGATTTCCTGCACAACTTAAAATCAACCATTAACATAGAGGGGAAAAACAATAGTGAAATCCAAATCAAATGGAGATACTTGCCATTATATTTCAGAATCTAAACTATCATTCAAACCCCAGAGATCAGACAAGATACCTGTGCCTGAATCAATCTTCATCAAGCTATTATCAATCACTGAAAATAAAATTATGCAGAAAAATAAAAGATCTTACAGCATTTCCAAAAGAGTAACACTAGCAAGATTTTTAACCCCAAAGTCTTTCTTTATTACACAAAAAATGACTACAAGAGAACTTTCTTTAGCACCAGACTCTCGGATCAAATCTCATCTCAAATGACCCCTAACACCCTATTTAAAGAAAAATTTCCCAACGGCTAGTTCGAGTGATCCATGTCAAAATGATCTCGACCGTCGATGAGGATCAAAATCCCTTTTAATCTCATCCGTCGAATTTTTAAATGCATTTTAATATATTAAAAAATTGAAATTCTGCATTTATTTACTCAAAACTTTGACTTATTATTATTTTATTATTTTATTTTATTTTTCAATTTTATTTATTTATTATTATTATTATTTTTTAGTTATTTTTTAAATTTATTAATACTTTTTTTTTGTTATTTAATTTTTAAAATTTTATTATTTTTATTTATTTTTTGATCTTTTATTTTTTTAATTTTTTAATTTTTTATTATTTTATTGCTTTTTCATTTTTTAGTTTTGGATCCTCGAACTTAGCCTTTGGAAAAATCACCTAGGACCTAGGACTTAGGACTTATGAGGGGATTAAAACATTTCCTAACCCTCAAGACACTTTACATCATGAACTTTACAATTTTACATCTCAAGGGGAAAACCTATTTGACATAGACCCTCATAGACCACCCAGTTCTGCGACCAAATATAATCTAGCAGATCAACACACTAGGATTCCCCTAAGATTCTAATGACAAAATTTATTCCGGCTTTGGGGTTAGGCTGAAGGAAAACTCTACCGGTCATGGATCGGTGAGACAAAAAACCTTCCAGAACGTAGATTATCACTAGAAAATTAGGTCCACCTAGGCAATTTACATACATGACTCAGATCTGCTAAGATTATTTACAATTTACACATGCAGACTGAGTTTACAAAACAATATGATCAAGCTGATGACTGTCGAATTGCACGGACATGTTGATCAAGCGCTGCCCCTTTTTTCGAAAAAAGGGGGTGTACTGCTATGGGTAGTTGACACGTAGTGGTCAACAAGCCCAATGCTACTACTCAGGAAACACCAGCGAGGAGCCAAATCTACGACCCCCATCAACATCGGAGAGCCTAGCTCAATCCGGAACAACATCATGGAGCTTAATCTCAACCTGGAAACATATCAAGGAGCACATCTCAGCCTGAAACCTCATGGGGGAGCTAAACATCTTCAACCCCATATCGAGCAATAGGTGATATAGGGGAGCACATCTCAACCCATCCTATTTCCCACTGATCTTCGCAACAATGACCCTCAAGAGTCATGTGGTAGAACACCTGCATCATAATCAACTTGGGTTGTACACTCTCAACCCGTTGGCCAGACGGGGAGCGGTAATCCCAACAAGCCTTGCTTGTGGGTATGATGCCAACTGGGGTATACTCTGCAAAGACCAAGATAGGGGAGCAACATCTCCAACCCTATGGGTAACAAATAGGGGAGCAACATCTACGACCTTATTGTCCATAGATCCCTCAACCCCAGGAGCCCTCCATCTCAATTCCTCACCCTGGGAGCTTAGACAAGGGGGAAGAGTTGGCTCAATGTTCTCGATCAGTCCTGCTCTCTGTAGATCAGAAAAATATCTTCGGGCTCATATCTAGTAATCATCATGACTCAATATCAGCAATCCCCTGTTCATACAGGACATCAAATCAAATATTATATTAGAACAAAAACATATATATCACAAAAAGGATACCTTGTTCAACTTCCCTCTCATGGAGGCAGCGACCACAAGCCTAAGCTTGTTTAGTATAGCAGCATTGTCTCAATATATGAAGGTATCTTAGTCCCAATAATATACAGGATTCTCTACCAATTGGATCCCACTTATTATTGTCGCAATGTATTACTATCATATCTAGAACCTGCTCAAACAACTCTTCCAAAGAGCTTCTTCATCCTGCCTCATAGCTAGCCATGCTAGCAACATCATACTCAACCTCAGTCGTGCTTAAAGCTATGGACTTCTCATCCAAAATATCATGGCAAATCTCATATGAAAGCAGCATCCAGATGTGCTTCATCAATAATGATCCCAAACAACATCAGTACATCCATGTAGTCACATGTCATATAATGAATATCTCAGAGCAAAAATTGATCATCCCATACAAATATCTCAAAGGGTGCTTGGCGTCAACTCAATGTGTATGAAGTGGCTCAATCACGAATTTACTCAGGTTCTATGCACAACAGATATATATATATATATATATATATATATAGATATATAGATATATATATATATATATATATACAGACGAGTGTTGGAAAATCAATGCTTCAATCAATTGTTGGTTGCCAAGTCAAGTTCAACAATATCTCTTCACAACTTCTTGAAATCCAATCAGAGTGTCCAAGGATTTGCATTTCCACTTTCCAAAAACACTTCAGTAGCTTCACGATATAGATTTTTCTTTTTCCAACTTCAGAAAGTGATTCATCATGCCATGATTTACTACTTCGAGCTTCAGAAACCAACTCCCTCTTACTTTGATCATCAGAGGCTCATTACCTATCAAGAGTAGACTATCAGCATAGAAAACCAAAATCAAAGTCATACCTTGGACCACTTTTGAAGTAGAGGTTTGGATTGGCACATCTTCCTGGCTTCACTAGATGCTTGTCAATATGGAGCTTGCTTTATACAAAGCTTTCGGCAAACATAACACTTCACCAAACCAATATGCTCGGCCTTACATAAATCAATATTTGTGCAATCAAATCAACAAAGTTAGCTTATCAAGCCTTAGATGTCAGATCAAAACTGATCTCAAACTCATCAATATCACTTGTAGCAAATTCTTTGGACCAAGTGACAAGTAGAGCTCATATCCAAATATCAAGTTACAACAACTTTTTATTTACCAAGCACTATCCAATCAAAATTTATCAACCCATCCTCATGATCATAGCATGAATCATTTCTACTGCTAAATATGAATGGATACATCAGTGACAAGTCATATCATTTTTGCTGCTAAATATGAATGGATACAATAGGGACAAGTCATATAAGTTCCATGCGTATACCAAGAATGAGTCATACAAGTTTCATCCATTCATAGTGAGATTGTTGCACACTGAATCACAATTGTTTATACTTCAACAAATGTGTCAAAGTTAATGATGTCAACACAGAATATCTATTGAATACCAATATAAGTCACTGAAAGTCACTATGCCCATATAGCATTGTTATCAAGGCAAATCATCAGTCGTCAAATTAAATCATTAGTCATCAGGTCAAAACCCAAATTTGCTATCATAGTGAGAACTATAGCCCAAACATATCTCAACATCAAATCAAAGTTCTAAATCATTATCAAGCATCATGTCAAAACTCCAAACACTACTTATCTATGTCAATCAGTGAAATCTAGTCAAACCCTTGCAACTGTGAAAATTTCTAAAATGGAAATCCTACTATAGTGATTAATATGATTTCTTCTACTTATTACTTCATAAATAAGTTATCTACTGTATTCTTACGGCAAATATCGAAACATATTCTACTGCAGCCTTCACAATTAAAACATTGCAGAAAGTAAATGTAAGTAAAATGTTGGCACATATACAAACACAATGACACAGTTATTTTTGGACAATTGTCCCCAGAAAAACCCAATGCGGGAAAACTGGTGCAGCAGATGAGGGTTTTATTATTCTTCAGCAAAAATCAACATGTACAAATTACACCCAGCAGTATAGAACAAGGCTTTCTGAGAAATATTTACAGACGTTCCTGAACAAGTATCTGACCCAAGAGAGAGGTTCCTCCACCCTCTGCGTCTCTCTGGCTTGCCCAACGTCACTTTCTCTGGCCTCTGGACTGGCCTGCGCAATGCCTGCATCACTCAAGCCAGCGCTGCCTCTCCCAGCGTCAACCTGCCCAACGTTGTCCCTTCTACTGCTCTGCGTCTTCATCCCTGTCTCCCTGACTGATGTTGAACCCTCTCTGTCTCTCCTCCACCTACAACTCTCCCTCTGAATCGATTTTCTCTTGCCGAACTTTGACCAGTGAGAAAATCAATTTTACTTGGGCAACTGAGTATTTGCCTGGTGTGTCTTCCAAATGACCCTCAAGCCCCTTCTTATATCTTCATGTTGGGCAACCAACAGCCTAGATTAAATCATAATCAAAGGCTCAGATCGTTTTGGCTTGATCCATGTCTTTTTCTAGAAGTTTCACCCGTGATTAGATTAATACCCATTAATATTTTAATTTTCCTAAGTTTAGACTTAGGAACCCCATTAAAAATATTAATTATTTTAATAAAATCACTTCTAGGTGGAATTTCCCAAAACGCTTTTTGGGTTCTTTGGAATACATGTGCTCAAGCCTCCCTGCAAAATTTGAGGCCTAGAGCACATTTGATGCTACCCCAAATCAACACTCCCTCTTAGCGAGGAATGTGCTCTAGCAATATACTACTACGACATCTGCTCTGACTCTAAAGCATCGTCCTCTGCGCTGCTGATATTTGACATGCTGTCCACCAACTACTACATTGTTGCTACAACTGTACTGTTGCCTTTGACACTGCCACTGCCAATGCTACATCTGTACTACAACTCCCTCTGAATTGTTGCATCTGTGATGCTGTTGGCACTACCACTGCCAACCGTCCCTGCACTGCAACCTGCTGTTGCTACTGAAACGGATTTTCAACCATACCCAACTGCTCTCTGAACTAAGTAAACTTAGCTCTTTCAAGAGCCTTTGTGAGTATATCGGCCACCTGCTCTCCTGTGGGAACATATTGTAGTTGTACTGCCCCATGCTGAACACAGTCTTTGATAAAGTGACAACGGATATCCATATGTTTCGACCGATCATGAATTACTAGATTCTCAGAGAGTTTGATGCAACTCTGATTATCGCAGTAAACCTTGGTCGCCTCCATCCTTTTTTTGAATAGGCTCACAAGTAATTTTCTGAGCCATATCGCTTCGCACGTAGCTGTGGTGGCTACCATATATTCTGCTTCTGTTGAACTCAGTGCTACTGATTTCTGCTCCTTGCTGCAGCACGATCTCATCCCTAATCCAACAGTGAAGCAGTACCCTAAGGTACTTTTTTGGTCTACTGAATTACCTGCCCAATCTGCATCGGTGAACCCATTCAAGCTAATATCCCCCCTCTAGAGTAATACAACCCATATCCGACTGTTCCATGTACATACCTAAGTATGTGTCTTGTTGCTGCCAAATGCACCCTTTTTGGTTCCACCATGAACTGACAAAGAGTTTTGACAGCAAAACAAATGTTTGGCCAAGTGTTGACCAGATACATAAGCGACCCAATGCGCTGTCTATACAAGGTGGGATCTACTTCTTTATCCTCTGATGCATCTATTTTCTTCTAGTTGGTGATCATGGAAGTAGCCATGGGTTGGCAATCCTGCATTTTGAATCTTTTTAGAATCTCTGTAGCATACCTTTCTTATCCAAGGAAGATCTCCCCATTCTTCTGCCAAACTTCCAACTCCAGAAAATAATGGATCAATTCCAAGTCCTTCATGAGCCTAGATGATCCAGTTAGGAACAGGTCATCTACATATAGTACCAGAATAAGTGGCCCATTCTCTACTAGTAAATAGTAGAGATTGGGATCAATATCACTCTTGACAAATGCCAACTGTTGCAAGTAACTATCAATTCGACCATACCATGCTCTAGGTGCCTGCTTGAGCCCGTACAGGGCTTTCTTCAACCTGCAAACATGAGACTGTTGATTTGGGGTAGCATTGGATGTGCTCTAGCTATGAAAATTGGTGGAGAGGCTAAAGCACATGAGATCTCCAAGACCCAGAAATGGTTTGGGCAGATTCTAACCAGTTTGGGAGATATTAAAATAATTAATATTTTTAATGGAGTTCCTAAGTCTAAACTTAGGAAAAATAAAATATTAATGGGTATTAATATAAAACAGGGTTAAAAGGTTCCAAAAGTCATGGATCAAGCCAAATCTAATCTTAGCAGTTGATTAGAGATTTAATCTCGGTCGTTGATGGACCAACGAGAAAAGTATAAGAGGAGGCTTGAGGGTTAGTTGGAGAACACACCAGAGTGATTAGTCATTCATTTTGCTAGAGCGGGGTTGCTAAGCAAAGTTGAATCAGTGATCAGCAGCGAGGGGCAGTGAGTACGAGGCAGAGAGGCAGGGATAATACTGGGAGACTAGCATAGAAGCGGAGAGAGCCAGAGCAGCAGTCAGTCCAGGCTATGCAGAACCCAGAGAGACTGCGTCATCCACATAGAGGGCAAAGGGAGTGACAGAGGCTCCCAGAGGCTACGCAGTGCCTTAGAGGGCTGACGCAGAGAGTCTTGGGGCTGACGCAAGTCAGCAGGAGGCTGACGCAGAGACCAGAAGGGCTAGCGTTGAGCTTTAGTTGTGCTGGAGAGGGTTTCGTGGGACAGGTTTTCTGAATACCTATTTCTAGATATAGAGGTATTGTTGCCATATATTTTTCTTTGTCGAGTGAGCCAGTTTAGGAACCCATATGTACTCAGATAAATTGCATAATAATATAACCATTTGAATAGTTGCATCAGTTTTCCCGCATTGGGTTTTTCCGAGGACATTGGTCCAAAAATAACGGTGTCACTTGTGTGCTTGCTTTCTTTTAGTTGATGATCTGTAAATGTTGATATTGTACTTGTGTTTATTTTCGGTATTTACATGGTAAATAACTTGTTAAGTAATCAAACAAGTAGGTGAAATAAACCAGATAGTACAGGAAGAATTTTTAACGGGTTAGACTTAGAAATTTCAACATGGTATCAGAGCATGGTTGCAAATCACAGGAAAACTGAAGGCATCAGCCGAGCAGAGCATTTGCAGCAGATTCAGCTGTCTTGAGTGACAGAGCTGATCCTTGCAGAAGGCGACAGAGGAAGGAGTGACGCAGAGGGACTGCATCATCATTATGGGCCGGAGAGAGGCAGCGCAGAGGCTAAGGGAGGCAGAATCAGGCTCACGCAGAGCCACACAGAGGCCATGAGGGGTGACGCAGTGGGCTGGGGGAGCTGATTTGCCGGTGTCGGGATTGCGCAGAGCTAAGTGGCTCAATCCTTCAGTTGTTGGGGTATAGGAGGCTGTGGGTAATTTGCGGAGCAAAGCTGGTGTTGGAATTTCAAAGTCTAACTGTTAGAAATCCTTCCTGTACTTTCTGATTTATTTCTCCCTATTTGTTTTATTAATTAATAAGTTATTTACCATGTAAACACTGAAAATAAATACAAGTACAGTCTCAACACATACAGATCATCAACTGAAGGAAAAAGAAGCACACAAGTGACACCGTTATTTTTGGACTAATGTCCCCGGAAAAACCCAATGCGAGAAAACCGGTGCAGCTATCTGAGGGTTTTATTATTAAGCAGTTTTAGAATACAATCTGGGTGCCAGAAATGGCTCACCCAACAGAGAATGCTCTCGGCAATAGTACCTCTCAGTCGAAGACAGATATTCTAGCTAAAAACCCCGGATGTACAATCCCACAGCTCTCAGCTCCAATCTGCCCCACGAAATCTCCCTGTGTCAGCCTTTAGGGTCTACGTCATCCTCTTTGGCTCAGTGTCAACCCAGCATCACCCCAACTAGCCCTGCGTCAGCCTCTGGAGCCTCTGCGTCACCCACGCTGGCTCTCTCTAGCACTACACAGCTCCTGGCCCTCTGCGTGGCCTCTAATTGGCTTTGCATCAACCCTCTCCTGGCTTCTGCGCTAATGCTCCCGGTACCCTCTCTGCTTCTATATTCACTGCCCCTCAGCTGCAACTTTGATCACTCCTTCGATTTCCTCAGTTAGCCTTGCCCTAGAAAATTGATCTCTTGATCAACTCGGTGTATTCTCCAAGTGACCCTCAAGTCTCCTCTTATACTTTTCTCGTTGACAATTCAACAACCGAGATTAAGCCCCTAATCAACGGCTAAGATTAGATCTGACTTGATCCATGACTTTTGAACCATTCTAACTCAGTTTTATATTAATTCACATTAATATTTTATTTTTTGTAAGTTTAGACTTAGGGACTCCATAAAAAATATTAATTATTTTAATATCTCCCAAACTGATTAGATTCTGCCCAAACCATTTCTGGGTATTGGATATCTCATGTGCTTTAGCCTCTCCACCAATTTTTGTGGCTAGAGAACATTCGATGCTACCCCAAATCAACACTCCCTCTTAGCAAGGACTATTCTCTAGTAATACTCCTCACTGAGCATCACCCTGATCATCCAGCATCGGTCCTTGTGCTGATGTTGGGTCTGTTGCCCAACATCCTCTGCATTGTTACATCATGCACTGCTACCCATGGCCCTACCACTGCCACTGTTGCATCTGTACAGCAGCTCCCTCTGCATTTGTGCTGCTACACATGGCCCTTCCACTGCCACTGCTGCATCTACATTGTAATCCCTCTCATCATGTTGCATCGTGTTGCACATAGCACTGCCACTGTTAACTGCTGCACTGCAACTCAGTTATTGAGAAGTAAGTAACTGATCTCCCAACTCTGACATCTCTATCAATTTTGTTACTCCTCTTCGGGGCTCCCATAGCAAGGTATAATCCAAGAGGTTAGGTACCTTGAGGATCCTACCCCTCATCGTCTGTAGTCCATTTGACTATAGCTCGATGTCTCCCCACTTCCTCTCACAAGGTGCATGAGCACTCATGACACAGTGATCATCTGTCTCCACTTCTTTCTCCACCCTCGCTGGAGCAGCCTTGGTCTCAGAAACCTCTCCCTTGCTCTTCTTCCTTGGACACTGGCTCACATAATGACCTAGTTCCCCACAATGGAAGCATTTGACCTTGGAGAGGTCCTTCTTCTTTCGTTTCTCCTACTTTGCCTCAGATGCTAGGGCAGCATCCTCCTCTTCCTCCTTCTTGATTCTGACCCCCTTGCCATTGCTTCTTGCCTTGGTTAGCCTTCTGATCTCTTCCTAACAAAGGGTCGGCCACAGTTCCTCCCAATCTGGAAGGGTCAATCTGCGTAGTATGCTCTTGACAAATACCTCCCAGTCCTCTGAGACTGCATTCAATGCGGTCCTCACCATTAATTCCTGATCCGGCGTGGCCCCTATGGAAGTCAGCTGATCCCAGATCTCCTTCAATCGACCGAGGAAGGTGTCGATCTGCTCTCTTTTCTGCATCTGATATGACCGCAGCTGATTTTCTAGTAACATCTTCCTTTGCACGGAAGTATGCTAATACAATTTCATCAGGGCCTCCCACATTGCATTTGTTGTGTCCTTTTTGGCAATATGCGGTACTACATGGCTTGACCCCGTCAAGGATGATGCTCTTGGCCCTCACCATTGCCTCCTCGTACTTATCGTTCTCAGTCGGGACAACTAGGATTGCTATCATTTTCAAGGCGAAGTCCTTGAGACGATTCCTATCTAGAACGAACAAGATCCTGGCCTTGCAGACTACGAAGTTTGAGGCTCTGTCCAGTCTGTCCTGATCTCTTACCCCGTTCACTACCATCTCGCTGCTCCTCTTTCGACTCTTTCGAGTCTCTCTACTTCCCTCCTGGAAGTTCTTGGTGCGACTCCCTCTGAGCCTCAATTTTCCTCCTAGAAACCCCTCTGCCAATTTCGAGATGCCCCCACTCCGATCACTAGTGCAACTGCACCACTGATCCGGATTTCTTGGCTAGAAATCCTCAGTAGCAACTCCCTCCTCCTTGGTCTTGCCCTGTTAGGTATTGTTCTGACCACAATACCCCACCAGCTTCACTCTGCAACTTCTCCACAGCCTCCTATGCCCCAGCAAATTGAAGGTTAGAGCCTCTAAACGCTGCACAATACCAGCACCAGCAAAATCTGCACCTCCTGGCCACGGGCGTCAATCCTTCCTGACTGAGAAAGATGACCGAGCACTACATAGGTCAGGTCTTCTCTTTTCTGCCACTGCGTTGATCCTTCTCCCGACTCAAACTTGATGACGCAGGCAGTGCGTTACCCCTTCCTTGCTTCTTTTCCGCTAGGAACAACGTCTGTCACTTGGGACAGTTGTTTTTGTTGTTGTTGCTCTGCTCAGCTGATGCCCTCAGTTCTCTTGTGATCTACAACCACCCTCTGATACCATGTTGGAATTTCTAAGTCTAACTGTTAGAAATCCTTCCTGTACTTTCTGATTTATTTCTCCCTACTTGTTCTGTTAATTAACAAGTTATTTACCATGTAAATACTGAAAATAAATATAAGTAAAGTCTCAACACATACAGATCATCAACTGAAGGAAAATCAAGCACACAAGTGACACCGTTATTTTTGGACCAATGTTACCAGAAAAACCCAATGCGGGAAAATTGGTGCGGTTATCTGAGGGTTTTATTATTAAGCAGTTTCAGAATACAATATGGGTGCCAGAAATGGCTCACCCAACAGAGAATGCTCTCGGCAGTAGTACCTCTCAGTCGGAGACAGATATTCCAGCTAAAAACCCGGATGTATAATCCCACAGCTCTCAGCGCTAATCTGCCCCATGAAATCTCCTAGTGTCAACCTCTAGGGTCTGCATCAACCTCTCGGGCTCAGCTTCAGCCCAGCGTCACCCCAACTAGCCCTACGTCAACCTCTGGAGCCTCTGCGTCACCCATGTTGGCTCTCTCTGGCACTACGCAGCTCCTGGCTGCTTCTACGTGACCTCTAGTTGGCTCTATGTCAACCCTCTCCCAACTTCTGCGCTGATGCTCCCAGTACCCTCTCTGCCTCTCTGCTTTTGTATTCACTGCCCCTCAACTGCAACTCTGAGCACTCCTTCGATTTCCTCAGCAAGCCCTGCCCCAGAAAATCGAATTCTTGATCAACTCGGTGTATTCTCCAAGTGACCCTCAAGCCTCTTCTTATACTTTTCTCGTTGACAATTCAACGGCTAAGATTAGATCTGGTTTAATCCATGACTTTTGGACCATTCTAACTCAATTTTATATTTATACACATTAATATTTTATTTTCCCTAAGTCCAATAAAAATATTAATTATTTTAATATCTCCCAAACTGGTTAGATTCTGCCCAAACCATTTATGGGTATTGGATATATCATGTGCTTTAGCTTCTCTACCAATTTTCGTGGCTAGAGAACATCTGATGCTACCCCAAATCAACAGCTGGTGGGGTATTGTGGTCAAAACCGTACCTAACAAGGCAAGACCAAGGTGGAGGGAGTTGTTGCCGAGGCGGATTTCTAGCCAAGGAATCCGGATCAGTGGTGCAGTTGGACAGACGATCGAAGTGGGGCAACTTGATGTTGGTACAGGGATTTCCAGAAGGGAAATCAAGACTCAGAGGGAGTCGAACCGAGAACTTCCAAACAGGAAGTTGAGAGACTTAGCAGGAGTCGAACAGAGGACTTCCAGGAGGGAAGTAGAGAGACTCGGAGGAGTCAAAAGAAGATGAGCAAGATGAACGTGAATGGTTTGAGAGATCAGGATAGGCTGGATGGAGCGTCCAACTTTGTGGTCTGGAAGGCCAGGATCTTGTCCATTCTAGACAGACATCACCTCAAGGGCTTCGTCACGAGAGTGATAACTGTCCCAGTTGACCCTGTAGCTAATGAAAGGTACGAGGAGGCAATGGCTAAGACTAAGTGCATCATCCTTGATGGGGTCAAGGATTATGTGGTACCACATATTGCCGAGAAGGAAACGGCAAAAGAGATGTGGGATGCCTTGAAGACATTATACCAGCATACTTCCATGTAGAGGAAGATGCTCTTGGAGAATCAGCTAAAGGCATACCAGATGTAGAAGGGAGAGCAGATAGATGTCTTCCTCTGTCGCTTGAAGGAGATCCATGACCAGCTAACTTCCATAGGGGCCACGCCAGATGAGGAATTGATGGTGAGGACCGCACTGAACGCAGTTTCCGAGGATTGGGAGGTATTTGTCCAGAGCATACTGGGCAGGACGAGTCTTCCAGATTGGGAAGAACTGTGGGCGGCTCTTCGTCAAGAAGAGATCAGATGGCTAACCAAGGCGGGGAGTAGCGGAAAAGGGGTTAGGATCAAGAAGGAGGAAGAAGAGGATGTGGCTCTAGCATCTGCAGAAAAGCAGGAGAAGAGGAAGAAGAAGGACCTCTCCAAGGTCAAGTGCTTCCATTATGGGGAACTGGGTCATTTTGCGAACCAGCGTCCTAGGAAGAAGAGCAAGGAAGAGGCTTTGGACTGAAAGGTAGCGCCTGCAAAGGCGGAGAAAGAAGTCGAGGAGGAGGATGATTGTGCCATAAGTGCTCATGTGCCACTTGAGAAGAAGTGGGGAGACATCGAGTTGTAGTCAGGAGGACTACAGATGATGAGAGGCAGGATCCTTGAGGTACCCAACCTCTTGGATTATACCTTGCTACGGGAGCCCCGAAGAGGAGTAGCAGGACTGGCGGATGTTAGTAGAGATGGATGCGGATGGAGCGGCAGAGAGTGCTACAGTGCAAGAGTTCCCGGACAGCGCGAGGCTAGCAGGATGCAATAGTGCGAGAGGCACGGGAGTGTTGCACCAGTGCAAGATGGCACAAAGAGGTGTGCAACGGTGCAAGATGCAGGGAGTTGTTGCAGCAGCGCAGAGACCAGTAGAGGGAGCACTTGTTAGCGGAAGAGAGAGCTTCAACATCGGGAGTGTCTCTAGCCTGACAGGGATGTCAGAGTTGGGTGGATCAGTTACTTTCTTCTTAGTAACTGAGTTGTAGTGCAGTAGCAGTATGCAGTAACACGATGCAGCATGATGAAAGGGGATGCAATGCAGATGCAGTGCTGGGAAGATGGACCAACAACAGCACGGATGCAGAGAGAGTTGCCATACGGATGCAGCAGTGGCAGTGGCAGGGCCATGGGACGCAGTACAGGATGTAGCAGTGCAGAGGATGTTGGGCGGGAAGGCCTAGCATCAGCATAGGGACCTGTTGTCGCACAGAATGTCTAGGCACCGTGACAACGGCTCAGATCGAAGGCTGTCATCTTGATCCCCAATCTCTCCGTTTAAGTTGTCTCCCTACAGCAAGCTACGGGGGGTAGACCCTATGGAAAAATGGAATGAGGAAGAACTAGTTGGAAACCAACCAATTCGGGAGACACAGTGAAGCGATCAAGTACTTGATTAAGATTTAGCAAGACTTATAGGATTTGATTAGATTTTAAACGATTGATACCAGTGCCTTATGGAATCAACGATCTTGCTAGGGAAATGAAGGCCAAGTAATCGATTAGCAACTGCTGCTTAGATGAACGACTATCTTATATGAAATGCAGACCCTAAAACTAATGTGAGATGCAAGAATCTTGGTTAATTTTAGTTAAATGCCTATCTAAGTTTTAACCCTTCGATCCTTTCTATGTTGAGCCTGATTTCGTAGTAATTGGCAAAGTGAAAATCAAGAGAAGCACACTAAGGTGTGATTAACGATACCTCTCCTGAAATTCTAGCATACCCGGTACCTCCGGCGCTGCAGAGAACTGTAACTCTAACGACTACAAGGTCATTGTTTTAAGTACTATTAAAACAGGCTTCTGAAGAAAAGACGGATGGAGATCTATCTGTCTATCGACCAAGCTCATGCTTGGAAGTAAATTTTATCTATGCAAAATTAACTTATATGCAAATGTACTAGAAGATGAGATGAAATTAGACTCGAGAATGGGAGAACACTTATGCCGCAAAAGCCCTCAATTACCCAAATGAAATGCTCGCCCTTTTTTTAAATGAAGACTTAGAAAATAAACTTTTGAAGATACTATAGTTAAAACACCAGCTTATTTCAAATCTTCTTGATATAATTTAACTCAAAGAGAACAAAAACAACTTTACAATTCGATATCAATGTCAACAGATGCTCAAAAAAATACTCAGTTTATGAAACAAAGGATATGCATTTTATCACAATTCCATGACAGAGTACTTAATTTTCAGAAATTAATTTTTAGGACAGCAGTAAGAAAAACTTTATGACCTGTTGACCACTACCGGTCAACTACCCATGCAGTACACCCCCCCTTTCTTTGCAAAAAAGGGGCAGCACCTGATCGACATCGTCCGTGCCATCCTTCAGTCATCAACAGCTTAATCTTTTGTAAACCCAGTCTGCATGTATGAATTGTAAATAATCTTAGCAGATATGTGTCGTTTATGTAAATTTGCCTAAGTGGACCTAACTTTCTAATGATGATCTTTGTCCCGGAAGGTTTTTTCGTCTCACCGATCCATGGATCGGCAGAGTTTTCCTTCAAACCTGACCCCAAAGCCGGGATGGATTTTGTCACTTAGAACTTTAGGAGAATCCTAGTGTGTTGATCTGCTAGATTATAGTTGTGTCGCAGAACTGGGTGATTTGTGAGGGTCTATGTTAAAGGGGTTTTCTCCCTTAGGATGTAAAATGTAAAAGTCATGATGTAATGTGTCCTGAGGGTCGAAAAATGTTTTAAATCCCCTCATGGTCCTAAGTCCTAGGTCCTAGGTGATGTTTCCGAAGGCTTAGTTCGATGATCCATTTTAAAATGAATTAAAAAATGAATAAAAATAATAAAATAATAAAATAAATAAAAATTAAAAAATGAAATAAATAAAAAATAAAGCAAAAACCCTAACTAATAAAATAATAATATTTTAAGTGAATAAATCGACGGATGAGATCAAGAGATGTCTTGATCCTCATCAACGGTCGAGATCATTTCTACATGGATCACTCGAACTAGCCGTTGGGATCATTTCCTTTAAATAGGGTGCTAGGGGTCATTTCAGATCATTCGATCTGTGAGTCTAACACTGAAGAAGCTCTCTTGTAAATCGGTTTCTGGTTAATAAAGGAAGACTTTGGGGTCCATATCTTGCTGGTGTTACTCTCTTAAAATGCTGTGAGATTGTTTCATTTTCTGCATATGTTATTTTCAGCCGTTAATAATAGCTTTTTGTAGAGTATTGTGAGCACAGGTATCTTGTTCACTTGCTGGGGTTTGGGTGCTGTTAGGGTTTCTGAAGTAATGGCAGGTATCTCCATTACTTCCTGAGATCTAGCAGCATTTTTGCCCTCTTTATTGACAGTAGTTTTGAGCTGTGCAGAAAACATCATTGAAGGAAATTTTGTGGGCGTTCGGGGAAGTTCTCGGCTGAACCAGCCAACTCCCGCAAGCATTTTTTGCTGAGCCCAGTTGGATTTGATCCTGGGTCTATCATTCGGTTTATTTTTCTAAGTTTGCATGAGAGATTTTCTGAAGTTCTTCACAGTGACGATCTGAAATTTCTGTTCTTTAAAATGTTTTCTGTGCTTACTGCTGAATCTGGCTGTTAAGGGGCCAAATATGTACATTAATAAACTGTTCTAGGGTTTTAATTTTTCTGATCTAGGGTTTTAAATGTTTGTTTTATGCAGTTTTCATTAGGGTTTTTTCTTCTTTTGTGTTTTCTTGTACAAGGTTTTCAGAGAGATATTATCCGACACATTCTCCTCACTGCCGTCTGGTTACCAAAGCGCTGCATACTTTCAAAATCGATTCAAAGAAATACGCAGACATTGTGATCTGGCCCAGAAACGAAAATGACAAAAACTTTGGGCAGTGAAGCGTAAAACTGGTGCGGTGGGCAAGGAGATTGACACGATTGAGTTGTTTTGTCCGCGCATGGGAGAAAGGTTTACGGTTCAGTATATCAGCGTGGCTCTGTTTTCAGATTTAAATAAGTCACCGCCGTTTGAAAACGTTCCGCGCGGATCATGATTTGATCTGTCAGTAGCAGACGGAGCAGGTGTTTACAGTTAAAACCGGTCTCTGAAATAGCTCTCCACATTGTATTTTCGGTTTGGAATTTTCCTCTTCGCTGGTGGGTAGCCGCATCTCCCTCAGCTATCTACGGATCTCTATCCATCTTTTCGCTGCAAGTCCATCAACCATAAGCACCTGCACTTTCTCAGTCCGCCGTTGAAGAGCACTCCATTCACAACGAAAATTCGAAATAATAACAACGTGTCTCAAATTTTCCTTTTGGCATTCGAACCTGCGTCTGAAAAATTCGGTGAACCCGTCTGCGTGATTTCCTTTAAGGGCATTCGCGTGGGCATCAATATAGCGAAATCAGAATTTGCTGAGAGTTATCGTGTGACAGTGGAAGTCATTCAACAGAAAATTCTTCAAAACTGAAAACCGCAGTGAACGCCAGGTATCCGCCATCGTTTTACGCACAGGTAACTTGTGTATATACCTGCGTATTCATTTTACGGCTTGCGTCGGCATAGCAGGTAAATCGAAATTTCTTTTTTTGGTTATATAACGCGTTTGGGGTTGTATGTATTCAAATAGGTTAAAGTTTTAATATGTTAGCGTTAGTTAGATTTTGGATTATAATGCTTTAGGTTAGATTTTTAGGTTAGATCTGAATTTGTATTTAGTTTAGGACTTTGTTTAGATTTTAAATTTCTTTTAGTTTTGATTTCATTTATTTTAGATTCGTTCCATTGTATTTTAAATCAAATGAAAAAGGCCAGCGTAGATTTAAAAAAAATCGTATAGTTTTGTTGTTTTATTTAAAATAGTTCTCAGTGATTAGATTTAAACTTTGGTTTAATTTTATTTTAGATTTTTGTAATTGTTAGATTTTAATTTTAGATTTTTCCTTCCTTTTTTATTTTTTATAATATGAAAAGAAATATATATATATAAAAATAAAAAATAAAAAAGATTTTAGATTTAGTTTCATTTTTAAAATAGTTTAGTTTTAGAATAGATTTTAAATTTTAAATTTTTAGATTTTTTAATTTCCTTTTTTTTATAATATTGAAAAATAAAAAATTAAAAAAGATTTAAAAAAAAAATATATATATATATATATATATCAAATCAAATAAAAAATGCGTTTATGTTTAGACTTTGTTTGATTTTAGTTAGAGTTTAGCTTTTTTTTTTTAACATTTTGTAAATTTTAGACTTTTAGATTTTGTTTTATAATATAAAAAAATAAATAAATAAATAAGAAAATTGAGTTGGGCTTAGATATATTTTAAATTAGATTTTATTTTATTTTAGTTTTGTCCTTTAGACTTTAGATTTAGGATTTTAATATAATTTTAATTAGTTTTTATTTTGTTAGTTTTAATTTAATAAAAAGTCAAGAAAATGTTCTGGTTTTGTTAGAATAGATTTTAGATTTTAAATTTTTAGATTTTTAATTTTAGATTTTTATAATATAAAAAATAAAAAAATAAAAAGGAAAAGGATTTTAGCCTTAGTTTTTTTTTTTTTTTTTTTTTTTTAGATTTCTTTTTTAACTTATGTGTCAAAAAAAAAAAAAAAAAAAAAATTTGAAAAAAGTATAAAAAAATTTTGTGGAAATTTTTTTAGATCCAGTTATTTTCGGAAATTGTCATATTTTTCATGCTGAGATCTAAATTTTCAAGTCGAGATGCGAAATTGATATCTGGTTGATGGTTTATGATTCATGGTGGTTTAAAGCATTCATCCTTTTTCAAAATTCTCAGTTGCTGGATATCGTTTTGGTCATCGTGATTTCGCTGATACCTTTTGATGACAAATGATTGCTGTTCACGGTTCATCTTTCTTATCATTTAACAAGTAATCATTGTAATAATGATCTCTTAAGGCACTGGTCTGCTCAATTAATCAAATCATTTTAGTGCTTTTTATATCGTATCTCGTGTCTCCCAACCAACTGGTCGACAGTTGGTCTCATTATCTCACAGGGTCTACCCCCTTAGCCGCGGGAGACAGGCTTAAACGGAGGGATCGGGGATCAGGGTGACAGCCCCCGGTCTGAGCGTTGTCGTGCCAATCCGCGCGACAACATTTTTTGGCGCCATTGCCGGGGACACTTTGTTCTCGGTGTTTCAACGACAATCTTCCTTCTCATTTTTATCTTTTCATCTGGCCCGGCAACGCCAACATTTTTTGGCGCCGTTGCCGGGGATAGAGTTTTTTCTGTCCTTGGTGTTTCAACGACTTTTCATCATCCATCGTTCATTTGTCTATCATTCGTTTGAGCCGGCAACGCTAACATTTTTTGGCGCCGTTGCCGGGGAAATTGTTTTCTCGGAGTTTCATCGAAATTTATCTTCTCATCTCTCATCTCTCAGTTGAGCTGGCAGATTCAATATTATTGACATCTTTTCGTCCCATATCAGCAGCATCTCTTGGATTTGTTTCTTGTTTGGGTGGCGACTCCACTTTCTCATTTTTCCCAGACAAGAAGCTTTCCTCATATTTGCTTGTGGTTACCTTTTGGATCCTAGAATCAGATTCATTGTTCAAGTGGCGACTCCACTGTTTTCATCTCTTGATTTTCTTGAGCAGGTATCTAGTTCTATCATCCTTTTAATCCCTTATCATTTATCATGGATTATGCATTTAAGCCTTGTCGTTTTACTGAACGTCTCCATGATTTTCCGGAAGATGCCATTCCTAAGTTACCTATTTTCTCGGATGGTGATCCAATCGCTGTTAGAAGGCATATAGTCTTGTTTACTCGCATCATGACCATATACTGTAGATCCCCTCGGTTTAATCATGAAGATATCAAAATGCGTCTATTTGTCCTTTCTTTAAAAGATGATGCTTTGAATTGGTTTAACAATTTTCCAAAGGAATCTTTCACTTCTTTAGAAGACATTGTCGATGCTTTTAAAAATAGATATGGTTATCCAAACAGCTTGCCTTCTGCCTCTAAAATTGTGCAACAGAATGAAAGTAATTTGATAAGAGGTCCAGCTGAAAGATCCCAAGACGATTCATCATGTCAGAATGTGTCATCCACTGGAAATATTGCAGATCAAGTTCATGATAGTGAAAAATCAGGGACAAATGACAATGAAAAAGAAGAGCAAAAGCAAATTATACGAGACCTAATGATGCTGGTGAGAAATATGGAAATCAATCAAACTAATTATGTCAATGATGTGAAAACTTTATGCACCCATCTGGAAAAACGTAACAGGGAGATTGAGGTCACGCAAAGTCACCATGCTAAAGAAATTGAGGCCATAAAAACTAATTATGAAACAGAAATTAGAATCATGCAAAGCAGGTTGTCAGTCTTAGAGGAAAATATGGTGACCATGAAAGCTGATCATGATAAGGAAATTGACTCTATGCAAAACAAGTTATTAACTATGGATGAGGAAATGACTATCATGACATTCAATCATAATAATCAAGTGGCTGACATGCAAGCGAATCATAAAGAAGAAATAAATTTTGTGCAGCATTGCTTGATGGACATAGAGGAAAAGAATGTTAAAGTAATAAAAGACATGCAAGAACACCATGCCAGACAAATCAGTGCTACAAAGGTTGAACACTCTAGTCAGATGGATGCCATTAAAATACAAGTTCAAAGGTTTCAGCAACTGGCAGAGGATAAGAGAAACCAGCAAACATCAACAGATCAGGGGTCTTCTCATTTGCTGCAACAAGATTCATCTTATTATTGGGAGGTTGTTGATTCGATTGAAAGATGGTTGATTGAGGGTGATCCAGACAGACTTAAGAATGATAAAGATCAGATGCAAGATGAAGAAAGACATAGCACGCATATCTTACATACTTCATCTGATAGCTTTGAAACAGAAAGTACCAGGTCATCAGTAATTCAACCAGCCAGAAAGAAAAAGCGCAAGAGAAAGAAGATAAGACGAAGATTTGATACATCAGACGGTCGTGAGCAGCTTGATTTTCGGATAGGAAAAAGTCCTACCATATGCAAAATTGGACATGGCACATCCGACAAGCAGCCCACAGATTTGCCTGAAAGCAGGCAAATGCTCAGTATGCACTATATTGAACACATCTGATGCCATGGGGCATCCTTTGTATCGTATTTCTAACCTACTTCTTGTTTTTTCAGCATTCTTATTTCTGCTTTAGATAGTTAATAAATGAAGAGCTTTTATCTTTATTGTGCTTAACGTATATGATGATTTTTGGATGGACGCTACTTATTTTTGTGTTGTATGGATGCAGATTCTGGATTCTCACATTCCTACAAGCAGCAACGTGTCCCCAAGTAGAGCCAGATGTTGACCACTACCGGTCAACTACCCATGCAGTACACCCCCCTTTCTTTGCAAAAAGGGGCAGCATCTGATCGACATCGTCCGTGCCATCCTTCAGTCATCAGCAGCTTAATCTTTTTTGTAAACCCAGTCTGCATGTATGAATTGTAAATAATCTTAGCAGATATGTGTCGTTTATGTAAATTTGCCTAGGTGGACCTAACTTTCTAATGATGATCTTTGTCCCGGAAGGTTTTTCGTCTCACCGATCCATGGATCGGCAGAGTTTTCCTTCAAACCTGACCCCAAAGCCGGGATGGATTTTGTCATTAGAACTTTAGGAGAATCCTAGTGTGTTGATCTGCTAGATTATAGTTGTGTCGCAGAACTGGGTGATTTGTGAGGGTCTATGTTAAAGGGGTTTTCTCCCTTAGGATGTAAATTGTAAAAGTCATGATGTAATGTGTCCTGAGGGTCGAAAAATGTTTTAAATCCCCTCATGAGTCCTAAGTCCTAGGTCCTAGGTGATGTTTCCGAAGGCTTAGTTCGATGATCCATTTTAAAATGAATTAAAAAATGAATAAAAATAATAAAATAATAAAATAAATAAAAAATAATAAAAAATTAAAAAATAAAGCAAAAACCCTAACTAATAAAATAATAATATTTTAAGTGAATAAATCGATGGATGAGATCAAGAGATGTCTTGATCCTCATCAACGGTCGAGATCATTTATACATGGATCACTCGAACTAGCCGTTGGGATCATTTCCTTTAAATAGGGTGCTAGGGGTCATTTCAGATCATTCGATCTGTGAGTCTAAGACTGAAGAAGCTCTCTTGTAAATCGGTTTCTGGTTAATAAAGGAAGACTTTGGGGTCCATATCTTGCTGGTGTTACTCTCTTAAAATGCTGTGAGATTGTTTCATTTTCTGCATATGTTATTTTCAGCCGTTAATAATAGCTTTTTGTAGAGTATTGTGAGCACAGGTATCTTGTTCACTTGCTGGGGTTTGGGTGCTGTTAGGGTTTCTGAAGTAATGGCAGGTATCTCCATTACTTCCTGAGATCTAGCAGCATTTTTGCCCTCTTTATTGACAGTAGTTTTGAGTTGTGCAAAAAACATCATTGAAGGAAATTTTGTGGGCGTTCGGGGAAGTTCTCGGCTGAACCAGCCAACTCCCACAAGCATTTTTTGCTGAGCCCAGTTGGATTTGATCCTGGGTCTATCATTCGGTTTATTTTTCTAAGTTTGCATGAGAGATTTTCTGAAGTTCTTCACAGTGACGATCTGGAATTTCTGTTCTTTAAAATGTTTTCCGTGCTTACTGCTGAATCTGGCTGTTAAGGGGCCAAATCTGTACATTAATAAACTGTTCTAGGGTTTTAATTTTTCTGATCTAGGGTTTTAAATGTTTGTTTTATGCAGTTTTCATTAGGGTTTTTTCTTCTTTTGTGTTTTCTTGTACAAGGTTTTCAGAGAGATATTATCCGACACATTCTCCTCACTGCCGTCTGGTTACCAAAGGGCTGCATACTTTCAAAATCGATTCAAAGAAATACACAGACATTGTGATCTGGCCCAGAAACGAAAATGACAAAAACTTTGGGCAGTGAAGCGTAAAACTGGTGCAGTGGGCAAGGAGATTGACACGATTGAGTTGTTTTGTCCGCGCATGGGAGAAAGGTTTACGGTTCAGTATATCAGCGTGGCTCTGTTTTCAGATTTAAATAAGTCACCGCCGTTTGAAAACGTTCCGCGCGGATCATGATTTGATCTGTCAGTAGCAGACGGAGCAGGTGTTTACAGTTAAAACCGGTCTCTGAAATAGCTCTCCACATTGTATTTTCGGTTTGGACTTTTCCTCTTCGCTGGTGGGTAGCCGCATCTCCCTCAGCTATCTACGAATCTCTATCCATCTTTTCGTTGCAAGTCCATCAACCATAAGCACCTGCACTTTCTCAGTCCGCCGTCGAAGAGCACTCCATTCACAACGAAAATTCGAAATAATAACAACGTGTCTCAAATTTTCCTTTTGGCATTCGAACCTGCGTCTGAGAAATTCGGTGAACCCGTCTGCGTGATTTCCTTTAAGGGCATTCGCGTGGGCATCAGTATAGCGACAATCAGAATTTGCTGAGAGGTATCGTGTGACAGTGGAAGTCATTCAACAGAAAATTCTTCAGAACTGAAAACCGCAGTGAACGCCAGGTATCCGCCATCGTTTTACGCACAGGTAACTTGTGTATATACCTGCGTATTCATTTTACGGCTTGCGTCGGCATAGCAGGTAAATCGAAATTTCTTTTTTTGGTTATATAACGTGTTTGGGGTTGTATGTATTCACATAGGTTAAAGTTTTAATATGTTAGCATTAGTTAGATTTTGGATTATAATGCTTTAGGTTAGATTTTTAGGTTAGATCTGAATTTGTATTTAGTTTAGGACTTTGTTTAGATTTTAAATTTCTTTTAGTTTTGATTTCATTTATTTTAGATTCGTTCCATTGTATTTTAAATCAAATGAAAAAGGCCAGCGTAGATTTAAAAAAAATCGTATAGTTTTGTTGTTTTATTTAAAATAGTTCTCAGTCATTAGATTTAAACTTTGGTTTAATTTTATTTTAGATTTTTGTAATTGTTAGATTTTAATTTTAGATTTTTCCTTCCTTTTTTATTTTTTATAATATGAAAAAATATATATATATATATCTATATATAAAAAATAAAAAATAAAAAAAAAATAAAAAAAAAAATTTAGATTTAGTTTCATTTTTAAAATAGTTTAGTTTTAGAATAGATTTTAAATTTTAAATTTTTAGATTTTTTAATTTCCTTTTTTTTATAATATTGAAAAATTAAAAATTAAAAAAGATTTAAAAAAAAAATAAAAATAAAAAATGCGTTTATGTTTAGACTTTGTTTGATTTTAGTTAGAGTTTAGCTTCTTTTTTTTTTTTTTAACATTTTGTAAATTTTAGACTTTTAGATTTTGTTTTATAATATAAAAAAAAAAAAAAAAAATAAGAAAATTGGGTTTGGGTTAGATAGACTTTAAATTAGATTTTATTTTATTTTAGTTTTGTCCTTTAGACTTTAGATTTAGGATTTTAATATAATTTTAATTAGTTTTTATTTTGTTAGTTTTAATTTAATAAAAAGTCAAGAAAATGTTCTGGTTTTGTTAGAATAGATTTTAGATTTTAAATTTTTAGATTTTTAATTTTAGATTTTTATAATATAAAAAATAAAAAAGAAAAGGATTTTAGCCTCGGTTTTTTTTTTTTTTTTTTTTTTTTAGTTAGATTAATTTTTTTTAGATTTCTTTTTTAACTTCTGTGTCAAAAAAAAAAAAAATTGAAAAAAGTATAAAAAAAATTTGTGGAAATTTTTTTAGATCCAGTTATTTTCGGAAATTGTCATATTTTTCATGCTGAGATCTAAATTTTCAAGTCGAGATGCGAAATTGATATCTGGTTGATGGTTTATGATTCATGGTGGTTTAAAGCATTCATCCTTTTTCAAAATTCTCAGTTGCTGGATATCGTTTTGGTCATTGTGATTTCGCTGATACCTTTTGATGACAAATGATTGCTGTTCACGGTTCATCTTTCTTATCATTTAACAAGTAATCATTGTAATAATGATCTCTTAAGGCACTGGTCTGCTCAATTAATCAAATCATTTTAGTGCTTTTTATATCGTATCTCGTGTCTCCCAACCAACTGGTCGACAGTTGGTCTCATTATCTCACAGGGTCTACCCCCCTTAGCCGCGGGAGACAGGCTTAAACGGAGGGATCGGGGATCAGGGTGACAGCCCCCGGTCTGAGCGTTGTCGTGCCAATCCGCGCGACAACATTTTTTGGCGTCGTTGCCGGGGACACTTTGTTCTCGGTGTTTCAACGACAATCTTCCTTCTCATTTTTATCTTTTCATCTGGCTCGGCAACGCCAACATTTTTTGGCGCCGTTGCCGGGGATAGAGTTTTTTCTGTCCTTGGTGTTTCAACGACTTTTCATCATTCATCGTTCATCTGTCTATCTTTCGTTTGAGCCGGCAACGCCAACATTTTTTGGCGCCGTTGCCGGGGAAATTGTTTTCTCGGAGTTTCATCGACATTTATCTTCTCATCTCTCATCTCTCAGTTGAGCTGGCAGATTCAATATTATTGACATCTTTTCGTCCCATATCAGCAGCATCTCTTGGATTTGTTTCTTGTTTGGGTGGCGACTCCACTTTCTCATTTTTCCCAGACAAGAAGCTTTCCTCATATTTGCTTGTGGTTACCTTTTGGATCCTAGAATCAGATTCATTGTTCAAGTGGCGACTCCACTGTTTTCATCTCTTGATTTTCTTGAGCAGGTATCTAGTTCTATCATCCTTTTAATCCCTTATCATTCATCATGGATTATTCATTTAAGCCATGTCGTTTTACTGAACGTCTCCATGATTTTCCGGAAGATGCCATTCCTAAGTTACCTATTTTCTCGGATGGTGATCCAATCGCTGTTAGAAGGCATATAGTCTTGTTTACTCGCATCATGACCATATACTGTAGATCCCCTCAGTTTAATCATGAAGATATCAAAATGCGTCTATTTGTCCTTTCTTTAAAAGATGATGCTTTGAATTGGTTTAACAATTTTCCAAATGAATCTTTCACTTCTTTAGAAGACATTATCGATGCTTTTAAAAATAGATATGGTTATCCAAACAGCTTGCCTTCTGCCTCTAAAATTGTGCAACAGAATGAAAGTAATTTGATAAGAGGTCCAGCTGAAAGATCCCAAGACGATTCATCATGTCAGAATGTGTCATCCACTGGAAATATTGCAGATCAAGTTCATGATAGTGAAAAATCAGGGACAAATGACAATGAAAAAGAAGAGCAAAAGCAAATTATACGAGACCTAATGATGCTTGTGAGAAATATGGAAATCAATCAAACTAATTATGTCAATGATGTGAAAACTTTATGCACCCATCTGGAAAAACGTAACAGGGAGATTGAGGTCACGCAAAGTCACCATGCTAAAGAAATTGAGGCCACAAAAACTAATTATGAAACAGAAATTAGAATCATGCAAAGCAGGTTGTCAGTCTTAGAGGAAAATATGGTGACCATGAAAGCTGATCATGATAAGGAAATTGACTCTATGCAAAACAAGTTATTAACTATGGATGAGGAAATGACTATCATGACGTTCAATCATAATAATCAAGTGGCTGACATGCAAGCGAATCATAAAGAAGAAATAAATTTTGTGCAGAATTGCTTGATGGACATAGAGGAAAAGAATGTTAAAGTAATAAAAGACATGCAAGAACACCATGCCAGACAAATCAGTGCTACAAAGGTTGAACACTCTAGTCAGATGGATGCCATTAAAATACAAGTTCAAAGGTTTCAGCAACTGGCAGAGGATAAGAGAAACCAGCAAACATCAACAGATCAGGAGTCTTCTCATTTGCTGCAACAAGATTCATCTTATTATTGGGAGGTTGTTGATTCGATTGAAAGATGGTTGATTGAGGGTGATCCAGACAGACTTAAGAATGATAAAGATCAGATGCAAGATGAAGAAAGACATAGCACGCATATCTTACATACTTCATCTGATAGCTTTGAAACAGAAAGTACCAGGTCATCAGTAATTCAACCAGCCAGAAAGAAAAAGCGCAAGAGAAAGAAGATAAGACGAAGATTTGATACATCAGACGGCCGTGAGCAGCTTGATTTTCGGATAGGAAAAAGTCCTACCATATGCAAAATTGGACATGGCACATCCGACAAGCAGCCCACAGATTTGCCTGAAAGCAGGCAAATGCTCAGTATGCACTATATTGAACACATCTGATGCCATGGGGCATCCTTTGTATCGTATTTCTAACCCTACTTCTTGTTTTTTCAGCATTCTTATTTCTGCTTTAGATAGTTAATAAATGAAGAGCTTTTATCTTTATTGTGCTTAACGTATATGATGATTTTTGGATGGACGCTACTTATTTTTGTGTTGTATGGATGCAGATTCTAGATTCTCACATTCCTACAAGCAGCAACGTGTCCCCAAGTAGAGCCAGATGTTGACCACTACCGGTCAACTACCCATGCAGTACACCCCCCCTTTCTTTGCAAAAAAGGGGCAGCACCTGATCGACATCGTCCGTGCCATCCTTCAGTCATCAACAGCTTAATCTTTTGTAAACCCAGTCTGCATGTATGAATTGTAAATAATCTTAGCAGATATGTGTCGTTTATGTAAATTTGCCTAGGTGGACCTAACTTTCTAATGATGATCTTTGTCCCGAAAGGTTTTTCGTCTCACCGATCCATGGATCGGCAGAGTTTTCCTTCAAACCTGACCCCAAAGCCGGGATGGATTTTGTCACTTAGAACTTTAAGAGAATCCTAGTGTGTTGATCTGCTAGATTATAGTTGTGTCGCAGAACTGGGTGATTTGTGAGGGTCTATGTTAAAGGGGTTTTCTCCCTTAGGATGTAAATTGTAAAAGTCATGATGTAATGTGTCCTGAGGGTCGAAAAATGTTTTAAATCCCCTCATGAGTCCTAAGTCCTAGGTCCTAGGTGATGTTTCCGAAGGCTTAGTTCGATGATCCATTTTAAAATGAATTAAAAAATTAAAAAATGAATAAAAATAATAAAATAATAAAATAAATAAAAATTAAAAAATGAAATAAATAAAAAATAATAAAAAATTAAAAAATAAAGCAAAAACCCTAACTAATAAAATAATAATATTTTAAGTGAATAAATCGACGGATGAGATCAAGAGATGTCTTGATCCTCATCAACGGTCGAGATCATTTCTACATGGATCACTCGAACTAGCCGTTGGGATCATTTCCTTTAAATAGGGTGCTAGGGGTCATTTCAGATCATTCGATCTGTGAGTCTAAGACTGAAGAAGCTCTCTTGTAAATCTGTTTCTGGTTAATAAAGGAAGACTTTGGGGTCCATATCTTGCTGGTGTTACTCTCTTAAAATGCTGTGAGATTGTTTCATTTTCTGCATATGTTATTTTCAGCCGTTAATAATAGCTTTTTGTAGAGTATTGTGAGCACAGGTATCTTGTTCACTTGCTGGGGTTTGGGTGTTGTTAGGGTTTCTGAAGTAATGGCAGGTATCTCCATTACTTCCTGAGATCTAGCAGCATTTTTGCCCTCTTTATTGACAGTAGTTTTGAGCTGTGCAGAAAACATCATTGAAGGAAATTTTGTGGGCGTTCGGGGAAGTTCTCGGCTGAACCAGCCAACTCCCGCAAGCATTTTTTGCTGAGCCCAGTTGGATTTGATCCTGGGTCTATCATTCGGTTTATTTTTCTAAGTTTGCATGAGAGATTTTCTGAAGTTCTTCACAGTGACGATCTGGAATTTCTGTTCTTTAAAATGTTTTCCGTGCTTACTGCTGAATCTGGCTGTTAAGGGGCCAAATCTGTACATTAATAAACTGTTCTAGGGTTTTAATTTTTCTGATCTAGGGTTTTAAATGTTTGTTTTATGCAGTTTTCATTAGAGTTTTTTCTTCTTTTGTGTTTTCTTGTACAGGGTTTTTAGAGAGATATTATCTGACACATTCTCCTCACTGCCGTCTGGTTACCAAAGGGCTGCATACTTTCAAAATCGATTCAAAGAAATATGCAGACATTGTGATCTGGCCCAGAAACGAAAATGACAAAAACTTTGGGCAGTGAAGCGTAAAACTGGTGCGGTGGGCAAGGAGATTGACACGATTGAGCTGTTCTGTCCGTGCATGGGAGAAAGGTTTACGGTTCAGTATATCAGCGTGGCTCTGTTTTCAGATTTAAATAAGTCACCGCCGTTTGAAAACGTTCCGCGCGGATCATGATTTGATCTGTCAGTAGCAGACGGAGCAGGTGTTTACAGTTAAAACCGGTCTCTGAAATAGCTCTCCACATTGTATTTTCGGTTTGGACTTTTCCTCTTCGCTGGTGGCTAGCCGCATCTCCCTCAGCTATCTACGGATCTCTATCCATCTTTTCGCTGCAAGTCCATCAACCATAAGCACCTGCACTTTCTCAGTCCGTCGTCGAAGAGCACTCCATTCACAACGAAAATTCGAAATAATAACAACGTGTCTCAAATTTTCCTTTTGGCATTCGAACCTGCGTCTGAGAAATTCGGTGAACCCGTCTGCGTGATTTCCTTTAAGGGCATTCGCGTGGGCATCAATATAGCGACAATCAGAATTTGCTGAGAGTTATCGTGTGATAGTGGAAGTCATTCAACAGAAAATTCTTCAGAACTGAAAACCGCAGTGAACACCAGGTATCCGCCATCGTTTTACGCACAGGTAACTTGTGTATATACCTGCGTATTCATTTTACGGCTTGCGTCGACATAGCAGGTAAATCGAAATTTCTTTTTTTGGTTATATAACGCGTTTGGGGTTGTATGTATTCACATAGGTTAAAGTTTTAATATGTTAGCGTTAGTTAGATTTTGGATTATAATGCTTTAGGTTAGATTTTTAGGTTAGATCTGAATTTGTATTTAGTTTAGGACTTTGTTTAGATTTTAAATTTCTTTTAGTTTTGATTTCATTTATTTTAGATTCGTTCCATTGTATTTTAAATCAAATGAAAAAGGCCAGCGTAGATTTAAAAAAATTCGTATAGTTTTGTTGTTTTATTTAAAATAGTTCTCAGTCACTAGATTTAAACTTTGGTTTAATTTTATTTTAGATTTTTGTAATTGTTAGATTTTAATTTTAGATTTTTCCTTCCTTTTTTATTTTTTATAATATGAAAAAAAATATATATATATAAAAAAATAAAAATAAAAAAGATTTTAGATTTAGTTTCATTTTTAAAATAGTTTAGTTTTAGAATAGATTTTAAATTTTAAATTTTTAGATTTTTTAATTTCCTTTTTTTTATAATATTGAAAAATAAAAAATTAAAAAAGATTTAAAAAATAAAAAAAAATAAAAAAATGCGTTTATGTTTAGACTTTGTTTGATTTTAGTTAGAGTTTAGCTTCTTTTTTTTTTTTTTTTTTTTAACATTTTGTAAATTTTAGACTTTTAGATTTTGTTTTATAATATAAAAAAAGAAAAAAAAAAAAAAAATTGGGTTTGGGTTAGATAGACTTTAAATTAGATTTTATTTTATTTTAGTTTTGTCCTTTAGACTTTAGATTTAGGATTTTAATATAATTTTAATTAGTTTTTATTTTGTTAGTTTTAATTTAATAAAAAGTCAAGAAAATGTTCTGGTTTTGTTAGAATAGATTTTAGATTTTAAATTTTTAGATTTTTAATTTTAGATTTTTATAATATAAAAAATAAAAAGGAAAAGGATTTTAGCCTTAGTTTTTTTTTTTTTTTTTTTTAAACAAAAATAAAATTTTAAACTAAAAATATCTAAATCTATGCTTAAATTTTTTAGTTTTTATTTTTTTATTTTATTTTATATTTTATAATTTTTATTTATTTTTTATTATTTTTTAAAACAAAAATTTAAAAATATCTATGCTAAAACAAAAACTAAATCTAAACTTTAGAAAATAAATTAAAATCTAAATACAAACTAAACCTAAATATAAATTAAAATCTAAAAATATAAAATAAAATTGATCTAACAAAGCCTAAGTTTAAAACTTAATAAACAAAATCAAAAAAAAAAAAGAAAAAAGAAAGGAATATTACAATATCGAATTATTATATTTATTCTCTCCTAAAACAATCCAACATCAAAACGAATATCATTATAAAATAAAATCTTAAAAATTGATCATCCTAACTAAATGAAACGTAAGTCAAGCCAAAAATAAAGAAATACACCATCGTAAAACCACCTATGCATACCAATGTCGCAGTCAGAAAACAACGAGTTTATCAAACGAACCTGAGGCTGAAGTCGGAAGGTGTACAGCCCTAGCCGCAGAGAAATTTCCGAAAATTGCAGAAAGGAGCGACTTCGTTTGAGGTCAGATCTTTGTACCCGGCATCCGCTGAATGATTAAACCATCGCAAGTATTCATATCATAAATCAAAAATCGAAAATGTGATATACGTGACCTATCTGAGCACTGCGTGATGGCCTGAAGTTTTCGACGGCGAAGATACTCGTTTTCAGTCGAAGCTCGTCCTGAAAATGCTGATGACCCTGACAATACATTTACCTGCGTCTGGTTTCCACGTATACCTGAAGCCTTCAAGAAAAATGCCCAACGCTGATACGCTGGACGGTAGGTAAAATGCCACGTTGAGATCCCAAGAACGCAGGCAGATCGCTGTGCAGATAGAGTTCGATAAAAACTGGCGTCCACAGCAAAAATAATATTTGATCCTCGCTCAGTTTTAAAAGGTCGATCGGTTTTGTTTTGAATGGGTGCGATAGCTTCGTCGTAGCCACAGGAGAAAAGAGGCACCGTAACCGACGTTTGAAATGGCAAATGCCCACAGGATGACCAACAGCAGCGTGGAAAGATAGCTCTTTGGACAACGAAGAAATGACCCTGCAAAATTTTTTCCTCCAGATCTTATCTGTAACCTGCAAGAGAAAGAGAACTTAAGATGGAGTATGCCGCAAAAAGCCCTCAATTACCCAAATGAAATGCTCGCCCTTTTTTTAAGTGAAGACTTAGAAAATAAACTTTTGAAGATACTATAGTTAAAACACTAGCTTATTTCAAATCTTCTTGATATAATTTAACTCAAAGAGAACAAAAACAACTTTACAATTCGATATCAATGTCAACAGATGCTCAAAAAAATACTCAGTTTATGAAACAAAGGATATGCATTTTATCACAATTCCATGACAGAGTACTTAATTTTCAGAAATTAATTTTTAGGACAGCAGTAAGAAAAACTTTATGACCACAGCAATATGACAATGAAAACAGTAAGCTATCAATGATATCTTTATGCCAAAAATTAGACTCGAGAATGGGAGAACACTTATGCCGCAAAAGCCCTCAATTACCCAAATGAAATGCTCGCCCTTTTTTTAAATGAAGACTTAGAAAATAAACTTTTGAAGATACTATAGTTAAAACACCAGCTTATTTCAAATCTTCTTGATATAATTTAACTCAAAGAGAACAAAAACAACTTTACAATTCGATATCAATGTCAACAGATGCTCAAAAAAATACTCAGTTTATGAAACAAAGGATATGCATTTTATCACAATTCCATGACAGAGTACTTAATTTTCAGAAATTAATTTTTAGGACAGCAGTAAGAAAAACTTTATGACAACAGCAATATGACAATGAAAACAGTAAGCTATCAATGATATCTTTATGCCAAAAATTTACCGAAATTTTTCCAAACTTGCCCACATGAATTATCAAAAATTTTCAGCCTGTTGTGATGTGATTTCTGGAATTATATCAGATCTAATATTCTTATTACAGCCAGCCATTAAAACATGAAATAAGCTTAATGATGAATGTCCAACTCAATAAATTAATTCCTTAATGTATTAGACAACTTAGGAACTTATTTTAGGCCAACCCACATGAAATTTTTCCACTATTATATTTCAGACTTCAGAAACAGAATTATTCAGAGAAAATAGTGACCCAAAATGTAGATCTAGACCAAATTCTTGATACACATCAAACATAAATGACTTATTAATGTATTTAGCAATTTTTTAGTTAATTTCAAACCACTTAGATGTGTTTTTCACCACTATTAGAAAGGTATATGACTACTGTAGCAAACAGTGAGGAAAAATATGGTTTAGAGATCAAACCCTTAAGCCCTAGGCCTTGAAGATCACTTGCCCAAGTTGCCAAAAAAAATTCAATATCTAAAACACAAATTTTTACCAAATTTTCTGCAAAAACCCACCAATGATTAGCTTCAAAAAATCAAATATTCAAATCAGAAATGGACTAAGGGAATCTAGGGCCAATGACAGTTAGCACTAGGCCCAACAGAACTAGCGTTGGGCTAGGAGAAGGCAGATTTGGGCTTAGGAGTCCCAAAACTTGAAACCCTTGTTCTGAAAAAAATTATTTTACTTCAGATCTTCAAATTTATTGCAAAATCTTTAATGGTTGGCCTTGTAAAATGATTTGGAATAAGATATTGCCCTCCAAAGCCTAGATCTGTCTCAAAACCTCCAGATCTGCTTGAAAAATCTCAGATCTGAAGATTACTTGGTTGATTTCTCATATCTATTCCTGCAAACAATCTTTGAGCCCAGATCTTGCCCTTCAGAGCCTAGATCTAGCTCAGATCTGAAGATTTACTTGGTTGATTTCTCAGATCTATTCCTGCAAACAACTTTTGAGCCCAAATCTTGCCCTCCAAGGTCTAGATCTAACTCAGATTTGAAGATTTTCTTGGCTGATTTCTCAGATCTATTTCTACATAAGTGAAAAGAGAAAAACCCAATATGTACAAAAATAGAAAAAATCTCAAAAACCCAAGTGTTAGAATTCAAAATTATGTTACAAAATTTCAGATCTACACAAGTAAATAACAGATCTATACAAATAATTTACAGATCTATCAGATCTGAGGAGTATGAGTCCAACTCCGCTCCCAGATCTGATAATCTAAGACTCTTAATAGCCAGATCTATTAAAATTTCCACAAAATATTTAAAAGATTTTGAAATTTTAGAGAGGTACTAGCCCAAAAACACCCTGCAGAAAAAAAATTATCGTTAGATAAATCCTAAGGCTTATATGAAGTAGGCTCTTCAGAAAATATGTGTTGAGAGTTCGCTGGTCCAACCAAGAACTATCCCCAAACGCTCAATGAGAACCTGAGAAATCTTCTGCAAACACTAGATCAACCATCAAATCAAGTAGAGAAATAGAACAACAATAAAATTCTGAAGAAATAGAGATACCTGCTACTTCAATCAAAATAAAAAATGTTACCCTAGATCCAACAAATTGAATAAGATACATGTATTCAGATTATTCTAAGAGAGCTATTGATTGATAGTTTTCACATAATATTAAGCAAAAATTAAAACAATGTTACCATAAATTTATTAAGATGAACACTACAGCATGTTGAAACCCCAAAGACTTTTGCATTAATTCAAAAAAGTATACAAGAGAGCTTGAGGGCTTAGTACACGATCCAGATATCAGAGCCTCTCAACTAACAAATGACCTCCTATTTGAAGATAAATCCTCCAACGGCTAGTTCGAGTGATCCTCGTCAAAGCAATCTTGACCGTTGATGGGGATTAAAATTTCTTTTAATCTCATTCGTCGAAATTTTAAATTATTGGTGAAATTTGAATTTTTCAATTAAATGAATTTTAATTAATTCAAAAATTAAATTTTTGAATTAATTTCCTCAAAATTTTGACTTTCACTGAACCCCAGGGACCAAAGACTTAAAATTTAGCAAAATAATTAATTTACCTTAGTCCTGAGACCTTTTAAAATTTGAATTTTAAAGGACCCACGAATTTTGCCTTTGGAAAATTTAAATTTACCTAGGACCTATAATTAATTAAATTTTTGGCTTAGGATTTTAATTAAATTTTTGGCCAGAAAATTTAATTAATTAACCTATGAGGGGATAAATTATTTTTCCAACCCTCAAGACACTTTACATCATGATTTCACATTTTTTACATCTCAAGGGGGAAAACCCATTTGCAAAAGACCCTCACAGACTACCCAATTCTGCGACACAAATATAATCCAGCAAACCAAGCAATTTGTAATAAAATAACCTAACCAAATGGTTAGGATTATTCCCAAATCACTTTTACATAGACTCGATCTAGAACACTAGGACTCCCCTAAGATCCCAGTGACAAAATCCACTCCGGCTTTGGGGTAAGGCTAAAGGAAAACTCTGCCGAGAATGGATCAGTGAGACAAAAAACCTCCCGAAATGTAGATCGTCACCAGAAAAATAGGTTTACCTAGGCAATTACATACACAACACGGATCTGCTGAGATTATTTACAATTTACACATGCAGAAAGGGTTTACAATATAACATGATGATCAGGCTGATGATAATAGTTGAATGGCACAGACATGTCGATCAAGCGCTATCCCTTTTGCGAAAAAAAGGGGTGTACTACTATGGGTCGTTGACGCGTAGTGGTCAACGGAACCGATGTCAGATAATCAGGGTGATGCTCAGTGTAGAGTATTACTAGAGCACAGTCCTCGCTAAGAGGGAGTGTTGATTTGGGGTAGCATCAGATGTACTCTAGCCATGAAAACTGGTGAAGAGGCTAAAGCACATGAGATCTCCAAGACCTAGAAATGGTTTGGACAAATTTTAACCAGTTTGGATGATATTAAAATAATTAATATTGTTAATGAAGTTCCTAAGTCTAAACTTAGGAAAAATAAAATATTAATGGGTATTAATATAAAACTGGGTAAGAAGGTTCCAAAAATCATGGAACAAGCCAAATCTAATCTTAGCCGTTGATTAGAAATTTAATCTCGGTCGTTGTTGGAACAACGAGAAAAGTATAAGAGGAGCCTTGAGGGTTAGTTGGAGAACACACCAGAGTGATCACTCATTCATTTTGCTAGAGTGGGGTTGCTAAGCAAAGTTGAATCAGTGATCAGCAACGAGGGGCAGGGAGTACGAGGCAGAGAGGTAGGGACAATATTGGGAGACCAGCACAGAAGCGGAGAGAGCGAGAGCAGCAGTCTGTCCAGGCTATGCAGAACCCAGTAGAGGCAGCGCAGAGCCCAGAGAGACTGCGTCATCCATGCAGAGGGCAGAGGGAGTGATACAGAGGCTGCGTAGTGCCTCAGAGGGCTAACGCAAAGAGTCTTGGGGCTGACGCAGGTCAGCAGGAGGCTAATGCAAAGGCCAGAAGGGCCAGCGCTGAGCTTCAGTTGTGCCGGAGAGGATTTCATGGGACAGGTTTTCTGAATACCTGTTTTTGGATATAGAGGTATTGCTGCCGTATTCTTTGTCGGGTGAGCTGGTTTAGGCACCCAGATGTACTCAGATAAACTGCATAATAATATAACCATCTGAATTATTGCACCGGTTTTCCCGCATTGGGTTTTTCCGGGGACATTGGTCCAAAAATAATGGTGTCACTTGTGTGCTTGTTTTCTTTTAGTTGGTGATCTGTAAATGTTGATACTGTACTTGTGTTTATTTTTAGTATTTACATGGTAAATAACTTGTTAAGTAATTAAACAAGTAGGTGAAATAAACCAGATAGTACAGAAAGAATTTCTAATGGGTTAGACTTAGAAATTTCAACAGAGACTTCTTCTCATGAGTTTCGAAGCCTTCGGGTTGTTCTATATACACCTCTTCTTCTATCACTCTGTTCAAGAATGTTGTCTTGACATCCATCTGGTGAATCTCCCATCCCATTTGAGCTACTAGGGATATAACAGATCTAATAGAGGTGTAACGAGCAACTGGGGCGAAGGTTTCTTCATATTCTATCCCTTCTTTCTGAGCATACCCCTTTGCTATGAACCTTGCCTTGTACTTCTCTATGTTGTTGTCTGCAGCATATTTGATCTTGTAGATTCATCATGATCCTACCACTGATCTATTTTCTGGTTTAGGTACTACTTCACAGACATCAGTCGTCATGATGGAGTTGTACTCTTCCACCATGGCATCCACCCATAGTTGGTGTTGAATAGCTTCCTGAAAGCTAGAGGGTTCTCCAACCTAAGCTACCAATGCTTGGTATCTATTTGGTTGTCTATGCTGCCTCTTCTCGGCTCCAAGAGCTCCAACAAACTCCTCTGCGTCCTCAGTGTCTGCCACACCTCTCTGCTCGTTCTACCACTGGTGGTGGGAGGCTCAACCAACTCTTCCACCTAATCCTGTTGTTCCGTCCGTTGAGAAGCATCTGCATTTCCTCCCTCTGAGGAAATACTGGTACTGGTCACTATACTCGACCTAGGTGTATGCTCTCTTGTTTGTCCTTCTTGTTGTCCCTGCTGCTCTTGGACTAACAGGACATCTCCTGACTGATCTTCTACAGGCATTTCACAAGATTTCCTAAAATCTCTATCTTCCATGAACTTTGCATCCCGTCTTACTACAATCTTCCTGTTGCCTGGAATGTAGATTCTATATGCCTTTGAGGTCTTGTTGTATCCTACGAGATACCCCTTCTCTGCAGTCTGATCTAGTTTGTTGCGCTTCTTGTCTGGAATGTGGCAATAAGCCACGCTCCCGAATATCCTGAGATGACTGACTTCCGGCTTCTTCCCTGTGAATACTCCTTCAGGCGTTCTCTTCCCCAATGCTCTATGAGGAGTTCTATTCTGGATATATACTACTGTGTTGCAAGCTTCCTCCCACAAATACTTAGGTAGATCTTGATCGTACAACATGGCTTTGGTTGCCCCAACAATAGTTCGGTTCTTCCATTCTGCTCCGGATTATATGGAGTTGTCCATTCTCTTTTGATGCCCTCCTTTGTGCAGAAATCTGTGAAATCTTTGTTTGTATATTCTCCACCATTATCTAAACGCAATACCTTTATCTTTTTCCCTGTCATATTTTCAACAAAAGCCTTAAACTCTCGGAAACGATTAAAGACCTCATCCTTAGTCTTTAAGAAATAGATCCAGGTTTTTCTGGAGTGATCATCAATAAAAGTGACAAAGTATTCGCCACCACTAAGAGCCCTTGTGGACATAGGACCGCAGATATCTAAGTGTATTAATACTAATACATCTTTTGCTCTATTTTTACTTCTGGAAAAAGTTGCTTTAGCGTACTTTCCTAGCACACATCCTCTGCACAAGTCATCATGTTCACTACTTAGGACTGGTACCCCTGTAACAGTCTCTCTGAGCATCCTCAATGCTCCATGGTGTAAGTGCCCCATTCGCCTGTGCCATAATTCATTTCGCTCCTTCTCACCATTATAGTTGTTGCGTATCAGTGCCATTGGCGATTCGAGCTGCAACCTATACAACTTGTTGCTTCGAACCCCAATTTGATTTTTCTTCTTCCAACTTGGATGCTTAACATATACTTTCTTCCCAATGAAGTATACATCATATCCCTTGTCCTGTAACTGGGAAACTGAAATTAAATTCATTCATAATCTTGGCACATGCAGAACATTGGTGGCTCGGATGTTGGTCCCTGCTTCCGTCTGAAAAGCTATGGTGCCTCTCCCTACTGGAGTACATTTCGTTCTATTTCCCATAGTTATTTGGAAGTCCATCTGTTCTTCTTGATAGCCCAAAAAATGTTCTCGTATTCCAGTCATATACGCTGAAGCCCCGCTATCAATGTACCAAACATCCGTTGATGTTGAATTAGCTAGGCATGCAAATTCTTCATATAATCTAGTAGATAAATCTGAGACACTTTGAGTATCCATATTGTGTCAATTCTGACGCTAACCTATCGCAGCAACTGCTATAGGAAAAATTGTGTCCCACCTGAAATAATCCTCCTTGCTAAATATTTTGTTGCGTTGTCCCTTCTACCACTGATAAATTTTGATTAGAAAAGACTTGCCTCTCTGTCGACTCACTCAGAGAGAGTTTTCCCACGAAATCCAATCTCTTTGGTTTGAACTGCACAATCCTCTGGGAGATTCAATTTTCTTCCCTTGCAGGAATTTCGAATTCCCTTCTTTTATCAGTGCTTGATCCTCCAGCTTCTCTCTTTTGCTTCCCTGTAGCTTCGATACCATGTGAAAATTTCTAAAACGGAAATCCTATTGCAGTGATTAATATGTTTTCTTCTACTTATTACTTCAGAAATAAGTTATCTACTATATTCTTGCGGCAAATATCGAAACATATTCTACTGCAACCTTCACAATTAAAACATTGCAAAAAGTAAATGTAAGTAAAATGTTGGCACATATACAAACACAATGACAATTATTTTCTGGACAATTGTCCCCGAAAAAACCCAATGCAGGAAAACCGGTGTAGCAGATGAAGGTTTTATTATTCTTTAGCAAAAATCAACATGTACAAATTACACCCAACAGTATAGAAGAAGGCTTTCTGAGAAATATTTATAGACGTTCCTCAACAAGTATTTGACCCGAGAGAGGTTCCTCCACCCTCAGCATCTCTCTGGCTTGCCCAACGTCACTATCTTTGGCCTCTGTATTGGCCTGCGCAATGCCTGTGTCACTCAAGCCAGCGTTGCCTCTCCCAGCGTCAACCTGCCCAGCATTGTCCCTTCTATTGCTCTGCGTCTTCGTCCCTGTCTCCCTGACTGATGTTGAACCCTCTCTGTCTCTCCTCCACCTGCAACTCTCCCTCTGAATCTATTTTCTCTTGTCAAACTTCGACCAATCAAAAAATTGATTTTACTTGGGCAACTAAGTATTTGCCTAATGTGTCTTCCAAATGACCCTCAAGCCTCTTCTTATATTTTCCTGTTGGGCAACCTGTTAGAGTCGGTCTAGTAGCCCTCCATTAGCAATCAAAACTCTTTGCATTTGCATAAATAGGTGTCTCATCAGTGTCATCTTATTGCATTCCATTAGGCATGCCATAACCCTGATGGAGGAGCTGGTGTCTTTATTCCCCTCTTGGCACTGCTGGATCAAGTTGTTTCAGTCATTAAACTTTTTCAAAGTTACTTGTCTTGTCTTGAGAGCAAAATTCTAGGTCTAGGGTTTTGGTCAAGTTTGTCTTCAAGGTCATGTTTCTGAAGGTCAATAGGTGCCCAGCAAGCCAGAGGGATGATTTTCAAAGTGTTTCTTCGAAAATTTCTATCTTGTACAGTTAAATTTCACCTTGGATTTAAAAAACCCTGTTTTTTAAAGCCAAGGTCATTTTTCAAAATTTTTGTAAAAAATGGTAAAATTTCAAAAGGCTTCCAAAGACAACATGTAACCCTGGCTCCTTTGCCAAGATCCCTCAGATGCTATCCCTGTAAAAATTATCAAAGAAAAGCATCAAATCAATCAATTTCAGGACAAAAGGAAACCAAAAAGACAACAGCATTCAAAGTTTAAAAAGTGTCATGGAAAAACATTAGAAAGTGGGTTGTGACATGAAATTTGTTCAAAGCAAGGCTATAAAGGCTCTATTTCCCTCCATCAACCTCCATTATGCATCCAAGTGATAGAGAAATCAGTTGCAAGAGCATTTGAGTGAATTCGGTGAGTTTGGGAGGCGCGCGACCCGTTGAGACTGGCGCGCGACCCGTCAGGGCACCTCCAGCAGTGTAAAAATTACACAGGCGCGACCCGTTGAGGGCGCGCGACCCGTTGAGGGCGCGCGACCCGTTGAGGGCGCGCGACCCGTTGGGCAGTGCGCGCGACCCATCAGGGTTTCCTCCACAGAAAATTACCAGCAAGCTGCCAAGCGACCACAAATTGTTCAAGCTTGTCCGGTAGACCTTCAATCATATAAATTATGGTTTGCTAAAGCTTGAGAAGATCATGATAATATTTTAAGAGCCTTCATTTGCAAGTAAAGACTCCATGTGCTTTTGCTTGAAAATATCAAAGTTGCTAGGGTTTGTTTTGTTGTTTTAAGGTATTCCTTTTCATTCCTATTGTTCCTACATTTTCCCACCTCCCATTTCTTACTCCCTTATCACTGTTATTTAATTTCCCTACCAAAAATATTAAGAAATCAAAAATCAAACCCTAAACCCTACCTTCCATAACATCCTTGCAAATGAAATTGTATGATGATGTTGATGTCATGATTCCTCTCTTTAACCCCTGTTTCATATATTTTTCCCAATTTCCCTTCCAAGTCTCCCTTCCCTAACATTTCCCTTGTACTACTTGTCCCCTTGAAACAGCATTTCAAAACAGTTAAAACAGCAGATTTCAAAGCAGAAGCAGCAGTACATTTCAGTCACTTTGCCCCTGAAACCATGTCATCATTCAGCTGAGTGTATCATCATTCAGAGGGTTGTCATCATCATATTAGGTTCCATTGGGTCATGTTACACCTTGTTCATGCTTCAGTTTCACCTAGGCAAGGTCATTTCCCTCTCCTAGGGTTTTGAAAGCTAATTTCTCTTGGACGGTCAAATCATCGGCAAAACTTGTATCCTGATGTTCATACACCTTCCCCTATCCTTAAAGTACCTTACCAAATGCTTCCCATCACTGAGATCCCCCAAAATCCTCATTTTTGCACAAACCCTAGTTTCTAGCTACAACCTGGCAATTTTCTAGGTTGGGCCTGTGTTTTTCCCTTTTGGACCCCTTCCCCTCACTCAATCTCTGAGATTCCACTTTCCCCTGCTTCCTAACATCCCTCCCCACTCCCAAAAATTTCCCCAAGAATTTAGAAGCCCCCTATCCCCTTCATTTCGCTCCATTTCGACAAAATTCCTTGTTTCACACATCGGGGCAAGTTTCACTCAAATGATGTTTCAGAGCAATCAAAGATGAATTTTGCAAAACTGAGAGAGGTTTTTGTCCACAACATGCCAAAGAAGAAAAACCTCCTTCACCTTTTGCACAGATGTCATGGTTTTAGATAAATGTCAAAATTACAATCGTTGGATCCAAGGAGGTTGGCCAAGGCACTAAAACGACGAAAAAGGCCCGATCCACTCCAAATTTTGGCCAAAGCCTCTTTGACTGAGCATGGCACTAAATAGCCTAGCCACAGCACAAATCCCAAGAAATTTTGAGCATTTTGGGTAAATTTTGGTTTTTTCAGGCAATTTACAGGTTTTCTCCATTAACGGGTCTCACCCCCCGCGCGACCCTTCATCATGGCAACTCCATTTTGCAAAAACTCAGCATTTCCAGATTTGTCATGAGAAGTTACATATGCTCATCAATGGACTTGAGATTTTATGAAGTTTTGGGCCTCCAGAAAGTCAAAAAACAAGCAAAAAATGACTTTCTGCCACATTTTTGAGACACAGAAAGCAGTCTTGGGAGATTGCAATTTTGGAGGGGCAAATGACCACCAAATTCAGAAATTCCAGTTGGGTTGGAAAGTAGACTCACAGACCTTTCCAACAAGCCTACTCTTGCTCAATTTGGACACCTGGAAGTGCCCCAAATGTGGTCCCAAAGGCGCGCGACCCGTCAGGCAAACTTCTCCAGATTTCAGTGTACAGCTCAGAAAAACGCAGTTTGACCCTGTTTGACTATTTGGGGTGGATTATTATGCTCTTTGATGTAATTAATGTACTTTTATGACACTTTTACTCTTATGTACCTTTTCTAGAAGATTCATTCATGAAAAAGGTGAAAATTAAATGAATGAATTAGTTTCCTAGCTTATAGAGGCAAGTTGTTTTGATTGCCTAGTTTGTAGTGCTTAGTTTAGAAGTGGTTGAAACAGCTCCTAGGATAGTGAGCTCGACCCATGGAGGCAGGGAAAGAGGTTAGATGATCTATATTATGTACTTTCTTGCTCATTTTCAGGGTTGGACTCTTGAGGGAGAAGCTATCATTGTATTATTCACTGTATCTCTGCAATTTTTTGCTAAGGAAGACCAGGGTTTTGCAGTCCTCTTTGGGATTCTTGTGGTTACATGTATTGATAGTGTGTTTCTCTATGTACCTGTACAGTGTGTTATGTGAATCATTTCCTTTCTTTTCCTTCTGCACATTAAGCAAACGAAGTGTTAAAGTAAAAATTCATGACTGTCATGCTCTGCTTTTAAGTTTGTTTAATTTCGATGTTTTCTACTGTTTAAGGAGAATTCAAAGTTATTGTTTGCTCTCCTTAGCTCCTCACCCGTCATTCCTGACCATCCACCCCAATCAAAGGCATCAATACTGTCTCCTACCTCGCCCCAAAGAACCCCTTGCAGAAACTGTGTCCAATCCCCGCACCCAAAATTGCCATCCCCTCAATTTGCCACCAAAAACCCTAAAAACCCCAAATCAACCCTTTTGATCAGTTTACTAGCCTAAAATCAGTGTTACCCTATTGGTCATCTCGCCCATTGAAGATCTTTACTGAGATTGACCAGAGAGAGCCCTCTCCAGCCCCGTAGGGCTAGCTACGAGGCTAAGTGGTTTGATGTTGCCTTGAGGTTTACCTTTCTCAGCCTGAGGTGAAATTTCAAGCACTAACACAACCAATGACCTAGATTAAATCATAATCAAAGGCTCAGATCATTTTGGCTTGATCCGTGTCTTTTTCTAGATGTTCACCCCTGATTAGATTAATACCCATTAATATTTTAATTTTCCTAAGTTTAGACTTAGGAACCCCATTAAAAATATTAATTATTTTAATAAAATCACTTCTGAGTGGAATTTCCCAAAACGCTTTCTGGGTTCTTTGGAATACATGTGCTCAAGCCTCCCTGCAAAATTTGAGACCTAGAGCACATCCGATGTTACCCTGAATCAACAGAAACTATTATCAAACACTATCATATAAAAGCCTCAATGGTTAAATCATATTGACATATTGATATGCATATTCTGGTCCCCTACAAACACAAGTTTAGTCAACACATTCACATTCTCTATAGTAAGTCAAATATACAAACTTCCCTACTCATAGAACTGTCGGTTATCTGCTCCTACATGCATAACTGCACCCGTAGGCCTCCTTCTGTGCGATTGAAAGGCTACAGTTGGACCCTTAGACTTGCTTCCGCACAGTTTAGGCTTAGAGTAAGGAAAGCTCTTTCTTCTTAGAGTAGAACTTTGTTGTAGACTAACAATATCAGATATTTGTCTATTCATGTCCATAAATCTTACTTCAACAACAAAGAATCTTCTATACATATAATGCAAATGATAATAGGTGTAGGGATCTTATGGAGAGATTCTCCCTCTAAATGAGCAGCCCCTTCAGCCATTATTATTCACGACATCAATCTACCTATCATAATACTGTCATGCATTAGCAGAACTGTTAGATCATAAAGTCAAGCTATATCATGTTCTAAAGCATATATCCATGATCATAACCTGTTAGCATCAGCTACTTCATCATTACATCATAACACAAATTTTTCGTCAAGAATTAGTATCAAATAGCTAATAGAAGTATACTTCAAGAATTATGATCACAACATCACTTCTTTATCACATAAATCAACAGGGCATTCAATTTTTACCATATGTCATAATTACTAAGCTTATTAAAACTTAACCATGGTCAACAAAATATCTTGAATATCAATACTTCTATCATCATAGTTATCATGCTTATCACAAGCATTATCAATAGTATCAAGCTACCATATATAAGAATCAATGTGTAAGTCTTGGGAAGTTGGGATCAAGATATCCAAAATACTAGATGTTAGTCAAACATCAAGTATACCAATATATTAAAAGTCAATATTTCTGAGTAGCTTCATAGAATCAAGAAATTCATCATGTCTAAGCAAGATACTTGTTCAATATCAGTTCATCATAAGTATCATGAATCAAACTTTCATATGCATGAGCCATTTGTGAAGGTGACATTCCCATCATACCTGAGGGCTTACCTCACCATCAATATTGCAGCTGAAACATAACATTGAAACAATACACCATATGTACCTTATAGTATTCAAATACTTGTGCACCTTCTTATTTGACATAGGCAATTATAGCATTTTGTCAATTTTTCATCAAGTGCCTCTTTCCCTTTTGCAACGCTAGTTCTTCTCTACCTACACTAGCCATGATCCTCAAGGAGGATCCACTTATCACAACTCATCAAGAGGTTAGAAGCATCCAAATACTCAAATCTACATGCAGGAAGTATAAGTAATAATCAAAACAAAAATCAGATCCATAAGCCTAAATAGAAGTAAAGACATAAAGAAACACCATAAATCAAAAAGTACTTATCTTCAATGAGAGGTGATCATTTCCCTCTTGAACCAGCCTTCAAGAACTATCACTGCCCATTTTCCATATAACAATGTTGCCTTCAATATTTCACCCAACTTTATCAACAATCAGGGCTGCTAGAGACTATCCCATCTAGGGCTTCATTAAATCTGACACAAGTGCTTGAACATCTTCACATTAGTCATGCTAGGGTTTCTAAATTGCATATCTTAAATCTTTGCCATATACCAGGGTTTCTCTCAAACCCAAACCTCATAATATCCATCAAACCCGAATAACCAAATTTTGTAGGGTTTCCTTCAAACCCTAAAATTCTTTTAGGTCTCCTCCATATTCTCTTGCTTCCATCAAAGGTGTCTTCATAGGGGTGATCTTGAATGACTTTTATTCAGCCCAACTCTGATACCATGTTAATTTTTCTTAGGGCTATATTGTTCTTTGCTTTGATAATTGCATTTCTTCATTTACACATTAAATTCACCCCATAACATCATAACATTATTCAACAACACATGCAACTATGTAGAAAGAACAATATCATCATCAATGTAGCGAAACATAAAGGAACAATAGAAGAAAATCATTCACACATAGAAACACCAGGATTGGTCGGAGACCAGGGAAAAACCCACTATGGGGAAAACCCTTTCAAATTCTCCTTCTTATTCGATTGTCATTGAATGATTCAGCAAAGGAGAGTACAATCATCCATATCTTCATCCATACAAAAATCAACTAAACAATATCCATGAGATGAACACAACCATGCTCATACTCAAAACCCTGATTCAGAAGCCTGTAATGAACTATCACTGTCTGCGGTCAACTGTCGAAACCCGCAGTCAACAAGCGAAAACTTTGGTCCACTGAAAAATTGCCAGTTTAAGTTCCAGTCGCAGGGAGGAAGTGGGCATGCAAACGACTGGGAGCTTCCAGTCGCTCCTTTGAGCCTACAAGCCAGCGATCAGTCGAATTTGTCCTTTGTTAAGCTTATGACTAAGAAACAAAACCCTAGAAAACATGTGCAAGCTTCAGACCCTGTAATCTCAGACCTGTGCCAAACACTTTCAGCAAACCTGCCTTAGACTTGTGCGAGCCAAAACCAAAGAAGAGAATAGAAGAATCCTCCATGATGGTGTCCAAATGAGGTAGAGGTCACTTGTATTTATAGTATTCCAAGGGTATCCAATTTGCTTTAGGGCTGACCTGATCAAATATGCACATGTGAGCTCATAATTCAAAAATACACTTTCACTTGTCTAAATTTGATGATCTTTAGGTCGATTTTGGTCCTCTCAAAAGGAGGAATCCAGTGTAATCATCATCTCCCTATTATGTGAGGAATTATATGATTCCTCACACCATCCAAGATAATACCCATCACTTTCACATCCTTGAAATTGTGCTCTGCTGCTTGGGTAAAGTCAGAAGGAACCTGGATATTTGTGTTTGCAAAATCCCATAATTTCAAAACAATAGTGATCTGCTCCTTCCATGGACTAAAATTAGCGGTCCCATCCAACCTGTCATCATATCTCAAGCTCATTGATGCCATTTCACAAATCGACCTTGGCCACAAAACCCTAGCTACGAAATTATAAATAAAAAAATCTATTGCTGTAAAAAATAACTTGTCGCTATAAAACCCTTGTGATCTCTTATCTCTCCCTCAAAGTTTTTGAAGCTCTGATACTATGTTAAATTTCCAATATTTGCCAGATTTATTTATACCTCAACCATTTTTATTCCCATAAAATTATTAAATAAAATTTTGACTTCTGAAACATTTGCAGTGGAAAAATAAAATCAGAGAGATCAATCACATCGCAATAGTAAGTATACCCCCATAACAATTTTCCTTCATTGAAATGCTCAAGAAAATCTGGGCCTAGACCCACAGAGAAAATACATAAGAAAAATGCATTGTTGGAACCTGTAACTTGGCCCCTATTGGAAAACTCGGCCCAAGGAATTTGGCTCACCAAAGATCAACCTCCTGAAGAATTCGACCCTAGAGAAACTTGGCCTCCACCACCAATAAATTGTCCCTCTCCTTTCCTACTTGTGTGGTCCCTGTGCACTCAAGAAAATCGGTCCACTGGATAAATCGACCTCTCCATGACTCGGCCTCCTTTGCACGTTAGCTACTCAACCTCTCAATTTCCTTAATTTAGCCTCTTGGAAATACTCTTGAAATTTTCCTGCATTGTTCCTCCCTTCTCTTTAGTCTAGATGAGTCTCTTGCTCTAGAGAAAATCACATCCTCCACTTGTATGACTTCACCTCACCTGTAGGGTTATTTTATAACTTCATTAAGCCAAATCCCTAACCCTAATATCCTAAGTGATTGATAGTCGAAATTAGATCTTGCCTCACTTGAGATCAATAGTTGAGATCATATCTAAGTCACTTAAATAATTTTATTATTTATCCTTAGTACTTTGACTTAATAGTCCACAATAATTAATTGACTTTAATTATTGTACTTTTCTTAGATTAGACTTGGGAAAGAAGTCATAAATCACTTACTCCACCTAGCAGACACCTAAGGAGGCAATCAACCATCTTATACATGTTAAGAGACCAAGCTCATGTAGTAGACCTTATGAAGCTACCAAGAACTTCAACCGTAGGATAGTAGAATGGATTGTTCTTGGCAGTGTAGCACGGCTCTTATAAGACCCGCGAGTACCTGCGCATTATTCCACAATAATTAATTGACTTTAATTATTGTACTTTTCCTAGGTTAGACTTAGGAAAGAAGCCATAAATCACTTACTCCACCTAGCAGACACCTAAGGAGGCAATCAACCATCTTATACATGTTAAGAGACCAAGCTCATGTAGAAGACCTTATGAAGCTACCAAGAACTTCAACCGTAGGATAGTAGAATGGATTGTTCTTGGTAGTGTAGCACGGCTCTTATAAGACCCACGAGTACCTGCACATATTGACAGGTTTTATAGCGAGACTGGTCACTTGCAAGAACCCGCGGTTTCTACCCGTACCCGCCAAAACCCGCATAAAACTCGGTTACCCACATTGAACCCGTGAAGAACCGCATATGACCCGCATAAGACCCGTGGAGACCCTCAAAATTCTTTTTTTTTTATTTTTCTTTTTTTTTGGAGATCATGTGGAGGTAAAGGGAAAATGGAGGTCAAGTCTTATACAGGTTGCCTGTTGATTTGGGGTAGCATCGGATGTGCTCCAGCCACGAAATTTGGTGGAGAGGTTGGGGCACATGAGATCTCCAATACCCAAAAAGGGTTTGGGCAGATTCTAAACAGATCAGGAGATATTAAAATAATTAATATTCTTAATGGAATCCCTAAGTCTAAACTTAGGGAAAATAAAATATTAATGTGTATTAATATGAATCTGTGTTAGAGTGGTCCAAAAGACATGGATCAAGCTAGATCTAATCTTAGCCGTTGATTAGGGACTTAATCTTGGCCGTTGAGATGTCAACAAGAAAAGTATAAGAGGAGGCTTGAGGGTCACTTGGAGAACACACCAGATGATCAGTCATTCTATTCTCTAGAGCGAGGTTTGCTAAGAGAAATAGAATCAGTGATCGAGAGAGCAGCTGAGGGGCATTGAGTACATAGAAACAGAGAAGGCAGAGATTGTGCCGGGAGAGCAGCGCAGCAGCCAAGGAGGGTGACGCAGAGCTAGCAAGGGCTCACGCAGGGCCACGCAGAGGTAGCCAAGTGCTGCGCAAAGCACCAGAGGGGCCAGCGCAGCTAACGCAGAGGTTCCCAGCGCTGACGCAGGGCCAGCGTGAGACAAAGAGGGGCTGACGTAGTTCAGATTGTGTAAATGCTGGGGTTGCAGAGCAGTTTTGTGCTGAGGAGCTGTTGGAAGGATTTTCCGGGGTTTCAGCCAGGAGATTTCTCTCAAACTGTGAGGTATAGCTGCTAAGGAAATTCTCTGTTGGGTAGGCCAGTTTCGGCACCCAGATTGTACTTTGATATTGCTTAATAAGAAAACCCTCAGATAGTTGCACCGGTTTTCCCGCATTGGGTTTTTCCGGGGACATTGGTCCAAAAATAATGGTGTCATGTGGTGTGTTTGTTCTTGTTTCTTTTAGTTGTTGATCTGTAATATGTTGAGCATGCACTGGTGTTTATTTTCAGTATTTACTTTGTAAATAACTTGTTAAAGAAAAATAACAAGTAGGTAGGAATAAATCAGAAAAAGTGCATGAAGGGTTTCTAAACTAAGTAAACTTAGAAACTTCAACATGGTATCAGAGCGTGATTGCAGATCACAGGAGGACTAAAAGACATCAGCCGAGTGGAGCAATAGCAGCAGAAAACAGTTGTCCTGAGGTGACAGAAGTTGTTTCTAGCAGCGCAGAAGCCAAGGAAGTGTGACGCAGAGCCAGCCAGAGCCATGCAGAAGAAACCGAGAGCTATGCAGAGCCTCAGAGAGGCTAGCGTTGCTGACGCAAAGGGCCAGAGGGCTGACGCAGGGCATCCCAGGGCTGACGCAGACCCATCTGGGGTGACGCAGAGCCAGCGTGAGGCAAAGAGGGGCTGACGCAGTTCACAGAGAGGCAATTGCTGGAGTCTAGAAGGCTGCAGAAATATTGCAGAGTGGAGCTGGTGAGGTACTGTAGTCAGAACAGTACCTGACAAAGTAGGGCCAAAGGAGTTGTTACGGAGGGTTTCTAGCCAAGGAACCTAGATCAGCAATGCAGTTGCACAAGACGATTAGAGTAGGGGGCATCTCGACAAGCGGCAGAAGGATTTCCAAGAGGGAAATTAGGACTCAGAGGGAGTCCAGAAGAGAACTTCCAGACGGGAAGTAGAGACTAAGAGGAGTCAAACAGAGAACTTCCAGGAGGGAAGTAGAGGAGCGTCATGGCACTTCACGGGGTAAGAGACCAGGATAGACTGGACGGAGCATCGAACTTCGCAGTCTAGAAGGCCAAAATCTTATCAGTGCTTGATAGGAACTGTGTCAAGAACTTCGCCTTGAAGCTTATAGCTATCCTAGTCGACCCTAATGATAACGACAAGTACAAAGAGGCGATGGCAAGGACCAAGTACATTCCTTGACGAGGTCATGGATCATGTGGTACCACATATAGCCGAGAAGGAAAAGGCAATTGAGATGTGGGAGGCTCTCAAGAACCTATACCAGCATACTTTTGTGCAGAGAAGAATGTTGCTCGAGAACCAGATGAGGTCGTATCAGATGAAGAAGTGTCAATCGATTGACACCTTCCTCGGAGAACTGAATGAGATCCGAGACCAGTTGACTGCTATACCAGATCAGGAGCTTATGGTGAGGACAACCCTGAATGTTGTCTCAGAAGATTAGGAAGTGTTTGTCTAGAGTATCCTAGGCAGAGGGACTCTCCTACCTTGGGACGAGATGTGGGCAGCTCTTCGCTAGGAAGAGATCAGACGGCAGTCGAAGACAGGTAGCAGCAGCAAAGGGATCAAGGTCAAGGAGGAGGAGGAGGATGTGGCCCTAGCATCTGAGGGAAAGCAGGAGAAGCGGAAGAAGAAAGATCTCTCCAATATCAAGTGCTTCCACTGTGGGGAGATGGGTCATTATGCTACACAATGCCCAAGGAAGAAGAGTAAGGGAGAGTCTTCCGAAACTAAGGCAGTGCCAACATGGGCAGAGAAGGAAGTTTTGACACACGATGATTGTGCCATGAGTGCACACACACCACTTGAGTGGAAGTGGGGAGACATCGAGCTGTAGTCAGGTGGACTACAGGTGATGAGGGGCAGGATCCTCGAGGTACCCAGCCTCTTGGATTAGACCTTGCTACGGAAGCCCCGACGAGGAGTAGCAGGACTCGCTGAGTGGGTAGAGACGGATGTGGATGGAGCGGCAGAGAGAGCTACAGTGCAGGAGTCCAAAGACAGCGCGAGGCTAGCAGGCTACAGCAGTGCGAGAGGCACAGGAGTGTTGCACCAATGCAAGACGACACAGAGAGGTGTGCAACAGTGCGAGATGCAGGAGAGTTGTTGCAACAGCGCAGAGGTTAGAGATAGGGAGCACTTGTCAGCGGCAGAGGGAGCTTCAGCATCAGTGGGTGTTTCTAGCCCAACAGGGAGGTCAGTTGGGAGATCAGTTACTTACTTCTCAGTAACTGAGTTGCAGTGCAGCAGTGGGCAGCACGATGCAACTTGATGAGAGGAGGTGCAGTGCGGATGCAGTGCTAGGAGAAAGGACCAGCAGCAGCACGGATGCAGAGGGAGCTATTGTACATATGCAGCAGTGGCAGTGGCAGAACCATGGGCAGCAGTGCAGAGGATGTTGGGCAGGAAGGCCTAGCATCAGCACAGGTACCGATGTCGGATGATCAGAGTAATACTCAGTGAGGAGTATTGCTAGAGCACAGTCCTCGCTAAGAGAGAGTGTTGATTTGGGGTAGCATCGGATGTGCTCCAGCCACGAAATTTGGTGGAGAGGTTGGGGCACATGAGATCTCCAATACCCAGAAAGGGTTTGGGCAGATTCTCAACAGATCAGGAGATATTAAAATAATTAATATTTTTAATGGAGTCCCTAAGTCTAAACTTAGGGAAAATAAAATATTAATGTGTATTAATATGAATCTGTGTTAAAGTGGTCCAAAAGACACGGATCAAGCTAGATCTAATCTTAGCCATTGATTAGGAACTTAATCTCGGCCATTGAGATGTCAACAGGAAAAGTATAAGGGAGGCTTGAGGGTCACTTGGAGAACACACCAGATGATCAGTCATTTTATTCTCTAGAGCGGGGTTTGCTAAGAGAGATAGAATCAGTGATTGGAAGAGTAGCTGAGGGGCATTGAGTACATAGAAACAAAAAAGGCAGAGATTGTATCGGGAGAGCAGTGCAGCAACCAAGGAGGGTGACGCAGAGCCAGCAAGGGCTCACGCAGGGCCACGCAGAGGCAGCCAAGTGTTGCGCAGAGCACTAGAGGGGCCAGCGCAGCGGACACAGAGGTTCCCAGAGCTAACGTAGGACCTCCTAGGGATGACGCAGGCCAAGAAAGGCTAACGCGGGGCCAGCATGAGACAAAGAGGGGCTGACGTTGGAGTTGCAGAGCAGTTTTGTGCTGAGGAGTTGCCGGAAGGATTTTCCGGGGTTTCAGCCAGGAGATTTCTCTCAAACTGTGAGGTATAGCTGCTAAGGAAATTCTCTGTTGGGTAGGCCAGTTTCGGCACCCAGATTGTACTCTGATATTGTTTAATAAGAAAACCCTCAAATAGCTGCACCGGTTTTCCCGCATTGGGTTTTTCTAGGGACATTGGTCCAAAAATAATGGTGTCATGTGGTGTGTTTGCTCTTGTTTCTTTTAGTTGCTGATCTATAATATGTTAAGCATGCACTGGTGTTTATTTTCAGTATTTACTTTGTAAATAACCTGTTAAAGAAAAATAACAAGTAGGTAGGAATAAATCAGAAAAAGTGCATGAAGGGTTCCTAAACTAAGTAAACTTAGAAACTTCAACATTGCCGAATCAATAGCTAGACGAGTCTTATACGAGTACGAGTCGTGCAACATTTGTTCTTGGTAATGTTGAAAGAAATGTCACCCCATAGGAAGCACCTACCCACCAGCTTGTCAGCTTCTTCCTTATCCTTTATGTTAAGCAGTGACCTAATAGAAGGTTGTGCACCTATGTTGCACGAAACTTAAAGGAACCTGACATTTCGGGTCGTACCCGTACGCAAAACTTGGCCAAAACTTAGCTGAAACTCAACCATCATGTAATCATCTATTAGAGTTAATATAGACTTGTTTTTCCTTCTAAATTGTCATCTATGGTTCTTATTCACTTTTTTCTTGCAAGATAATGCGTTATTCACATATTCTTTATATATATTTTTTTATATATACATATATGACGTTTCGGCCGACGTTTCCATTTTTGGGAGGTGACGTTTCTAAACATACCCGTTTCGGAAACTCCAAAACGTTTCAGCATTTTGTGCAACTTAGTTGTGCACCAATTATAGTTCTAGTAACAAAAAATGATGAGGTAGATGTGGGGCTGGCCACTGTGGAAGGTGATGTTGAAGAACCGCTCTCACTTACCCCCACTCCTCCCCTTGCATTTTGATTTCTCACAACTGCCCTATTATCTTTGGAAAAATCTTTATCTTGCAGCGATTTGGTGGCAATACAAATGATTACTAGAGATGCATTTGGGCAATGTTCTATGTCATGTCCCAGAATTTGTGCAAGGTGGTATTTCAATCGGGATATTCCCCCTGTCATATGCTTCCCACACAACTTGCAATTCAAATTTTGTCTATTGAACCCCCTTCGGGTTCACCATATTCCCACATAGGGTCCAAAGCTCTCAACATTTTTAGTCTTCAATGTAATGATTGAACCTAGGGCACAAAAATATTTTAAAAAGAAATAAAAATCAACATTTTTACGATCAAGAATCAAGATTCAATTTATATATATATATATATATATATATATATATATATATTGATTGCATAAAAAATTACATTTAACTACAAAATAAATTGCAGCAATAAATGGACATACTTCCAGGTTGCAAATTGCCAAATGGCAAATACACCAATGGCTATGGAAAGTTGGTCACTGGTTGGCAAACCATCTCCACTCAATGAATCGGTAATGGCAAAAAATACAGTCTCTCTTGAGAAAAATCATGAGAAAAAATGAGTGACTAAAACCTTACGAAAAATCTTAAAGAAAAAACAAAAAAGGGCGGAAATTAATTCCCATACCTACAAGTACATGGCCTATTGAGGGAAATCAATCCCCACTACAAAAACTCTTAGGACTAGCTCCTAAAATCATTGTTCTCCTCCTCCTTCACCCAAGAAAAGTCATTCTCTTGCTTCTTTGCTCCCAAACTCAGGCTCGCTATTTGTAAAATGACCATAAAATACCCAAAAAGTCACTTAAATTCCTACCTGAGCATGACATGTGGATTTTTCAGTCTTGTCGTGATTTTATTGCGCAGTTTACTATCTTTTTGCGATATTTTTGGCGTATAAAGAATCATTGATTTTTTCAGCCAATAATATCACCGAGTTGAAAAGTCATGATTCAACAATGTTTTTATTATTTTATCACGTGGTTTGCAACACTTACTAATTATAGCTTGAGCTACCCCCTCTTATATGGCCACTCATCCTCAAGAGTATACATGCATATTGTGCCTATCAAAGTAAAAGGAACTCTCAAAGAACATTCCAACCCTAGTGAAGTGATAAACTACATGTTGTCGCACAGATTGTCCAGGCAGCGCGACAATGCTCAGACTGGGGGCTGTCACCCTGATCCCCGATCTCTCCGTTTAAGCCGTCTCCCTATAGCAGGCTAAGGGGGGTAGACCCTATGGGATAAAGGAAGACCAACTGGGAATCAGCTGGCTTGGGAGACACAGCAGGGGGATACAAGCACTTGATCGATTTTAGAATTTGATTAGATCTTTAAATGCTTAAGACCAGTGCCTTATGGAGTTAATGAAAACCAAGTAATTAATTAGCTATTGTTGCTTATGAAGTAATTTAATGATTGCTTGAAAAAATTTACAAAATATCCAACATGTAATGAGCATTATATAATCCAAGCAATGATTAATTTCACCAGATGCAAGATATTCAAAAGATGCACAGAGCTCTAGCAATTAAATTTCAAAGGATCAAAATTCATTACTCAACCATGAAATTCAAATGCTGACCAGTTCATAAAATGATTCATCACTTTCAAATAGTTAATCTTTAGTTAAAACTTAAGCTCATTTAACTATAAAAATGACAAATATTAATCCCACAAAAAAAAAAGACATCAAAGGAATTTTCAATTTTTAATTAGTCTTTTTTCAAAAGCTTTTTATTTTTAAATATTTTTTATTTTTTATTTTTTATTTTTTAAATGAAAATAAATCTAAAATCTAAATGAAACAAAGAATTGAAAATCTTTAAATAAATCAAAACCATTAACTTTTATGCCCTTTTTTTTTAGGATTTTTATATTTTTTTATTTTTTTATTATTTTTCAATATTATTTTTTAAAGTCGGAATTTAAACAAAACAAAACTAAATTTAAATAAAACTAAAATCAATTAAATGTAAAATTTTATTATTATTATTATTTTTTTTTTAAATTTGATTTTTGATTATTTGAAATAAAACTAAACTAATCCTGAGAAATATCTAATTCTAAGACTAAAACTATAAAACCAAAAGTAAAAAAAAAAAAGGTCTAACTCTAAAGCTAAATTTTAATGCTTTTTGATTTTTATTTTTATTTTTATTTTTATTTTTAAGTTTTTTTTTATATTTAATATAAAAATCAAACAAAATGAAGCCAAATAAATCCTAACCTAAGGAATGAAAAATTCTAAACTAAAATCTGAATACGTAAACTAAAAATATAATTAAATCAACAGATGCCTAACCCTAAACTTTACCATACACAATAACAAAAGAATCGAAAATTTTTATTGTTTATTGTGTGTAGGTGTAGGAGCGTGGAAGAGTAAGGAGGATGGACGTCGAGGGTTTCTTGGCAGCATGTTGGTGAGGATACGATGGCAGGGGGCGGATCCAGGAGAAGAAGGGGAAATACGCTGAGGCTGACAGCGTGAGGAGAGGAGTGCGATGGGACTGAGGGCAAATGGAAGACGGCGGGGATGGGCAGCGCGCTGGTGATGGCTGCGTGGGGATTTCTTTGCAGGTGCCACGTGAGGGTGTGGAGTAGATGGGAAGCAATGACAAGCAGCAATTTCAAGAGAGCTGGATGGAATCGTAGGAATGAGATGACCACAGGTTTTGAAGGGAGTGTGCAGGGAATGAAGGAGGGTTTAGGGAGTGAGGACGGCTCAGTTTTGAACGCTGGATTGAACAAAGGATTGAACGCTGGCAGCACTTCTCAATGGAGGAAAACGCAGCCTTTTTTATGACAACAAAATGGAGAATGCAGACTTGACTACGTGAGGAGCAAAATAGTATTGCATGGGCAGCATTGACGCAATCCGCGTGAAGAATGGCAGCAGATGAGGAGAATGCGTGGATATGGCAGATTTGCTGAGGAGAGGGTTTGAAGAGCGTGCCGCGTGGAGATGAACCGGCAGTGAAGAGAAACGCAGCAGCGTGGGATGGTCTCCGTGAAAGCAAATGGAGTTGCGGATATGCATGGAGAAAAGAACACAGAAATGGCAGCGTGAAGACAGAGGGTTTGTTGCAGGCCCAGGGCAGCGCATACCCTAAAAAAATTTCGAAAAATTTCCTGCGAAAAAGAAACCCCAGACAGCAGACAAATGGCTTGGAAAACCTCGAATTTCTTCAGAAACCTTTTCCAGAAAACTTAATTTAGAATTTTTTAAATCAGCTGCCTCAGATTGTCAAATGAAAAACCCACAAAATTTTCCAGATCTTGAAAATACCCCTGCAAGAGCTGACTCTGAGGCCAGATCTTACCCTCCAGGGCCTAGATCTAGCTTCAAACAAAAATCTCCTCTTCAGATTTGCAACCTGCAATAGAAAAACAGAATACCCAGAAACAAAATATGTAAAAAACAAAACTAAAAACCCTAAACCGGCTAAATAATTACAGTATTCACAAGTTAAAGGCTCTAAGCAGCCAGATCTGTCATTATGCCACAGAAATATTTTTTAAGATTTTGAATTTAAGATGAGGTGCTTCAGAAAACCCTTCATGCATCCGCAACAGAAATTCTAATGATAAGCCCGGGATCAAAACCAGCTGGGCTCTTCAGAAAATGCAATCCGGGAGTTGGTTGGTTCAGCCGAGAACTTCCCCAAACACCCGGTAAACTCAAAATCAAGGATATCTTGCACAACTTAATTCAACCATTAACAAAGAGGGAGAAAACGATATTAAAATCCAGATTTAATGGAGATACCTGTCATCATCTTCAGAAATTTAACTATCATTCAAACCCTAGCGACTAAACAAGATACCTGTGTTTAAAATCACTCTTCATAAAGCTATCATCAATGGCTGAAAATAAAATCATGCACAAAAATAAAACATCTTACAGCATTTCCGGAAGAGTAACACCAACAAGATTTCAACCCCAAAGTCTTTCTTTATTGCACATGAAAAATGACTACAAGAGAGCTTTCTTTAGCACACGACTCTAAGATCGAATGATCTCAAATGACCCCTGACACTCTATTTAAAGGAAAATTTCCCAATGGCTAGTTCGAGTGATCCATGTCAAAGTGATCTCGACCATCGATGAGAATCAAAATCTCTTTTAATCTCATCCGTCGAAATTTTAAATGCATTTTAATATATTAAAAATTAAAATTTTGCATTTATTTCCTCAAAACTTTGACTTATTATTATTTTATTTTTTTTAAATATTTATTTTTTATTTTATTATTTAAAAAAAATATTTATTTTTTATTTTATTTTATTTTTTATTTTTTAATTATTTTTTAATTTTTTAATTTTATTATTTTTTATTATTATTTTTGTATTATTTATATTAGACCCTCGAACTTAGCCTTTGGAAAAATCTCCTAGGACCTAGGACTCATGAGGGGATAAAACATTTTCTAACCCTCAAGACACTTTACATCATGATTTTTTACATTTTTACATCTCAAGGGGGGAAACCCATTTGACATAGACCCTCATAGACTACCCAGTTCTGCGACACAAACATAATCTAGCAGATCAAGCAATTTGTAATAACCTAACCAATTAGTTAGAATTATCCCCAAATTACTTTTACATAAACTCGACCTAGCACACTAGGATTCCCCTAAGATTCTAATGACAAAATCCATTCCGACTTTGGGGTTAGGCTGAAGGAAAACTCTGCCGATCATGGATCGGTGAGACAAAAAACCTTCCAGAATGTAGATCATCACTAGAAAATTAGGTTTGCCTAGGTAATTACATACATGACACAGATCTGCTAGGATTATTTACAATTTACACATGCAGACTGGGTTTACAAAATAACATTATCAGGGTGATGATGATAGTCAAATGGCATAGACACGTCGATCAAGCGCTATCCCTTTTGCGAAAAAAAAAGGGGGTGTACTGCTATGGGTCGTTGACACGTAGTGGTCAACACTACCCATCATTAGTATCTTCATTTCATGATAATCAATGAAGCTTGTTAAACAAGTCAAATCTAATGGAAAAAAGGAACAATAAGATGGCTTGGAAAAACAAAGACAAGGGAATATAACACAACCAACTAAGTGCTCCCTCTACAAAGACATTCATGGAAAACGGTTTTACATAAGATACTATAAAACTATGACACCTTTCATGAAGTAAAACCAAAGCTATAACACCTATCACTTGCGCCTATCATTTGAAAGGGTCGACCTAGGAACTATTCCGCCCTTAGGGTTGGAAACACATATGGGGGTCATGTGATAACCCTCCAATACCTAAGCCTAGTAACTTGTGTACAATCATAAGCTAGAGAGACATTTTGAAATGATACTTGTGTGAAAACTTTTGATGGATTTGACATTAAATATGGCCCACCTTGATGCTCTTATGGTTATTGTTCCCATGATGTTGATCTCACTTGATTCCTTAAGTGTGTGCTAGATGATTCTTCCAATACTACTGGGATCCATTGAGAGATGATGTGTTGCTTCTCCAACACCTTGTAGAGGATGTCCAGCCACCTTCCATGAAGAAATAAGACACTTAATGGAGGACGTTGGGGCACTTTGGAAGAGCGTTGGCCTTTCAGGCTAGGATGTTGGCTTGGTGAGCAAGTGCACCCTTGAGATGATAGTATTGATTTCTATAGCATCAGATGTGCTCTAGCCTCGAGATTTTGCAGAGGCTCTAAGACACATGCATTCTTCAATACCCAGAAATCGTTTGGGAAAATTCCACCTAGAGATGGTTTAATTAAAATAATTAATCATTTTTAATGTATTCCTAAGTCTAAACTTAGAAAATGTGATTAATTAAAGGGTATTAATGAAATATGGTGCGAATCTTCTAGAAGAAGATGAGGATCAACTCCCAGTTAATCTTAGCCTTTGATTATGTTTTAATCTTGGTCATTGGTGCTCCAACAAGAGATTATAAGAAAGAGGTTGATGGGCACCTAGAGAACACACCGAGATAGTGAGATCTAAAGATCGAATTTCTCAAGAGTAGTTGCGCTGAGTTGCAGGAGAGAGATCGAGTGATCTTCTTGCAGTGAGGGGCAGGGATAGTAGACTGGAGGAAAGTTTTCCAGGTCTGGAGAGTGCAACGCAGAGAAAGCATAGAGAGGTTCAGAGAGGCAGCACAGTGCCATGCAGAGTCAGCGCACAGCTTTAGAGGGAGTCTAAATTTTGCTGGGAGAGTCGATATCTAGTGCCAAAAGCCGGAGTGTGAGACCGGAGGGATAGAGAGTCGAAGTTCCAGAGGCAAATCGACCAGCGAGAAGGGTGACGCAAATTGGCGTAGGCTGACGCAGAGGTTGCGCAAAGGTAGCGTGGGGCTATCCATCCAGAGCCTGGATCAGATTCGGATCATCAATAACAGTGTGAGATTTTTCTCACTACCTCTTTGCCATTTTATTCTTTGTATTAGATTGTCAGTTTGGGCATATAGAGATTTGTACTTAGAAACTACTACATAATAATAAAACCCTCAGATGTTGCACCGGTTTTCCCAAGTTGGGTTTTCTGGGGACGTTTGTCCAAAAACAACGGTGTATATGTGTGTGTTTATTTCTCTCATGTGCAGTATTTAGTTTCCACAGTATTTATTTTGTGTAGGCTGCAGTGTATGTATTTCGATATTTGTCGTAGAAAATTGTAAGTAATTTGTTTAAAGTAACTTAACAAATAGGAGAAATATCATTAGTTTGCAGCAATAGGAATCAGGTCAATGATTTTTCACATGGTATCAGAGCACAGATCGTAAGTCGGAGAGCTCAACGCAGAAGGAAGGAGGCAGTTCGAATTTCTGCATAGGCAGCAATTCAAAACCCTAAGGGGCAACGTATTTCCTTGGCTAGAAGGGTTAGTTTTTCGTGGAAATTTTACTTCTTTGAGTGAGTCGACAAAGAATAAAATTTTCCAAATCGAAGAGTACCAGAGGCAGAGGGAGTAGCAGCAATTTCCTTGCAGAGCAGATCTTCAGCTAGGACGCAGATTTTGCAGCAGTTTGCTAGTGCAAATAGCGTCAGGAGGAAGGAAGAGCACACACTGAGGGAATTCTTTCCTCAGGGGACTTCTAGCCAAGAAGTTCGAATTTTCATAGTAGATCAGCAGTAGTTGTGTGCAGGATTTTTGACTCCATAAGGGAGTGTGAATAGCTAGGCAGCGGTTGTGCAAAGGAGAAGAGGAGGAATTTGACATTTTCAGAGAGATGGCATCAGCTGGGTTGAGAGATCAAGATCGGTTGGGCGGAGCCTCCAACTACGTGATCTAGAAGGCTAGGATTTTTTGCCTTCTAGATGAGCATGATCTCAAAACTTATGTCAATAGTGTGGTAGTTGTACCCACTGATGCAGATCCGCTGAGAGGTTTATTCTCGACGGGGTTCGAGATCATGTGGTATCCCACATAGATGGCAAAGATACTGCCCGAAATATGTGGGAGGCATTAGCTACGTTGTACGAAGGATCTTCCCGAGCAATGGAAGATGTACCTTGATGAGAAGCTGAGATGCACGAGGATGCAGAAAAGGGAGCTTGTAGAACCCTTCCTTACTAGGCTTCAGGATGTCCGGGATCAGTTGGCTTCAGTAGGATCAGAGCCCCAGCCTACAGAATTTATATGATTAGCACTGAACAGATTTTTTGAAGATTGGCAAGTTTTCCTCCAAAGTATCCTGGGCAGAGATAAACTGCCAGATTGGGAATGTGTGTGAGCTGATCTGCAGTAGGAGGAAATGAGGTGTGATCTGGTGAAGGCCACCATCAGTGGCAGCAGCAGTAGTGGGATGAAGCAAGTGAAGTAATAGGAGGACGTGGCCCTTGCATCAAAGGGGCAGCAGAAGCAGCGCAAAAGGAAGAAGGATATTTTGAAGATCAAGTGCTTCAGGTGTGGTGAGTTGGTTCACTATAGCACTCAGTGTCCTCTCAGAAAGAAGAACAAAGATGAGAAGAAGGATCAACGAGTTGCATCTGCTGAGATCGACACACTATCCTCCAGATTGGAGGAAGAGTTTGCCATGATCGTCGAGCTATCTCCAAGGGTGAGGTGGGGTGATCTGGAGTTGTAGCCCCAGAGAGCTACAAGATGGGCAGGATTCTTGAGGAGATCCACCTCATGAATCAATACCTTGCTACGGGAGCCCAAGACATGCAGTAGCAGGATGGATCATGTTGAAGTTTCTAAGTTTACTTAGTTTAGAAACCCTTCATGCATTTTTTTTTTTTTATTCCTACCTGTTGTCGCACAGATTGTCACGACAACGCTCAGACCGGGGGCTGTCACCCTGATCCCCGATCTCTCCATTTAAGGCGTCTCCCGAGGCTAAGGGGGTAGACCCTATGGGATGAATGAAGACCAAGTGTGGACCAGTTGGGTTGGGAGACACAGCAAGGCAATTTAGCACCTGATTGATTTAGAAATTAATGTACCAGTGCCTTATGGAGTTAATGATTAAATAATTGTTTATCAAAAGCTGCAGAAACATGAACTTTATAATTCCATGATTAACAATCATTTATCATCAAATAACCCAAGCAAAGATTAATTTTGCCAGATGCAAGATAATCAATAAATGCACAATGCCTTGACAATATTCCAGCGATTAAATTTCTAAAGAATGAATGCTTTAAACAACCGTGAAATTTTAAATGTTGACCAGATTTCAAATAGTTAATCTCCAGATATAAACATTTTAAGCACATTTAACTATACCACAACAGAAAAAAGACTTTAAAAAGAATTTCCAATTTTTAATTAGTCTTTTTCAAAAAAACAATTATTTTTATATATTTTTTTTATATTTTTTATTTTTGGATCCTTGAACTTAACCCTTTGGAAAAATCACCTAGGACCTACGACTTGGGACTTAGGACCTATGAGGGGATTAAAACATTTTCTAACCCTCAAGACACTTTACATCATGACTTAGGCAAGAGCGCGACAGGCAAAACACCTTCACACGGCGGTTAGGCGGGCGACCCGTGGGCGACCCGTGCACGACGGGCGGGCGCCCCGTGCACGATGGGCGCGGGTCTACACGGGCGGGTCACCCGACGAGTTAACAACATGGACGAGTCACCCGGCGGCATGACGAGTTGATGGGCGCGGGCCTGCACGGGCGAGTCACCCAACAGGGCGACGAGTTGAGGAGCGCGGGTCTGCACGGGCGAGTCACCCGGCGGGACGACGAGTCGATGAGCGCGGGTCTGCACGGGCGAGTCACCCGGCGGAGCGGCGAGCTGGGCACGGGCGAGCGCGGTTATAACAAGCGGCGAGCTGGGCACGGGCGAGCGCGGATGTAACAGCGACGAGCTGGGCACGGGCGAGCGCAAGTATAACAGCGGTGAGCTGGGCACGGGCGAGCCAACCGACGGAACGGCGAGCTGGATGCGGGCGAGCGCGGGCGTAACAACGGACACGACAGAACAGTAAGCGGGCACCCGGCGGGCGACCCGTGAACGATGGGCGGGCGCCCCGGGCGGGCGACCCGTGAACGATGGGCGGGCGACCCGTGCACGATGGGCGGGCGACCCGTGCACGACGGGCGGGCGACCCGACCCTGCGACAAAACAGCGAGCTGATTGCGACGAACAGCGAGCTGTGATTTTTACACTTAGTGCGAAATAAGAAAAGAGGCCGAAGCCTTATATCCTTTGCAAAGGAGGCTTTGCCAAAGGCAAAGGCCGACTTGCAAATATGTTAAGGCAGGGGCTTGTAAAATTAAAATAGGAGGTCGGCTTTGGAGTTGACACCCCTTCACATTATGGCAGGCTAGCGTATAAATACAAGTGCGCAGAGCCTCATTTGGCATCAAGCACTTCGCTCTCTCTCTACATTCGATCTAGAGGTAAAGAGGACGCAGCAAGAAGTGCGCATCTCTCATGCGCATAAGAGAAGTGCGCAGTTTTACCAAGGGACTGTTTGTGGGACGACGGTACACGGTAAAAGGCAGTTTGGTGCGGAATCGAATTGGAGGAGTTCTGGTGGCTCGGGTGAGCACGCTCCTACCAAGAGAGGTTGGCATTGAATTGTAAAAAGGCTGTCTATGCCTATATTGTAAAAGATTCTAAGTGTTGGCCGTGGACTTTGCCCGGCACACTTGTATGTATTATTGAAGGTTTCATAATATATTATTATTGGGCGGACTCGTTCGGGAGTTGCCCCTCCCTATATAATTGTGTGCAATTGTTATGTTCATGGTTTAATTGCATATTGGTTATGAACGTGTATGAAGATTAATGCATTTTACTTAATTGAGAAAGATGAATTAAGTATGTTTATGTGAAAGGCGTAGTCCATATGTACAAGTATTAAAAAAAAGAAAGTACACGGTGGTGCCGCACCTCGCCAGACACGGTTGGAAGACTACCGTAGGCTTGGGGGCGTGAAAGGACCTGATTGATTTAGAAATTGATGTACTAGTGCCTTATGGAGTTAATGATTAAATAATTGTTTATCAAAAGCTGCAGAAACATGAACTTTATAATTCCATGATTAACAATCATTTATCATCAAATAACCCAAGCAAAGATTAATTTTGCCAGATGCAAGATAATCAATAAATGCACAATGCCTTGACAATATTCCAGCGATTAAATTTCTAAAGAATGAATGCTTTAAACAACCGTGAAATTTTAAATGTTGACCAGATTTCAAATAGTTAATCTCCAGATATAAACATTTTAAGCACATTTAACTATACCACAACAGAAAAAAGACTTTAAAAAGAATTTCCAATTTTTAATTAATCTTTTTCAAAAAAACAATTATTTTTATATATTTTTTTTATATTTTTTATTTTTGGATCCTCGAACTTAGCCCTTTGGAAAAATCACCTAGGACCTACGACTTGGGACTTAGGACCTATGAGGGGATTAAAACATTTTCTAACCCTCAAGACACTTTACATCATGACTTTTACAATTTTACATCTCAAGGAGGAAAACCCATTTGACATAGACCCCCATAGACCACCCAGTTCTACGACACAAATATAATCTAGCAGATCAAGCAATTTGTAATAACCTAACCAAATAGTTAGGATTATTTCCAAATTACTTTTACATAGACTCGACCAAGTACACTAGGAGTCCCCTAAGATTCTAATGGCAAAATCCATTCCGGCTTTGGGGTTAGGCTGAAGGAAAACTCTGCCGATCATGGATCAGTGAGACAAAAAACCTTCCAGAACGTAAATTATCACTAGAAAATTAGGTTTTCTTGTTCAATTTACATACATGACTTAGATCTACTAAGATTATTTACAATTTACACATGCAGACTGGGTTTACAACATAACATAATTGAGCAGATGATGACAATTGAATGGCATGGACACGTCGATCCATTGTTGTCCCTTTTGTTGAAAAAGGGGGTGTACTGCTATTGGTAGTTGACACGTAGCAGTCAACATCTGGCTCTACTTGGGGACACATCGCTGCATTGTAGGAATGTGAGAATCCAAAATCTGCATCCATGCAACACACAACAAAACATATGTAGTGTCCATCCAAAAATCATCATATAACATTAAGCACAGGAAAGATATATGCTCTTCATTTATTAACTAGTCTAGTAACATGAAAAGTAAATCTAATCTTAAAACAGAAATGCAAATGCTGAAAAAACAAGGAGTAGGGTTAGAAATACAAAAGATGCCCCATGGCATCAGATGTGTCCAATATAGTGTATACTGAGCATTTGCCTGCTTTCAGGCAAATCTGTCGGCTGCTTATCGGATGTGCCATGTCCAATTCTGCATACGATAGGACTTTTCCCTATCCGAAAATCAAGCTGCTTGCAGCCGTTTGATGCATCAAATATTTTTCTCATTTTCTTTTTCTTGCGCTTTTTCTTCATGGCAGCCTGTATCACTGATGACGTGGAACATTCTGCTTCAAAGCTCTCAGATGAAGTATGTAAGATATGCGTGACAAGTCTTTCTTCATTCTGCATCTGCCCTGCCAAGGATGATGGATCAATCTCACAGGTGCCATGAGTTATAAGTTGATCTTCTATGACTGGTGGATTAATCGTGTGATCAACCTTATTATTAATTTCCCTTTTATCCAGGTCACCTTCATTTATCCACTTTTCAATGGAACAAAGGACCTCATAATAAGATGGAGCTTGCTGTAACAGATAAGGAGGCTCCTGATCTATTGACGTTCGCTGGTTTCTTTCATCCTTTGACCATTGTTGAAATCTTTGAACCTGTACTTTAATGGCATCTATCTGACTAGAGTGTTCAACCTTCATAGCACTGATTTCCCTGGCATGGTCTTCTTCCATGGTCAATAACTTATTTTGCATAGAATTAATTTCCCTATCATGATTAGCTTTCATGGTCATCATATTTTCCTCTAAACCTGATAACTTGCTTTGCATAAAACTAATTTCTATGTCACGATTTGTCTTCATGGCCTCAATTTCCTTAGCATGCTGATTTTGCATGATCTCCATCTCCTTATTACGTTTTTCCTGGTGGGTGCATAGAGTTCTCACATCATTGGCGTAATTAGTTTGATTGATCTCCATATTTTTTACCAGCCGCATTAGTTCTTGTATAATTTGCTTCTGATCTTCCTTTTCATTGTTGACATTGATTTTATAATTTGTCCCTGCTTTTCCACTATCATGGATTTGATCTGCAATGGTACAGGTGGATGGCACATTCTGATATGAAGAATTGTCTTGAAATCTTTCATCGACAGCTAGACCTTTTATAAGATTACTTTCATTCTGTTGCACAATTTTAGGGGCACAAGGCGAGCTATCTGGATCACCATATCTATCTTTAAAAGCATCGACAATGTCTTGTAAAGAAGTGAAAGAATCTTCAGGACAATTATTAAACCAATTCAAAGCATCATCCTCTAAAGAAAGGACAAATAGACACATTTTGACATCTTCATGATTATACTGAGGAGATCTACAATACATGATCATTATATGAGTAAACCTGCCTAGATGCTTTTTAACAGCGACTGAATCACCACCCGAGAACACAGGTAATTTAGAAATGGCCACTTCCGGAACATCATGGAGATCATCAATAAAATGACATGGTTTAAACGAATAATCCATGATGAATAATGAGGGACCAAATGGATGATAGAAAGAGATCTCTGCTCAAGAAAATTAAGAGATGAAAGAAGTGGAGTCGCCACTTGAACAATGAATCTAATTCTAGGATCCAAAAAGCAACAAACATGCTGATATGAGAGAGGCTTCTTGTTTGGGAAAAAATAAATGAAAAGAAATGGAGTCGCCACCCAAACAAGAAATGAACTGAAGAGTAGGCTCTGATATGACGAAAGATAAGGTGATGAAAAGATCCAAATGATGCCAAAAAATGTTGACTCTTCCAGCTCAAATGAGAGATGAGAAAGATGAAGGAATGATGAATGTCGAATAAACCAAGGACAGAAAAAACTTTGTCCCCGGCAACGGCGCCGAAAAATGTTGTCGTTGCCGGCTGAAATGAACAGATGAGAAATGAGAAGAATGATTGTCGTTGAAACGCCAGGGACAGAAAAACTCTCTCCCCAACAGCGGCGTCAAAAAATGTTGTCGCATAGATTGTCACGACAACGCTAAGACCAGGGCTGTCACCCTCATCCCCCATCTCTCTGTTTAAGCCGTCTCCTGAGGCTAAGGGGGGTAGACCCCACGGGATGAATGAAGACCAACTGTGGACTAGTTGGGTTGGGAGACACAGCAAGGCAATTTAGCCCCTGATTGATTTAGAAATTGATGTACCAGTGCTTTATGGAGTTAATGATTAAATAATTGTTTATCAAAAGCTACAGAAACATGAACTTTATAATTCCATGATTAACAATCATTTATCATCAAATAACCCAAGCAAAGATTAATTTTGCCAGATGCGAGATAATCAATAAATGCACAATGCCTTGACAATATTCCAGCAATTAAATTTGTAAAGAATGAATGCTTTAAACAACCGTGAAATTTTAAACGCTGACCAGATTTCAAATAGTTAATCTCTAGATATAAACATTTTAAGCACATTTAACTATACCACAACAACAACAACAAAAAAAAAAAAAAACAAACAAACAAACTTTAAAAAGAATTTCCAATTTTTAATTAGTCTTTTTCAATTTTTTTATTTTTATATATATATTTTTTTTTATTTTTTATTTTTGGATCCTCGAACTTAGCCCTTTGGAAAAATCACCTAGGACCTAGGACTTAGGACTTAGGACTTATGAGGGGATTAAAACATTTTCTAACCCTCAAGACACTTTACATCATGACTTTTACAATTTTACATCTCAAGGGGGAAAACCCATTTGACATAGACCCTCATAGACCACCCAGTTCTACGACACAAATATAATCTAGCAGATCAAGCAATTTGTAATAACCTAACCAAATAGTTAGGATTATTTCCAAATTACTTTTACATAGACTCGACCAAGTACACTAGGAGTCCCCTAAGATTCTAATGACAAAATCCATTCCGGCTTTGGGGTTAGGCTGAAGGAAAACTCTGCCGATCATGGATCGGTGAGACAAAAAACCTTCCGGAACGTAGATTATCACTAGAAAATTAGGTTTGCCTAGGCAATTTACATACATGACTCAGATCTGCTAAGATTATTTACAATTTACACATGCAGACTAAGTTTACAACATAACATAATCGGGCAGATGATGACAATCGAATGGCACGGACACGTCGATCCGTTGTTGTCCCTTTTGCTGAAAAAGGAGGTGTACTGCTATGGGTAGTTGACACGTAACGGTCAACACTACCTACTTGTTATTTTTCTTCAACAAGTTATTTACAAAGTAAATATTGAAAAGAAACACCATTGCATGCTCAACATATTACAAATCAACAACTAAAAGAAACAAGAACAAACACACCACATGACACCATTATTTTTGAACCAATGTCGCCGGAAAAACCCAATGCGGGAAAACCGGTGCAGCTATCTGAGGGTTTTCTTATTAAGCAATATTAGAGTACAATCTGGGTGCCGAAACTGGCCTACCCAACAGAGAATTTCCTTGGCAGCTATACCTCACAGTTTGAGAGAAATCTCCTGGTTGAAACCCCATAAAATCCTTTTGGCAGCTCCTCAACACAAAACTGGTCTGCAACCCTAGCGTCTACCTAATCTGGACTGCGTCAGCCCCTCTTTGTCTCACGCTAGCCCTGCGTCAACCTTTCTTGGCATGCATCAGCCCCAGGAGGCCCTGCGTCAGCTTTCTGGGCCTCTGCGTTAGACACGCTAGCCTCTCTAGTGCTCTGCGCAGCACTTGGCTGCCTCTGTGTGGCCCTGCGTGAGCCCTTGCTGGCTCTTGTCACTCTCCTTGGCTGCTACGCTACTCTCTCGGTACAGTCTCTGCCTTCTCTGTTTCTCTGTACTCAATGCCCCTCAGCTACTCTCTTGATCACTGATTCTATCTCTCTTAGCAAACTCCGCTCTAGAGAATAGAATGACTTATCACTCTCGTGTATTCTCCAAGCGACCCTCAAGCCTCCTCTTATACTTTTCCTGTTGACATCTCAACGGCCGAGATTAAGTCCCTAATCAACGGCTAAGATTAGATCTGGCTAGATCCATGTCTTTTGGAACATTCTAACACAGATTCATATTAATACACATTAATATTTTATTTTCTGTAAGTTTAGACTTAGGGACTCCATTAAAAATATTAATTATTTTAATATCCCCTGATCTGTTTAGAATCTACCCAAACCCTTTCTGGGTATTGGAGATCTCATGTGCCCCAACCTCTCCACCAAATTTCGTGGCTGGAGCACATCAGATGCTACCCCAAATCAACAAATCAGTGGCAGTTGGTGCAGTAAGGTGCCAGAATAACAAATGTTGTAGCTAGTAGTAGGTCAGAGACTGAGCAGCGCAAAGCAGAGTGGGAAGCAGTGCAGTTGACACAGTGCAGAGTCAGCAGCAATGTAGAGGCTTCAATGACAGCACAGAGGCTAGTAGCAGTTATAACTTGGACGACGGATGCATCATACTGACCACAGTTGGTTGAGTATTTTGGATGCTTTTCCGTTGCAGTTGTTGCAGTTGCAGCAGCAGCAGATGAAGAAGGTTGCAGTGCATTTGCAGTGTTGGCAGCAGTTTAGCAGAGCCAGTAGCAGCACGAATGCAGCAATCAGAGTTGTGCAGTGGTTGGTGGGCAGCAGTAGCCAGACATCAGCAGCGCAGCAGGAGATGGTGCAGAGATAGAGTGATGCTTCAGTGGGTTGCAGCACTAGAGCACATTCCTCACTAAGAGGGAGTGTTGATTTCTGTAGCATCAAATGTGATCTAACCTCGAGATTTTGCAGAGAGGCTAAGACACATGAATTCTCCAATACCCAGAAATTGTTTGGGAAAATTCCACCTAGAGATGGTTTAATTAAAATAATTAATCATTTTTAATGTATTCTTAAGTCTAAACTTAAAAAATGTGATTACTTAAAGGGTATTAATTAAATCTGGTGTGAATCTTCTAGAAGAAGACGAGGATCAACTCCCAGCTAATCTTAGCCTTTGATTATGTTTTAATCTTGGTTGTTGGTGCTCCAACGAGAGATTATAAGAAGGAACTTGATGGGCATTTGGAGAACATGTTGTAATTTCTAAGTCTAACTCGTTAGAAACCCTTCATGTAATTTCTAAATTATTTCTGCCTACTTGTTCTGATTAACAATTTATTTACCATGTAAATACTGAAAATAAATACAAGTACATGCTCAACACATTACAGATCATCAACTGAAGGAAACAAAACAAGCACACAAGTGACACCGTTGTTTTTGGACCAATGTCCCCGGAAAAACCCAATGTGGGAAAATCGATGCAGCTATCTGAGGGTTTTAATTATTAAGCAATTTCAGAATACAATCTGGGTGCCAAAACCGACTCACCCAACAGAGAATAATCTTGGCAGTAGTACCTCTCAGTCGGAGACAGATGTTCCGGTTGAAACCCCGGATAAACACTCCGACAACTCCCAGCTCCAATCTGCCCCACGAAAACCCCAGCGTCAGCTTCTAGGGACTGCGTCACCCTTTCTGGCCCAGTGTCACCCTGGCTCGCCCTGCGTCAACCTCTGGAGGCACTTCATCAGCCCTTAGAGCCTTTGCGTCACCCATGCTGGCTCTCTAAGGCACTGCGCAGCCCCTGGCTATCTTTGCGTGAGCCCTAGCTGGCTTTGCGTGAACCTCTGGTTGGCTCTGCGTCCCTCTTTCCCGGCTTCTGCGCTGATCCTCCTGGTGCTATCTTTGCCTCTCTGCTTCTGTATTCACTGCCCCTCAGCTGCAACTCTGATCACTCTTTCGACTTCCTCGGCAAACCCGGCCGCAGAAAATCGAAATCTTAATCAACTTGGTGCATTCTCCAAGTGACCCTCAAGCCTCCTTTTATACTTTTCTCGTTGACAATTCAATGGTTGAGATTAAGTCCCTAATCAATGATTAAGATTAACTCTGGCTTGATCCATGATTTTTGGACCCTTCTAACACAATTTTATATTAATTCACATTAATATTTTATTTTCCTAAGTTTAGACTTACGAACTCCATTAAAAATATTAATTATTTTAATATCTCCTAAACTGTTTAGAATCTTCCCAGACTATTTCTGGGTATTGGATATCTCATGTGCTTTAGCCTCTCCACCAATTTTCGTGGCTAGAGCACATTCGATGCTACCCCAAATCAACACTCCCTCTTAGCGAGGACTGTGCTCTAGTAATACTCCTCACTGAGCATCACTCTGATCATCTGGCATCGGTCCCTGTGTTGATGCTAGGCCTGCTACCCAACATCCTCTGCACTGCTGCATCATGTACTGCTACCCATGGCCCTGCCACTACCACTGCTGCATCTGTACATTAGCTCCCTCTGCATCCGTGCTGCTGCCCATGGGCCTGTCACTACCACTGCTGCATCTGCACTGCAACCCCTCTTATCATGCTGCATCATGCTGCATCGTGCTGCCCATAGCACTGCCACTGCTAATTGTTGCACTGCAACTCAGTTACTGAGAAGTAAGTAACTGATCTCCCAACTCTGACATCTCCGTCAGGCTAGAAACACTCCTGATGCTGAAGCTCCCTCTGTCACTGACAAGTGCTCCCTCTCTGACCTCTGCGCTGTTGCATCAACTCTGTGCATCTCGCACTGCTACCTCACATTGTCCTAAGACTCTTGCACTGTGGCTCCCTCTATCGCTCCATCCACATCCGCCTCTACCAACATCCATCAGCACTGCTACTCCTCTTCGGGGCACCCATAGCCAGGTATAATCCGAGAGGTTGGGTACCTCAAGGATCCTACCCCTCATCGCCTGTAGTCCGTCTTACTATAGCTCGATGTCTCCCCACTTTCGCTCAAGTGGCGTGTGAGCACTCATGGCACAGTCATCATCTGTCTCCACTTCTTTCTCCGCCCTTGTTGGCGGTGCCTTGGTCTCGAAAACCTCGCCTTTGCTCTTCTTCCTCGGACACTGGCTCGCGTAGTGACCCAGTTCCCCACAGTTGAAGCATTTGACCTTGGAGAGGCCCTTCTTCTTCTGTTTCTCCTGCTTTCCCTCAGATGCTAGGGCAGCATCCTCCTCTTCCTCCTTCTTGATTCTAATCCCCTTACCGCTGCTTCCCGCCTTGCTTAGCCTTTTGATCTCTTCTTGGCGAAGAGCCGCCCACATTTCCTCCCAATCTGGAAGGGTCGCCCTGCCCAGTATGCTCTGGACAAACACCTCCCAGTCTTCTGAGACTGCATTCAGGGCTGTTCTCCTTCAATCGACCGATGAAGGTGTCGATATGTCCTCCCCTCTGCATCTGGTATGACCGCAGCTGATTTTCTAGTAGCATCTTCCTCTGCATGGAAGTATGCTGATACAACTTCTTTAGGGCCTCCCACATCTCATTTGTCGTATTCTTCTCGGCAATGTGTGGTACTACATGGTCCTTGACCCCGTCAAGGATGATGCTCTTGGCCCTCGCCATTGCATCCTCGTACTTATCGTTATCAACCAGGTCAACTAGGACCGCTATTGTCCTCAAGGCGAATTTCTTGAGATAGTGCTTGTCTACAACGGATAAGATTCTGGCCTTCCAGACTACGAAGTTTGAGGCTCCGTCCAGTCTCTCCTGGTCTCTTACCCCGTTCACTGCCATCTTGCTGCTCTTCTACTTCCCTCCTGGAAATTCTTGGTGTGACTCCCTTTGAGCCTTGATTTCCCTCCTGGAAACCCTTCTGCCAATGTCGAGATGCCCTCACTCTGATTGTTAGTGCAATTGCACCACTGATCTAGATTTCTTGGCTAGAAATCCTCTGTAGCAACTCCCTCCTCCTTGGTCTTGCCCTGTTAGGTACTGTTCTGACTACAGTACCCCACCAGCTTCACTCTGCAGTTACCCACAGCCTCCTAAGCTCCAGCAAACTAAAGGTTTAGAGCTTCTATGCTCTGCACAATCCAGGCACCAGCAAAATCCGCACCTCCTGGCCACGGGTGTCAATCCTTCCTGACTGATAAAGATAACCGGGCACTGCGTAGGCCGAGTATGCTCCCCTCTGCCACTGCGCTGATCCTCTTCCTGGCTCAAACTTGATGACGTAGGCACTGTGTCAGCCCTTCCTTGCTGCTTCTCTACTAGGAACAACTTCTATCACTCGGGACAATTGTTTTCTGCTGCTACTGCTCTGCTCGGCTAATGTTCTCAGTTCTCCTGTGATTTGCAACCACGCTCTGATACCATGTTGTAATTTCTAAGTCTAACCCGTTAGAAATCCTTCATGTGCTTCTGATTTATTTCTACCTACTTGTTCTGATTAACAAGTTATTTACCATGTAAATACTGAAAATAAATACTAGTACATGCTCAACACATTACAGATCATCAACTGAAGGAAACAAAACAAGCACACAAGTGACACCGTTGTTTTTGGACCAATGTCTTTGGAAAAACCCAATGCGAGAAAACCGGTGCAGTGATCTGAGGGTTTAATTATTAAGCAGTTTCATAATACAATCGGGTGCCAAAATCGGCTCACCCAACAGAGAATAATCTCGGCAGTAGTACTTCTCAGTCGAAGACAGATGTTCCGGCTGAAACCCCGGACAAACACTCTGACAGTGTCTAGCTCCAATCTGCCCCACGAAAACCCCAACATCAGCCTCTAGGGACTGCGTTAGCCCTTTCTAGCCCAGCGTCTGCACAGCGTCACCCTGGCTCGCCCTACGTTAGCCTCTGGAGGCACTGCATCAGCCCTTAGAACCTCTGCGTCACCCACGCTGGCTCTCTAAGGCACTGCACTGCTCCTGGCTGACTCTGCGTAAGCCCTGGGTGGCTCTGCGTGAACCTCTAGCTAGCTCTGCGTCGCTCTCTCCCGGCTTCTGCGTTGATCCTCCTAGTGCTATCTCTGCCTCTTTGCTTTTGTATTCACTGCCCCTCAGCTGCAACTCTGATCACTCTTTCGACTTCCTCATCGAACCCTGGCCCAGAAAATCAAAATCTTGATCAACTTGGTGTGTTTTCCAAGTGACCCTCAAGCCTCCTTTTATACTTTTCTCGTTGACAATTCAACGGCCGAGATTAAGTGCCTAATCAACGGCTAAGATTAACTCTGGCTTGATCCATGACTTTTGGACCCTTCTAACACAGTGATATTAATTCACATTAATATTTTATTTTCCTAAGTTTAGACTTAGGAACTCCATTAAAAATATTAATTATTTAATATCTCCTAAACTATTTAGAATCTACCCAAACCATTTCTGGGTATTGGATATCTCATGTGCTTTGGCCCCTCCACCAATTTTTGTGGCTAGAGCACATCGGATGCTACCGCAAATCAACAAAACACACCGAGATAGTGAGATCTAGAGATCAAATTTCTCAAGAGTAGTAGGGCTGAGTTGCCAGAGAGAGATTGAGTGATCTTCCTACAATGAGGGGCAGGGATAGTAGATCGGAGGAAAGTTTTCCAGATCTGAAGAGTGCAAGGCAGAGAAGGCATAGAGAGGTTCAGAGGGGCAGCGCAGTGCCACGCAGAGTCAGCGTAGTGCCACGCAGAGTCAGGGCAGAGCTTTAGAAGGAGTTCAAAATTTTGTTGGGAGAGTCGAGATCTAGTGCTAGAAGATGGACTGTGAGACCGGAGGGGCAGAAAGTCGAAGTTCCAGAGGCAAATCGACCAGCGAGAAGGGTGACACAGATTTGCATAGGCTAACGCAGAGGTTGCGCAGAGGCAGCGTAGAGCTAGCCATCCAAAGCCTGGATCAAATTCGGATCGCCAATAACAGTGTGATATTTTTCTCACTACCTCTTTGCCATTTTATTCTCTGTATCAGATTGCCAGTTTGGGCATCTAGAGATTTGTACTCAGAAACTACTACATAATAATAAAACCCTCAGCTGTTGCACTGGTTTTCCCAAGTTGGGTTTTTCCGGGGATGTTTGTCCAAAAACAACAGTGTATATGTGTGTGTTTATTTCTCTCCTGTGCAGTATTTAGTTTCCGCAGTATTTATTTTGTGTAGGCTGCAGTGTATGTATTTCGATATTTTTCGTAGAAAACTACAAGTAATTTTGTTTAAAGTAATTTAACAAATAGGAGAAATATCATCAGTGTGCTGCAATAGGAATCGGATCACCGATTTTTCACAGATAGGATGCCCCTAGGTTGGCATTGTGCCTTTTTGATGGACGTTGCTAATCTCTTGATGGTGATTGATGACGATGATCATTTGGAACCCTTTGGAAGGGTAGCTACACCTTCTACCTTAATGATATCATGCCCTAGCTTGATGACATCAATCTAGCACTCCATGTGTGAAAATTCTACCACTGCAGCAACTGATTTATTTTTCCTACTTATTCCACAATAAGTTATTTATGAGATTACCTCAATAAACATTAAAATAAATATTGTTGTAGATATCACACCGTAATACACAAATAAACATATGCACAAGCATTAGCACATTAACACAGATATTTTGGACAACAGTCCCCGGAAAAACCCAATGTGGGAAAACCGGTGCCGCAAGGGAGGATTTTATTATTCAGCAGTTCTTCAGTGCAATAGGGTGCCAAAGTGGCTTACCCACAGGGAGAAATAATTCTCCAGCACTTCTCCCAATCCTAGCGTCAGGCCGGCTGACCTTTGCGTGGCTCTCAAACCCTCTGCGTTAACCCCTGCTTGACTGTGTCAGCCCTGGGCCTCTCTGCGTCACCCACGCAAGCCCAGCTAATGACTGCGCAGTCTTCTGTTGCCTCTACGTCTACTTGAAAACCCTTGCGTCTGCCTCTCCTGCCTCAGCGCTGATCTCTAGTTGCTGATTCCCCCCTCTGCTCCATAATTGCTGCCTCCTGACTGCTCACCAAACCACTGGTTCAATTTCTCAGCTAACCCCACTCCAGAAATTGAACTAACTGGTCTCCCTCAGTATGTTCTCCAAGTGACCCTCAAGCCTCCTCTTATACTTTTCTCGTTGACAAATCAACAGCCGAGATTAAGTCCCTAATCAACGGCTAAGATTAGATCTGGCTTGATCCATGACTTTTGGACCCTTCTAACATAGTTTTATATTAATTCACATTAATATTTTATTTTCCCTAAGTTTATACTTAGGGACTCCATTAAAAATATTAATTATTTTAATATCTCCCAAACTGTTTAGAATTTGCCCAAACCCTTTCTGTGTATTGGAGATCTCATGTGGCTTAGCCTCTCCACCAATTTTCGTGGCTAGAGCACATCCGATGCTACCCCAAATCAACACTCCCTCTTAGCAAGGACAGTGCTTTAGTAATATTCATCACTGATATCACCGTGATCATCCGACATCGGTCCCTATGCTGATACTAAGCCTCCCTGGCCAACATCCTCTGCACTGCTGCATTTGTACAACAACTCCCTCTGCATCCATGTTGTTGCTAGTCCTTTCTCCCAACACTGCATCTGCACTGCAACTCCCTCTGCATCCTTGCTGTTATCACTCCCATTTCTGCTACTAAAATGGGTTCTCTACCATCCCCATCTTTTCCCTGAAGTAGTCAAACTTTGTCCTTCCAAGGGCCTTGGTGAGGATGTCCACCACCTGTTCTCCTGTAGGAGTGTAGCTCAACTGTACAGCTCCTCATTGGACAAAGCCCCTAACAAAGTGACACCGGATATCAATATGCTTCGACCTATCATGAAACACTGGATTCTCAGAGAGCTTGTTGCAACTCTGATTATCGCACATGATCTTGGGCGCCTCCATATTCCTTCTAAATAGGTTCACAAGCAGTTTTCTAAGCCATATGGCCTCACACGAAGCTGTGCTTGCTGCCATATATTCTGCCTCAGACGAGCTCAGAGCCACGGACTTCTGTTTTCTACTGCACCAGGAGGTCATTCTTGATCCAATGTTGAAACAGTGCCTAGAGGTACTTTTCCTATCCACTGAACTTCCCGCCCAATCTGCATCAATAAATCCACTCAATTTGATATCCTTACTCCTGGTGTACAAGAGTCCATAATCGATTGTTCCCTATAAATACCTGAGAACATGTTTGGCTGCTGCCCAGTGCGCCCTCTTCAATTCCACCATGAACTGATTGAGGGTGTTGACAGCATAGCAAATGTCTAGCTTAGTATTGACCAAATACATCAGGGACCCTATGAGCTGCCTGTATAGGGTGGGATCGACATCCTTGTCTTCTGATGCATCAATCTTCTTCTAGTTGATGATCATTGGCATAGCCATAGGTCTATAGTCCTCCATCCCGAATCTTTTCAGGATTTTTGTAGCATACCTCCCTTGCCCAAAGAAGATTTCTCCCTTCTGCTGCCAAACTTTCAACCCTAGAAAGTAGTGCATTTGTCCCAAATCCTTCATATCGAATTCTGTGGCTAGATTCTTCTTGCATTCCCCAATGAGTCTGGATGATCCTGTCAGAAAGAGATCATCCACATACAATACTAAGATTAGCGGCTCTCTCTCTACAACTAGATAGTAGAGATTCATATATGCATCACTCTTGACAAATCCCATCTTCTGCAAGTAGCCATCTATTCGACCATACCATGCTCTCAGTGCCTATTTCAACCCATACAAGGCTTTCTTCAATCTGCATACATGAGACTTCTTCTCATGAGTTTCAAAGCCCTCTGGTTGTTCAATGTATACCTCCTCTTCTATTACCCCGTTCAGAAATGTCGTTTTGACATCCATCTGATGGATCTCCCATCCCATTTGGGCTGCAAGAGATATCACGGTCCTAATAGATGTATACCTGGCTACCAGGGCGAAGGTCTCCTCATAGTCAATCCCTTCTTTTTGAGCATACCCCTTAGCCACAAACCTGGCCTTGTATTTCTCAACACTGTCGTCTACAGCATATTTGATCTTGTAGATCCATCATGAACCTACCACTGATCTATCTTGAGGTCTTGGCGCCACCTCCGAGACATCGTTTACCATTATGGAGTTGTATTCCTCTACCATTGCGTTTAGCCAAACTTGATGTTGAGCTACCTCCTTGAAACTGGCAGGCTCTCCATCCTAAGCTACTAATGCCTGATATCTATCTGGCTATTTTCGCTCCCTCTTATTGTTTCTTGGCACACCGATGAAGTCCTCTGCATCTCGCAGAATCTGACGAAGTTCCTTGCTAGTTCTTCCTTTGCCAGCAGGTGCTTCTATTCTCTCCTCCTCCTCATCCTGAGAATCTTCTTGTCCTGAGGAAGAATTCTTTACTTATGTTGGTTGAAGAGGCTTAACCAATGGCTCCTCTTTCGATTGCTCCTCGGAAGGCATCTCGCGAGATCTTTTGAAAGCCCTGTCCTCCATGAACTTTACATCTCATCGTACTACTACCTTCCTGCTCCCTGGAAGATAGATTCTGTATGCCTTAGCATTCTCACTATATCCTACCAGATATCCCTTTTCCGCAGTCTAATCCAGCTTCTTCCTCTTTTCTTCGGGTATGCGGCAATATGCTAGACTCCCAAATATCCTGAAATGACTGACTTCAGGTGTCTTCCCTATGAAGACTTTCTCTGGAGTAATATTGCCCACTGCCTGATGAGGAGTCTTATTCTGAACATAGACTTTTGTGTTGCATGCTTCTGCCCACAGGAATTTTGGCATATCCTGATCATACATCATGGCCCTAGCTGCTTCTACAATAGTCCTATTCTTTCTTTCTGCTACCCCATTCTGTTCCGGATTATATGGAGTTGTCCACTCTCTTCTGATGCCCTCCTTAGCACAAAAATCAGTGAATTCCTTATCGACATATTATCCACCATTATCTGAGCGCAATACTTTTATTTTCTTCCCAGTGAAATTCTCTACCAGAGCCTTGAACTCCTTGAATCGACAGAAAACCTCATCATTGGTTTTCAGAAAGTAAATCCAAGTTTTCCTTGAGTGGTCATCAATGAAGGTAAGGAAATATTCGACACCATTGAGAGCTTTGATGGACATAGGTCCGCAGATATCAAAGTGTATCAATCCTAGTACACTCTTGGCCCTGTGTTTGCTCCTAGGAAACGCTGCCTTGGCATACTTTCCTAGAGCACATCCCCTGCATACATCATCTCGTTCCGTACTCAGATCCGAAACTCCTGTTACAGTGCTCCTGAGAATTCTCAGAGCTCCATGGTGCAAGTGACCGATTCTTCTGTACCATAGTCCGTTCAAGTCCTTGTCTCCATGACTGCTTATTAGTGCCATTGGTGATTCTAGTTGCAATCTATACAACCGATTACTTTTGATCCCGATCTGCACTTTCTTTTTCCAGCTCGGGTGTTTGACGTATACCTTTTCCTTGATGAAGTAGAGGTCATAGCCCTTTCCCTGTAGTTGCAACACGGAAAGTAAGTTCATCCCCAATCCTGGTACATGCAGCACATTTGTAGCACGGAACCGTTCTTCCGATTCTGTTTGAAAAACTATGGTACCCTTCCCTACTGGAGTACACTTTGCCTTGTTCCCCATGGTGATCTGAAAGTTCATCTTCTCTTCTCGATATTCTGAGAAACACTCCCTGATTCCCGTCATATGCCACGAAGCTCCACTGTCTATATACCATACTTCTGATGATGCAGCACTAGTCATACACACCACTTCTTCCAACCTGGAAGCCAACATAGAGAAATCGAAATCTCTTTCTCTTGTGCAATCTTTTGAAAATTTGTGTGAGTCCCCTGACGTGGATGCCTCTACATCGTGGTCTTGACCCATAACTGATTTTCCATTTGTCTCTAATTACTCCCTCTGATACCATGTGAAAATTCTATCACTGCAGCAACTGATTTTTTTTCCTACTTATTCCACAATAAGTTATTTATGAAATTACCTCAATAAACATTAAAATAAATACCACTGCAGATATCACACCGTAATACAGAAACAAACATATGCACAAGCATTAACACACACAGATATTTTGGACAACAATCCCCAGAAAAACCCAATGTGGGAAAATCAGTGCAGCAAGGGAGGATTTTATTATTCAGCAATTCTTCAATACAACAGGGTGCCAAACTGGCTTACCCACAAAGAGAAATAATTCTCCAGCGCTTCTCCCAATCCTAATGTCAGCCCAGCTGAACTCTGCGTGGCTCTCAAACCCTTTCCGTCAACCCTTGCTTGACTGCGTCAGCCTTGGGCCTCTCAGCATCACCCACGCAGGCCCAGCTAGCGACTGCATAGTCTTCAATTGCCTTTTCGTTTGCCTGAAAACCCCTACGTCTGCCTCTCCTGCCTCAGCGCTGATCTCCAGTAGCTGATCTTGCCTCTCTGCTTCGTACTTGCTACCTCCTGACTGCTCACCAGACCACTGATTCAATTTCTCATCTAACCCCGCTCCAGAAATTGAACTAACTAGTCTCCCTCAGTATGTTCTCTAGGTGACCTTCAAGCCTCCTCTTATACTTTTCTCGTTGACAAATCAACGGCCGAGATTAAGTCCCTAATCAACGGCTAAGATTAGATCTGGCTTGATCCATGACTTTTGGACCCTTCTAACACAGTTTCATATTAATTCACATTAATATTTTATTTTCCCTAAGTTTATACTTAGGGACTCCATTAAAAATATTAATTATTTTAATATATACCAAACTGTTTAGAATCTGCCCAAACCCTAAGTTTATACTTAGGGACTCCATTAAAAATATTAATTATTTTAATATATACCAAACTGTTTAGAATCTGCCCAAACCCTTTCTGGGTATTGGAGATCTCATGTGCCTTAGCCTCTCCACCAATTTTCGTGGCTAGAGCACATCCGATGCTACCCCAAATCAACACCATGTGATGATGATATGATTTTTTGGAGGATAACTTAGGGCTTGAGAGGGCCATTTTAGTGATGAGTCACCTCGTTTGGATGGAGAGACATCACGTACGGGATGATATGCACCCCCTTGAGTTAATTATTGCACCTGTTCATGGAGGGACATGCCTTTGATGATGACATTGCCCTTGGAGGCATTTCTAATTTTCTACTTACACTTGTGGATTCCTTAAGGCTTTTTTTCATGTTTATTCTTTATAGAGGTTATCTTTTGGGAACTTTGTTACCCTAGTATATATAGGGAAACTATTTATCTCATTGTTCATTGTCACAACTTGAATCATGCATTCTCTTGACTAGTGATTCTTCTCACTTGTGCACTTAAGAGACCTAGTTGAGCAACTTCTCTTGAGAGGAATTGTGATGTGATGTGATCTCTTTTCATTGATGCTTATGGTGGATCTTGGATGATGGATGGTGAAGTTAGTTTATTTGCTTGATCTTGGTATTATCTTCCATGGAATGAATGTTCATGTGCTATTTGGTATTTGCTTCATTATCTCTTGTTGAGCGAAACCCTTCTTCTAGATATTTGAAGAATAGAGATAGTTTTTTCTTTACCTTAATCATTTACAAAATTGAGAACCCAAAATCTCAAACCCTAGGGTAAGCCAATGTAATGACCCTTCCAAACTTTATATTAAAAACTGATTTGATAAATTCATATTAAACATAAATATGAATTAAACTTTGTTATAAAAATAAAATTTAAAACTTATAAATATACATATAATATTAAACTTCATAAAATTAAAGTTTATAATAAAAAGATATAAAATATCAAACTTTATGTAAAAAGGTAACGCAAGGGCCAAACATGAAATATAAGTAAAGTACAGAAGATCAGAGAGAAAAGTATCTGAGAGTGAAATGCATGCGGAGGCGTGTCGGGAGGAGGAAGAGCGGTGGCCGTAGGCAGGAGGGCGGCCACCGCCAAGCCTGCAATTATAAAACCACTGATCTGAGCCGATCACGGGGGCAGCAAGGCAGAGGAGAAAATCAGCAGAGAAGGGAGGACAAACCAGAGAAAGACAATTGACTAAGGGAAGAGCTTTAGGTATCTGAGGTTCTGGGCACGGGGGACAGTGAGCTTCTGCGAGAAGCTTACTGGATTGAGCAGCCAGGCTCTGCTCAGTCTAGGCTGGGTGGAATTGGTTTCCCGGTAATTGGTATCAGAAGCAACCACAACGCCATCAACTACACCAGAGCAGGCAACAGTTCAGGTAGGTGTCCAAATTCTCTTACTGTATTTCAGTTCAGTTTTGGTTCTTGCTGTATTTTAGTCCTGGTTATTACCGAATTTTCAATTTATGGTTTTTACATATGGTATCAGAGGGCGTGTTCAAACCCTTCCAACCTCATAGGCCCTTATAGTTCCAAACCTTGGTAATTTTCCTACTGTTCTGTCAATCTTTTGCCGTGTGTCTGCATTTATTCTGTTGCATAGGCTCGACAGAGCAAAATTATAATACCGAGTACCGACCCGTCTGAACGCGGCGTGAAATCCCCTTAGTTGATACGGAATCGCCATTCGGTCATTCCTGAATTGTCAAATCTGGTCATCAGCTTGAACTCTCGGAGGTTGCCAATGATTCTGGGAATGAGTAACAGCCAAATATTCCCTTCTTTTTCTGGCTTACCATCACTGGAAAAGGTTCATAGTTGGGCACAAAATAATTACTACACAGACAGGCATCTGCTTCATATGGAAAAGACATTGCCAGAGAGCCTTCAATAGAGATGCGTATTACACTTCAAGTTTCCCAAACAGTGTAACTTCAGATTATCTTCCTTTTCAGATATGGGATTCTCTTCAGGGATTGTCAACTTACATACGGTGCACGCTTTCTACGCAAGCCCTTTTGAGTGCAATCAGGGTTGGAGAAACAAAAGCTACAGTCATTGGTGCGACATTTCAGAAGGGGAATTAGGTAACCGGAGAAGACTCGCGAATTCGGGTTCGAATTCGGGTGGTGGCGCAGTTGGTTAGCGCGTAGGTCTCATAGCTAAACGTTGAGGAATCCTGAGGTGAGAGAGGCTCGAACTCTCGACCTCAGAAAATGGGGTGAACCCAGTAATAAATAAATAAAAAAAAATCCTTTTACGATTTGGGCAAAAAAAAAAAAAAAAAAATTTTACTGCGCCGGAATATGTGTCATCAAAATCCCTGCAGTGATTAAACCTAGTGTAGGATGCCTTATTTCGTTTTAGACGGTTAAACTTTTAGTTTTTAGTTATCCTTTTGCCGTGCGGTTGCATTATTTGTTCGCGCAGCAAAGCAACTCATCCAAGGGCGGCTTGACACTCGTCTCGTCGATGCCACCTCGTCGCGTTGATACAAACTCGTTAATGCAAACTCATCATTTGGTCGTTTCTAATTTAACTGAAATTGCCTCGCTTCTTTCACAGCTTATGCCGTCTGTTCTGATTGGCTCACTAATTTCTGAGCTATGTCGAAATCTTCGAGAGTTGACCCTGTTTTGGTGTGAAGGGGATGATAAATCCTTTGCCTACCCTCCCCGCGGACATAATCCAAATCTGTGTGTTCATATTTCCCTGTTTTGGTGTGAAGAGATGACAGGAGGAAAATTTAGAGGTCTTTAATGCCTACCGGGTAGGGATAGACTGGCTGCAATGCATTCTTGGAGGTTTGTAATGCCTCTTGAAAATCGATGATCAGATACAGAATTATCGTTTTCATGGACGCCTGGCAGATCAGGTTCAAGATTACTTCTGAAGATTAAGGTGGTACAAATTTGCATTAAATGGAGAACAATGGATGGATTGAAAAATATTTAATGCTTTCTTGGATGCGCAACCTCTATGTTCAAAATAGTTACAGATTTGTCCTTAATGCGGTATTAAAAGCTGGATAGGAGGAATTAATGCTTTACAGGTTGAAACACCTTTGTAAATGCTGATTGATTCCTCTGCATGTGGAAAGGCACTTCCAGATAGGAAACTGCCTGTTATCTGGATTGAGCCTAAATGGCCGAGATCTTGCACATCTAATCCTCTGAGATAAATAAAAGGTTTCAATTTTATTTTTATTTTTTTCGTTGGAAATTTCGTTGAAAAAAAAAAGATAGCTTGCCATCTTCTCAAACTTTACACTAGAGTAATAAGATATTTACTATCTCGCTCATCTTCTAGAATGGCTGCGTCTAAAATTTTCCAACATTCTACAATTACGCCAGGCAATATTAAAAAAAAAAAATATGTATGTATTAAAAGAAAAAGGATGTTTTCAACGAGAAAACTATATTAGAAATCAATTCTGCCTCAATGCATAAGAATATGGATAACACCACAAATGAAACAGAATGACTATCACTGCCACTTTAACAAGAAAATTTCTTTACTGGATGCACACCCTGTGGACTCACTGGAGCATTCATTCACCACCAATTTTTACAGTCTGTACCACCGATGGGATCCAAGCACTGTGTACGTCTGTGGGTGACTGAACTTACGATCTCCCAGGAATAGCCTGCTGATAAAGAATCCAAGAATCCTACTTCAGGTATATCCTTGAGCGAGTCAATCAAAGGTTCAAAAGCGGTCATTTTGTTTTAAAAATATGCTTTGCAGACTTATGTATTTGCAGACTTTTCAAGCTCTGAACTAAAAACAGACTTATGTATTTGCAGACTTTTCAAGCTCTGAACTAAGAGGGGGATACTAACAAGCACAACACCCCTAATTAAAGGAATGTATTGGAAATATATAAAATAAAGAGAGTTGACGAGCATAACAGAGATGTTGCAATCCTTTTAATTTGATCGAGGAGGTACACTGATTCCTCTTGGATAACATCCCTTGTTTTATTCTAGTATTGATATGTGACCTTATACCTGGGTTTTGATATGTGAACTTATAAGTTATGACAAAATTCACATGATGTATTTACTCAACTTAATATCAAATTTTATCAAATATTTTGCATTAGTGAATTCTTCATTAGTTTTGTTTTATTCAAACAGGAATCTAAAAGAGGTGACCTAACCTTATAATGAGCATTACATCAGCAAACTGCAAAACCTTCAGTTTCCTTGTATAAATACTGCAATTAACTCTCCCTACCAACTTAGGTGAGCAGAGCCAATGGTGAGCAGAGCCAATGCCTTCACCTTAGCACCAGTCTGGACAGAGTCTGCATCTTTCCTATACTCATATATTGTGGATGTTATTTGTTTTGCCAGATCAACTTTAAATGCAGTCAAACTGTCTAAAAACAAGCATTAGGCTAGTCACCATTGCGAGTTGTTATACACCCCTTCCAAAGGAAGGTGAACCCTTCTAAACAGGTTCCTTTTATGTTCCTTGACAGTAATCGAATCTAACTTGATAGGTTCCTTGTTATGTCATTTGATCATTCATAGCCTCCTAGAATTGCCAGTTTCAAGTTGAAGGGAACAGCTAAATTTCTCAGGTAATATCTATGCAAGTTCTCTGCCAAATATCGTGAAATCTGAACTTATGATAGCACAAAATTTTATATGCACCCTATTGCAGTCAATTTGCACTTGCATCAACCATTAAAGCGTTAGGCGCAATTTATAAAAACTACTTTTCAAAGCATCAGTTAGAGGACAAAACTGTACTAATTATATCCTTTGACGGAGTCATTCGTAAGACAAAACTGGTTCTTACACATCCTAATTTATTTCCTCCGTTTAAACCCAATCTACTTTTATGATATACTGCTGAACTATATCCCTTCTAGATTTTAATCATGACATGTCCAGGGTAAATTTTCGGCTAAAGGTCAAACTGATATGGAACCAAAACAACCCTTCATATTATAGATTTAATCCATATCCAAGTAATATATTCTGAATGTAAATATGTACGACCTTCCTTAAAAGTAATAGCTAGATTGAGGTATGGCGGGTATGTTACCGGCATATATTGTAACGAGACATTTTATATTTTTTTTCAATCGTGGATGTCATTGGTGAATAAACTTTGGATGTCTTACCTTAGGAGCTTATAACCATACTTCTGCATTATTCATATTAGGATAGAATACCCTGCATTAGGACAAGGGGGTCGCGAGACCACCCTCCTTGACCTCGGTACCAGTAAGATCCGCCTAGCGGATAAAAATAGCAAAACTATACCCGTTTATAAATGTGAAGTTGCAAAAGAAAATTATGTGTTAAATTCGGTTGTCTACCTCAAATTTTTATAGAAATTTTATTATGTGTTCACGGACCATTACAATGGTAAGGACGTATGAGCGACGACGACGCGACCAGGCAGCATCACCACCATTAATGCCGCCACCATCGCCATCATCATCCCCATCACAATCGTCACCACCTAGACCATTATCAACATCAAACGCCCCAGTGCCAGAGTTGACTGTGATAATGAACTCTTTAGAAGCCTTATTGGAGACATTAAAGGAATCAACTAAGGCTAAAACCAAAGAGGAATTTCAGCATGTAGCCACCAATTCAGCGGAACCAAATAATTTTGAGCCCAGAAGACCGAAAGAAGACATTTCCAGGGAGCTTCAGAAAATTAGACTCCCAGAATTCTCAGGAGGTCGAGCAGGTGAGCGCGCTGAAGCATGGTTAGAGGGAATGAACAGATGCTTTAGGTTAAGAAAGTATTCTTCTTCTGCAAAAACAAAAATTGCCGTGTTTCAATTAAAAGAAAGCGCCTTGATTTGGTAGGGAAATCTGGAGAAGCAGTTACACCTTACATCGGATAATGTCGCTTGGGAACTATTTGAGGAAAGGTTCTGCGCAAAGTATTTACCTCCATACTTTCAACAACAGCAAGCCAGAGCCTTTCATACATTAGTTCAGGGAAGTAAAACAGTGGAAGAGTACGAGATAAGGTTTATGGAGCTTGTAAAATACATTCACTACTTAGACTCTGATGAACGTCAAGCTGAACGCTTCATATTTGGGTTAAATCCTCGCATCAGAGCCTTGGTAAGCATGTGGAAGCCATCATCAGTAGCCGAGGCAGTCGAATGTGGTCGTTATGCAGAAGAACACCTTGGAATCAAAAAAGATATGGGGCCAGCAGGGCCTATCCAACCAGGATTTCCAGGAAAGACCCCCCGAAACTTCTTCAGAGAAGGTGGCTCGAGGCCACCTTACGGTAACAGGTTTACCCCAAGAAATGTGGGGACAAGAGCTTCCATGGCAGTAAACACTATAGCCGCGGAATCATCAAACACCAGTCCATGGACATCTCGAGGGACTACTAGTAGAGGAAGAAATTCGAGAGGAATCAACATGAGAGGACGAAACTCGTTCTCCTGAAATTCACGTCCCGATTCAAGAGGATCAACGCAGCTTAATTGTTGGGCATGTGGGGGACCGCATTTTCAACGTGACTGCCCAGAAGCTTCGTCGAATATGTTGCATAGGACTGGCAAGGAACCGATATCAAACAATCGAGGTAATCATAGAATTCACGCAGTAGTCGGCAACGACCAGGCAGCACATCAATCCACTGTAGTGGAATCTTCAGGTATTATCAATGGTATACAACTCAAAATCTTATTTGACACTGGTGCCACAGATAGTTTCATTTCATCATATGCATTAAACAAATGTGGGTTGGCAGCTCATAGACAAAATGATTTCCATCAAGTGGAACTGGCCTCAGGAGAACTCCAAACCGTGGGCTCGAGTGTGGATCAATGCAAAATTGACCTAGGGGTCTGTACAACTAAACTGAAAGTTTATGTCACAGCTTTGGGAACGTATGATCTTATCATAGGTATGGACTGGCTAGAAGCTCACCAAGCTTGGGTAGACTGTTATGGGAAAAGGATTCTAGGCATAAATGATGAAGGGGAAGTAATCCAAATCCAAGGAATCATGAGGGAAGTTTCCTTACGCTACATTTCAACAACGCAGATGAAGCATTGTTTAAGGAAAGGTTGTCAGGCTTATGCAATTCAAGAAGTAAGCCATGGAAAAGGGCCATCCTTAGAACAATATCCGGTGTTAGCCGAATTCGCGGATATATTTCCAAAAGAACTACCTGGATTACCCCCGGTAAGAGAATTGGATCTCACTATTGAATTAAAACCAGGTACCCAACCAATCTCTAAAACACCTTATAGAATAACAGCTCCAGAACTTCAGGAATTGCAAATTCAATTAAAGGAACTACTGAATATAGGGCATATTCGGCCCAGTTCATCACCTTGGGGCGCTCCTGTAATTTTTGTGAAGAAGAAAGATGGATCTTTAAGATTATGCATAGATTATCGAGACTTGAATCGAGCTACAGTAAAGAATCAATACCCTATGCCTCGAATCGATGATCTTTTCTATCAAATGAAAGGGGCTGCTGTCTTTTCAAAAATTGATCTTCGCTCAAGATATCATCAGCTAAGGATTTCTGAAAATGATATTTCTAAGACTGCATTCCGGACACGTTTTGGACACTATGAATTTACGGTGGTACCCTTTGGATTAACAAATGCGCCAGCCGTATTTATGAATCTTATGAACAGTGTTTTTCGTGAATATCTTGATCAATTTGTGCAAGTCTTTTTAGATGATATTCTCATCTATTCCAAGAATGAGAAAGAGCATGAAGATCATTTGCGGATAGTATTGTCCTGCCTTAGAGAACATCGGTTATATGGAAAACTATCCAAGTGTTCATTCTTTCAGGAAAAGATTCATTATTTGGGTCACATCATATCAGGTGAAGGGATTTCAGTAGATCCTGAGAAGATAAAAGCAATCATGGATTGGCCAATACCAAAAAATGCACATGAGATACGAAGCTTTATGGGTTTAGCTGGTTATTACCGAAGATTTGTGGAGGGATTCTCCAAAATCGCAAAGCCAATTACCACCCTTCAGCGTAAAGGTGTTAGGTACGAATGGACCGAGGAATGTAATAAAGCATTCTCTGAACTCAAAAGACTACTCACCAGTGCACCAATCCTAAGAGTCCTAGACATGGACAAAGATTTTACTGTATGTACTGATGCATCCAAACAAGGGCTGGGTGCAGTGTTGATGCAGGATAGAGGAGTGATAGCATATGCTTCCAGAAAGTTAAAACCTCATGAAGAACTCTATGCTACTCACGATTTAGAACTAGCCGTTGTAGTACTAGCTTTAAAGATTTGGAGGCACTATCTAGTGGGACGAAGTTTTACACTTAAAAGCGACCATCAAAGTCTACAATACTTGTTCACCCAAAGAGACTTAAATGCCAGGCAAAGGCGCTGGAGCGAATTCCGAAGTGAATATGACTTCGAAATATCATACATTAAGGGAAAGGAAAATGTGGTAGTAGATGCTTTAAGCAGAAGACCTCGGATATTTTCTCTCATACCCATTAAAGTAGACTTAAGACAACGAGTACTGGATCATCTTATAAAAGACAGCTAGTATTTAAAGGTAAGAGCAGGTCTTGAAGGTAATAGGGAAAAAGAATCTAAATTTGAGGGATATGAATTAGAAAACGATGGGATCTTACGATTCCATGAAAGGACGTATATTCCTGATGATAAAGATCTTCGAGATACCATCCTTGGGGAAGCCCACAAAGCAGTATATTGTGCTCATCTTGGAGTAGGGAAGATGTATGCAGATACCAAGAAACTCTTTTTTTGGGCAGGCATGAAGCGTGATATCACTCAATTTGTTGCAAAATGTTTGGAATGTCAGCAAGTAAAGGCAGATCATTGTCGCCCAGCGGGCCTCTTACAACCCCACGACATTCCTATATCTAAATGGGAGACCATTTCGATGGATTTTATCACCGGACTACCCCTTACTTCTCAAAGGCACAATGCCATTTTGGTAGTGGTGGATAAATTAACAAAAAGCACCCATTTCATTCCCGTAAGAGATACTTACGATGTTGCTGACGTAGCTCGAGTATTCATAAATGAAGTTATTAGATTTCATGGAGTACCTAAAAAGATTATATCCGATAGAGATTCGCGATTCACTTCTAGATTCTGGACTTGTATGCAAACAGCCTTAGGTACTCAGCTAAATTTAAGCACTGCTTACCATCCTGAGACTGATGGGCAAACTGAAAGGGTAAATCAAGTACTTGAAGACATGTTGCGAATGTATGTGATGGATCAACAATCACATTGGGAAAAGTACTTACCCTTAGTCGAATTTGCATACAACAACAGTTACCACAGTTCGATTGGGATGCCTCCATTTGAAGCTTTATATGGCAGACCTTGCAGAACTCCGTTAAGTTGGGACAGGTTAGAAGATCGAGTGATAATAGGACCAGAATTAATCCACGAAATGGAAGCGCAAGTAAGACAAATTAGACAACGATTAAAGGAAGCACAGGATAGACAAAAGAGTTATGCGAATGCTCACCGAATTGATAGGAGGTATGAAGTAGGGGATCAGGGCTTCATCCGCATCAAACCAAATAAAAGTACTATTCGATTCGGAAAAGGGACAAAGTTGTCACCCCGATTTATTGGACCATTTAAAGTCATGGAAAGAGTTGGACCTGTTGCCTATCGTCTTGCCCTGCCACCTCACCTGCATAGAATTCATAATGTATTTCATGTTTCTGTATTAAGGCATTATATAGCTGATCTATCTCATAACCTTCAATGGAAGGAATTGCAGGTATCGGACGAGGGAGTCGTAACGGTTGAACCATTACGTATACTGGAACGTAGGGTTCGACAGCTGAGGAACCGCCTGGTGGACCAAGTTAAGGTCCAATGGGACAAGTATAGTCCTGGATCAGCAACTTGGGAAGATACAGAGGACATATGCCAAAGATACCCTAATCTATGTCAATTTTGAAGAACTTTAAACTATGTTTAGTATATATTTACTTCACTGCAATCAGAGACTCAGAAACATTTTTGAATGATTATAAATATACGTGAGATTTTGTGACATTATATATATGTTTAAAATTCTGCTGGTACATGGATACCAAAACGATATATACGGTTCGTTTTTATAATTGTCAAGGTAAAGTTAAAGACCGTAAATGATTTTACTTTTGATAGAAATTAAGATATTATAAATTTGTTTTATTTATGCATATCAACATGAACAATGGAATAGAAGGCAGGAAGTGAATACATTCTAGATGAAGGTCAAATGACATGCATGGAATATGGAAAAATATGTTATACTGTAATGTCATATGTGAATAATACATGAAGTTATTTTGAATATGCTAAATGCACATTTTACAAATGTATGGGTAAGTGTATGATTGCAAGTAATGAACAGTTACCGGGATAACCACGTGATGACAGAACCTCAGAACCATTAAAGCTCAAAGTGATTCTATGATAAAGTATTAGCCCTAATTCTACTGGGAGGGGTGGAGGTGTTACCCACCGTTTATCCTCCGAACCCTGGAGTCATGGGAGGACTGTGTGAATCACGCTCCCCTAGACGTGTGATGATGACTGCCGGATGCCTACTGGGAATCAGGTCGGTATAACCGACGCTGTCACCTTAGAGTTATGAATGGTTAGGTCAGTAAAACTGACGCCACGGCATACTCCAGTAGAGGACGGATAGGATGGGAGCGGAAGAGATTAGGAAGGATAGGATGATTTTAGAATAGCTTGGGAACCTGGGTAGGGTAAGAATTATCCATTTAAAATCATAAACCTAAAACTCTAATTTTATAGTCTCTTAACATTAAAACAAAAATTTTGAAATCTAACTTCGGGACGAAGTTTTTGAAGGGGGAGTGTATGTAATGACCCTTCCAAACTTTATATTAAAAACTAATTTGATAAACTTCATATTAAACATAAATATGAATTAAACTTTGTTATAAATATAAAATTTAAAACTTATAAATATACATATAATATTAAAACTTCATAAAATTAAAGTTTATAATGAAAAGATATAAAATATCAAACTTTATATAAAAGGGTAACGCAAGGGCCAAACATGAAATATAAGTAAAGTACAGAAGATCAGAGAGAAAAGGATCTGAGAGGGGAATGCATGCGGAGGCGTGTCGGGAGGAGGAAGAGCGGTGGCCGTAGGCAGGAGGGCGGCCACCGCCAAGCCTGCAATTATAAAACCACTGATCTGAGCCGATCACAGGGGTAGCAAGGCAGAGGAGAAAATCAGCAAGAGAAGGGAGGACAAACTAGAGAAAGACAATTGACTAAGGGAAGAGCTTTAGGTATCTGAGGTTCTGGGCACGGGGGACAGTGAGCTTCTGCGAGAAGCTTACTGGATTGAGCAGCCAGGCTCTGCTCAGTCTAGGCTGGGTGGAATTGGTTTCCCGGTAATTGGTATCAGAAGCAACCACAATGCCATCAACTACACCAGAGCAGGCAACAGTTCAGGTAGGTGTCCAAATTCTCTTACTGTATTTCAGTTCAGTTTTGGTTCTTGCTGTATTTTAGTCCTGGTTATTACCGAATTTTCAATTTATGGTTTTTACAGCCAATTTATTTTCCCTAATTTGTTTGGATTTAGTATCACTCCAAGGAAATCCTAGAATTGTTTGTATCCTAAACTCCATATGCCCTAGATTTAGAAGGCACTAGTCCATCTCTCTTGTGGCATTCATTTAAAATATAAAAATCATTTTATTTCTTTGTTTCATGGTAAATCGGAGTTAAATTACAGCAAAATCATATTTTCAGCATTTAATGAGACTTACTAGTGTATGTCCTATGGTTAGACATTGTGTTTAAGTGCATTGGAGAAGCAAAATTAAAGTTTTAATACATTTTTCAGCCATTTTCTAGGGTTAACATCAAGATTTTGTTTTTTTTGTGTCTTACTCATCGTCAAAAATTGTTGTCACTTTGTCCCTAGTTTACTCTCTAAATTAGCCTTCATTTCAGAGAGGTTATTACTATTTTCACGGCCAAATTTATTGTTGTTATAAGTTGTTGTATTGCTGCAAGTTGCTGATATAAAACCCTAGTTTATAGCAGCTTGAGTATTTCTTTGATTTGGTGTGTTTGGGAAGTCTATTTGAGATTATTTAGGCCAACCATAGCCTTTAGATTGACTCGTAGCTCCCTTGAACCCAAATCTAGAATTTACTCATTCATTCATCCCAAACCCTAATTTGGCATACTTTTATGTGGTGAATTTATATTATAGGATACTTAGGGGGCATTTAGCTTAAGCTCCTTGTGTTGGATTGTGCGCTTCACTAAAGATAGGGTATTAGTTATTAAAGTGATAGTGATGAAACTTCTGAGTGTTGCACATTGTCTAGGTCACCTAGTTAGGCTTTGCTAGGTGCTAGATTTTGTTGTAACTAATCACTTTTGTGGGCTTATTTCCCTTGATATTTGTACATGTGGTATAAATCCCCTTTCGACTATAATATTTTTTATTAGTTAATTGTTGAAGAGGGTCTTTTTCCCCTCCTTGGGCTAGAATAGGGAATTTCAGTCTAGAAAATTAATATTTCAATGTGAGAGAAGTTGAACACCTTCTCTATAAATGGAGGTGCACTTCCTCACATTTTTTCATGGTTGGATTTGGGGGAATTTTCTCTTCCTTTGCAAGTTTGAATTTTCAGAAATTTTCTCTTCTTTTTTTTTGTTGACAATAGAGGAATAAGTGGACCAACCCCTTGGATGATTTTGTTGGTGGGGATGGTTATCTTTCCTTCTTGTATATTGCTAGATCTTCATGAGAATGCTTTGTTGATGTGGATAGACTGTTGGAAACACTGAGAGGGTGGGGGGAATCAACATTTCTTTTACAATTGTTATTTTATGCCAGTTAAGATCACTTAATAAACCAGAACACAAAAATGTACAACAAAAGAATAATTTTATTAATAAGAATAATGAGGACTCCAATCCTCTTTACAACAAATCAGGTACAATGATACTTCAGGGCTCCAACCCTAGATGAAGACTCCAATCTTCAATTCAACCAGGCTCCAACCTGTACTATACCAAGCTCCAACTTGTTCTTCTTGAGGACTCCAATCCTCTCAACAAGTTTAGGCTCTAACTTTGTGTGAGGACTCCAATCCTATAACATCTCACAAGGTCTTCAAAGAATGTCTCCAATGTGTTCTTCAAATTCAGCTTCAAAGGGTTTCCAAGATGTCTTCAATGTGTTTCTCCTCAAGTCCTTTTTAATCTGGCTCTGTGAAAGTGTCTCCAAATCTGCCTTATCATCAGCTTCAACAATGCTGCTCCAATCTCAAAAACTTCTTCACAAAGGCTCCATAGATGATTGCTTCAAGTGATCTTCAAGAATGCTGCTTCAAAAATGTCTTCAAGAGCTTTCAATACTTCATCAAATAAGGATGCTTCATATGGATGACAAGTATGGTGCTACAGAAGATCTTGTCGCTATTTGTTCCAAATAATATGTTCAACACAAGATAAGCTGCTTCAAGAGCACTTAGTTCTCAAAGTTTTATCCTCTTCAAACAAGTCTTCGAGGTCTTATCCAAAGTTCTCAACAATGTGTAAAAAATTTTGAATCTATACATACAGAAATCCTACTGCGGTCACTGGTTTATCATCTCCTACTTGTTATTTCATTCAACAAGTTATTTAATTAGAAATAATGATGAAAAACACTACTGTAGGCTACACTAACATATAGATCATAAACTGAAACAATAGATGAGACAAACACACAAGGGACACTGTTATTTTTGGACAACACGTCCCCGGAAAAACCCAATGCAGGAAAACCAGTGCAGCGTATAGAGGGTTTGTATTATTAAGCAAGCAGAAACTGAGTACAACGCGTTGCCTCTCACACTCGCTAACCTTTAAGAGAAATCTTGGCAGCAATAAATACATACGAGGGTTTACCTCGTTCTCCACGTCACAACTGACCCACTGAGTGGCTTGACCCCGGCAAACACTGCGAAGTCCTAGCGCAATCACTGCTTGGGCTAGCGTCTTGCCTCTAGGAGACTGCGTCACTCCTTCCGCTGGATCGATTTGTTGGAGGAAGACTGTTGTTCAGCCCTCTTGGCTCAGAACCTCGCTTCTTTGGAAAAATCTCAAACTTCTGACAATTATCCTGCACTGCCACTGCAAGAGACCCTCTTGGCCTGCGTCAGCTCTGCGTGAGCCCCTTCCTGGGCTACGTAGGCCTCTGCGCTGGCTCTGTGATGCTATTGTTGCGTCTCTGTCTGGTACTCTTTGGCTCGGAACTCCTTTCCGATCCAAATCTCTGCTTCTGCCCCCTCTCACTGCAACTCAGATCACCTATTTGATTTTCTCAACAAACCTCGCCCAGAAAAATCCAACTGACTGATCTCCAACTGACCCTCAAGCCTCCTCTTATACTTTTCTTGTTGATGAATCAACAGCCAAGATTAAGTCCCTAATCAGATTAAAACAGACTTGATCCTTCTCTCTTAGAAGCTTCTCACCCATATTTTTATTAATATCCATTAATATGTTTATTTTCCTAAGTTTAGACTTAGGAATACCATTAAAAATATTAATTATTTTAATAACTCACAATCCGGGTGGAATTTCTCCAAACGATTTCTGGGTCTTGGAGATCTCATGTAGTCTAGTCCATCCACAAAATTTCAGTGCTAGAGCACATCCAATGCTACCCAAAATCAACACAATGCTCCAAGATGGTCTCAACTTAGCTCCAAAGATTGTCTTAAAAATAACTTCAAACTATTCCAAAGGATGCAAAGGGACTGCTTCAAGAAAGTCCTCAAAGGTCTTGTCAAGAACTTCAATAAGGATGCTCTAAAGTGATCACTAGTTTGTCCAACAAGACTGCTCCAAGTCTGAGATTAAACCTCAAAACTTCAAATCAATGAACCTTCAAGACTGTTGTAAACACCTTCAACAGAGATAAGAGATGACTATCCAAGACCTGTGCCCTTACTGCTGTTGTCTCCTTATTTCAATGAAGTGACAGCTTGGACGTGGCTGTCATATGATGCCACAAACACACATAAAGCAGTCCTTAAAACTTTGTCTTCCACAACAGAAGTAACCCCACCAAGCAGTAGTGACAGGAGCCAAGGTAATAGTCCCAATGAAAATCCCTTCAACTGAGTTCAGCAGTGGTGACAGGAACCAAGGTAACAGTCCCAATGAAATTCCCTTCAACTGACTTCAGAGATACGACCTTTTCTTCTCAGTAGGACAAGGTCTTTTCTCTGAAATCTGAGCTCTGTTATATCCCAATATCCAAGCTGCAGGAGATGCTGAAATGAGAGGGGATGTGGCTTATTTATAGCCTTCAATCACCCTTTAAATGAGCCGACATGAAACTGAAAGCGTATGCCTTTTTATAAAAAAATATAATTTTTTAATGGAGCCTGTTGACCATTGGAGTAGCACCTAATGATTACATGAAGACTCCATGCCCAAGGATGATCCAGAGGACACTTGTACCATCAGATATCGTCAGTCAACAAAGTTTTTTAACGCTACTTCTATCTTCTCATCATCTTTCTTGTACCCAGATTCCACACTTTACGGGGAATTGTAATAAGTGATACTAGTAATGATGAGTTTTGAGTCTGTAAAAGGCCTAGGATGTTGGGACTTGATTAGCAAACGAGTACACCTTGGAGTGTTTTTTTATCTGGTTAATTATCCCTTCTTTTTCAGAGGCAGATAATTTTCTAGGTTTTTTCACTCACGTTTTACCCCAAAGCCAAGGTGACGGTTTGAAGGTTGAGCCCCTGACACATCTTAGTGTCTAGAGTCGATGTATATTACCATACTAGATCACACACACAAAAAATCGTGGAATTTGGTTAGGTCTAGGTAGTCATTTTTTAATTTTTTAGATTTCCCGCAGATCAAAAATTGCAAATAAAATTGTATTTAAATTGTAATAAGTGTAGTCTAGAGAAGTTGTATGGGGTATGAATAATCAAAATTACACCTCTCACCCTCAACTTTCTACTATGACACACTTTGAGGGGTTAATAATGTGTTTTGGACCCTCAAAACCCACTTTTCCTAAGTTTAGTGGGAAATCTGGCAATTAATTAAGCCAGAAATTAAATAAATGGAGAAAAATAAATATCCACACATGCTAAATGTTGTGGAAATGAGGTGGAAAATTATGGGAGAGTTAAAGTGAAGTCCCAAGGTGATGTGGACTCCTAAAATCAAAGAAAAGACGTGCTCAAATAAAATCGAATTCTTGGCATTAAATGAAAAAGTTGCTTGGAAATTCGAATTTGTGAAGTTAATGCACATTTGAGAGGATTTGGGAGAATATTTGATGGAGATTTTTGTGGGAAATTGTCCCCGCATGGGTTACCACCCTTATACACTTGTCATTCCACGATAAAATTTGAATTTGGCACATAAGGGAAGAAGAAAATGATGTCCACTTGCCAAAATTCGATTTTTACACTTGACATTGGAGCTCCATTCAACAAATTCAAATTTCTCTTTGGGATTGTCACCTCATGCCACTTGTTTAATCACTTCTACATTGGGATTGGCTCCAATGCCATTTGTCATTGTCATTCTTTATTGGGATTTGCTCCCAACTCTCTATATAATAGAGCCATGGGCTCTCACATTGTATAATATTGTTACTAGCTATTGTGCTTGCGGAAGCGTTGCTGCCTTATACACTTTCAGAAATATCAATAAAGACTTTGGGGTTTCATTCATGAGGTGTTCCTCTTTTTCGAGTGTGATGAATTGTTGAACATTGGTATAATTCCTTTTACTCATGCTTTGATCTAATTTGTGTAATAACCATAAACTTGAAAGCAGGAAGCATAAAAATTTGATTTGTACTTATCTGAACTGCTAGCCGATCCTGTGAAGCTGTCGATACTGTTGCGGTTTTGTTCTGCTGCTGTTTGCTCCAATTACCCAGGGAGACCAATTCCACCCAACCTGATTGAGCAGAGGCTGGCTGCTCAATCTAGCAAGCTTCTCACAGAAGCCCACTGTCCCCCGTGCCCAGAACCTCAGTCGGATTAAAGCTCATCCAATAGTAAATCTCTGTCACTGCTAAATTCTGCTCCACCCCCTCTGGATTCACTGCTCCATTTTTTCCCCCCTGCTCTCGGTTCACAAATTTGGTTTTAACCCCGGGCCTGGCGGTGGCCGCTCTCCAGCATGCAACCATCGCCTTCCCCTGACCCGACACACCTTCTACGCTTTGAGTCTCTCTCCCTGCTGTCATAGCACTCTGAAGTTTATCCTGGAATTAAACGTCCCCCGTACATGAGGGTCCTTCTTGTTATATACTTTAGTTTTATAAAGTTTAATATATATATTGTCAGGTTTAATATATATATGTTTTATAAAGTTTATAATTTATATTTTATAAAGTTAACTTATATATATTGTAAAGTTTAATATTTATAAATATTTTATAAAGTTTAGAATTATATTTTATAAAGTTTTTTTAAAAAATTATATTTATAAAACTTTAAATAAATTTATTATTTAAAATTCATCACATTTGTTTTTATTATAAAGTTTGAAACTTTATATAGTGGATTAGTTTAGATGGGCCGTTACATACACTCCCTCTTCTGTAAACTTCGTCCCGAAGTTAGAGTTTTAGTTTTAAGGTTTTAATGGATATGACTTTTTCTATCCAGGTCCCCAAGCTATCCTCAAATCATCCTATCCTTCCTAATCTCTTCTGCTCCCATCCTATCCGTCCTCTACTGGAGTATGCCATGGCGCCAGTTTTACTGACCCGACCATTCATAAACTCTAAGGTGACACGTCGGTTATACCGACCTGATCCCTAGTAGGCATCCGGCAGTCATCATCACACGTCTAGGGGAGCGTGACTCGCACAGTCCTCCCATGACTCCAGGGTTCGGAGGATAAACGGTGGGCAACACCTCCACCCCTCCCAATAGAACTTAGGGCTAACACCCTATCATAGAATCACTTGGAGCTTTAATTGTTCTGAGGTTCTGTCATCACGTGGTCATCCCGGTAACTGTCTATTACCTGCAATCATACACTTATCCATGCATCCGTAAAACGTGCATCAACATATTCAAGATAACTCACATATTATTCCCTTATTAATTCATTTATGATACTACAGTACAGCATATTTTTCCATATTCCATGCATGTCTTTTGACTTTCATCTAGAATGTATTCACTTCCTGATTTCTATCCCATTGATCATATTGACATGTATAAATAAATCAGATCTATAATATCTTAATTTCTATCAGAAGAAAAATCATTCAACTGTCTTAACTTTACTTTGACAACTATAATTTAGTAAAATGAACCATATATATTGTTTTGGTATCCATGTACCAGCAGGAATTAAACATCTATTATTTTGGTATCCATGTTCCAGCAGGAATTAAACATATATTATGCCACAAAATTTCATGTTTATCCATAATCATTCAAAACGTTTTTGAGTCTCTGATTGTAGTGAAGTAAATATATACTAAACATAGTGTAAGGTTCTTCAAAATGGACATAAATTAGGGTATCTCTGGCATATGTCCTCCGTATTTTCCCATGTTGCTGATCCAGGACTATACTTGTCCCAATGGACCCTAACTTGGTCCACCAGGCGGTTCCTCAGCTGTCGAACTCTATGTTCCAGTATACGTAACGGTTCGACCGTTACGATTCCCTTGATCCATACCTGAAGATCCCGCTATAGTAGGTTGATGCGTTGCTTGGTCGTTGCTGATTACTGCATGAATTCTATGATTATCTTGATTGTTTGGTATTGGTCCGTCTCCAGTCCAATGCGACATATTAGACGAAGCTTCAGGGCAATCCCGTTGAAAATGCGGTCCCCCACATCCCCAACAATTTAGCGGCATTGAGCCTCTTGACTCAGGACGTGAATTTCTAGAGAACGAGCTTCGTCCTCTCATGCTGATTTCTCTCGAATTTCTACCTCTGCTGGCAGTCCCTTGAGATAACCATGACCTAGTGTTCGATGGTTCCGAGGCTATAGTGTTTACTGCCATGGGAGCTCTTGTTACAATATTTCTAGAGGTAGACCTGTTATCGTAAGGTGGCCTTGAGCTACCTCTGTTGATAAAGTTTCGAGGAGTCTTTCCAAGAAATCCTGATTGTAAAGGTTCTGCTAGCCCTATCTCATTTCTGATTCCAAGGTGCTCTTTTGCATAACGACCACACTCAACCGCCTCGGCTACTGATGACGGTTTCCACATGCTTACCAGGGCTCTAATGCGAGGATTTAACCCAAATATGAAGCGTTCAGCTTGACGTTCATCAGAATCTAAGTAGTGAATGTATTTTACCAGCTCCATAAACCTTATTTCGTACTCTTCCACCGTTTTATTTCCCTGAATTAATGTATGAAAGGCTCTCGCTTGCTGTTGTTGAAAGTATGGAGGTAAATACTTTGCGCGGAACCTTCCCTCAAATAGTTCCCAAGGGACATTATCCGATGTAAGGTGCAGCTGCTTCTCCAGATTTCCCCACCAAATTAAGGCACTCTCCTTTAATTGAAACACGGCAATTTTTGTTTTTGCCGAAGGCGAATATTCTCTTAACCTAAAGCATCGGTTCATTCCTTCCAACCATGCTTCAGCGCGTTCACCTGCTCGACCTCCTGAAAATTCTGGGAGTCTAATTTTCTGAAGCTCTCTAGAGATGTCTTCTCTTGATCTTCTGGGCTCCAAATTATTTGGTTCCGCTGAACTGGTGGCTACATGCTGAAATTCCTCTTTGGTTTTAGCCTTAGCTGATTCCTTTAATGTCTCCAATAAGGCTTCCAAAGAGTTCATTATCACAGTCAACTCTGGCGCTGGAGCGTTTGATGTTGACAGTGGTCTTGGTGGTGATGAAGGTGATGGGGATGATGATGGCGACGGTGGCGGCATTAATGGTGATGATGCTGCCTGGTCACGTCGTCGTCGCTCATACGTCCTTACCATTGTAATGGTTCCTGAACACACATAATAAAATTCCGTCAAATTTTGAGGTGGATAACCGAATTTTAACACACAATTTTCTTTTGCAACATCACATTCCTAAACGGGTATAGTTTTGCTATTTATACCCGCTAGGCGGATCTTACTGGTACCGAGGTCAAGGAGGGTGGTCTCGCGACCTCCTTGTCCTAATGCAGGGTATTCTATCCTAATATGAATAATGCAGAAGTAAGGTTATTAGCTCCAAAGGTAAGACATCTAAGGTTTATTTACCTAATAACATCTACAAAATGAAAATGTTAGATGTCTCGTTTACAATGCACATCGGTAACATACCTGTCATACCTCAATCTGACTATTACATTTAAGGGGGTCATATATATCTATATCCCGAATATATTACTTGGATATGGGTTAAATCCATAAAAGAAGGGTTGTTTTGTTTCCATTTTAGATTAACCTTTAGCCGTAAAATTTACCATAGACATGTCCTGGTTTATGATTTCGATACTTTAATGGTTGATGCAAAACGCTTTTTGACTGTAATAGGATTTATAGAGGATTCATACACATTTATAATTCTAAAGTAACGAAATCCTTTTATTCACATTCAACACTGATGTACTTAGCAGTCCCAGGAGACTCATTTTATTTCTTCTTTACAAATCTGGAAATCACAGAAGCTCACCATATTCCAGATCTGCCCTAAGAACTAGAAGTCTAGATACACTGTTTTCATACCTAAATCCTAGACTAGAGTTTGAAGCTATAAAACTGCAAGTTGAACCTTCTGACAGCATACTTTAAGACTCAAGAGCAGATTTATATGTGTGTAAAAATCTGTCTGTCAAACAGATAACAGAACCTTGAGATCGTACCTTCATCACTGATCATTTTTAGCCCATAACACAAGTCATACTTATCATCCCATTTGAATAGGTTGATATATATATATACTGAGCTAAATGTCATTCAACCCAAGACCCATTTCATAGTACCATCTAGATGCATGCAAGTTGTAACTACGAATATTTTATGACCATGCTATTGACATACTATAAGATGAATTATATTTGTCATCAAGAAAATGTAACCCAATTTATTCAAGTGTCACGCACCAAAGGGTTATTCCATTAGTGTTTGTACCCTTAAGGGATTAGAGCATATATATAATTGTATCAGTTTATTTCATAAAATATTCTCCTAAACAGGGTAGAATTTCTCCGAATGATTTATGGGTCTGGGAGATCTTATGTATTCTAGCCCCTCCACAAAATTTCGGAGCTAGAGCACATCCTATGCTACCCAAAATCAACAATATGCATCCTATGCATGTGGAATAACTTCATCTACCAGACTGTCATGGATAAGATAATTAGAATGAGAGCTTCTATATTTCTCTCATCATAACTTTCTCTTCTAGCTACCTCATCAAGCCTAGTTTCTAACCCAACGGTAACATACCACAACTTTTTAGAGTTAAAGCTTGTCTTTCTTTTGGGCTCCCCGACAGCATAAATTTTCTGATTTAACTTTGGAAATCCATCATTAACATATTCTGTGATTAAGTAAACATTTGATACCTGTATTTGGAAACTACAACCCCACCAACAATGTGGTCAGGTCAAGCCTTTTGGGCGACCATGAAACTACATCAACTTCCCAACCAAAATGTGGCTAAATTGACAACAAACTCCAAAAGTTTCACCAAGCCATTAATTGTTCTCTTGTATTCAGAGTAAAATGTTTCACGCATCCCCTTGAAAACCTGAGGTTTGGACATGCAATTTTCAATTTTTAAACTCCTCTTTATAGTCATGAGCAAAATGCTTTTTCAAAAGTAGCTCAAACAACAGGAGCCTTTCACAAGCAATTTCAATCAATAAGCCTTACACAGGAAATTCAGTCAACAATAAAATGCCTTAGACAAATAGTTTCAATCATTAAGGCCATCCTTACAAAATTTCAAACAACAAAATCAAGCTTTTCACGTGCAATTTCACAGAACTAGATAATTCCTAAATGCTGCAAACTGATCATTCCATGCAACAATTTGTCAAACCAAATAATACATTAAAAATCATATCAACTTTATTATTGTATCTGGTCATATTGGGATAACATCATTTATTGCCTATCACCGCAAGTTTTGTTACTCAAACTTATTTTTTGACTGTTGTTGATGTGGAAGCATTCATGACAAGTCAAAGTACGAATGTGAACAGCACACACCATGGAGAATTCAAACAAGATCAAAAATGAAGCATGGATGTAAGGCAAAGTGAAATAGCATGGGCACAGAAGAGCATGCTTGTGCAAAAACAGCTTGGAGCACTGTGGAGTAGCACACAATCAGAGGAAAAAGGCACACTAGAGAGATAGACCAAGTAGATGAAGAAAAGTGCAAAGGATGGATTCAGGCAAGAAGATAAGTCAATAGGATAAGTGTGGAGACAAAATAAAGCATGCAAACGGTGTGGTCCAGACATGAAGAATAGTGCGAGAATGAGCACATGGCTTGGCACTGAGTGGAAACAGCACAAAAGAAAGATGAAATGATATGTGCTAAATGGATGGATTCAAACAATGAGACACAAAATATGAACAGGCAACAAGGAAGACAAAAATCTCAGGACAATTCCCTACGCTCCCAAAACGATTCATGTTGCTACCATACCACAGGAGAAGAAATTCGAAATTGCTTGTGGCAAGAAGCTTGAGAAAGCTTAGTAGATAGTAGAATTATTTTTCTTTTCAGTTAACGATATAGATTCAATAAGTTAGAATTATTTGTCTTTATTATGGCCCATTTTGTAAACATTCTATGAAAATTGAAGTTGAAACTGTTGACTGCATATTACAACTCTTTGGTCATGATGCTATGTTTCATTTCATGGTTGATATTATCTACTACAGTTTATTGATGACAAATGTTATATATGTTGAAACTTGAAACTTGAAGATTGATGTTATGATTGATCATTTGATGACAAAGCTATAACTTATAACTGCCAGATGCTTGATGTTAATTGAGTACTAAAAGGTTGATGTGTAATACCTTCCCCAATTCTCGAGCTATAGGTTCGTCACCGTCTAGGGCATCAAAACTGTCTGAGTCACATCCTTACCTGCCCATGTCGAAGCAACGTCCGATAATGAAGAGCAAAACCCAAACTTCAATGATAAAAGTTGACAAAACCCCCGCAAAATATGCCACCACTAAAGAAAGCATTCTGACAGAAGAGGCAGAGAACTCTACTGAACAGTACCAACAGTTGCCAAAAGCCAAAACAAGCAATTCAAAAGTACAATAGCTACTGATCGGCGATAGAATCAAAATGAAAACAACTCGGAATTAGATGAGGCCTCAAATGTCAAATATAATAGTTAGAGAATCACACTGTGAAACTTATTTGTTTCCACCGACATAAGGGCCATGAAGGAGGTAGAATAAACAAAACAGAGGCTTAAAATTTCTTCAAATTTTTTGTATTTTCAACAAAATTGATGGACTAAATTGCCAGGAATTGAAATAAAGGTAACTCATCGGTGATATGCAATACATTTCATGAACGGTGGAACGGGCAAAAGCTAAAAATGTCCATAATTGAAAAAAAACGAACTACACCATGGATGGCGAATTTTATCAATTCTTGCACCTTCGCCACTTAAAATTAACCGAATTCGGTCAAAGCAGAATGAAAATGCTAATAGACTGATGAGAAGAAGAAGAGCATAAATGCTATGAGAAAAATAAGAAGAAGAAGAACGAAAATGCAGTAACAAAAACACAATGAAACAGTGATGTGACCTCAATTTAGGTTTTGAAGCGGCTTCGATATCTGAAATATCATTTTTCCAAAGAGTTCACGTAACCAAAGATTTCTTCGCGAAATGGACCAAAGCGCATATCGGACGAAAGTTAACACCTCCAGGAATGTGAATATGGCGTTTACTATTTGAGTGTCGTTCTCATCTGGACCGACAATTAGCAGGCATTCGCAATGAACAGCGGAAACCTGACACGGAACACCCAAAGTCAAAGACCCTGCGTACCTTCTCGACTTTCGGCCGTCTTTTCTACACTCTCGCCGATTTCACTCGCTATCTCCTCAGCCTCTTCGCGGGCTTCCGCATGAAGAATTTCAGGACCTTCCACCGCTTCCTCCGACGCCAAGCTCAATACCTCCCGGAATTCATGAAAATATGATCAAATTAACGTGCCGAACAGTTCGAGACAGGAATCTATCGCAGAGCTTGAAACAAATGGGTTCAAATCCCAGCAAACCAACACCAGAGAAATGGGTATAATCTGCCGCCTCTGCGAAGTTACAAACGATTCCACCTTCGTAACTACGACAATTCTATTAAATTTCGTGCTGACCGAGGAAGTCTCCTGATGCCAAACTAAATTTGATTGCGTACACAATTACATCCAACATATATACGATCAATCTATGATGAGTCTTCCACAGAAATCCATTTATCAAATAACATTGTTACGGGTGCTTACCATCTAATTGCTTTTTTTTATCATTACTTAAGAAATGGTGTCGGTTGTCCAATATTTGGGGCTACACTGGCTTCTGTGATCCGCAATCATTCATCACCAGCCCCTGCCCCTAAATTTAGGGATTTATACGAGATTCTAGCTGCGTAGGGCCTGTGAGGTCCCGAAGGGTTTGAACGCAGCTCTGATACCATGTGTAATAACCATAAACTTGAAAGCAGGGAGCATAAAAATTTGATTTGTACTTACCTGAACTGCTAGCTGATCCTGTGAAGCTGTCGATACTGTTGCTGTTTTGTTCTGCTGCTGTTTGCTCCAATTACTGCTCCAATTACCCAGGGAGACCAATTCCACCCAACCTGATTGAGCAGAGGCTGGCTGCTCAATCCAGCAAGCTTCTCACAGAAGCCCACTGTCCCCCGTGCCCAGAACCTCAGTCGGATTAAAGCTCATCCAATAGTAAATCTCTGTCATTGCTAAATTCCGCTCCACCCCCTCTGGTTCACTGCTCCATTTTTTCCCCCCTGCTCTCGGTTCACAAATTTGGTTTTAACCTTGGGCCTGGCGGTGGCCGCTCTCCACACTGCAACCACCGCCTTCCCCTGACCCGACACGCCTTCTACGCTTTGAGTCTCTCTCCCTGCTGTCATAGCACTCTGAAGTTTATCCTGGAATTAAACGTCCCCCGTACATGAGGGTCCTTCTTGTTATATACTTTAGTTTTATAAAGTTTAATATATATATTGTCAGGTTTAATATATATATGTTTTATAAAGTTTATAATTTATATTTTATAAAGTTAACTTATATATATTGTAAAGTTTAATATTTATAAATATTTTATAAAGTTTAGAATTATATTTTATAAAGTTTTTTTAAAAAATTATATTTATAAAACTTTAAATAAATTTATTATTTAAAATTCATCACATTTGTTTTTATTATAAAGTTTGAAACTTTATATAGTGGATTAGTTTAGATGGGCCGTTACAATTTGCTTCCATATGCTCTTGTAGATTTGTTAATGTAGAGCTATCTTGCATTGACATTTGATTTAGAAGTATGCTCTAGGTATAGAATGCTCTAGCTGGTTTTAAATAAATCTCTAGAGTTTCTTATAATTGTTTATTGCTAAATCCATATGAAACTAATTCTTGATTGAAGTTTTGTAGAGGGAACAATCTTGTTGGGATTACAGAATCAAGCGTAAGGGGAAGTCTTTGAAGATACCAACCCACTCTTGATACATTCATAAAGAAACTCTCATTTGTTCTTTGAACCTTCATAATATTATCTTACAAAGTGGTTTTGCAGGGATTTCGGCACATAGCTTGTACACAAGTCGAGAACTTCTAAATTTAAATCTTTTTTTAAAAAAACATTGTACATCATTTCTTTCATTTGCTATCTAAAAGCTTGAAGATGGCTAAGCAAAAACGAGAGTTTACTCTCACTCTTTAGCTTAGCCTTTTGTAAATTATAATTGTACATATACATTTTATCTTACTGATTTTTCCATTAATACTTAACTTATTTTGCAGCCATTGTTTGGATTGCTTGCTAACTCTTGTGTGGCAGATTTTGAAGAGCAACTTCCGGCAACATCTAACAAGTATTTGCAGGACCTTTTGCAAGTGTTGGGGGTTCGATTTCCAAGGATGTCGTGAGCCCTTTGGAGGCTTATTTTAGCCAAGTCAAGTTCACCAGAGGGCTGCCCATTTTCCTCTCTAAGTCATGAGCATTTGGAGGAAACTCACATCTTGTTTCCCTTGCATAAGTTTTGTAAGATCTTGTCACTACTTTCTCAAGAAAAGAGGTGTAGTGTCCAAGTTTCAAGCAATTGTTGTGAGGACTCTCCTTGAAGTATGGTTGAGAACTTTGAAGGGCCCTCTTCTGATTGTAATATTAATAAAAGATCAAACTTGCTTGTGGGAACTTGGGATTTCTCCCATGGTATCCTATCTCCCCATTTAGAGGGAGGCTTCTCTTGGGTGGATTGACATTTGCATGGTTTAAGATTTCATACTTCATTCACTTACATGCATGCTTTAATTGGGAATTAACACAACCTCACTATCACATTTCATTAAGTTAAAGTTTGTTACAATTTCATTTGAGCTTTGTATTTTATTTCTCATTGTTGCTTGGAGCTACAAGCTTACACTTTACTTTGGGCAATTCATCCTTTACATGCAAGCATTTTATGTTCTTAACAAATTTTGATTCGTTTCCATTTACCTTGGTAAATTGTTTCATGAGCACTTGAGTACATGCTTCAATTTTATGCTACATTGTTATCTTGAATATTGGAGCAATTTATTGTCATTGTCTATGTGAAACAAAGTTTGCTTTCAAGCAAATTACTTGTATCATTTTAATTCAATGATGAAACACATGCAACACTTGTAAGCTAATTTTATTCCTCCAATTGAAGTTATAATTGCAACTTATGTTGAACACTATTTCATTTTCAAGCATTGCAAATCAATCTCTTTGAAGCATTTGCATGTATCATTATTTTAATTTGGGGAATTAACACAATTTGCATTTCATCTAGGCATTTTAGTGTAGGAAGGCCCCAAGCCTTATTGAAATTTTACCTCCAACATAAGTTGGTTGAAGTAGACATCTCAAGGATCCTCTACTCCTCTATTGACTCCTCACTGTGAGATCCATATCATTGGGCGAGGGTGAGGTCTGAGGATTGAAGAGTTAAATTGTAATCTTGTTGTAGAACTAATTAATAAAATTAACCAAGAGCATTTTCCATTACATTTACTTTACCTGTCTCTTAATGGTTTGAGTTTTCATATGCAAAGTCTATTCCAAAAGCAAGTATTGTAATCATTTCAAACAAGTGTTTTATTTTCATGTTTCAAGTCTAATTGCATATTGTTGTCTTGGTTTAGCACTTCCTTTCTTTTACATTTCCAAGTTAATTACTAATTGTTGGGTTTTGGCAAGATATGTTTCACATGTTTTGATTTATAAAGTTGATTATCTCAAAATCATTTTGTATCTTATATATCTTGTGTTAACAATTCTTATTTACATTTCAGAGTTACTTTGTTTTCTCTTTTGAGAGCATTGCATTTTACTTCGACCAAATATATCTTTAAATTGTTGAGCAAATTCCTTATAAGGCACTGGTTTTATGGTTTTTAATCATATTAATGATTGGCATTGTTATTTCAAGTTGCTCACTTCATATTTGCTCATAAATCCTTAAAAGTAATCAATTTTCACTATAACACTCTCCTAGAAACTCACATCTTTTAACTTAACTTTTCATTAGGGACCACCCCCCTTAGCTAACCTAGGAGATAGCTCAAACGAAGAGAGTCGGGATTAGTGTGACAGCCCCTTCTCTGAGTTCCCTGCCACCAACCACACCTTGTGGGGTTGAAGGCTTTTCTCACTAACTTGTAGGTAGGTGTAGGCAGCAGGGTCAACAGAGCCGACTTTACTTGGCCATAAAAAATATATAATTTTTTTTTCTTGGACCGACTTGAATGACTTTGAAATTATTAGATTTTGTTCTTAAAAAGGATTCTCATCTAGGAGGGCCAACATGACACGGTATTTTTTTGACTTAAAAATTTATTTGGAGTAATGATGCAACTGCAAATATAATGGAGTCTTAGTGATAGACTTGAGTATACTTCAGCACTATAAGATATGTCAAGTGGCATTCATCTTTGTCATAAGTTGTCATCACAACTATCACTGCTAGCCAATGATGTATCACTGTCAAGTGAGTATCACTGTCACATGTATGCACTACATATAAGGCATCTCACTGTCAAGCTTGTCTCAAGCATATATCTTTATCATATCTTTATCATACAAGGCATGTTATGTATCTCTGCCACATAGACTCAAGTATAGGAGGCCTGCAAATATAATGGGGTAATGATAGTTGGTCCTTTGTCCTTTGTTCACTGCCTGTCCTTTCACCAATAGTGGTGTACTTGCCTTATGAGACAAGTACCCATCAATGGCCCTTTGACATCAATGACAAACTTATCAACATAGACTTATTTTCATGGATGATTATTGGTGAACTTTGATGATATGTGATATTCAATGTGAGTTATCTTCTTCCAATCTCATTTCTTGTTGGTGAAAAAAGGTTATAAATATTTAACATGCTTTTGTTGGTATTTTTATCTCTTTATTCTCCTTGACCAAGATTTTCATTAAGTTATTTTTTGGTGACCTTGGTTAAGCTCCCTTCCTTATTTATCTTTGAATATTGTAAGTGCACACAGGTTAGTCTACCCTAGTCCTTGAGGCTAAATCTGCTTCAAGCGTCTTGAAACTCTTATCAAGTTATTTTGAGATGACCTATCCCATCCTTGAAGATTGAAGGATGCTAGGGTCAGAGGTCCAAGGGACACATGTTTGTCTTTCTTGGTTCCTTGCACCTACATCCATTCCATTTCTCTCAAATTGTCTTGCTTCTTGACTCCATATGCTCCCAAAAATATATTGGCATGCTATGGCACTAATCTTCTATCCTCTATCACCCATTTTTCTGGTAAACTTATCTTTAACCATTTGTTAGGGTTTTACTCTCCTAGTGATTCACGGATTGTGTTTGTTTGGGGATTTTTTTCTTTGAACGCAAACATGGAAGTTACCCTAAAGCCCTAGCAATCTTATCCATCCTAAACCCTATTTTTGCTAGTTGTTGGTTGCTGGAAGTGCAAGTAGAAACCTTAAGGGGCCCTTGACTTGACTTGTTTGCACCATTTGATCCCTAAGATCTACTAGGGAGAACCCCCTTGCGCTAGAGGAGAGTTGGCCAAAAGCGAGAATAGGGTTAGTGAGGTGACAATGGCCCCCTCTGATGGGTCTCACACTTGAGCTTTTAGACTATATCTTAAGAGGTGCAAGATTTTGCTGTAGCATTTTTGGTGTTGTTGCCAATGAACTAGTGTTATCAGAACTGGATCGGAATAGGAAGAACTGGCCGATTCGACCAATTTGGGGACCAAACTCGTCCGGTTTGAGGTTTGGAACCGGAACCGGCCTTTTTTCACTGAACCAACCTTTTTTCACCAAACCAGTCAATTTTGTACCGGCCAATTTTGTACCGGCCGATTTTGTACCAAACCAGTCGGTTCCGTATAAGTTGATCAAAGATGTTTGAAACACATTTTTTTTAAGAAAAAGAAAAAGAAATATTTGAGTGAGGCATGCCTAATATTCAGGCCTATAGCCCTGGTATTGTTATGCATTTCATGTTAATGTTAAATTCTTAAAGTAAAAGTTTTACTTAAATTTTTAACATTACCATGAAATGACTCAGGATGTTTGAGAGTGGTTTCGACCTCATCTTATTTCATATGGAGAAAGTAGAATTTTAGATCTCACTTGAAATCCAATAGACTTAACAGTTTTTCAGGATTTCAGGATTGGGGAGATTGCAATGTTTCCATCGGATTTGGTCATGTACTAGGGTATGGAACTAGTATTTAATCAAGAGCACCAAACCCTCTTTGTACCTTCACGTTAGTGGCATTGGTTGTCAAACTCCTCTATCACGACCCTACTAAAAATGTACCCATCACTCAAATAAAATCTTGACTCGACATGCTATGTTTTTTCTATGTTATTTTAATGCTTAGAGGATCCTATTGATGACAAAATCCCCAATATGTTGTAGCATGATTTTTTTGGGATGCTAGAGGCCATCTAGAGCCATTTTGTTGACGTATTTTCGCTTCAGAGATGGATTGCACTTGATGCTATTTTGGTCATGTGCACCCTAACATGCTATATAAATGAGAACTTCTGCTTATTTGTGCATAAATGATTTGGATTCATATGGATGCACATGAATATATATGTTTTCCTTTAAAATTTGAATATTTTATGTGTTTTTGGTCCACTAGTTTTTTGATCCGGTTTTTTTACCAGTTCCTGGTTCAGAGGGTTTTCCGGTTCGGTTATGATAACATTGCAATGAACAAAGTCTATTTCTTGGAATACGACATTGGTTGAAATTCAAGCTTGAAGATACTTCCATCCAAGCAACTCCATTGGAAGAATGAAGTCTGTGTTCTTGCAAATTTTGAAGACTTGATGCTTGTGAGGTGAGACAAGCACCATTGTGAAAGCATTTGGCGACTCACCTTGGCAACTTCATTGTGAAAAGGTACAAATTGAATTTATATTCAAATTTAAATTTTCATATGAAAGTTGTATGGGGTTAAAGATGGAAACTTGAAAGGGCCCTTTTCTTCAAGTTTTTCAAAAACAATCATCAATGTGATATAAAAGGTGTTCCATCTAAAACCCTTGGTGACGATCACACTATGGATCAAAGGGTTGAGAATATGATGATGTCCCTATTGTCCCAAAAGAACAGTGCTGTGGCAGCAGTAACGAAGGTGACAAGGGTGTTGAGGAAGCATCCTTAGAGCTATAGATGCCTTGGCTCTCCATCAAGATAATGTACATCAAAGAGTTTTATTCTGATATAAGTGTGGCAGAGTTAACACAAGTATTTATAGCAAAAATATGGACTTTAGTGTTTCCTACAATTGAGAAATCTGACCTACAAAGTCACCTTGAGCATTCACTATTTCCAAATCTGACCTACAAAGTCACCTTGAGCATTCACTATTTCCAAATCTGACCTACAAAGTCACCTTGAGCATTCACTGTTGAGCATTCACTATTTCCTTGAGGAAATAGTGGATGCTCAAGGGGACTTTGTAGGTCGGATTTCTCAATTGTAGGAAACCCTAAAGTCCATGATACAAGATAGTTTTACTAAAGTGGTTAACTGGTTTTTGTCTGAATATCTGAAAAATGCTAGGGGAGCCTAGCTGCCTGCTTTGAGCTAGTGAAATCTAGCCATTGATTGGCCTTCCTTAGCTTCATTGTTTTGTTGTTATTTGCAGGACTTTCAATTGGGCATGTTTAATTTGAACGAATTATTTAGCTGCCTTTCTAGCACTCTTTTCCTTAATGGATCTGCTTTCCCAATGCTCTAGAAAATGAAGTACTCATTATGAGAGTTTTATTTTACCTATCAATCTAAATGGAGGTCCACGGGTGGAGATACTAAATAGAGATTTGCTTAATGTCCAATATGCATGGATCCACATCAATTCAGATTGCAGTTGCATGGCTACTTCTATCTTCCCCTAGGCCATCCCTGTATGCAGTACCTGTCATTCCCACATCCTGATGACCTCCTTTACAAAGGAGAACCGTCATACCCACATACCCATGGGTCAAAATATTGTCATCCTTATCTTAGCATACTTGCACCCGGATGTATCCATGCAACAGAAAATTAGATACATCAAACATTCAATATTAGGCTCCATATATGCATTTACCGTTGCTATGGAAATGTTTGCTACAGAAATTTATTTGAATCCCATTTATAACTCAGTGCTTATGCAATATGGCTTAAATTATTTATAGTAGATTATTATTAACTAATGAAACATCACGTATCCTTTGATTTTCTGCCAGGAATAATCGTCTTTTCTTTGGCGTGAATACACATAGTTCAGATGTTTGTATTTTGGATTTTAAAATATAGGATGAGGGATAAATTCTTCTGAGTGTGGAACAAATTGTGGTGAAATAGAACTACAGTTCTCAATTGCCATTTCGTGTGGAATCGAAAGTGCTTGACCCTTTGAAAAACCTTTCCTTATAGTACATGGATTCTCTTGAGGATTTAGATTTGATTTCTTATCTCTTTTTCTCATTAGGTTATGTTGATTAGTTTCATGAGACTATGTTTTTGCCAGCTTAATTATCCCCACTGTGTTAATTTTGGTGTTTGGATCCTTACTTTTGCAGAGCTGAAGCAACAAAGTGGATTGTGGATCTGCCTTAATACAGGATTCCGAGGCTCAATAATGCAGTGTGTTCTTTGAATATTCAAAGGGTATCCTTGGAAAATACTGTTGGATCACAAACAGATACAGCACCAGTTTGTGGTGAATATGTATTTTGATTAAGCCAGAGGTAATATGTAATATGGTGTATGCTATATCTCCAATAAGAAGGATTAAAGTCCCAGTTTAATCTGGAAGGTGAAATTTAGAAAGCCAATTGATTATATGACAGTATTGCCAAAACTTATACATAAAATGATGTCATCTTGCATGAGTTCAGGGTTCTTGTTCTTTACTTGTTTTATATTCCTATGATTGTGATACTAGAGAGAGCTCAGTTGTAGGAGCTTGTTGCCATGGACCATATACAAACATCAACAACCTTAAACTTTTAGTTGTCTCTTTATTCTGGAAGAACAAACTGGGGTACTCAGTGAGGCACTTACAATCTAGTGAATAATCATGCTCACCATGTTGGATTAATATTTCATTTGGTAAATTTTATTGTTTAATGGATCTAATTAGAGAATCATTGAGTAATGTTGTTAATTTATTGTGTCCAAGAAACATAATAAAATCAGTAGCCTTAATGCACTTGTAAATGCAAGTTCGCATTGAAAGAGAAAACTGGAATATTCAGTGAGGCACTTACAATCTATTAAATAAGCATGCTTACCATGTCATAGAACTTTACATTAATCATAACAAATTAAAAATGTAATATTCATTACAAAATTTCTCTGAAAAAATAAATTTTGTATGACAACGTAATTTAATTTTCAAATGTAATTTCATATATTTTGTGGAATGTAAAATAAATAAAAATTATTTATCAAAATAATAATAGTGTAATGAAAGTAAGATATTATAAAAATGGATAAGAGATACGAAAATAATTTCATACAAAAATACTTTATCGGGAGATTTTAAATTTATATAAAAAGGTACTTTAACGACTCAAATTTCTTATGAAATAAAAAGGTACACCATTTCATTTAAGTGATTTTTTTAAATTCAAATTTTGATATTTGAATTTCTCATTTTTCAACATGTTCGTACTTAGAATATTATTAAAAAAATCTAAATCTAAAACGAATATAGTTAAAAAAGAAAAACCGATGGATAATTTGTGACACAATTTTCTCTTACTAGGATTTGTTTTTATTCATACAAGTATCTTTTAGTAAAATTTTGATTTTTTTCTAACAAAACATGAAACATCAAAAAAAAATGTTTTAGTGTGATTTTCAAGATGTTTTAATGTGGTATATATTATTATATAAGTATATGATGTGAAAAGCATAATTTTCAAGACTACACTTCATGTAAGGCATATATAGCATAAGCACTTTGAAGTGGAGATATTTAATTTAATTTAGTTTGGTATTGTGGTATACATTACTATATAAGTATATGATGTGAAAAGCATCATTTCCAAGACTACATTTCATGTAAGGCATACACACTACAAGCACTTTGAAGTGGAGACATTCAATTTAATTTAGTTTGGTATTATTCTTTTTGCATGTCCACATTGCATCATTTACAGTATTAAAAACTATTAAGGTGGACATGTTGGGTACATTCATTGTTGCTTACTCATCAAGAAGCATGTAGCTTCTTTCACAACACACGCATTTCTTACTTTGGATTAAATGCTTCATGATGATGATGTTTATTTATCAATCTCTCAAATACAATGCTTCTTCCAAATTTAGGATAAAACTTCAATCGCTACTCCCTATGTGGAGGTTCAACCTCTATTTGAAATCCCAACCTCCTATCCTCGTATCCTGTATTTATATAATCTTTTACTTGCTTTAGTCATAGCATATATGACTTGGTTTGGATATTTTTTTATATAATCTTTTACTTGATTTAGTCATAGCATATATGACTCAGTTTGGATATCTATCTACAAAGTGACCCCCCTATGATATATATGTTAGCAATAGGCATGGGCAATTGATGTTGTGAGTAAGATTAAATGCCTCGATTAAGCAATCAATCCCTACACAACCACAATAATAGCATTGTGAGTGAATAGTACAACAAATTGCCTCTAATTGCACCACAACAACAACAACAATAATAGCAAGCAAAGGGAACTCCTTACCCAAGCTATGCTCAAGTAGGTAAGGCACTTACTAGTCAGATTAAAATGAGAAACATGAGTGGGGATAAATAAAATGAGAGGGATTATTCTCAATATTTTTTTACTCAAGCTTGTATGGGGATAGACAAGATTTATGGTGGGCCAACATGTAGGGGAGGCTAGCTAATCAAGGATGAGCAAAATGTCTGTAGATCTTGATGCTTTCCAATGATTAAATGTGCTTGCAAGCAGCAATTATACACTCTCTATGAAGGCCATGGACTACTCAAGGTTATCAAATCTTGAGGCATAACCTTCATTTTTCATCAACACAGACATTGTTGCATCGAGTGCCAAATAACCACTAGGTTCATTTTCACTTTTCTTGTAGTAGAGGAAAGATTTTCATGTGTAATGAAATTAACCTTTTAGTGGCCATAGATGGTGGTGCCTTTGAAGAGGAGGGAAAAATCTCTTTTATGGTTGCATTCCTAGTTACCACTCTAATTAAACCCTTAAGCTATACAAGAATCACATGCAACAACAAAATGATCAAGTAATGTTTCACATAAATCTTAAACATAATAGCTTCCCTATGTTACATATTCATGCTATTTTAACAATAGCTTCTTTGTGGTGCAAATTGATCTTATTCTAGTTGTAACTCTAACCATGGAATAGGCATTCTCTTTATCCTTTCGAAAAGTGTAGAAGAATTATTGTTTAATTTTCCTTCAAGATTATGGGAAGATCTAAGCAACAAATAGTTTGGGATCCATGATATGCTTCTTCCCTAGTTGGACATCTTGCTTTTGTTCGATGTAGCAACATCAGCACTAAATATCTCATGGACATATAATGTAGTAGAGGTTAAGCATCCAAAACTCTTTCAACATTTCAATGTTTTGGTACATCACAACTTCATCCTATTAAGTTGCGTGAAATTATACCATTCATGAAACATGTATATTTTTAAGACCATATTTTTGTTTTTTGCACCTTCCACAAGCATGAGTTGGTCAATTGCACTATGTTAGTAGTGAATTATAATAATACTAATAAATAAGAACAACACACATACAATGATTCCTTTAATTCACCACTATGAAGTACTATGCATATTGAGAACATTCAACCATTCTAGAAAGACAAGATTGTGGTCTTATTATCATTCTTATTCTCCTTTTTTGGTTTGTTAAGTTTTAATAACACACATATATTGAAATATACAATTTTAATGAATTTAGTTGCCCAAACATTATAATATATGTAGTTATCAAAATATAATTCTAGGTGTTGAAATTTTATGATGTTGAAAAGTAGTCAAAAATTAGGGGTTGTTGGGGAATGAATCATCCCATTTGGCCAACAAATAGATTTAGAATAAATTTATCTTAAGAAAGATGTTTCCTCGAAACAATGAATTTGTAATATCTCAAGTTATCTAATTTATAAATTACCAAGAATAATATGAAGTATTGATTTGATGGAGAAAATTGTTAATAAATAACCAAGATGAATAAACTAAAAGAAGCTTTCGAACCTCTTCTTTAAAAAAACATCCATTCTACTTCTTTAGAAAGAATTGCTTCTCATCTTGAAGGTGAGACTTCCTTCATGCTTCAACTGAACTTGCAAACTTCTTAGAAGCTTGCTTTCATATACTCCTGCCATGTCATAATGATGCTTCCTTCACATATTTGAAGAATCATCTCATGATCTTAGTTTTTTCAAGGATCATTATGATCCATTCTTGCCATGACATGATGCCAAAGTGTTTGTTGCATGAATTGGTCCAAATCCTTCTACGCTTCGCCTTGTAAGATGACTACTTTCAATGCAACCCGACTATGTACACATGAATTCTTCCAATGCCATATGCTTTTATCTATGACGCCATATTCGAAACTCTCTTACCAATGCAACTCCATGAGCTACTCTAATTTCCATCTACTAGGCAAACTGCAAAACTTGAATTAGATGGAGTTCTTTAATAAAAGAGATCCTTAAGATCTTCAACCTTTGGTGTCTTTTCAAGTTCTTCACTATCTTTAGCTATGTGAGCCCCACCCCTTTTCTTTTTCTTATTGTTCATTCTATTTTGAGGATGTCCATACTCATTGCATCGAAATCTTATCTTATCTTCCTCAAAGTTGGCCCTTTTGACAAGGTTCAAAGTTTCTAAACTTCCCTTTCTTCTTTTTCTTTACTTTAGTAGCAAAGGCTTGAGACCTTCCATTGGGATTGGTGTCATCCTTTTCCTTCAATCTAGTTTCTTCTAGAATGCATAGAGACCATAGTTCATTACAATTTGGAAAGTCCTTCCTTGCTAGTTACAAAACTGCTCCATTTTAAGGGTAGAGCATTGAGTATTCAAGTAGTTAATTTTGTATTTGAAACAACTTCTAGAAGAGCTTGAATTTGATCCTTCAATTGTGATATCTTTAATAGACTTCTCAAAGATATCTTTTGACTTCTAAGGTTGAATGCATATAATTTAGTCAATTTTTCATGTATGTCTTTAGACTTGTTCATATTTGCAATGAATGGGACAAGATGATCCTTGATGGATTCAATAAGAATCCTTTAACCCCTCACTTCTTCCTTAAAGTACTTGGACCCATTTTTGCTCTTGTTTGGTTCTCCAACCTTTCTTTGAACATGGTCCGTGACTTCATTCTTTATGAGTATTAAATATATTCTCTTCTTCCATTCTTGGAAGTTTGATTACCCATCAAGTTTATTGTTCTTCTTATAAAATGAAGTCATGTGGGTTGAAGCTTGAGACATAGATAACAATATGGTACTTACTTGTCAAGAGATATACTTGTTTGAAGATGATATCTCCTTGATGCCTTCAATACTTCTTTCAATGGTATGATGATACCTTAAAGATTGATTCAATGATGTTCCTAAGATGCTTTACACTTCTTCAAGGATGTCTTCCAAAGTTTCTCAAAAGATCTTCCAAGAATGAGAGACCAAGGTGCTCTCTTGTAATCAAGAGCCTCCAAATATAGTAGCCTTCCTTCAAGGTAAACCTTCTTCCTTGTGTCCTTTCTTCCTTCTCCCAAAGACTCTCCTCAAGTTGTGAACCTTCTTTGTCCATAAGTTTCTTTCTTGCATTGTCTTCTAAGGTTTCTTCTATCCCATTGTAATGTTTTTCAGTCTCCTCCAATCTGTGGTTTACAAGTCTCGACCTTCTTGTCAAGATGCATAATTATTGCAGCTTTATTTCAGAGGTATGTTCCTTCAAGAAGCTCACACAAATGTCACCCAAAATTCTTCACCAAGGCTCGAACTGCAAGCTTAGAAACTCGGTCCTTTATCCAATCACATAAAAGACACAAAGATAGATTTTATTATTATTTATTTATTTAATTTTCGTTGGGTTGCTTTGTATCTGAGGCCGTCTTAAAGATGTATTCTTTATGTTTTGGTGTACTTGTATGTATTTTAAAAGCAACTATAATTTCTTCAAAAACAATGATCTTCCATCTCCTTCACCTTAGTTCTGATACCATGTTAGAGAATCAAGTACGACAACTATTAAAACAATTCTCCTATCCTTAATAATTGTTTGTGAACTTTCGTTAGCCTCTTATTATTCTTTATTAGAATATTTTCATCAAACAATTATCAAGAACATAAACCATGGGGATCATAAAAAGGCAATGGACACAAGATGTAGGCTCCAAGGGGAAAACCCAGAAATAATCTCTTCTCTGCTTATTGAATCAGATCGAATGAGAAATCCAAGACCCAAATACCAAGACTAAGACCTCCTCCAAGCACCAAGTCAGCCCTCCAAGAATTCTTTCCTCAAACAAACTCAAGTCCACAAAGTCAACGAAGGTAAAACTTGACAAAATATGGTCAACACAGAATCTCGTCCTTCTAGATCAAGTCTAAACTTCGAACCTACAATTTTCAGCCTTGCAGCAACTTCCAAGAACCCTAATTTGACACGTGTTGAGAGAAATAGGCACATAAATAAATTATCTTCTTTTTCTTTGACTTTCTCTCTCTTCTATTGACCTTCACTCCTCTCCTTCTGCTTCTCTTGCTTAGGAATCGATTGATGAATGAATAATCCAAGGAGGTCGAAGTCTCTTTTGTTAGCACTCTGTAATTTTCCTAGGCTGAGAAAGAAAACTATAAAGGTAACCACAAACCACTTTTAAAGTTGGGATCTAGCCCTTCCAGCTTCAGAGAGGGCTCTCTCTATATGATTTAATTTATGCTTTCAAGATTTTAGGCTAGATATCGAAGTTCAAGGTGGGTTTTTCAAAATTTTGGTTGAAAGATGTTGGAAAAGTCCATTGGGCATGGAGTCATAAACTTTTGGGTAATCAATTACAAATTGACAAAGTAGTTGTAATAGGGCAGGGTAGGCAAACTCTTGGATCTTAAGATATTTATGGTGTGGCTGAGATGAAAAAGTAGATGATCAATTAAATATAAAGCATATTTAAATGAATTTTATATTTAATCTCGTGAGGAAAACATTAAGATTGTTTAAAACAAGCCATAGCAAAGTACACTTAAGTAAATTCAACTCTTAATCTTCTTGAAACAATCAGAAGGGAAATCCATATGGAAACTGAGAAAAAAGAACAATTTAACATGACAGAAACATCACCATTTGTTTGACACAAGAATCTTGGAACAAAACTGCCTCTGTATTTCTGAAAATTGATTACTTTGAGTACAATCCACAACCTACATCAAGGTAGAGCTCTTTTCTTCATACATAATCCAACCCTTTTTAAGTCTTATTACAAAATATTTATAGACTTTGTCTCGAATAAATTTGGATTTCAAATAAAACTTATTATAAAATAATATCTCCTAAAAACATGTAGATATTTCTAAAATAGTACTATGTAATAGAAAATCTGGATAAATTCGGCTTTTTTTGTAATATCCCGTTTCAGAGATTTTCCCCAAAACCCCAGTAAACTCCAACCAAATATGCATAAATAATATAATAACCGGGAACCTCAAAATGATAAAAATAACAGTGGTGTAACATATAATAATATAAGCATGAAATATAAGCAGATACTCGAGAAATACAGAGAGAAATGCTAAGCCATTTTATTATACTGAGTAATGGAATGAGTACAAGAGGTGATCAGAAGGATGGCACCTCGACTTGCACCAGGCAAGTGAAGAAATACACTTAGAATAACAAAGGAATGGCCTCTATGTGGATGTTGCTGGAAAATTGTCGTGCTGCTGCTACTTCTGGAAATCAAATGTGGATTTGGAGTTGTTCCCCTCCTCAGAAAATGCTGAAACTCTAGAATTCGCCCCTACTCAGAAAACCCAGAAAAACCCAGAAAGCTTTTTTGAAATGGCCGACCCTCGAAAATCGCCCCCTTGAGGACCCACGCAATCCCTCAAGGTTCTACGCTGCCACTGAAATAAACCCACCACAAATCTACCTGAAACTCAGCCAAAATCCTCCAATATGCAAGGGCTGATCCCCTGTTCAACCTCCCAACACAAATCCCCCGGCAAAACCTCAATCTAGAACTCCTGCCAGAAAGAACTACGTCATCCCTCTCAAGACTGCGCAGTGATCCAAGATGCTCAATACTCCTGCCAAAATGCTGATGAAACTACTGCAAAAATACTGATGGAAATACCTTGCTCGAGCAGGCACTCAAAGTCCCCCGGGGCTAAGGGTGAGATCTCCGAACGGAGACACTCAATGCACTAAACAGTGCTGCAGACTAGCTAAACAGCTAGCATGCTCTAAGTCGAAGTGACTAGCTCAAATGCACATAATCGAATGCCAAAATGAGGGGGCTCCTATCTTCTTTATAGCATTGGCCTCTCCCAATCCCAAGGCTCACCTCCTCCAACGTAATCCCCTCTTGCCACGTGTTCCTTTTCCATCTGCGCAGTCCCTCCAAGTGTCTGTGTGGGCCCCATCTCTGCATGGTCCTTTGGCCCCCCTTATCTCCCCTTTAAGTCACAACGTTGTGCTACTAGGAAGTGACTTTTATTCTAAAAGTGAGTTATGTCCCCTTTTCCTCACCTTTTTATTTACAAATAACTATAGAAGGCAAAATTGAGCAAAATCAAATATTCTAATTAGCCATGGCTAATTAGGAATATTACAGTCTCCCTCAACAAAATGTTGATTGTCCTCAATCAACTGAAGTGATGGATTCTGCAAAATTTTCTCACTCTCCCAAGTGGCATCCTCATCTGGTAAATTCTTCCACCTCACCAAGAATTCCTGGACCGTCCTGCTCCGTAGCTACCTCTCCCTGGTATCAATAATAGCCTCTGGCTGCAACACCAAATTCCCCTCATCATCCGTAGGTGGTAGCTCATCTGTCACTGTCACATGTTGTCCCAATGCCTTCTTCAAGCATGATATGTGGAAAACGTTATGAATCTTGCTGCCTTGGGGCAGCTCCAACTCATATGCTACCTGTCCAATCCTGTGTATCACCATGTATGGCCCATAAAAGCGGGGCTTGAGCTTTTCAGCCCCCTTCTGCTTCAATGACGACTGTCGGTATGGCTGTAATCGTAGGTAGACCAAGTCCCCTACCTCAAACTGTCTCTCCACCCGACCCCTATCAGCATACAACTTCTGCTGGTTCTGCGCTGTCGCCATGTTATCCTTGAGAGCTCGAAGAATATCCTGACTCTCTTGGATCCAAATCTTGGCTCTCGGAGCCTTGCTAGCACCAAACATCAAGTCAGCAAAAGATAAAGGATGATATCCATACAAAGCATAGAATGGTGACATACCAATGGACATGTGATGTGTAGTGTTGTAGCAGTACTCCCCCAGATGCAGCCATGCTCGTTGTTGTCCATTGACATAGTTACGCAAGTAGCCCTCCAGCCACTTGTTAACTATCTCTGTCTGCCCGTCCGTCTATGGGTGATAACTGGTACTCGGTGTTAACTCCGCCCCCACCAATCGGAAGAGCTCCTGCCAAAATCCGCCCATGAAACGGCTGTCTCTGTCACTGGTAATGGTCTTGGGAAGACCATGTAACCTAAAAATCTCTCTGAAGAACAGCTCGGCCACCTGCGCTGCTGTGTAGTGTGCGGATATGGTGAAAAAGTGTGAGTACTTTGTCAGCCGATCAACGACGACAAAGATGCAATCCTTGCCCTGTACCATGGGCAAACCTGTGATGAAGTCCATCGAAATACACTCCCATTTCCCCTCCGGAATGGGAAGAGGCTACAATAGTCCTGTTGGATGGTTCATCTCCCCCTTGTTTCTCTGGCAAACATTGCACTCCCAGACATGCTAGAGTACGTCCTCCTTGAGGCCCTTCCATGAGAACCGCTCTCTAATGGCCTTGTAGGTTTTGGTAAACCCCTGATGACCTGCCAATGGTGAATCATGTAACGCCTGAAGTATCTTCTTCTTGAGCTGAGACCCCTCAGTCAAGAAGATCCAGTCCCTGTAGTAGATGATCTCATCGACCACCCTGTACCTGTCATCCACCACCTGCCCATCCAGAACCTCACATGCAAATCTGTCCTTGGAGTACTCTACTAAGAGTCGAGCCCTCCAGTCTACGTCCAAGCTCATAAGAGACAATGTGGCTAGCCTACGTGAAATGGCATCTGCTACCACGTTTTTCTTAACCTTGACATACTCAATGTCAAAGTCATATGCTTGGATCTTGCTAACCCACTTCTGCTGCCTTTCTTGTAGCTGCTTCTGCTCCAAAAAGAACTTGAGGCTGTTGTGATCAGTCCTCACCCTGAACCTGTTACCAACCAAATACTGTCAGTACTTAGCCAATGCATGCATGATGGCCAGCATCTCCTTGTCGTATATAGAATACAACCTCTTGTGCGGAAAGAGCTTCCAGCTCTCAAAGGCTATAGGGTGACCTCCCTGCATCAACACTGCGTCGATCCCCTCTCCTTACGCATCACACTCCAAAACAAATGGCTGCGTAAAATCTAGCAACACAAGCATTGGGCAGTTGCTCATAACCTCCTTGAGCCTGTCGAAGGCTCATTGCGCCGTATCCGACCAACTGAATGCCCCCTTCCTCGTCAAATCTGTCAGGGGTGCAGCAAGCTGTGAGAAACCCTTAACGAACTTCCGGTAGTAAGTACAAATGCCAATGAATCCTCGAAGTTCCGTCACGTTTCTTGGCTCCAGCCAATCTCTGATGGCCCTGATCTTCTCCTCGTGGACCCTCACTCCGTCCACTCCTATGATGTGTTCCAAGTATAACATCTCCGTCAACCCGAACTCACATTTGGAGAGCTTGGAATAGAATTGCTGCTCCTCCAAGATGCGTAATACTGTCTCAATGTGTTGGAGATGCTCCTCCCAAGTCCTGTTGTAAATGAGGATATCATCAAAGAACACCAACACAAACTTCCTTAAGTGACTGCAGAAGATGTGATTCATGCAAGACTGAAATGTAGCTGGGGCGTTGGTTAGCCCGAAGGGCATCACCAAAAACTCAAAGTGCCCATAGTGACACCTAAAGGCGGTCTTGGGAATGTCCTGCTCCCTCACACGAATCTGATGGTACCCAGATCTCAAATCAATCTTTGAGAAGAACCGTGCTCCTCTCAACTCGTCCATCAACTCATCGATCCTGGGTATGGGGTATCTGTTCTTCAGGGTCTTCTTGTTCAGGGCTCTGTAGTCAATGCACATCCTCAATGTGCCGTCCTTCTTCACCAACACCACAGAAGAAGCAAAAGGACTCGTGCTCAACCGAATGTGCCCAACAGCCAGCAACTCCCGAATGGCCTACTCAATCTCATCCCGATAGGCCTTGGGATGCCTATAGGGGGTAGTAATCACTCCCTGTATGCCCTGCTCAAGCTCAATGGTGTGCTCAACCCCCGGTCCAGTGGCTGTCCCGGTGGAATCTCCCCAAACACTGTGGCATACTGGTCAAGGATGGCCTGTATCTCTGGGTGCACCGTCTGCCCTATAGTCCCTGCCTCTGATGCACGCAGCTCCACTGCCCACTCTACGTCTCCCTTCTGGAAGACTGCCTCCATCCGATGAGCTGAAATAGTCTGAGGCGAGTATGTGTGCTACCCCCGTATCTTCTCATGCCTCCCTGTCTTCTCATCATCCCACTCCATCTCTAGGGCCTTCCAATCTGTAGTGACCTTCCCTAGAGTGATGAGCCACTAAACACCCAGTACTATGTTGGTGTCCAGAATATTGACCACGAAGAAGTGGTCAGTCAATTTGTAGGTGCCCATCGTCACTAATAACTCTGGAACATAACGAGCACACACCATGGTCTGATCTCCTGGGACCAAAACCGAAAATCCATCCAAGCTCTCTGTCAGTATACCTCTCCGCTCAACCATCTGTGCATCGATGAAGTTGTGGGTGGCCCCACAGTCAACCAAAAATGATACTCACTGGCCACGTACTGTCCCCCGTATGCGCAGCGTCAAATACTTGGGGACTCCTCGCAATGCTGCAAGGGCTCCTCCAGTAGGTGCAAAAGCTACACCACCTGCTGCTGCTGGTGGAGGCGGAAAGGGACCCTGCATTGCATGACTATCTCCTACCTCCACATCATCCTCCTCATCCTCTTCCCCGCTGCTCTCGGAGAAGACCTCAATAAAATTTGCTTTGCCGACAGCACATCTATGTCCCAGTGCCCACGGCTCCTGACAGGTGAAGCACAATCACTTCTTCTTCAACTCCCTCCTGGCATCATCATCAATTTGTACTCGTCCTGGATTCCCCTTTGGAGGCGGAATCCTCACATCCTTCCCCTTAGGCTGAAAATCCTATCGTTGGGGGTAAGGTGTCCGGGTCCTGGGTAAGACATCCTGTAAGTCCCAGGTCCTGCTAATAGCATCCTGAAGGGTGGTTGGTCTAGCGGATCTGACTAGACCCCGAAGTGGCTCTGCTAACCCCTCAACATACATGTAGATCCTCCGTGTCGTGGATAGATCTGGCACCATCACTGAAACCCTCAAAAAGTCTGCAATGTAGGTCTCTGGGCTCCCTGTCTGTTTGAGCCTCGTCAGCTCAACAAAGTGTTGTTCTGGATCCCTCCGGTCAAACCTCTCCATCAATCTCCTAGTGAACTCGGCATACGTCGTCACTGTGGAATGCCCGAGTGTAACCATCCCATGGAACCACCAATCCTGGGCCTCACCATCCAAATGTAATGTCGCCACCTTGATGGCCTCTGTCTCCGACATCTGGTTAAGCTGGAAATAGATGTCCAGCTTCTCCACCCAAGACCTTGCCGAACTGTTTGATGAGCCATCAAACGTAGGCAAGTGAAATCTACTAGCAGTGCGGTGGGTGTCTCCATCATGATAATGCCGGTATCCTCTGTGATGGTCGCGGGGTCTACTATCCCGCTGGAGCTGAACAAAGTCTCTGAATGAGAGAGCATCCCTGAACTCCTGCCCATAGGCCTGGTACTCCGCAAAATAATCTCCCATATGACCGAGCTCTGCCTCCTGCTGTGCTCTAGCCCCTGTATCTGCTCCTAGGAAAGTGGGCATGGTAGAGCGTATAGGGGCATGTGAGGCCACCTGCTGAGTAGTATCACACTGAGTGGCACCCAGCTCTGGCAAATGGTGAGATGCACCTGATCCCTCTCCAACCTGGAAAACTCGTGGGCTCTCACGCTGTCTAGCCTCCATTGCCGTGAATCTCTGCCCCATCACCTCAATCTGCCTCGACAGATCCTGCACTGATTTGAGGAGCATGTCCGCAAATTTCTTCCCATCATCATCTGCCATTGGATCCTCCTGCTCTGCGTCCACCACAGGCTCCTCCTGTCCTGCGTCCACCACAGGCTCCTCCTGTTCTACGTCCACTACTGGAACACAATCTCCCTCTCCGTAGGTGTTCTCCAACCTACGTCCAGCGTCTCTGTATCTCCTACCTCTGTAATAGATGTAGGGCTTTTCCCCCGGTGTCATAGATTGCTAGCTCCACAGGCTGAGCTAGATCTATGCTCTGATACCACTGTAATATCCTGTTTTAGAGATTTTCCCCAAAACCCCAGTAAACTCCAACCAAATATGCACAAATAATATAATAACCGAGAAACTCAAAATGATAAAAATAACAGTGGTGTAACATATAATAATATAAGCATGAAATATAAGTAGATACTCGAGAAATAAAGAGAGAAATGCTAAGCCATTTTATTATACTGAGTAATGGAATGAGTACAGGAGGTGATCAGAAGGATGGCACCTCGACTTGCACTAGGCAAGTGAAGAAATACACTCAGAATAACAAAGGAATGGCCTCTGCGTGGATGCTGCTAGAAAACTGTCATGCTGCTGCTACTGCTGGAAATCAGATGTGGATTTGGGGTTGTTCCCCTCCTCAAAAAATGTTGAAACTCTAGAATCCACCCCTACTCAGAAAACCCAGAAAGATTTTCTGAAATGGCCGACCCCCGAAAATCGCCCCCTTGAGGACCCACGCAATCCCTTAAGGCTCTGCGCTACCACTGAAATAAACCCACCACAACTCTGCCTGAAACTCAGCCAAAATCCTCCAATATGCAAGGGCTAATCCCCTGCTCAACCTCCCAGCACAAATCCCCCTGACAAAACCTCAATCCAGAACTTCCGCTAGAAAGAACTACGTCATCCCTCTCAAAACTGCGCAGTCATCCAAGATGCTCAATCCTCCTACCAAAATGCTGATGAAACTACTGCAAAAATACTAATGGAAATACCTTTCCTGAGCAGGCACTCGAAGTCCCCCAGGGCTAAGGGTGAGATCTCCGAACGGAGACACTCAATGCACTAAACAGTGTTGCAGACTAGCTAAACAGCCAACGTGCTCTAAGTCGAAGTGACTATCTCAAATGCACATAATCGAATGCCAAAATGAGGGGGCTCCTCTCTTCTTTATAGCATTGTCCTCTCCCAATCCCAAGGCTCACCTCCTCCAACGTAATCCCCTCTTGCCACGTGTTCCCTTTCCATCTACGCAGTCCCTCCAAGTGTCTGCGTGGGCCCCATCTCTGCGTGGTCCTTTGGCCCCCCTTGGCTCCCCTTTAAGTCACAACGTTGTGCTACTAGGAAGTGACTTTTATTCTAAAAGTGAGTTATGTCCCCTTTTCCTCACCTTTTTATTTACAAATAACTATAGAAGGCAAAATTGAGCAAAATCGAATATTCTAATTAGCCATGGCTAATTAGGAATATTACATTTTTGTTGAATCTTTGAAGGAAATTGTTGTTGCCTGTAGCTATTTTCCAACTCCTTCTGTTTGTCTTGTTGCCAAAATTGTAGGTTTTGTTTGTGCTCATTCGACCAACTCCAGTAATTGGTCCCATCTCTCTTCACCTGGGATAGAAAAATTTACCATGTTTCTGAATCTTTCATCTACCTCTATGTATGTCTCAAAAGTTGGCTTATTCAGAAATAGATGATGAATTTCATGTTGAATAAAAAGATCATGTTGTTGGCCCTCCATGAAAGCTTCTCCACTAATAGTTCCTTTTGCCTTTGAAAATTTTGATGCATCTGTAGTTATGTTGCATAATTGATCTTGATAATTTTCTAGTGGAATCAATTTGCCATTAGAATTTCTTAGAGTTGGAAGTCCTTTCTCCTGCAACAAAGAAAACTTTATGTTAAATCTTATGACCTGTAGCTCCAATTCTTTGCACTTATTTTCTAACTGCACCATAAGATTTTTCTTAGTCAATACTCTTTTGACTTCCATTACTGTCTCTATCTTGTCTTGAATGTTGAGCTCTTCAAGCTCATCTCTAGTCTTGGAGTTTAACATCCTTATAATTTTATGTGCTTTTGTTGGCCTATGCTCAATATCAACTTTAGTTTTTTCAATTGTTGCTTTAACTCTTTGTACCAGTTCTTCTTGTTCAAAAATAATTTGAATGGATGGCCACAATTCTGTAACATTTGCATTGATATTGTGCCAAATGTTGTGTTTGGCTTCTGCTAACATCTGAATTATGAGGGATTGGTCCTCATACTTTTGAATCTATTGAATTAGTTTGAAATTCTTTTGTACCTCTGCCAGATATGCATTGCCTGCTTTGATCTTGTTCTCCTCCGTCTTGGTGAGTGTTGTTGTTAACTTCTCCATGTCCTTATTTGTTAATAATAATTCTCCTAAAGCTTGAGCTAGCTTATCTGAAGTTGATGCTTGTGTTGTTTGTTGTGCTTCCTGTTGTGTTGTTGTACCTGTTGCCTCTAATTGATCATTTTCCTTCAACAGTGTTTCCATGTCCTATTCCATTTTCTGGATTTGAACATTCTGTTCCACTATTATTTTGAACATTTTTTCTTTCTCCATCTCCGGACTAGTCACTTCCTTGGCATGAGGGTGTTCTGTAGTTGGGAGCTTAAGTTGTTTCCTCGGGACTTGAATATCTGCATTTTTGTTCTTAATTATCTCCTCGGCTGCCTTGACATCACTGGGATCATATCCTAATTCGATAATTAAATATTCTAAAGTTTTAATCATGATGTCTTTGGCCAAAGAAGACATTCTTTCAATCTTCAACTGTGAGTGCATATTATTTAAAGAGTTTGTAACTTAGAAGTAGCCATGGATGATCTGGTCATTGTTGAGTAAATCATCTCACTTGCTTGCTTATGCAAATCAATTTGATCAATTGCATGAATCTTCTTGGTATCAACAAAGAATATTGAGGCCTTATAATCTTCAACTCTTCTGGGGGCTGGCATTATAGGTTCCAAAAAGGCCATTTGGAACTACCCTTTTTCTGAGTCAAATGTAGACAACAATCTGTGTTGGGTGGTGGCAGTCTGCTTCCGAAACTCTGAATATTTTGAAGCCTTTAAAGCTTCATTCTTCAACTTGATCTCCCTATATCTTGTAAAATTACTCTGTTTTTCTGGAATCTGAGAGGTAGAAGAGATAGGAGACTCAGTTGTCTCCTCAACATATGTGAATGGAGTGGTAGGGATGCCTGTCAAAACCATGGTACTTTGCTCCTGTGAATCCTTTTCTTCTGAGGATTCTTCTTGAATAGTTATTATTTGAGGGTTAGTCTTACTATCAGACTTAGTAGTGGTCTTTGGATCCTTCTTTCTTCTCTTGAACACAACAAAATTTGCAACCTGATTTTCTGAATCTATAGGGGACATACTTTCCCTTGGCCTCTTGATTTCTTTGTCTTTTGGGATAGGAGTTTGCAAAGATGATTGATTGACTAACTGCTCTTCGACCTCCTGCAAAGTGTTTTTTGTCCATTGCTCTTGATTAGCATATTGCTCTATCTCTGGCCTAGGTGTATGTGCATATGGAGTGCTCTTCTATTCTACCCTCAGTTTTGAAATTATCCCTAAAGGATCATAAGACCATGTGAAGCTTGGTTTGAATTTCATCTGCTTTAAGATTCCCTCCACTTCCTTTGTTGTTTCTCTGGTATTTACAATATAGGGCCCTACATTTGCCTTTAATTTAAATTGTGCTTTCTTCTTGTTTGAGACAAAGTGCAATTCATCCATATTCAACATTTGTCTAGCATATTCCAGGGCAAAGACTCTCACTGGCACAAACTTTGGTAATCTATAGGGAGGAAGTTCACACCCATATATTTTGATCTTTGTATAATTTTGGTATAAATACTAGTATCCAACTTTTGACTGCTCTGAAAGATGAAAAACCTTCTTGATCTCTAGTGAAATTCTTAGTATGACATCGCTACAGAGTAGACATAAGGATATATGTAGAAACTTATCCACAATATCGGTGAATGAATAATACTCTGAGTTTCTTCTAACTAAAGAAGTCCAATGAATGACTGATAATGGATTTCCCTGGTCATCCATCTTTTGCAATTGAAAATTGAACCTGTCTGCCTGGTAAAATAACATGAGATATACTAAAACTAATTGGTGTTTGAACACCCCTTCAACTTTAAACTTGAGAAACATTTGATGAGAAATGTATGTAATTGAAAATAATTGAAGGTTTCTGACCAACTGTAAATACAGATAAAAAACCTAATACTACCTCATCTACCCACTGGTCTGTATGATAGCCTAATAAACAAGTAACCATAGAAATGACTTGTCTTGACATTTCTGGGAAAATAGAAGCAGAGTATGGGGGATTTGTTCTAGGCAACTCAACATTCTCAGGTAGAAAACATTCAAAAATGTGGGCTCGCTGGGGGAAGGTAAGCTTTTTATATATTTCAATGAGCGCATCAGTGGAAAATGGATGCAGAGAGACCTAAGGATTTATCTATAGGACTTGCTAGATGCTTTATGGGGAAATGGACAATAACACCTCATTGTTCTGGGCAATTACTGCTTTTTGACTGAGGAGGTATCTGAGATGACACCAGGTAGAAAATTTTGGGAAGATATGGGTTTGAGGAAAGGTAAATTGGGGAAGAAATGATTCCCATATACTTAATTCATCACTCTGGTCTAGATATTTCTATTTTTCCCAATTATGGAGCTCATATAGATCAAATTCGCACTGGGTCTTAGCTATCTTGTATTGGGTATCAATCAAGGGAGTCCTATCTAAATCTAGGACAGGGGGGATCATCGAGCTTTCCTTGGGTATCTTTCCTTTTCCCTTATGCGATGACATTTTAATTTCAAAAGAACACTTAAGGAATGACGTTACCCGATTAAAATTGCAGAGGGGAATGGCTTGCAAATGGCTCTGATAACTTCAAAACACTTCAAGGTAGACCTGCACAATTCAAATAACTATCGAAAGGAAAAAATTGTAGGTTACTGAGAGATTCTTATAATGGGATTCGCAGGGTTGCAACAGAATTGTTATCATTTTTGGAGAGGGGTATTAATTAGGAATACATCCATTGGCAGGAGAGATTAATTGTCTGACGTTTATTTGTTGTTGGCGGGTGATTTGAATGGTAACTGTTAACTAACGTGGAGGGGAGGTGACGTGGATGGCGGGATGGACGACAGGTGGGCGTGAGCAAATGGCGCAGGGGTGAAAAGTCGAAAGGAAACACAAGATGGCGATTTTCGGGGGGTGGGGAGGTAGGAGTGGTAAGATTTATCGGGAAGGGATCCCCCTGAAAACGGTGCGAGATAGACACGTAGTCAAAGCGGTGTTTTTAGAAACCACTCCCCCCCCCAGATCAAGAGCTCAAAAAATTGCAAAAAAAAATCAAAGTGTTAGAATCCTAATAATCTTAGCTTCAGATCGAACAGCTCATCATTCTGAATCCAACGATGCGAATGGAACTCAAATATGAGCTCGTATGAAGAAGTTAGAGAAAGTCAAATTTCAAGGTTGACTAGATGTCATGGCAAAGGTCCCAACAAATCAGGAGGTGCCAAGTGGTAGGTTGTTATTGGCCCTTGCAAATTACATATCAAAGATGGACAAGTACTGAAGAATCGGCCCCCGGTGAAGCTCGATTGCAATGCGATTTATCGATTTTCCATAAGAAAGGACATGAGGAGGCAAGATGTTGGGAGTTGCATCCAGAAATGGTTCCCGCTTGGTTCCTCAAGTGTAAGGAGGACTTACAGTGTAGAATGTCTCCAAAGAGAGATGTAAAAGCTGAAGAAGAAGGAAAATCGAGTTCTTCTTGCCACGCAAGTTCCTCACGCAAGCAACGTAAGCCAAAGGAAAACAAACAAAGGTATAAATGTTTTGTTAATTCGAATGTTGTTTATGATGGAAAACAACATGTAGATTTGAATAACATGTTGAGGAAAAATTTTCCATGCACCTTTTGCCTTTCATCTAACCATTGTGTAGATAAGTGCGATAAAAGGAAAGCAATCATCAGGAAGATGTTTATGTCTTTTGGAACTGAGAAAGAAAGGAGAAAATCTCATCTAAGGATAAAGGCAAGTGAGCCGAGAGGAGCTCAAAAGAACTTCTGTACTCACTGCAATATCAGTGGGCATTGGGTCGAGAAGTGTTGGAAATTATTTCCACAACTTCATCCTGGTAAGGGCAAGCAAATCATGCAAGCACCAGAAGAGGAAGCGATAAAAGAAAAAGTGGTACAAGATGTGACCATCCCTGAAGCAGCTTCAGAAGAAGAGAAAGTTCAAATAGAGGGTTCATTTACCTGGTTGGGTAAGAAATGGGCAGACTATTTGTCCAACTGAAGTTTGTAAATTTATGTTTTGCACTAGTTGCATATCCCCATAGTTGGGTAATTTGTAAAAGTGATGTTCATAAATAAATCACTTATATGCAACAGTGTTTTCTTTAAGCAATTACAATGCTAGTTTGGCTTGTTGATAGTCAATTTGAATGGAAATTTTTTTAGAGTCAAGTTTATTCCATTTTGTAAATAAATAAAAAAAGCCATTTTAAAATTGTTCTATGAGTAGTTGCGACATATTTAGTATGTTCTAAATATGTGTAGCACTCAAGTTATACAAGTATTCACTATGTGAAGCTTGTTTGGGTTCATTTGGCAAAGTCTTTTAGGATCTTATCCTTGATAAGGATTTTGCAGATAAGAAATTCCAAGGTGCTCATCTTCTTGGAATTCTTCTTGGGAAGGATGTTGTTGTGGATGGCCATAGTGACATGGGTAGGTGTCGGCTCATCTCTTATGGCTCTGGAGAACAAAGGTGAAGGAGAAGGAAGGATGACCCGTAGGACACTTGCGGTGCAGACAAAGTACATAGCAGTTGTAGATTATTTAAAAGTTTGGAGACTAAAAGTTTTTTGGTGGGGAAGAGTGGTCAGGAGATCAAAATTTTCCAAAAAATTGAAGTGTCAGAATCCTGATAAGCTTAGCTTCAAATTGAATAGCTCATCATTATGAATCAAATGGTGTGAACGACACTCAAATCCGAGCTTGTATGCAAAAGTTAGAGCAAGTCAAAGTTCAGGGTTGACTAGATGACATGGCAAAGGTCCCATCGAATCAGGAATCGCAAAGTCGAAGGTTGCCATTGGCCCCCGCAAATCACATATCGAAGGTGGACAAGTACTAAAGAATCGGTCCCTGGCTCAGAGCAAGTTGTGATGCGATGCGATCGCAATCGCATATCGCACAATGATTAGAATCGGCCCTCGACGAAGCCTGGTTGCGATGCGATTTATCACATATCGCAATCGCAGAAAATGATTGTGATTTGCGATATGGTTCCGACAGTGATCGCTGATAGAGAAATGCGATGAGTTCCGATTGTGATAAGTCTCGAACATGATATGTTTTCAGAGTTATAATTTATAACTCATCGGGTCCGATAGATCGGCGATCGTAGTTTCTAAAGGAGTGTTGTTGTCTATCTCTCTACCGATAGTCAATTGCGATTACGATATCCGACAGGGCTGCAAAACCATAGCCTTAACCGCCAAACCACCACTCCACATGTGACAAGTCAGCCCTTAACCGCGAGATAGGCAGGAATGACGACGGAACCGTTGATTTTGACAGAACTGCCAGTTTTAACTACAGATATTGAATTTAACTGGCAGTAAGCGAGATTTGGAGGAGAAAATTGTTGAGAGACTGGAAAAAATCATAACTAAGGCAATTTTCGACCAAATGAGTTGCAAAAAGAGGCTAGATTTCCATTTTTGGGCATTCTGAACTCATTGGAACAAGTTTCAGGAGCAAATGAGCAATTCTGGATAGGATTTTTGCAAAATGAAGCCTATGGGTGCTCTGGTCAACTAGAGTGTTGATTCAGTTTATGGAGGAGTATGAAGGTGGAGATGACCTTGTACGGGTCTTCCAGCCTCCATGTGCTTTCTGCAACAGCCATTACAATAGTGTTGTAAGTTTATTTCTTCTTTGCTCTATATGTGTATGGAGAAAGAGAATTCTTTAAGTACTTCAAGTGGGTTGTAGTATTGTTTATGTTCTTGGAAGTTGAAGTATGGGGTCTTGGTGTAAGATGCCTGTGTTTGCTGAAGATTTACATGTTTAACTGTAGGTTAACATGTGTATGGAGGAGAACTTTTGTAGGAAGTTGTTTCTTTGAAGAAGAAACTAGCTATTCCATTTCAACAGCTTATGTACTCTTGTTTTCTTGATATTGAGCATAATGAAAAGGGGCCATGCCTTTAGAGTTGATCCAAGGAGATGTATCCCAGGAGGGGTGAACTCCTTTATCAATGGTTGGTGTATTACTGTTTGATGCATGATAGTACTACAATCCACTTGAAGTACTTAAACAATTCTCTTTCTCCATACACATATAGAGCAAAGACGAAATAAACTTAGAGCACTATTGCAATGGTCTTTGCAGAAAGCACATGGAGGTTGGAAGACCCATGCAAGGTCATCTCCACCTTCATACTCCTCCATAAACTGAATCAACACTCTAGTTGACCAGAGCACCCATATGCTTCACTTTGCAAAAATCCTATCCAGAAGTGCTCATTTTCTCCTGAAACTTGTTCCAATGAGTTTAGAATGCCCAAAAATGGAAATCTAGCCTCTTTTTGCAACTCATTTGGTCGAAAATTGCCTTAGTTATGACTTTTTCTGGTCTCTCAACAATTTTCTCCTCCAAATCTCACTTAATGTGAGTTAAATTCAATATCTGCAGTTAAAACTTGCAGTTCCAACGAAATCAGCAGTTTCGTCATCATTCTCGCCTACCTCGCGGCTAAGGGCCGACTGGTCACATGTGGAGTGGCGGTTTGGCAGCTAAGGCTACGGTTTCGCAACCCCGTCGGATATCTCAATCGCAATCGGCAAACGACAGAGAGACAGACGTCAACACTCCTTCAAAAACTATGATCGTTGATCTAGCAGACCCGACGAGTTATAAATTACAACTCTGAAAACATATCACGTCCGGGACTTACCACAATTGGAACTCATTGCATTTCTCTATCGGCGATCACTACCGGAACCATATCGCAAATCGCAATCATTTTCTGCGATTGCGATATGTGATAAATCGCATCGCAACCGGGCTTCTCCGAGAGCCGATTCTAATCATTATGCGATATGTGATTACGATTGCATCACATCGCAACCAGGATTCGATAGGGGCCGATTCTTTAGTACTTGTCCACCTCCAATATGCGATTTGTGGGGGCCAATGGCAACCTGCTACTTGGCGCCTCTCGATTCACTGGGACCTTGCTATGTCATCCACTCAACCTTGAATTTTGACTTGCTCTAACTTTTGCATACGAGCTCGGATTTGAGTGTCGTTCACACTGTTGGATTTAGAATGACGAGTTCTTCAATCTGAAGATAAGATTATCAGGATTTCGACACTTTGATTTTTTTGGCAAATTTTGAGCTCTTGATCACTCTTCCCCACTGAAAAACTTTTGGTCTCCAAAAGTTTAAATAATTTTCACTTTGTCTGCACCGCAAGTGTCCTACAAGTCATCCTTCCTTCTCCTTCACCTTTGTTCTTCGGAGCCATAAGCGATGAGCTGACACCTGTCCATGTCACTATGGCCATCCACAACAACATCCTTCCCAAGAAGAATTCCAAGAAGATGAGCACCTTGGAATTGCTTATCTGCAAAATCCTTATCAAGGATAAGATCCTAAAAGACTTTTCCAAATGAACCCAAACAAGCTTCACATAGTGAATACTTGTATAACTTGAGTGCTACACACATTTGGAACATACTAAATGTGTTGCAACTACTCATACAATAGTTTTAAAATGACTTTTTTTTTACAAAATGGAATAAACTTGACTCCCAAATTTTCCATTCAAATTGACTATCAACAAGCCAAACTAGCATTGTAATTGCTTAAAGAAAACACTGTTGCATATAAGTGATTTATTTATGAACATCACTTTTACAAATTACCCAACTATGGGGATATGCAACTAGTGCAAAACAGAAATTTACAAACTTCAGTTGGACAAATAGTCCGCCCATTTCTTACCCAACTAGGTAAATGAACCCTCTATTTGAACTTTCTCTTCTTCTGAAGCTGCTTCAAGGATGGTCGCATATTGCGCCACTTTTTCTTTTGTCACTTCCTCTTCTGGTGCTTGCATGATTTGCTTGCCCTTACCAGGATGAAGTTATGGAAACAATTTCCAACACTTCTCAACCCAATGCCCACTGATATTGCAGTGAGTACAGAAGTTCTTTTGAGCTCCTCTCGACTCACTTGCCTTTATCCTTAGATGAGATTTTCTCCTTTCAATCTCAATTTCAGTAGACATAAACATCTTCTTGTTTTCCTTTTATCGCACTTATCTACACAATGGCTAGACGAAAGGAAAAAGGTGCATGGAAGCATTTTCCTCAACATGTTATTCAAATTTGCATGTTGTTTTCCATCGTGAACAACATTCGAATTAATAGAACGGTTATACCTCTGTTTGTTGTCCTTTGGCTTACGCTACTTGCGTGGAAAGAAGAACTCGACTTTTATTCTTCTTTGGCTTTTACATCTCTCTTTGGAGATGTTTTGCATTGTAAGTCCTCCTTACGCTTGAGGAACCAAGCGGGAACCATTTCTGGATGCAACTCCCAACATATTTCCTCCTCATGTCCTTTCTTATGGCAAAAGGAACACGATATCCATGAACTGTCGCTAGAAGACCACTCTTCTTTTGCAACATAACCTAAGCCTTCGTATTTAGGCCTCTCCTTGGCCAGAATTGGATTTTTAATGCCTTGCTGGTTTATGCCAAGGCCTCCTCCCTTGTAACCCATCTTGGTCAAGAGCTTGGATCCAATGCCTTTACTGTGTTTTTCAAAGGCTGCAAATGAATTTACGTCAATACTTTCACATAAGTAAGAAGCATGTAAATTCTTACCATTTGCTTCATCTTTCGATTGACACACGAAGTTGTTTTCGCTTTTTGTTAAGTCCCTATACTACTAGTGTAACCCCTTATTGTTATTAGTGCAACCCCCTTATTGTATTATTGTGCCCATATTGTCCCCATGTTGTTATTATTATGCCCTATAGAAACCCATTACTGTTATTGTTGTGCCCTTACAATATTATTGTTATGTATGCTCGGATTGTATTAGGACCCTTAGACTCCTATATATAGAAAGGAGATCTTGTCATTTGTATCATCCAAGAATCCTCCATTTGTGTAACGTAAAGGAGATTTCCCCCTCTAAGAGGCTAATTTTTAAGTCGTTGATCTATATTTTCTATCTTTTTGTGAGTTGGTTTCATAACATTTGATATCAGAGCTTTGGATTCTAGGGTTTCACTGCTCAAAAAAGGCCATTGTGGAATTTTCGCTATAACTTCTTCCTTACGAAGTTTCAGAAGCTAAAAAAAAACCATTTGAAACGAAATCACTCTGAACCTCGTGTATGAATTTCAAATCTTGTCTCACTATATTTTTGGAGATATGATCTCAAGAAGTTAGGGTTTTTACAAGCTCCAAAATTCCATCGCAAACAGGTCATCATGGCATTTTCACTATAATTCCTTTTTTAAGAAGGTTCTGTTATCACTCCAAAATTTCTTCAAAGTTGTCAAAAAAAGAAATGATAGAGGTTACCACAAACCACTTTTGGAGATCAAGACCTAGCCTTCCTAATCTCAGAGAGGGCTCTCTCTTTATAATTTAACTTTGTTTTAGTTAATTAATTTTAGGTTGGTTATGATTGTTCTTGGGTATTTGGTTTGAATTTGGGTGGGGGGATCACTTACTTAGATGAAAAGGGTTGTCTTTCACCATTGGGCTATGGGGTCAAATGTCAAACAAACAGGACTGGATTAAGTTCTAAAAACAGTGTCTAGAGGGCAAGATAGAGGAGTTACTACAGATCTCAAAGGCTTGAAGGTGAAATGGTTTCCAATCGGATCCAGGGAGCAATTAAGGGTTCCCTAAGCTGGATCATGAAAAGAAGTGAAAGAGGTTAACTGGGATGGGAGAGGAATTAAGGGTTCTCGAATCCGAATATCAAAGGAAAACATATAAATGACTAACAGTGCAAAACAGAGTGTACTTAAACAAATTTTGAGTTAAATTTCCAATTAATTCATTCAAATTTAGAAAACGATTAGGTTTATGAAACACATAAGAAGGTAATAAAATCAGACAAAAATTGATATGAGGAATTTTGAGGGTGAGGATCCCATAACATGGATACTACAGATGGAGAAATATTTTGATCTACATGATGTGCAACTGTTACAAAAGGTACATATTGCATCTTTATATTTAGAACCAAATCATTTTTTATGGTATAAAGGGCTTTGTTCTTGTAAACCACTTGTCACCTGGTCAATTTTCACGGAGGAAATGATAACACATATGAGAATACAAAGAGCAACACCTTCTTTAGCTAATTGATAAATCTCAAACAAAAGGGTTCAATGGCAGAGCACATTGAGGACTTCCAAAAATTGAATATAAGGGTAAATGATATTCCAGAGAAGCAGAGGATTGATGTCTTCATAGGGACTTTAAAGGATAACATTCAACATGAGGTTCGTCTTTGGGAACCTGATTCATTGGAGAAGACATTCAATTTGGCAAGAAAAATGGAAAGAAAAATTATGGCAACAAGGAAGCCTACCACTCACAACTATAAATATGGAAGCGTTGTTTTTCCTAGCCTTTCACCACCTACAAGGTTGACACCACAACAATCGGAAGAAAAAACAGCAAAAGGGCTTTGTTACAATTTTGATAGAAAATACACTAAAGGTCATTAGTGTGCTGAGGAGAAATTAATTTACATAGATATGGAAGAGGAGCAAGAAAAGGAACAAGAAATGTCAAAAGAAGAGGATATACACTAGGAACCAATCCCAGAGAAAGAAGAAATGAATCTGACCATATCTTGTAATGCATTGACAGGAATTACCACTCCTCAAACTCTCAAGATAGAAGGGCATATCAAGAAGAAAAAGGTAATAGTGTTGATTGATTCGGGTAGTACCCATAATTTTATTCATTGTAAGATAGCCAAGGAATTGAATTGCTTCCTATATCCAGCACCAGAGTGTCAAGTAATGGTTGCAAATGGAGGAACCATAAATTGCTCTGGAAAGTGCCATAATATCAAGCTATCCATGGGAGAATATGTCTTGAATAGTCCAATGCTTTCCATTCCAATGGGTGGTGCAGATGTTGTATTAGGAGTCCAATGGCTACAATCTTTGGGTACGATAGCTTTTAATTTTCAAGAATTTTTCTCCAATTTTTTATGGGAAGGAAAAGAAGTTGAATTAAGGGGTATCGCAGGGAAACTGGGAAGAATAATCAAATCTAAAAACATGACAAAGCTTCTAAAGAAAGAACAGCGAGGCATAATTTCACAATTATGTTCACTAGAGGTTCCCACATCGAAATCATTTATTTTTCCATATCTCCAAAACATTTTGGACAATCATTCCAAGGTGTTTGAGACTCCCAAGGGCCTCCCACCTATTCATGTTCATGATCATGCTATTCATTTGATTCTCATTCCAGGAAGTGTTGCCCCAAACATCAGGCCTTACAAATATCCATATGCCCAAAAGAGTGAAATTGAATGTAAGGTTGTAGAAATGCTAGAGGTTGGTATAATTCATCCTAGTCAAAGTTCTTTCTCTGCTCTAGTGGTAGTGGTACACAAGAAGGATGGATCATGGCTCATGTTTCTAGATTATAGGGAGCTCAAAAAGCTTACTATTAAAGATAAATTTCCCATTCTTGTCATTGATGAATTATTGGATGAATTACATGGAGAAATTTACTTCACCAAGTTGGATCTTCGTTCAGGATATCATCAAAATAGAATGAAGACTGAAGACATTCGAAAAACAACATTTCGAACTCATGAGGGTCATTATGAATTTTTGCTCATGCCTTTTGGCCTTACCATTGCACCTTCTACATTTCAAGGTTTGATGAATTCAATTTCCAAACCCTTCATTAGAAAATTTGTGTTAGTTTTTTTTGATGATATACTAATCTACAGTAAGTCTTGGAAGGATCATGTTAAACATGTTGATATGGTTCTCAAACTATTGGAGGAGAAACAATTATATGCAAAAAGCTTCAAATGTTTCTTTGGAGTACAAGAGGTGGAATATTTGGGTATTAAGTTATCTCATAGCTCATCTTATCATCCTCAATCTGATGGGCAAACTGAGATAGTGAACAAATGTTTGGAAGGATATCTTCATTGCTTTGTATATGATAAGCAGACACAATGGGTCAAGTGGTTGCCTCTGGCTAAATGGTGGTATAACACTTCCTTCCACACTGTAGCAAAAATGACCCCATTTATGGCACTTTATGGATATCATCCACCATCCATCACATCATCTTTAAAAGAAAATTCTAAGGTTCAAACAGTGGAAGATCACATCAAGCATCAACAACAAGTTCTCAAACTCTTAAAGGATAACCTCACTTTGGCGCAGAATAGAATGAAACAACAAGTATATCAACATCGCAGCGAAATAATTTTTGATGTAGGTGACTAGGTATTTCTACGAATACAACCAAAATACAAACAAATGTCCCTCAAGCAAGCTAAGAAGGATAATAAATTATCACCAAAGTATTATGGTTCGTACAAGGTGTTACAAAAGATTGGTACTATGGCATACAAATTGGAGCTTCCTACATCTTCTCGAGTGCACCCAGTTTTCCATGTTTCATTCTTAAAGAAGGTTATAGGTGAGAAGGTCCCAGTTCAAACAATATTGCTAGAACTTGATGAGGAAGGAAAAATCATATTGGAACCGGAAGCAGTCATGAAAACAAGAAATCGACAGCTACGAAATCGATCAATTTTAGAGTATCTAATCAAGTGGAAGAACTTACCCGTTGAAGATTCCACAAGGGAGGATGAAAATTTTATACAGAAGCATCTAGAACTACTCAAGCATTGAGGACAACACTTTTTTGAAGGATAGGGGCATGTTAGGTCCCTATAATACTAGTGATTCCCCCATTACTACTGTCATTGTAGCCCTTATAGAGATGCATTTAAAGATGATCCAAGGAGATGTAGCCGAGGAGGGCTGAACTTCTTTATCGATGGCTTGTGTATTACTGTTTGATGCATGCTTCCATTTAGTGTTTTTGTTTCATGTTTTAAGTTTTCTTCATGAAACTAACTTAAGTAAAACACATAAAATTCATGCTTTTACTTGTTATTTTGGAGTCAAACCTCAAGCACATTTTTATATTCTGGTGAGGGGAATTATCACAACATTACTAATCTGTCCCATTTCAGATCAAGTTGGTATCGGAGTTATGGTTTCCTTTGTGCAAGGAGGAATTTACTGTTGTTTTAAAGTGAATGTGTTTTGAAGCTCATTGAGGAGAAGGTTTTGGAAAGGAGAGCAAGATTGTTACAATCTCTACCACCAAGTTCTACCTCAAATTGTAGTAGAAGCTTCAAGTAAAGCATGTCCCAAGGAGGAGAGCCTACAAGAATTTCAGAGGATGTGAAGGCTTTTAGAAAGGCTTTCTTAGACATGGCAGAAATGGTGAAAGTCCTCTATGAAGAGAGGAATACCAAATTGCAAGGTGAAAGCTCTAGACCTCCAAGAGGAGAATGTTCTCCAAGGGAAGAAGGTAACAAGAATGGTGATAAACCACCATCTTCTCCACAATCTTCATGTTTTTCTACAACTATTATGCAAGATGCTAGTGTAGAAAGTTCCTCCAAGAAGGTAGATGGACAAGTTTGTACCTTTTGTCCACATGATGTGGAAGATGAGGTTCTATCAACACCCAAATCTGAGGAGCTGAAAGAAGAGAGTCGAAGAGTCCAAGAGGACACATCTCGAATCAAAAGGGAAATCGAAAACATCTTCGTGTGTCAATCGAAAGATGAAGCAAATGGTAAGAATTTACATGCTTCTTCCTTATGTGAAAGTATTGATGTAAATTCATTTGCAGCCTTTGAAAAACACAGTAAAGGCATTGGATCCAAGCTCTTGACCAAGATGGGTTACAAGGGAGGAGGCCTTGGCATAAACCAACAAGGCATTAAAAATCCAATTGCGGCCAAGGAGAGGCCTAAATACAAAGGCTTAGGCTATGTTGCAAAAGAAGAGTGGTCTTCTAGCAACAGTTCATGGATATCGTGTTCCTTTTGCCGTAAGAAAGGACACGAGGAGGCAAGATGTTGGGAGTTGCATCCATAAATGGTTCTCGCTTGGTTCCTCAAGCATAAGGAGGACTTACAGTGTAGAACGTCTCCAAAGAGAGATGTAAAAGCTGAAGAAGAAGGAAAGTCGAGTTCTTCTTGCCACGCAAGTTCCTCACGCAGGCAGCGTAAGCCAAAGGACAACAAACAAAGGTATAACCGTTTTGTTAATTTGAATGTTGTTCATGATGGAAAACAACATGCATATTTGAATAACATGTTGAGGAAAATGTTTCCATGCACCTTTTTCCTTTCATCTAACCATTGTGTAGATAAGTGCGATAAAAGGAAAGCAATCATCAGGAAGATATTTATGTCTGCTGGAATTGAGGCAGAAAGGAGAAAATCTCATCCAAGGATAAAGGCAAGTGAGCCGAGAGGAGCTCAAAAGAACTTCTGTACTCACAACAATATCAGTGGGCATTGGGTCGAGAAGTGTTGGAAATTGTTTCCACAACTTCATCCTGGTAAGGGCAAGCAAATCATGCAAGCACCATAAGAGAAAGTGACAAAAGAAAAAGTGGTGCAAGATGCGACCATCCCTGAAGCAGCTTCAGAAGAAGAGAAAGTTAAAATAGATGGTTCATTTACCTGGTTGGGTAAGAAATTGGCAGACTATTTTTCCAACTGAAGTTTGTAAATTTCTGTTTTGCACTAGTTGCATATCCCCATAATTGGGTAATTTGTAAAAGTGATGTTCATAAATAAATCACTTATATGCAATAGTGTTTTCTTTAAGCAATTATAATGCTAGTTTGGCTTGTTGATAGTCAATTTGAATGGAAAATTTGGGAGTCAAGTTTATTCCATTTTGTAAAAAAAAAAAGGCATTTTAAAATTGTTGTATGAGTAGTTGCAACACATTTAGTATGTTCCAAATGTGTGTAGCACTCAAGTTATACAAGTATTCACTATGTGAAGCTTGTTTGGGTTCATTTGGCAAAGTCTTTTAGGATCTTATCCTTGATAAGGATTTTGCAGATAAGCAATTCCAAGGTGCTCATCTTCTTGGAATTCTTCTTGGGAAGGATGTTGTTGTGGATGGCCATAGTGACATGGACAGGTGTTGGCTCATCGCTTATGGCTCCAAAGAACAAAGGTGAAGGAGAAGGAAGGATGACCTGTAGGACACTTGTGGTGCAGACAAAGTATAGAGTAGTTGCAAATTATTTAAACTTTTGGAGACCAGAAGTTTTTCAGTGCGGAAGAGTGGTCAGGAGCTTAAAATTTTCCAAAAAAGCAAAGTGTCAGAATCCTGATAATCTTAGCTTTAGATCAAAGAGCTCGTCATTCTGAATCCAATGGTGTGAACGACACTCAAATCCGAGCTCGTATGCAGAAGTTAGAGCAAGTCAAAGTTCAGGGTTGACTGGATGACATGGCAAAGGTCCCAACGAATCAGGAGGCGCCAAGTGGTAGGTTGCCATTGGCCCCCGGAAATTGCATATAGGAGGTGGACAAGTACTGAAGAATCGACCACCGACACAACGCAGGTTTCGATGTGATGCAATCGCAATCGCATATCGCATAATGATTAGAATCGACCCTCGACAAAGCACAGTTGCAATGTGATTTATCGCATATCGCAATCACAGAAAATGATTGTGATTTGTGATATGGTTTCCGTAGTGATCACCGATAGCAAAATGCAATGAGTTCCGATTGCAATAATTCTCGGACGCAATATGTTTTCAGAGTTTTAATTTATAACTCGTCGGGTCTGCTAGGTCGACGATCACAGTTTCTAAAGGAGTGTTGACGTTCGTCTCTCTGCTAATTGTCGATTGCGATTGCGATATCCAACAAGGTTGTGGAACCATAGCCTTAACCATCGAACCACCACTCCTCATGTGAGCACTCGGCCCTTAACCGCGAGATAGGCGGGAATGATAACACAACCGCTAATTTCGGCGGAACAGCTAGTTTTAACTGCAGATATTGAATTTAACTGGTAGTAAGCCATATTTGGAGGAGAAAATTGTTGAAAGACTGACATAATTCATAACTAAGGCAATTCTTGACCAGATGAGTTGCAAAAAGAGACTATATTGTCATTTTTGGGTATTCTGAACTCATTGGAACATGTTTTAGGAGCAGAAGAGCACTTCTAGATAGGCTTTTTGCAATGTGAAGCCTATGGGTGCTTTGGTCAACCAAAGTGTTGATTCAGTTTATGGAGGAGTATGAAGGTGGAGATGACCTTGCAGGGGTCTTCCAACTTCCATATGTTTTCTGCAACAACTATTACAACAGTGTTGTAGATTTATTTCTTCTTTGCTCTATATGTGTATGGAGAAAGATAATTCTTTAAGTACTTCAAGTGGATTGTAATATTGTTTATGTTCTTGGAAGTTGGAGCATGGGGTCTTGGTGTAAGATGCCTGTGTTTGCTGAAGATTTATATGTTTAAATATAGGTTAACATGTGTATGGAGGAAAAAATTTGTAGGAAGTTATTTTCTTTGAAGGAGAAATTGGCCATACCATTTTAGTAGCTTATGTACTCTTCTTTTCTTGATATTGAGCATAATGAGAAGGGGTCATGCCTTTAGAGATGATCCAAGGAGATGTATCCCAGGAGGGGTGAACTCCTTTATCAATGGCTGGTGTATTATTGTTTGATGCATGCTTCCATTTAGTGTTTTGGTTTCATGTTTTAAGTTTTCTTCATGAAACTAACTTAAGTAAAAACACATAAAATTCATGCTTTTACTTGCTATTTTGGAGTCAAACCTCAAGCACATTTTTATATTCTGATGAGGGGAATTAGCACAACATTACTAATCTGTCCCAATTTAGATCACCCCCCCCTGTTAAATCTCGAAGGGTCATGGGTGGGGGTCCGAAAGTTGTCCCTCGTTGTTGGTACATGGAAACTCTTTATGAAAAACGACAAAATGTTGTTTCATATCATTTCTAAATTATCTAAAATGAAAACTTTAATAAAACATAACTTTGGCAGAATTTAGACTGGCGCGCCCTACGAGGTTTTCTTTTTCTTTTTATTTATTTTTCTTTTTTCCCCTTTTAATTTTAATTTTTATATTTTATATTTTTTCTTTCTTTTTCTATTTTTATTTTTATAGGCTAAACAATTTAAAAATGAAAAATAATTTTTGCAATATCCTTGTGGATAAAAGGCTAAATAACCATACTGGATGATCCAGGTGGCTCCAGGGACACACACAGGACAAAGAGGGCTTATGAAAGCTCAAAAATCAAAGTGTTTGGATTATGCTTGAACTAGGTTCATGTTAAATATCTCGTCGTCGTGATCGTGGTGGTGCAAATGGTTCATCAATCCGAGTCCGGATGAGGAAGATAGAGGCAGTCAAAGTTTTGGTTGACTTTTGTTCACTCCGCAGGTTAATGGAGACACAATTTCGACTTTTTCTAGCGGATGGAATCCAGCCAACTCAGGCCAGATTCCGAGTGAAATTTTTGCCTCATTTTTTTAATTAGTTGATATATTAGATCACAAAAAATACATATGGTTACAAAAGGGGTTTGCCAGTGCCAGAGAGAATAGAGAAAGGCAGGCTAGACAAAACAAAAAACTGCTTACAAAGGCCTTATGGATCAGTAAACATGCTGTGCTTAAACTGAACTACCATAACAGAACCTTGGTTAAACATGGATTGAACCTGATAACGGCCAACCACACAGGGCTGCTAGACAAAACTAAAGCCAAAACTAACAGAGAAGGCCTCTGAGTGGCTCGCCGTATAGTATGAACAACAGACAACATAAATGAAAAACTAAACAGACAACAGAATTGAAAGATTAAACAGCAGAGGGCAGACTGTAACTCGTTGTGGACAACCGCCTCTTTGAAGATCTACTAGTCAATTTTTGCATCTTCATGAGCAGCAGCAACACTAGGACCAGCTCCATCATCTTCCTTGGACGCACTGCGTGATTTGTGGCATTTGATGGTCATGGTTTTGGAGTCGTCCTCAGGGATATAAATAGCAACATTAAGCCCCTGGCAAATAGAAAGCTTGAAGAGTTGAATGAAAGCTCCCAGGCTCTGAGCCAACATTCACAGTTCCTCCGTGAAGGAATTCATGGTGATCTCCATCTTATCCAGCCTCGCAGAATTCTTGGCCGAGGCGATAGAATTCACTTGGTAGGCCTCCTTCAGAGCTACCCCTTGCAAGCTCAGGGCTTTAGCTAGCATTGTCTTCATTCGCCGGGCCTCGCTCTGTGTTTTGAGGAATTGGGTGGCCCTAGTAGCTGGGGTGCCCAGGTCTGAGAGCCAGTCAATCTCCTCACTGATAGTGTTGATGTCCATCCCTTCCTGGGATTTGTTTACCTCGGCTTCGATTTCTTCAATAAACTGTTTGCCTTTCGTGGAGACAGAGGCATCGTAAATCTCCCGGGCTCGTTTCAACTCCGTGGAAGCTCTAGCGCTTCGGTTGTTGCTATATGCCATGACACTGTTGCAGGTGTCGGCAATTGATAGTCGGGCTTCTAAACACCACAGAGTATGCACAGGGCTGAACTCTAAGAAATAACTAAGGCATGTGAAAGCAATACCGGTGGTTTGTGTATTAATAGTTGTGGGCACAATGTGAGGGTCCGTGATCCTTACCGAAGCCTTCGTTTTTTCCTTGTACCTGACAGTCTGCGTCCCCAGCAGGTGACTGACTGTATTCTCATTATTACAGTCGATTACACTCGGACTACCGCGTTGGTTACTGAGGAACCGAGGCCACATGTACTCTGATTCGTGATATGTGAACTGACCTCTATCTCTGTGGTTGATCTCCCACCTTTCCCGAAGTGAACCATAGGACTCCCACCCGCGGTGCCATTTCCAGGCATGATGGATTAGGGAGTGATCATTTATAGTTGGCCGCATAAATCATTGATGAGCGGTCCCATGTATGCCGTCCCTTTCTCCTGACACACCTGTGAGGTCGTGCTTGGAGATTTTTAAGCATTTGTTCCGAAGATTTTCACACACGAAGTTCTGTCAACAGGTGTCCATGCTATCATTTGGATGGTCGACCGCTTGGTTTGCAAGGCTATGCGCCAAATCATTCTAATTTCGCCTGATTTCCTGCAGAACCACCCCATCTAGAATGGAGAGATGTTTAGCTATGAGCTCGGTTACCATGGCTAGTCGCCAGTTCTTTGTTACCTTCTCGGCCCGCGAACCAGTTTGTAATTTCCTCGCTGCATTGATAGCTAGGAGCGAGTCTCCTTCCACTATTGTTGCCCTTTTCCCCAAGCGGATTAGGATTAGTAAACCTTGCTCCAGAGCCGCAAATTCGGCTTCGTTGTTGGTAGCTTCCCCCAGAGAATTACTGAAGATGTGGAGAATTTCGCCTTTGTTGTTGCATATTACCCCTCCAAGGCCAGCTGGGCCAGGGTTGCCCCCAGAGGCCCCATCAAAATTTAACTTGTGAAATCCCGGTAGAGGAGGTTGCCAAGAGAGTGGAGAGGAACCGAGTTGAGGTCCCTGCATCGGAGAAATGGGATCAGTTGCAGCAATTATCCCGAAAATCTTCAGAATTCGTCTATCATTTGCAGATGGCCTGATCTCCTGTTCTGCTTTACACCTGGTAAGGGTTGTCTCATGCATATTTTGCATGATATTAGTTTTAATCGTATCTAGCTGCCTACAATCATTTTGAAAAATTCTTCTGTTTCTTTCTTCCAAGTAGACCAAACAATGAAACCTGGACTTAGCTTCCATAGGATGTTTACAGAGTCGTAGGTGGAATAATTGGTTCTCCAGTTGGCCATGCTATCTTGTATAGAGTCTCTGATTCTGTCTGTTTGATTAAAGATTTCCTCCACCCAAACCCAAAGTTTATTTGTCCATTCACAAATGTTGAGGAGATGACTCATCGATTCCTCTTCTTTTTCACAGAGGGGGCATCTGGAAGGACCGATAAAACCTTTTCTGCGCAGGTTCTCCCAAGTGAGGATCCTACGATTCATTAAGAGCCATAAGAAGGTTTTTATCTTCGGCCAGATGGTGGTGTCCCATACATTGTCATGCCAATTCACTTTCTCTTCATGATCCCTACTTTCTAAATAAAGTTTGGCTTCCTTTAGGTTGAAGGAGCCACCATCCAGTTTGCCCCATCTCAATTGATCCTCATCCTGAGAGTAACGGATCTTCCTTTTATCAAGACCAGAGTGCAAGGATAAGAGAAGGTTATCCATTCCATCTGCCTGTGGGGTAGTGTTTGTGTCCCAATGTCTCCAATGCTGGTCCACAATATTGTTCCTCCAGTACTGGTTCATCGTTAGTTTACCTTGTGCCTGGTACCTGTGCTGCAAGGGAAGAAAGTTAGGACTTTCAATCTTGGGCAATTGCTGCCAAGCATCTTCCCAAAAGAGAGTTGTGTTACTATTACGTATTTCCCAAAAACAGTGTTGTTGGATGATGTTTCGATTGGCCTTACCCATGTTCCAAATGGGGGATCCTATTAGAGGGTCAGTCATTCGAATAAGATCCTGAGGGCTCCAATTATCAGCATACCTGGCTTTCCATAGCCTGGCCCAGGGTGTTTGTTGTTCTTTAACCCACCTCCACCAGAGTTTTGCCCCACAGGCCTTGTTTACTGTGTCCGGGTCTTGAAGTCCCAAACCACCTAGGGTTTTGGGTTTACAGAGTTTTTCCCAAGACACTAGAGCCCATTTCTGTTTATCCGAATTTCCAGTCCATAGGAAAGTTCTTTGAATGTTTCTAATCTTCTGGAGAACTCCTTTGGGGGCCGGGAGGATGGAGAGCATATACTGAGGGATGGCTTGTAGGACAGCCTTAGTTAGGACAAGCCGGCCAGCAAAGTTAAGGGCCCTATTAGTCCAGTGTTTACTTCGATCCTCGAGGTTAGAAAGCAGTTTTTCCCAGTGGATCTTTTGCCAAGGTTTATCAGTCAGAGGGATTCCTAGATATTTAGAGGGAAGGTTTTGCCTTCTGAACCCAAGGATAGCAGTGAGATTTTTCTAGATCGCTAAGTGAGTGTGGAAAAAGAAAATGGAGGATTTGTCCAGATTAAGGTCCATGCCTGTTGCTGTACTGAAGAGATTAAGAATAGCTTTGAATCCTTGGGCTTCTCGAATCGTAGGGGTACCATGGAGCATGGTGTCGTCCACAAACTATTGATGAGTAGTGGTTGGGCAGGGTGGCAGGGGTTGGAGGCCCTTTATAAGGTTTTTCTCCTTTGCAGTTTTAATGATGTGACTCAGGCCTTCCATCAAAATGACAAAAAGAAAAGGGGAAATGGGATCCCCTTGACGAATACCTCTAGAGGGGGCAAAGGGGAAGGTGGGAGCTCCATTGACTAGGATAGAAAATCTAGGGGATTTGATTAGGGCTAAAATCCAGTTGATCCAGCGTTGAGCAAATCTGAAGGCTTCTAGAATGGCTTCCAAATACCTCCAACTGACCTTATCATAGGCTTTTGAGAGGTCCAACTGGATGATCATACCTGCCTTTTTCCGGGATTGAAGAGTGTGAACCATTTCCTAAGCTAGCAGGACATTATCCATGATCTGTCTGCCCTCCACGTAGCCAGATTGCTCCTTTGAGATTATCCCAGGAAGAATTGGCTTCAGTCTATTGGCCATTACTTTGGAGATAATCTTATAAAGAACATTGCATAAAGCAATTGGCTGAAATTTTGAAGGTGTGCTTGCGGCCTCCTCTTTGGGAATAAGGGCGATGAAGGTAGAGTTAAGGGATTTGAGGATGGATGATGATTTTCGAGAGTCTTCCACCACCTCCCACACTTCCATATGCACAATTTCCCAGCATGCTTTATAAAAATCAATGGTGAAACCATCCGGCCCTGGTGCTTTTCCACTAGGCATTTCTTTCACTGCTTCTTCCACCTCCTCCATTGTAACAGGGTGGTCTAAAGATTTATTCTGGTCTTCGGTTATTAACCTTGGAATGGAGGCCATGACTTCCCTTATAGCCTCTTCCCTATCTGTATCTGGTTCCATTGCAATGTGGCTAAAGGGATTAGTGAGGAGGGAGGAGATATACTGATGAGATTGGAGGGGGGTGCCATGTTCATCCTTCAACTGGGTTATTTTGTTGGCACACCTGTAATCTATAGCCAAACAATGGAAAAACTTGGTGTTTTTTCCCCTTCTTTGAGCCATTGAATGCGAGACTTTTGTTGCCAAAGTATTTCCTCCTGCTGGCATCTTTCATTCCACTTCTGCATGAGGATTTGTTCTATGTTAATGGTATCTTGGATGATGTCCCCTTGGAGCCAGTCTATATGGATTAGTTTCAGTTGTTCCTCCAGGGCCTGCTTTTCTTTGAAGATGTTTTCGAATACCTCTTGGTTCCAGGATCTGAGTTGTGCTTTGAGGTGTTTTAATCTTGCTTGGAACCTGTACATTTGGGTTCCTCTGGTGTCCATCGGCTCGTGCCACCATTGTTTGATGTTGGAAGTGAATTCCAGGTGACTTAACCCAAATTTCTCAAACCTAAAAGGTCTGTTTCTCATGCGTCCATGGTAATGGGCCAGTGATCAAATCCTCCACAGGGAATGATGTCTGATTCTACAGTTACCCCCTCAAGGAGGGTGGCTTCTATTATGAGAAAGCGATCAAGTCTGGAGGCAATCTGCCTATCTCCACGTCTTTTGTTATTCCAGGTGTATAAGCCATTTTTGTGGAGGATGACCACAAGATTTGCTTTTCTGATGAAGTTGTCGAATGCCTCTGCATCTCGACTTAGCATTCTTATTCCTCCTTTCTTTTCTGTTAGCGAGGTTATCATGTTAAAATCTCCTCCATAGATGGCTTTAGCCGTGGGATATCTGTGCTACAATTTGGAGAGGCGATCTAGCATTATCAGTTTGTCCTCTAGTCTTTGGGGGCTGTAAATATTTGCACATAGATATGTATTGGAATCCCCTATGATTTGCATTTCCAGGGAGATGAATGCTCTGGAAGCCTTTGCATTTATAATATGGAGGACGTGGGGATTCCAGAGCGTGGCTAGGCCTCCCTCCATTCCTTTCCCTTCCACTTCCATGTATTCCATGCTTTTCCCTAAATTTATGCTTATCCCTTTCATTTTCTAGCTAGAGCATTTGGTTTCTTGCAAAAAATTCATGTCAGGATTTTCATTTTTTACTTTCTTTCTTAGAAGTCTTTGTTTCCTTTGGCTATTTAGCCCTCTAGCATTCCATGAAAGAATCTTCATATTTAAGAGGATTTTGAAGAGGGAAGCGTGAAAGCCTCAAGGGCTTTCATTTTACCTGAGTTGAGGAGCATCTGACCTAGCTCTTGAAGTGCCTCATTGTTTGTTCGTCGGCCTCTCTTCTTCCTGTGTTTGGCATTGGTGTTTGATTGATGTAATCCTAGGGCTTTAACTCCCAGACCCTTTGATGCGCCAAAGCCTCTTTTCTGCACATTTTGTTCTGCATCTTGCCTTGCTAGGAATAGGGAATTCACTCTGTCTACTTCCTCCTCTGGGATATGTTCTATTCCTTTTTGTTTCCATTGCTCTACCATGGTGATCAGATCCATACCCTCCCTTTCTAGAATATCACTGAGTTCCATATCCTCTGTTCCTATTTCACTGACTAACATTTCTGCATCTCCTTCTAAGTCCTTAGTCAACTCCTGAAATTGTAGGGTTTCGATTGTCTGGTTTGGATTAGGATTTTGTGCTTTTTGTGCTTGATCTTTCTGGATTTCCTGTGTTAGGTCTAGTCCCTAGGGAGCTTCGGCTGCTTCAGTGTCGGACCCATGAACTTCAAAGGCGTTGACTGTGCTTTTGATGGAAGTGTTGGTTTTGGGTTGGTATTTCCTATTGGCCCGATGTCTTCCATTTGGATGGTAGAAACCTTCTTGATGCTTGCCTGTGTTTTCTTTGGCTTTCTCGATTGGCTTGTTCATTGGGCATTCCCTAATCAGGTGACCATGTTCATGGCACTTCCGGCACCGAAATGATATTTGTTCATAATCTATGGCTTGAAAGAAGACTTCATCTCTAAATTCTAACCATAGACCTTCATGAAGGGCACCTGAGACATCCATTTCAACACATATTCTAGCACAAGATGTGTACCTTTTTTGCAGGGTAGCTTCCGAGGCTTTGATGAAGGTTCCCAGTTTGTTGCCTATTTGTTCCAGCGCTACAGGTCTCCAGTAATCGATGGGGAGAGAGAATAGGTGTATCCAAACAGGTACATGCTTGAAGGTCTCCTGTTCTGGTGCAAAGTTGGGTTTCCATGGTCTCATATATAGACCTTCTGAGGCATAAAAGTATGGTCCACCATCAAAAATGTGGTCCTTGTCTTCCAGGTTCGCGAAGACTATAGTAAAGAAACCTTTGGCGCCGAGGTGTAGTCTGACATCCCCTTTGGCTTCCACTATTGTTTGATCCATAAGCAGAGGGCTTTTTCCATAGGCCAGAAGCCCATGAACTTGCAGATCACCACATGTATTGACATATGGTCTCTGTAAGCTTGCATTTCAGGGTCGGTGATAACAACCCGCAGATTTTCTATCGTTTTGGGCTTTCAGTGCCCCAGGTTCTCCTGTTTTCTGATCTTAGTGGCCGATCCCTCCAAATCTGTGTCGTACTGGGGCAGGGCTTCTGTATCCACGTCTTTTTGTTTCTTTCTTCTGCTTCTTGTAGTAGCTACCCGGGATTGGGATTCCCGTTGTTTTTTCCTTCTAGAATCCTTATATCACTGATTTGTTTTTTACTTTGATTTTCCTTGGTTTGCCCACCCACCTTTTTCTTCTTGCTTAGCTCATCCTTTCCTACATTCTCAGAGCCAGATATCTGCACCCCTTCCAATGGGGCCTTTCCTTTATCCATCATTGCTTGCTTATATGAGGGGACCCCATTAGACCCCGATCTCCTCATCTATTGGGCTAAGGCCAGCTCACGCCTTCAGAGCTTTGCGAACAAGACACTGCCCTCTGCCAGAGTTCGTGACAGAAGTCTGAATGCCAAGCTGAACCCTAGTTCAGGTTACTCAGAGTTGCGCCGTTGCTACTTGAAATTTTTGCCTCATTAAAATGACTCCTACGCTCGAACTTCGGAAAATCCAAAAAAGGGCTATGTTATATTAAAAAATAAATAAAACTATATATATATATATATATATATATATATATATATATATATATATATATATATATATATAGGGAGGAGGTGGTGGGCCACCACCCCCACCACCCCACACCTCATATAACATATGTATTAATTTGAGGGGCCGGTGGGAGTTGAACCCACGGCCGGCGGGAGGGCCGGCCCCGCCCACATGGCGGCCCCATGTGACATAAATACAACGTACCACTACCATTAATACGTAACACCAAACCAAACTTAAAACCAAAATTAACGCGCCCCCACCGCATAACAAACCATGTAACTGTTGGCACAAAAAATCCGCGCCTGTTTTATATTTTAAAAACTAACAACCATTTCTGGGAGGCGGGGGTTTTGAAACCATAACCTCCGCCTGCCTAGTCTCCTCTGCCACCGTTGGGCCACAAAGCTCGACGTTGATATTTCCGCCGGGAAATTTATATTTAAACTCAGCTCACCAATGCGCCCAGGCAGATGGAGGAACCAGGAGTAGGCACGAATTTCAAGACAGAGGAGGCAGAACCTTGACATGCATTTCGAGGCAGAATATTCTTTGATGCCCGAAGATTCTCCGGGGAGGTAAAAATTATTTTGTCAGAATATAACCAAGTTTATAGTCAATTTTCTCAGATTTTCGCAGGGAACACTATGGCAATGTTAGATTCACCTTTTGAGCAGTAGATTTGCAGATTCCCAGCAGAGGAGAATCTTTGAGGAATCTTGAGGGAATCTTCCAGATTCCTTGGAGGCTGAAATTCGCTAGAGTTAGAATGCAGCCAACTTCATACTCATTTTTCTTAGAATTCCGCAAGGAACCTGGTGGTGTAGTCGGAATTTTGATATGAGCAGCAGATTTGCAGAGGACGCGGAGGAGGGAATCTTTGAGGAATCTAGGGGAATCTAAAATATTCTTTGAGCCCCAGATTCTCAATTTCTCAGAATTCAAAAATTGGACAGTCAATTTTGCACTATTCGACGCCACAAATCTAATGGTGCATTTAGATTTCTCGTTTGCTCATTTAATTTTCTAGCCACTTTTCTAAGTGGAGTGTAAGTGTTAGCATCCATGTGTGAGCAACCATTTTCATATGTGATTCGATGCCATGAGATCGATGGTCCGAATAGCTTCAGCAGTTTGACATCCGCTTCTTTAGATGGCCCCTGGATGTGAGGTATACGCAGTGTGTTTATGTACTTATTTTGTTATGCATTGTGCTGCACAACTCCATGTTTGATGCTTCATGTGGGATCCTGTTTCATACTCGTTTTCATGATTCCTGCTTGATGTGATGTGGAATCATATGTGTGATGTACTTGTTGTCATGATTCATCATGTTTTGTTTGAGATCCCTTTGTTGTATGTTGATGGGATACTCATGTGTCGCTATGCATGTTTGCATTGAGATCCCTTTTATGCCATGTTGGCGGGATGATCATCATGCATGATTTTGTGTCATACTTATAAGAGTCTTTTTGATTGAGAGTTCCTGTAGTGGAACGTCTCTTGGAGCCACTCCTGCGTGAGGGCATTTTTCCTTGTATGATAGCGACATCACCTCTTAAGTACATCATCACTACAGCACTTAATGCAGCGGCCTACACCATCTTAACACCGGGACCCGGAGATGTAGTCACTCCTAGACAAACTCTGTTATCAACAACTTATGTTTTCATGTGTTGATGATTGTCATGTTCCTCTTCTTTACAACATGCACATGTATTCATTTATGTTCTTTTAAAAACGAAATTTAACACATCACGAAAGTAAAAGGTCTTGGAAGGGTCCTTCATCACACCTAGGCCTGGATCAAGTGGTATCAGAGCAGTCTTTGCGTTGATGTGAATTGCAGCTTGGACAATGGAACGTGCAGCGACAGAGGATGAAAAAGTGATGTACGAGACCATGCTCAAAATATCCAAAAGAGTGGAAATAATATATGAAACTCTACAGAATGAGACAGAGGAAAAGGAGCAATTGTAGCTTTAGTTGCAAGCCGTGGAAGAGGCCCTGGAAAAACTGAAGCAGAACAAGCAGAATCTTCAAATAGAGAATGCTGAATTGAAGATGCGTCTACATGAAGAGAAAGAGGAAAAACAAAGTTTGCTACAACAGTTGCAAGAAAAGGACGAGGCCTTGGAAAAGTTGCAGCGTGACCCATGTGAGGTAAAAAGTAATTCTCTAAATTCATGTATGTGTCTTGATGATGATTTTGTTGTTTTTGAAAATCATACCACAGGAATTGGCTCCAAGTTGTTGAGGAAAATGAGGTATGAAGGAAAAGACTTGGGAATTAATGGCCTAGGCATTTTCAACCCCATCAAAGTAGAAGAATTACCCCATTAGACAGGACTTGGATATGTCAGAAAGGAAGTTGGGGAACGCACCAAGACAGCTAGCGAATCACCAACAACAGATGATGAGAAGTCCTCATCAGTTCTTTACAAATCGACAAAGGAGGTAAAAGATGTTGATTTCCTTTTGGTTTCGTCGTCACATAGTATGGGATATTTGGAGATCCCAATTACAGGGACAAACATGAGGCTCCTTACCAAGACGAGGCACGATGAGGAAAAATAACTTGGTGCTAATAACCAAGGCATAACTCAACCATTGGAGGTTGTGCAGAGACCTCAATTTGCAAGCTCGAGATACACCAAAGGAGAATGCTCAAAGGTGTTAGATGCTTTCGAGACATCGTTGAAATCTATGAGGAAAGAGAATGATGGGAACACATCCCCATCATCCCATGGCAGTTTCCATTGCAAGGAAAGAACTGAGGCAAGCTCTCATCGCTATACTTACACCAAGGATGGCAAGGAAAGGTATAACAAGTTTCAATCTTCAAATGTTCATTTCGATTATAATCATGTTTTTAATGATGAACATAAAACATGGCATCGAAAAACATATATCTTTTGTGGATTACATAACCATACATTTTCTAAGTGTTGGAAAAGAATGGCAGCACCCAAAAGGATGAGGCATGAAAGACCCTCTCAATAGCAAGTAAAGAAACAGGTTAAATAGATCTGGAGGAAGAAGACCTATTGCAGTCATTGCAACAAAAATGGACATCAAAGAGCCACTTGTTGGAGACTCCATCCAGAGCAGCGCCTTAAAGACAAAGTGTCAGTGCATGAACCAGGTGAAGCAGTTGTTCGACCATCGAATGCGCCACAAGGAGGCAACCCATTCACCTTGATAAGTGAAAAATGGTTTTTAGATATGTTAGCTTGTCATGGTTGTGCTTTTGTAAATCATTTGTTGCATTTTAAAATGTAAGAGTGATGATGTGTTTTCCATCACTTGTTCAAAAACAATGATGTCTGGTCTTATTCTGAGTTGCATGATAAACCGTGAAAGTGATGTTGTGTTTCCATCACTTTCAAAACAATAGTGTTTGGCCTTATCTTTGTAATGTTGAAAATGCAACAAGATGATGGAGCTTAGTGGAAAGGAGTCGCCTTCACTAAGTGGGACCGCAGGCTATTTTTGGCGCAAAGTCTATTTTTAGACATATGGATCATGGTCTATGAGTTGCAGGATGCTATTTGTGGATGATTGGTCATGTTGGTAAAAATAGATGGACTTCTATTTTTAGACATATGGGCGGTTTCTATTTTTAGACTGTCGGGCTAAAAATAGAACAGTTGAATATTATTAGCTCATAATAATATTTGGACTATAAACATTATCTTATCCTCTTGGAGCACTTCAATTTGAGCAACAAATGTGGCACATGCAGCTGTCAGAAGGAAATACACTTTTCTTATGGGTTAGTTGAGCTATTGCATGGTGGACTTCAGTTAGAACTCAAGTGGTTGAGTTTGGTGGAGTTGATTGTGGAGTTGATGGAGTTGTGTTCAGTTTGACTTGGTTAAACTGGTTGTATTTAGTCTAACTGCAGAATACACTAGTGATGAGTGATGTGAATTAATTGTTAAATTAATTCACTAATTATTAACTCATAAAGCAACTAAAGAATACACCAGTTAACTCAGTGCATGGACAGTTCAGTGGAGACAGGTGTTAGAGGTTGAGATTACTATCAGTTGTGACTATAGTTGTGCATGAGATCTTGCACAATCAATGGATTGAGTTATGCCAATGAGGATTGGGTGGTACAGCCAAGGAAATACAAGTTTGGATCAGCCATACTCATCTATTCTCATGCAGGATTGCGCAGTGGAGGCAGGCAAGCAGCGAAGGAGATTTGAACCTGTGATTGATTCAGATCTGAGCTAGTTTGTGTGTAACAGGTGGAGATAGTACTGAGTACTTGCGAGGAGTATTATACTATGTATTGTTACATGTTCTCTATCATTATAATATACAGATAGTGTGGGGTTTTTAGCTGTATGCTTTCCCTGGGTTACATACTGTGTTAATGTGTGCATGCGATTGATGTTTCATTGTTTTTAATGCTGCTAAATTGATGATCAACGTAGAGGAGGTTATGTATTGTGCATGTATTCCGCAATAGTGCATAATCGGGATAATCTCATTGAATAAGTGTCATATTATTCAAAATTTCTACATGTAAATCATGTGTTGCAGTGATGATGTGTTTTCCATCACTTGTTGAAGCAACAATGATATGTTGGCCTAGTTTTTGTAACAAGGGTATTGTGTCCATCTTGATGTAAAATTGACCACCGAGTATGTGTTACAAACTCGTGGCAAGTGTGGGATGCTTGGGTCATTAGTTGGTCATGAGAGTCAAGCATGTAATTTGCAAAAATAATGTACTACAGGTTACAGAGGTTGCAAGTGTCGGCTCATCACTTAAGGCTCCGAAGAACAAAGGTGAAGGAGATGGAAGCGAGACCTTTCAGGACGCTTGTGATGCAGACAAGGTACAAAGAAGTTGCAAATTACTTTTCATGCTTTTGGAGGACCAAAAGCTCCTTAGTGGGGAGGATTGATCCAGGTGGCTCCAGGGACACACACAGGACAAAGAAGGCTTATGAAAGCTCAAAAATCAAAGTGTTTGGATTATGCTCGAACCAAGTTCATGTTAAATATCTTGTCGTCATGATCGTGGTGGTGCGAACGGTTCGTCAATTTGAGTCCGGATGAGGAAGATAGAGGCAGTCAAAGTTTTGGTTGACTTTTGCCGACCAAGCAGATTAATGGAGACACAATTTGGAATTTTCCCGACGGACGAAATCCGGTCAACTCTGGCCAGATTCCGGCGAAATTTTCGCCTCGTTAAAATGACTCCTACGCTCAAATTTCGTAAAATCTAAAAAAAGGCTATGTTATATTAAAATGTATATATATATATATGTATGTATATATATAGATATAAGGAAGGTGGTAGGCCACCACCCCCACCACTCCACACCTCATATAACATACGTATTAATTTGAGGGGCCGGTGGGAGATGAACCCACGGCCGACGGGAGGGCTAGCCCCGCCCACATGGCAGCCCCATGTGACATAAATGCAACGTACCACTACCATTAATACATAACACCAAACCAAACTTAAAACCAAAATTAATGTGCCCCCACCGCATAACAAACCATGTAGCTGTTGGCACAAAAAATCTGCCCCTGTTTTATATTTTAAAAACTAATGACCATTTTTGGGAGGTGAGGGGTTTTGAAACCATAACCTCCGCTTGCCTAGTCTCTTCTGCCACCATTGGGCCACAAAGCTCGACGTTGATATTTCCGTCGGGAAATCTATATTTAAACTCAACTCACCAATGCGCCTAGGCAGATGGAGGAACCAGGAGCGGGCACGGATTTCGAGACAAAGGACGTAGAACCTTGACACGCATTATGAGGCAGAATATTCTTTGATGCCCGAAGATTCTCCTGGGAGGTAAAAATTATTTTATCAGAATATAACCAAGTTTATAGTCAATTTTATCAAATTTTCGTAGGGAACACTATGACGATGTTAGATTCACCTTTGGAGCAACATATTTGCAGATTCCCATCAGAGGAGAATCTTTAAGGAATCTTCCAGATTCCTTGGAGGCTGAAATTCGCCAGAGTCAGAATGCAACCAACTTCATCCTCATTTTTCTCAGAATTCCGCAAGGAACCTAGTGGTGCAGCCGGAATTTTGATATGAGTAGCATATTTGCAGAGGACTCGGAGGAGGGAATCTTTGAGGAATCTAGGGGGAATTTAAAAGATTCTTTGAGCCCTAGATTCTCAATTTCTCAGAATTCAAAAATTGGACAGTCGATTTTCCACTATTCGACACCATAAATCTGATGGTGCGTTCATATTTCTCATTTGCTCATTTCATTTTCCAACCACTTTTCTAAGTGGAGTGCAGGTGTCAGCATCCATGTGCGAGCAACCATTTTCATGCAATTCGGTACCGTGAGATGGATGGTCCGAACAGCTTCAGTAGTTTGACATATGCTTCTTTGGGTGGCCCCTGGATGTGAGGTATATGCAGTGCATTCATGTACTTATTTTGTTATGCATTGTGTTGCACAGATCCTTGTTTGATGCTTGATGTGGGATCTTGTTTCTTACTCATTTTCATGATTCCTGCTTGATGTGATGTGGAATCATATGTGTGATGTACTTGTTGTCATGATTCGTCATGTTTTGTTTGAGATCCCTTTGTTTTATGTTGATGGGATACTCATGTGTCGCTATGCATGTTTGCATTGAGATCCCTTTTATGCCATGTTGGCGAGATGATCATCATGCATGAGTTTATGTCATACTGATAGGAGTCTTTTTGACTGAGAGTTCCGGTAGCGGAAAATCTCTTAGAGCCACTCCTGCGTGAGGGCATTTTTCCTTCTATGATAGTGACATAACCTCTTATGTACATCATCACTATTGACAACACTTAATGCAGCGACCTACACCATCTTGACACCGGGGCTCGGAGACGTAGTCCCTCCTAGACGAACTCCGTTATCAACAGTTTATGTTTTCATGTGTTGATGATTGTCATGTTCCTCTTCTTTACAGCATGCACATGTATTCATTTATGTTCTTTTAAAAATGCAATTTAACACATCATGAAAGTAAAAGGTCTTGGAAGGGCCCTTCATCACACCCAGGCCTGGATCACTAGACTACTATATTTATAGGACCCTAACATCTTCTATATATTACCCTTCTCAAGGGGTCGAATAGGCCTCTTCTAGGCCAACTTTATTTGGTAAGGCCAACTTGGTCTTGTGATCTAGGTGGCTATTGGTGTCCACCCACCTACTCCACCTAGACCCCCTAGTCAGTTTCATATGTTTCCTTGTTTACCATTTTTAGCAGTTTTAGAGTCCTGAACTTCCGGAGCAGTTTTGACCCCCTAAACGACATTTTTTTGGGGTCTGCGGCAGGCCCATAGCCATAGGCAATGACTTGCGGCAGACCTATAGTACTTATAGAGACCTTTCCAACAAGGTATCATACGCGCCAAACGGAGATAATATGACCAAGTTATGACCCCAAGAAGTTGGCTACCCAACTAACCCCAACGGGGCCCACAAACTCTTGGTGTTACATCTCCTGGGGTTAGGGTTTTGGTTGTTTAGGGTTTTCTCATGTTTTCCAATAATAAATAGGCCCTTGAGCCTCATTGTAACACAGTTCAGAGGCATGTAGCTGCCACATCTCTTCTCAGAGATAAGTTATCATCGCCCGAGCTATCTTATTTCCATTATGTTTGTAAGCATAGTTCAGTATTTTTCTATTAATGAAATGAAGTGTTTTTTTGCTGCATCTCTGTGTTTATGATTATATCTGTAAGTTGTTGCGTTCCTGTTTAAGTTCAGATCAGTGGTATCAAAGTGGTATGCTCTTTCTCTGTTTTTCTTTGCATGTCCCCAACGAGGTCAGGGTATAAGGAGTTAGGGCTTGATCTGGTTGAACCATTGCAAGATCAACCTCGCAAAACCCGACGACCTCCCATGGCGGAAGAAAAGAAAGATGAGGGGGCAGGAGATCCTTTCAAAATGTTGCTCGAGGAAGCCCTCGAGTGACGCGATGTTGGATAATTTTACCTAGATCCTTCGACGACTACCCACAGGCAATGCATCTTCATCCAGCAACCACTTTAGAGGCTCCACTTCTTTTAAGGTACAAGTTAACTTCGATATTCCCATATTCAAAGGCCTGAAGGATGCAGATGTCGTAGATAAATGGTTAAATCTATTGGAAGGATATTTTTCAATTCATGACTTTTCCAATCGAGAAAAGATTACTTTTGCACTTCTTAAAGCTGCCCCACACATCAAGGATTGGTGGGAAACCCACTGTGAACAAAAGTAAGAGAGTGAGCCCTCGTTGTTTTCAGTCGCACCCACTTGGAATTCTTTCTGAGACACCATCAAGAAACAATATTACCATGTTGGGAGATATGAAGACAAATACATAAAGTGGACCACGCTACGTGTTACACAGTAATTTGTCACTGCCTTCACCCCAGTCCTTCTACTGTGTCATGTGTCCAAGTCAAACATGCTCATATTGAACAAATGCTCTCTTGTGCTACCAAATGACCCACTTTTCCTAAGTTATCTGCCTCATCGCGACTATGGACTTAATATACATGTTGAAGGGCGCTCATAAACAGTCCAGTCGTGCTACCAGCGCAGAAGTACATCTGATTCCTGCAATGGTCTGATTTCATGCTACAGCGCGAGGTTACTTGTTATCTTTAGCGATGATCTGACTGGCTACATTTCTCACTCGTGATGTCGGTGCTAAAGCTCAGTTGTTCACCCGCGATGATCCAGATTGGGCGAATTTGTTCCAATAGTCGACCTTCTGGATGACTCTAGACCTGGTTGTTGGCATAGTTTGTGTCGCCTTTCCTCCTCTGGTGTGGTTGTTCCATCATTTGTGCTACCTTCCTTAGGGATAAGCTCACCTTTCCACCTTTCATGGGGACTCCTTCTCCTATTTAAACTCTCACCATTGCTATGCACTGCTAGTTTTTGATAGTTGGCTAGTTGGTAAGTTCTTGGATTGAGCAGTGTTGTTAGTGTAGCTGGTGTGAGTGTGACAAGTGTGGGATTGTTGATAGTTTGTGGAAGGTTGTGAAGTGCCCTTAACTTTGTGTAAAACTTATGAGTGACAGAGAGAATCTTGCATGTTGGGAGATCCATCTTCAAGGAGTGAATGCTTGAAAAACATGCTGGCTGGATCCCTCTGAGAAGGCTTGCGACGTCAAGACTTTGGTTGTAAGCTTGCCCTTATTCCATTATTAATACAATCAATGATGTTTTCCTATGTCTTGTATGTAATTTACTTGATAGCTCATGACTTCTTGACTTTGTGAGTAAATAGATCATTGTTGTTTTTCGGTTACGTGCTTTGTTGTATTTCCTTTGCATTGTTTCAGGTTGATCACTCATTAGGAGAAGGAAGTGGAAGCTGGAGCAGCACAACGAAACTCCATCGACCAGCAGTTGAGGTAGGCCTCCAACTATGACTGTTTAAGGAAAGCTATTGTTGATCTGTCATTGTTTGTGACTAGACCGACTCTAGGGCTAAAGGGGTTGCCTCTGTCCGCAGAGGGAACACTTTCCTGCATCACAAATTGGTGACTCCGCTAGGGAGTTTGGCCTATGTTCTTCTCTTGTTTGCTCTTGTTTTGATTTTGATTTGGTCTCTCTTGAAGTTTGGGGATTGGTTATCAGTCTTTTGAGTTTCCTAGGTTGATCTGGGAAATACCTCTATTTGATTGAAGGATTGCTTGGTTTTGGTTCAGGAGTTTTTTGTTCGCCTGTCATTGTTTTGAACATCATCGCGGATAAAAATTTAATAGTCGCATTGTCATCGCGCTCACCCTTTTGTAAAATCCTGTGCATTGCGTAATTACATCTCACAGTCGCGACGGCTCTGTAAATCCATCCATTGCAGAAAAGTTGTGTACTTCCATGTTGACATCGCTTTGTTGCTGCAGTTAGTTCTTTATCAGCGCTAGTTGCTTGTGTATTACCCGCGCTGATTGCTGTAGAATTGATTTTCTCAATTCTGCCTCCTGAGCCCATCAGTCCTGCTGGTCCTTTGCTTTTCTCGCTTGCTTAGTAGCTTGTTTTTTCACTGTTTATGGTTAAGGCACTCTTTCATTGGCTTTGTTGAATGAATCTTGCTTTTTTCCTGTGTGACCTAGTCCATTATTTCAAGCTCCTTGAATCAGTTGGCTTGGTTGTTGGTTTGCTCAAGGTTCATTTGCAGCTTTCTTGTCGGTTTGATTGAGCCTTCCCCATTGCTCATTTTGGTTGATTGTTTAGTGACTATTATTGATCCAACCTTTGGTATTGATTCGATTTCTTTTCACTACCGAACATAGATCACAATTGTTTGGATCAACCCGTTTTTCCACACTTGCTTGTTTGCTTATTTGTTTCTTCTAGACTCAGAGACATCAATAACAAAAAGATTGCATCCATTTAACATGCGAAAGTGAAAGTGAATTTGCATTTCAAGATTGCATATTGGAAAGCGAATGATAAAATCTCTCATTAGCAGTATCCATGCACTTTAGGAATTGATGTCTGTATGCATTGAGTGACTGTCTTTGTTTCTCTTGGTTTTCTTGGTTTGGGAATGATCTCTCTACCCTCCCGTAGGTAGGTGTTCATTGAAGAAAAATGATTTTTTGCTCATTCTAGCTGCATCCTAGGATTTGTTGTATACATACGTAAGGCCTGAAAACTGAAACATAATTCAAGATCAACTCTAAAATGATCTGAATAAATCTAACAACGCATTGGAACATAACGCACACTATTTATAAGTCTAGGCTAGAGACGTGCTCCGGCGTCGTTAAACCTAGTCACTATTGTTTTCACTCAAGGTTGGGTGATTCCTCCTTCTGTGACTCAATAGCGGTCTAGTACGAAATTGTGCTCCCATGTACCGTCGAGTATATGTTGGGAGACCCCACTAGGTTATCATCCTTTATCCTTAGGAAGCCATGTCTGCCGCCTTGCAAACCGTAACACACTAAACACAGCATTCGGGAAGATTGATTGTCGTACGGAAAGTCCTTGGTTTTCATATGACTGCCAAGGTGTATATGCAGTTTTACGGGTTGTTTGGTAAACCTTTTGCCTAGTTCTCCAGAGTAGTCACTTTCGTTCCTTTTCGGACTCCCTAAAAGAAAAGGTCCATCTGAGCACTTTTCCTTTCAGGCTCATTAAACCTCGAAAGAGATAGAGTCATCTTTTTGTCCTTTTCTCGACTCTTGAAACATGAAAAGGTCAAGTTTTGTTCCTACGTCATAAAATTTACTGCCCACGAAATATTCCTGGTAATAGTTCGAGTTCTTGGTTGTGAGAAGAGTGTTTTTTCAGGCTCGTTCTCGATGGCAACATTCCCCGAGTCTATCGGCCAAGGTTTTCCCCTAGATGGAAATCCTGGTCTGTTTCCTTCATTTGGAAATGTCGGTGCTCCGTATATGGAAACATTGTCTTTGCCTGGGTTAACCATCGGTTTGCCCGTATGGTTGTTTTCAACCTCGGTGGTCCCAAGCGTCATGACTCCTGTTCCACCGTCTTCTTCGTCTGAACCACGGCACGATGATTCCAAGGTTGAGCCTACGCCTTCTTCCCCTGTTTCTTCCTCCTCCTCTCCTCCTTCGCCTAGTGAAAGTTTCACATCTAGTAACCAGGAGACTAAGAAGAAGAAGAAGATGATGAAGAAGAAGAAGAAGTCCGATAAATGCGAGGCCACCTGTGCAGCTACTGCTCCGAGAACATCTCAGGTCGGACCACCTTCTGCTCCTCCGTGGAAGGTTAAGTTTCCTTGTAAATTGTGTAAGGGTGACCATCTTCTTCGTGATTGTCCTGGCATTCCTAGGATCTTAGAAGCATGGTCTCATGATCCGGCTCATCCCTCATTGTCCTCTGAAGCTCATGGCGATCCTACCCTATCAACTGGCAACGGTAAAAAGAAAGGGAAGATTCGATTCCCCTATAGGCTATGTGAAGGCAACCATCCCCTTCACCTTTGTCCGCTTAAGGATAAAGCTTCCACCATTTTGACAAGTCTTACAGCTTCTTCCCCCCAACTTCCCGTTGGTTATCAGAGGCTCCCTTCAGACCCTCTCCCGTTGACAAAGAGATTGACTTAGATTCTTCTCTTGTCTGTCCTCCTCCTTCTGAGCCTGGCTGTGCTAAGCCTGTTCCAGACCAACCATTGGTCGGAGAGAGTGTCGACTTGGGTTCACCACCTGTTGATCACTCTGTTTCGGAAGAGCATCATGCTCATGTTCTTCTCGTCTCATCAGATTCTCCAGAGTCCGAAAATGACCCTCCTATCCCCGCTGATCAAGAGAGTCCTTCTTCGATTCCTGTAGAGCAGGGGGGCAATCATATGATTCCCCCACCAAGTAGTTCAGTCGTTTCCTTCGACTGGAGTCACTTGACTGCTTTCTGCCTTCCATCCTATGTGCCTTTCCAGATTACAGTACATGCCTATGATAAGGCAGTACCTGGCACTGTCTTGGATGAGGGTGCGTCGGTTAGCCTCATGCCTTTCATTACTTGGCAAGCTTTGGGCTCCCCACAACTTGTGCCAGTCACACAGAATCTGTTAGCATTTGACGGAGGAAACAGTCAACCTTTAGGGATCCTCCCGAAGCTTCCTGTTACTTTGGGAGGCAAAATCGTCTATATAGACGTCATGGTTGTCCAAGGTGCTTTAGATTTCAGTCTTCTCCTTGGTTGTGACTATGTTTATGCCATGGGGCCCTCGTCTCTTCACTTTTCTGTGTGGTTTGTTTTCCACATGACGGAAGAATGGTGGCCATTGATCAATTATCGTTCTTTAGTCCCCCGGTGCCTCCTGTGCAGCCGTCATCCCCTATTGGTTCTTGCTCACAAGCAGTACCTTCCTCGCCACAAGTCAATTACGTGGCTACCTGTTCCGTCTCCGCCTCTGCTGACGATCATGCAAATGGTCTCTTACATCATGTACTGGGGGCATTGGAACCCGATCTGTCATTAGTACCTCATGACATGTATTCCTCCCAGAGTGTGTCCCTTCCATCCCGCGAAGACCTCTTGGGAGCCATGTTCTCATATGGCCAATGAACCAAGGAGTCCCGAGGATAGTTTGTTCCTGTGTCAACCTCGTTAAAACATGAAACAAGGAGTCACAAGCATGGTTCCTTGTCTTGTGTCAAGCTCATTAAAAAATGAAATACGGAGTCTTGAGGAAATTTCTTGATCTTATGTCAACCTCGTTAAAAAATGAAACAAGGGTTATGAGGATAGTTCTTTTTCACTGTGTCAGTCTCATTAAAAAATGAAACAACTTCCCTTTCCAAATCGAGTCTTTGATTAAGATCTCGTAAAATCCAAGTTGAGTCTTTCCAAGATCTCGAATGTGAACCTTCATTCCATCCACCTCATTGAATGCAATGAAGCTTGGGGGGCATGTACCTTGATTTGCGTCATTATGTTGGGGGCATGCGAACTTATAACAAGCATAGTTTTTCATTTCAAGCTTGTGTAAACATGAAACCGAATCCAAGCAGAGTTCTCCATGGTTCAAGCTTGTGTAAAAATGAACCCATACCTGATTTACACCTCGTGATTGTCATTTTTATCCGCTAAATTCTGCTAGATGAGCCTTGGTTGTTTCATTCCATCACCACCATCTCTTTGGCTGATCATATGCTTTCACTTGATTTTTTATCCTTTCCTGAGGAACCACAATGATGAGTGGTTTTATTAGCCAGCCTCTTGACCATTACATGTTTTGAGCAGTTCCACCATTGCCGGAACCAGTTGCTACCCTTTATACCACTCGTTCCTCTAGGACGAGTCACCTTTAAGCTCTTTTCTAACTCGTAAAATATGAAAAGATTGCCGAGTATTTTTCCCTTTTGACTCGTTAAAAGAAATAAGAGGCGATCGGCTTTAAGCTCTTTTCTGACTATGTAAACACGAAAAGATTGCCAAGCCTTTGTCGTTTCGGGTTCGTTACTGGTTACGAAACGACGTGACGTCGATCACTTTTCTACTTTTTCGGGTCAAGGTCACTAATCACGAAAAGTACTCCTTGATCGTAATGGTCAAGCAGTTCTTTCGAGTATCGTTTTATACTTTTTCGAGCTCGAGAGACACAAATCTACGAAAAAGGACCCCCCTAGAGTTTTCTTTTCCGTGTCTTTTTCAAACTCTCTAAACATGAAAAAGACTCTGAGTTTTACCTATGTCGGACTCGTTAAACCTTGACGACATTGGACTCGTCACCATGACGAGACTCGAGCTTCTCCTCCCTAGGGCTCGTTAAACTATTACTAGGTTGGATTCGACTGATGGTCGAACTTATATTACAAGCATATGTTATCCCCTTCAAGCTTGTTTTCAAAAATAATTGGGGTACTCGCTAGTAATGGTGGGGGGAAATTTGGAAATCATCATTGGCAGCTAGTCACTCTTGAACATTGACACTTTTGCTTCTTGTCGGGTTGGGATATCCATACATCGTCATTTGGCCTTCCGTGGGTTTGGGTTGCCATTTAGCCTCATTCCATCCAATTCACACCGTCTCCATCGAGCCTCTGATCCCTTGGTACCTGAATGCTACCACCCTCTGGAGTCATGTCGCTGACATGTTCAAGAGTATAATCCTTCTGCAATTTACATCCTTGCCTCCTCCTCTGATACTCTGTTTCGCCATCTACCGCTTGTTCCTTATCTCATGTCGTTGATGGGGGAAACATTATGGCCCTCCTGTGACGGATCGTCTCCTGTCGACATCAGCTCATTATCTAGGAGATTGATCTAGAGATCCCCTTTGGTACCTTAGAGCTTGCATGCCTCAATGGCAAGTTCTTCGCACCTGACGGTCGACTTTCATCATTGGTCGTCGATTAGGTGATTCCACGAGTGTTCGACTTCAGCTCCTTCTTCACACTTCGTGGATTGTGCTAGATAGTACCTTGAGAACCATTAGCATTATTGGTGGTTTCTCTCGCGCTTGTTAACAGTTTTCATCATTGACCGGTAATCAAGCGATTTTCTATCATGCTCGACCTCAGCACATCTATTCGCATGTTAGAATTTGTACTATGGTCAGTTGGGTTCAAGACCCCGAACTCAGATTACACATGTTCGGGCTGCGTGGATTGGTTCATGATTACATGACTCATTGATGGATGGCTGCGACCATACCTGAGTCTTCATGGATGGCTGCGACCATACCTTTATCATTATCATGGTCTTATTAGCTGGATGGCTGCGTCCATACCATAGACCTAGTTCTTAAGTCTTTTGGATGGCTGCGTCCATGCCTAGACTACATATATTTCACTATCAGAGATATCAGTTATACTTGTGCCTGCAGGATCTTCCAGATGGTGTTCCGGCTCAGTTAGTTTCGTAAAGCATTTCACCCCTCCCACTCTCTCGGGCTTCATACTTTAGGGGGCATCTATTATACAGTAATTTGTCACTGCCTTCACCCCAGTCCTTCTACTGTGTCATGTGTCCAAGTCCAACATGCTCATATTGAACAAATGCTCTCTTGTGCTGCCAAATGACCCACTTTTCCTAAGTTATCTACCCTCATCGCGACTATGCACTTAATATACGCACTGAAGGGTGCTCATAAATAGTCCAGCCGCGCTGCCAGCGCGGAAGTACATCTGATTCCCGCGATGGTCCGATTTCATGCTCCGGCACGAGGTTACTTTTTATCTTTAGTGATGATCTGACTAGCTACATTGCTTACTCGCGATGTCAGCACTAAAGCTCAGTTGTTCACCCGCGATGATCCAGATTGGGCGAATTTGTTCCAACAGTCGGCCTTCTATATGACTCCAGACCTGGTTGTTGGCATAGTTTGTGTCGCCTTTCCTCCTCTAGTGTGGTTGTTCCGTCATTTGTGCTACCTTCATTGGGGATAAGCTCACCCTTCCACCTTTCATGGAGACTCCTTCTCCTAGTTAAACTCTCACCATTGCTATGCACTGCTAGTTTTTGATAGTTGGCTAATTGGTAAGTTCTTGGATTCAGCAGTGCTGTTAGTGTAGCTGGAGTGAGTGTGACAAGTGTGGGATTGTTGATAGTTTGTGGAAGGTTGTGAAGTGCCCTTAACTTTGTGTAAAACTTATGAGTGAGAGAGAGAATCTTGCATGTTGGGAGATCCATCTTCAAAGAGTGAATGCTTGAAAAACATGTTGGCTGGATCCCTCTGAGAAGGCTTGCGACGTCAAGACTTTGGTTGTAAGCTTGCTCTTATTCCATTATTAATACAATCAATGATGTTTTCCTATGTCTTGTATGTAATTTACTTGATAACTCATGACTTCTTGACTTTGTGAGTAAATATATCATTGTTGTTTTCCGGTTACATGCTTTGTTGTATTTCCTTTGCATTGTTTCAAGTTGATCACTCATTAGGAGAAGAAAGCGGAAGCTGGAGCAGCACAACGGAACTCCATCGACCACCGGTTGAGGTAGGCCTCCAACTATGACTGTTTAAGGAAAGTTATTGTTGATCTGTCCTTGTTTGTGACTAGACCCACTCTAGGGCTAGAGAGGTTGCCTCTGTCTGCATAGGGAACACTTTCCTGCATCACACTATGGCAGGGAAGGGACCAAGATGTGTTAGAGTTCACAAATATTTTCCATTCCCTTCGCACAAAGTTGGGTATCAAGGATACTGAGCGGCATTTGGTGCTCAAGTACCGTGGTTGTCTACATAAGTACATTCAGGACGAGATGGAGTTCCTGGACATTTCCTCGCTTGGCATGGTGTATCGGTACGCTGTCAATGTTGATTTTTGGATAGCATCGGATGTGCTCTAGCTCCGAAATTTTGTGGAGGGGCTAGAGCACATGAGATCTCCACGACACATAAATCGTTTAGTGAAATTCCACCAGGATTGTATTTTATTAAAATAATTAATATTTTTAATGGGGTTCCTAAGTCTAAACTAAGGAAAATTAAAATATTAATGGGTATTAATGAAAATATGTGTGAGAAGCTTCTAAGAGACGAGGATCAAGTCTAATTTAATCTTAGTCGTTGATTAGAGACTTAATCTCGGTCGTTGATTTCTCAATAGGAAAAGTATAAATGGAAACTTGGGGTCAGTTGGAGAATGTTGATTTTTGGTAGCATCAAATGTGCTCTAGCTCCAAAATTTTGTGTAGGGGCTATCGCATGAGATCTCAAGAACCCTGAAATCGTTTGGAGAAATTTTACCCAGATGAGGAGTTATTAAAATAATTAATATTTTATGAGTTCCTAGTCTAAACTTAGGAAAATAAAAATATTAATGTGTACTAATAAAATATGGGTGAGAAGGTTCTAAGTGACGAGGATCAAGCATGTTTTAATCTTAGCCATTGATTAGAGATTAGATCACGACAGTTGATTAATCAACAGGAAAATTATAAGAGGAGGCTTGAGGGTTAGTTGGAGATACACCAAAAGATCAAAGAGTTCAATTTTTCTGGGGCGTGGTTTGCTGAGAAAGTCGAGCTAAGTGATTTGAGTTGTAGTGAGAGGGGTAGTTCGGCAGAGGGACTTCAATCCAAGGTCGAGGATACATAACAAAGAGGCAGGGCAACAGTAGGAGAGACAACGCAACTCCAAAGAGGGTGACGCAGAAGCTAGAGGGGCTAATGCAGTTCCTTAAAGGAGCAACCATCGTTGCCCATCACTGGGAACAACAATTGTCATATGTGGGATTTAATCATCCAGTTGTTGGATTGCCAAAATATCTGTCTCCGGATAGAGGTACTTTTGCCAGGTTTATTCTCTATTAGGTGAGTTGGATTTGACACCCTAGTTGTATTCAAAAATCTACTTAATAATACAAACCATCTATATGCTGCACCAGTTTTCCCGAATTGGGTTTTTCTGGGGATGATTGTCCAAAAATAACGGTGTTCCTTGTGTGATTGTCTCAGTTTATTTCAATTCATGATCTGTATGTATGTGTAGGCTGCAATAGTGTTTTTCATCATTGTTTAAGTAATTAAATAACTTGTTGAATGTAAAGAACAAGTAGGAGATGATAAACCAGTTATTGCAATAGGCTTTTTGTTGTGTAGCTTCAGAGATTCTCACAGAGAAGATACACAAAGAGAATGAGCAAACTAATTTTATGAGGTGATAAGTTTTGAGGAGGAAAATCGATTGGGGAGATCATGCAACTGAGGGGTAGTGATAGTTCGGGAATACTGATAGAGAGGTGGAGGCAAACTAGTGGAGGCAGCGCAATAGTCGGGAGAGCTGACATTGGGCCAGTCTGGGCCCATGCAGCCTTGACGCAGAGCTAGGAGGGCCAATGCAGAGGAAGAGTTGCCTTCCACGCAGAAAGCCGAAGAGTTGCCGAAACAGTCAGGAAAGATGACGCAGCTGGCAAAAGCGATGATGTAAAGTTGACTTAGAACCTTAGAGAGCTCCACGCAGGCCCACACAGTTACTGTGAAGGGGCAGCGAAGTTGTAGCCTGGCCCAACTAGTTTTGCTACCAGATCAATCGAATTTTGCCATGTGAAATGAGGTAAAACTCACTCAGGTTCTTCGCCATTGTATTTCTCTGTCATTGGTTTGTCGGGAGGGCAACCAACATTTGTATTCAGAACTTCTACTTAATAATAGAAAACCCTCAGAGCTTCTGCACCGGTTTTCCCGCATTGGGTTTTTTCTGGGGACATTTAGTCCAAAAATAAGTGTGCCCTTTGCATGAATGTCTCATTTATTTTTCAGTTCTTGATCTATATAAGGGTGTAGGCTGCAGCGTATTTACATTAATATTTTCTAAACATTTCTGAAAAATAACTTGTTAAATGAAGAATACAAGTTGGTGATATAAATCAGTTTTTTGCAGTAGGATTTCTGACTTGTTCGATTCAGAAATTTTCACATGGTATTAGAGTGATTGCAGATCAAGGAGGACTGAAGCGATTGGTGAAAGGAAATCTGTGTGCGAAGTTAGCTGTCTCGAGTGACAATGCAGTTTTTGGTCGACAGAGTAGAGGAGGGGTGACCTAGTCACCAAGGGAGGCTCACACAGAGCCTGCGTCAGCCTGTTTGTGTGACGTTGTTGCTGCAGAGAGTAGCGTAGTGATTGCTAGGCCAACGCAGAGACTGTTGAGTCTCGGTTTTCCAGTTGTCAGGGCTAGAGGTGCAACGCAAATTTCATCTAGAGTTGCTAGTGGGGTATTGATTCTGTTAGTGCAGAACAATACCTAGTGGGGCAGAAGCAAAGTAGAGGGAATAAGTTCCTCAAAAGATTTCTTGCCAAGAAATCTAGATCTAGTGTTGAGTAGCCGCAAAGAGAGATCAGAGAGGGGTGGTTCAACAGTTGTTGGTAGAAGGATTTCCATGAAGGAAATCAAATTTCAAAGGGAGCTCGTTCCTTAGAGGATTTCTAGCGCCAAAGAAATCCAGATCCGAGTTTTTGTTGGGGCAACAATGAAAAAGGGAGAAGAGAACTTGTTTGACACTCATTTGAGCATAGATGGCAATTAATGGACTAAGGGATCAGGATAGGTTGGATGGAGCATCCAACTTTGTTATCTGGAAGGCCAGGATCCTAGCATTTTTAGACAAAAATCACATCAAGGATTATGCCTTGAAGATGGTTTTTATTCCTATTGATGCTGATCCTCTAAAGAGTATAAGGAGGATCAGACAAAAGTGAAGTGCGTGATCTTGGACGAGGTCAAGGATTATGTGATCCCACATATTGTTGAGAAGGACACAACAAGGGAAATGTGGGAGGTGTTGACCACTTTGTACAAGGGAACTTCCGTTCAACGAAAGATGTTGCTTGAGAGTTAGCTGAGATAGTATCAGATGCAGAAAGGAGAAGAAATCGATCCCTTTATTCTCAGGTTGCAAGGGATCCGAGAGCAGCTAACTTCCGTAGGGTCTACACCAGATCCTGAATTCATGGTCAGGACTGCCCTGAATGCATTCACTGAAGACTGAGAAACCTTTGTTTAGAGCATTTTGGGCAGGGCTCCTCTCCCTAGTTGGGAGGATATGTGGGCAAATCTTCGACAGGAAGAGATCAGACGGTTGACCAAAGAAGGAAGCGACAACAAAGGGATGAGATCCAAGAAGGAGGAAGAGGAGGATGCAACTCTTGCATCAGCGGGACAACAAGGGTAGCAGAAGAGGAAAAAGAAAGATATATCCAAAGTTAGATGCTTCAAATGTGGAGAACTAGGTCATTTTGCCACTCAGTGTCCTCGGAAGAAGGGTAAGGAGGAGAAGTTTGACTCAAAGGCTGCTCCAGTGCAAGTTGACAAAGAGTGCGATGATGATGATTGCGCCATGAGTGATCATGCACCTCTAGAGAAGAGGTGGGGTGATATTTAGTTGTAGTCAGGAGGACTATGATATTGGGCAGGATCCTTGAGGTGCCCACACTCTTGGATCACATACTACGGGAGCCCTTAATGACAGTAGCAGAATGACGGGAGTTAGTTGGTGCAAGGGATGATGGAGCAAAAGTGGCAGTGTAGCGTAGTAGTGTTGAGAAGTGCAAGAGGCACATAACATATACAACAATAGTGCAGTAGCATCAGAGGGTTAGCACAGATTAGTAGCAGAGGTAGCTTCAGCATCACAGGGCATCTATACTGATCAACATGTCAACATTTGGGTGGATTTTCAATTGCTTACTTCTCAACAACTGAGTTGCAGTGCAGAAATTAGCATTGTCAGTGCTATGGGGAGCATGATGCATCATATTGAGAGGGAGTTGTAGTACAGTTGCAGCAGTGACAGTGGTAGTGTCATGGGAAGTAGTACAGATTGCAGCAACATAGTGGATGAAAGGTAGCAGACTGAGCATCAGCAACGTAGAGGACCGATGCCATGGATCAGTGTGATACTTATGTTGGGAAGTATTGCTAGAACACATTCCTCGCTAAGAGGGAGTGTTGATTTTTGGGTAGCATCGGATGTGCTCTAGCTCCAAAATTTTGTGGAGGGGCTAGAACACATGAGATCTCCAAGACGCAGAAATCGTTTGGTGAAATTCCACCTGGATTGTATTTTATTAAAATAATTAATATTTTAATGGGGTTCCTAAGTCTAACCTTAGGAAAATTAAAATATTAACGGGTATTAATGAAATATGGATGAGAAGTTTCTAAGAGACGAGGATCAAGTCTAGTTTAATCTTAGCCGTTGATTTCTCAACATGAAAAGTATAAATGGAGGCTTGGGGTCAGTTGGAGAAGATACATGGAGAGATTGAGGAAATCGATTTTCTGAGGTGAGAAGTTCTCAGGAGGAAAATCAATTGGGGGCATCTTGCAGCTGAGGGGTAGTGATAGTTCTAGAATACTAACATAGAGGCGGAGAGAAACTAGTGGAGGCAACGCAGTAGCCGGGAGAGCTGACGCTGGGCCAGTTTGGGCCCACGCATAGCCAAGAGGGTCAGAGCAGACGAAGAGCTGCCTTCCACGCATTAAGCCGGAGAGCTACCATAAACTTTCGGGAAAGCTAACGCAGTGGGAAAAAGTGTTGATGCAGAGCCTCAGAGAGCTCCACACAGTTACTTTGAAGGGCAGTGAAGTTGTAGCTGGGGCCAGACAGTTTCGTAGCCGGATCAGGCAGATTCTGCACTGTGAAGTGAGGTAAAACTCACTCAGGTTCTCTGCCATTGTATTTCTCTGTCACTGGTTTGTTGGGAGGGAAACAAACATTTGTATTCAAAACTTTTGCTTAATAATAGAAAATCCTCAGAGTTGTTGCACAGGTTTTCCCACATTGGTTTTTTCCGGGCATGTTTAGTCCAAAAATAAGTGTGTCCTTTGCATAATTGTCTCATTTATTTTCCAGTTCTTGATTTGTATAGTGGTGTAGGTGGTAGTGTATTTACATTAATATTTTCTAAACATTTCTGAATATAACTTGTTAAATGAAGAATACAAGTAGGTGATGTAAATCAGTTTTCTGTAGTAGGATTTCTGACTTGTTCGATTCAGAAATTTTCACAGTCAAGATTGAGCAGAAATTTAAACAGAAGAAGCGAGACTTTGGATCCGTGAATCCAAAGCAAGGAAAAGGTGCCCCCAAACCATAGAACAAAGACCAAGCCAAGGCAATGCTCCCCAAGACAGCCTACCGAAGCTGCAAACAAATAACAACACCCCAAAGATGAAGAAGGACACAGGAAAATGGTGTGAGCTCCATAAGAGCTCCACTAACAATACAAGTGAGTATTGGGCCAAGCAGTCACTAGTGACCAAGTTGAAGGCTTCCGAATCAGACACAGGTTCCAACTTTGAATCAGAACCCGATAAGGGAACTGACAAAGGGAAGCAGATCATTGATGCGGAGCTTAGTGCCACTGTGGCCACCACTAAGATCCACAAGATTGAGCCTAAAGATCTAGAGGAGGGGGGAACGCCTCTTCCACTCATAGATGTGGGTGAAGGGTTCTCCGTTGTAGTTCATTGTCGATAGCGGGAGCCAAAAGAACCTCATTTCAACAAAGGTCATGAAGCGACTAGGCCTAAAGACTATAGCACATCCACAACCATAAACCATCGGGTGGCTTCACCAAGGACGAGATCTTTGTGTCAGCCAATAGTCTCGCCTTCCCTACAACATCAAGCCCTTCGTGGAAGAGGTACTGTGTGACGTTGATCCTCTTGAAGTTTGTGATGTATTGTTAGGACAACCATACTTGTGGAAGCGACATGTTGTATATGAGTCTAGACCTCGCTATATGATTATTACTTTGGCTAATAAGTTGTACAGGATACCAGAGGTAGCCCCGCCTACGCCATCCCTTTGGTCACTGCAAAGCAATGCCGAAAGATCATTTCCCATACCAAGAAATTTGTTTTCCTTATGATTCACCCCAGGGCAAGAAGAAGGTTGTGGCCATGGCTTCCAGGCAGGTCTCCTCTGCACAACAATAATAGATGGACAAGGTCATGGAGGAGTAAAGGGACATTTTGGCCTCACCCACAGGGGTACCTCTGCACTGTTAGGTCAAGCACTCCATCGATCTAACCCCGGGTGCGCCGCTGCCCAATGGACCGATCTATCGACGCTCTGTTATGGAGAACAATGAGATCAAGAGGCAGATTCAAGAACTATTGCAGAAAGGGCACTTTAGGCTAAGCTCATCACCTTGTGGGAGCATGATTGTATGGTACAAAAGAAGTATGGGACCTAGAGGCTCTGTATTAACTATCGAGCGTTGAACAAGATCATTGTCTGGAATAGGTACCTAATCCCACGGGTTGATGACCTTTTGGACTAGCTGAAGGAGGTCAAAATATTTCAGCAAGATTGACTTGAAGTCAGGTTATCACCAGGTGCCTATCAAACCCTCCAATGCATGGAAGAGTGCCTTCAAATCCAAGGAGGGCCTTTTGAATGGTTGGTCATGCTGTTTGGATTGACGAATGCCCCTGCAACCTTCATGAGACTGATGGACGACATCTTGTGCCCCTTCACCAATGCATTCGTGGTGGTGTATTTAGATGACATCTTGATCTTCAACCAGAGTTGGGAAGAGCACCTCCACCATATTTGACAGGTCCTTAAAACCCTGCTCCAACATAAGCTGTGTGCTAACTTGGAGAAATGCACCTTTGGCCTGACCCAGGTTCAATATCTAGGGTACATCATTGATGAGCAGGGTGTACATGTGGACCCATCCAAGGTACAAGTCATTTGGGATTGGCCAACCCTAACCACTTTAACAGATCTCCACAACTTTTTGGGTCTTGCCAATTTCTACCGTAGGTTCTTGTTGGGGTTCTCTCATATCACTTAGCCTTTAAGTCAAGTCACCAAGGGCGGAGCGAAAGCAAAGTTGTTTTGGTTAGAAACCCAAAAACAAATGTTCTTCGAGTGGAGAATTGCCTCTGTTCTACACTAGTGCTCACATTACCAGACCTGCAACAACCATTTGAGATTGAGGCAGATGCCTCTGACTATGCTATTGGTGCGGTTCTTACTCAACATGGGCATCTAGTGGCTTACCACAGTGAGGCAGTTTCGGACACAGTCCGAAAGTACCCCAAATACGACAAAGAAATGTATTCCATTGTGCAGGCCTGCTGTCATTGGAAGCATTACATTCTGGGGAAGGAAACGATCATCCACACAGACCACTAACCTCTACAGTTCATACAGACACAAGGGAAGTTGTAAAACGATCACCATCAGAAATGGTCCACCTATTTGCAACAATTCCATTTGAACATTAAGTATAAGAAGGGCAACACCAATAATGTTGTTGATTGCCTCAGTCGACCACCGGTCATGGCACTGATCATTGTGCTCAACTCTTGTGGGCACGAGACATCGGGGTGGCTGCATCTTTACCAGAGCGATCCAGAATTCGACAACATATACCAGACACTTATGGAAGGGAAGCAAGTTCCCAATTTTCACCTTCATGATTCACTGTTATGCCACCTGGGACACATATGTGTTCCTTCAAGTGAGCATGCCAAGATGATTTGGATGGCGCACTACAATCAGGTCGCTGGACATTTTGGAGTAGAGAAAACAATGATGGTATTGCAGAAGTATTTTTATTGGCCAAAACTTCGTCAGGATGTTGGGAAGTACATTAGATCCTATACCACTTGAGCCATTGCCAAACCAACCATCAAGTAGCAGGGCCTGTATACTCCTCTACCTACTCCTATTCGGCCTTGGGAATCTTTCTCCATGGATTACATGTCGGGCCTTCATTCTACTAAGCATGACAACAATTGAATTTTCGTGGTCATCGACAGATTCTCTAAGATGGCCATCATGGCGGCCTACAAGAAGAGTATCATAGTAGAGGCTACTGCTAAGCTCTTCTTTGAGTGAGTATGGGTACACTTTGGGATTCCATAGTCCATTGTCTCAAATCGAGACAACATATTCTTGAGTGCATTTGGTAAAGTCTCTGGTCGATGTTGGATACAAAACTTACTAAGTTCATGACTTTCCATCCACAAACTGATGGTCAAACAGAGGCTATCAACAAGATGATCGTACACATTATGCGCATGTACAACTCAAAGCATCCATGCATGTGAGATGAAAGTCTCCTCTATGTCCAACACAGCTACAACAGAGCTCTCCACTACTCAACAGGCCACAACCCCTTTCAGGTAGGGTTGGGATTTCAACCATTATGCCCCATTGACGTGGCCATACCATTTGCAACCACTCAGGTAGATTCGGCTCACATTCAGTCCGAAGTTAAAAGGGCTAACAAATTCATTGAGCGCATTCAACACATCCGCCAACAGGTCCATGATATATTGGATAGAGCCAATGCTAAGTACAAGCAACGCCATGATCAACATTGAGTGCCGCACAAGTTCCAGGTAGGCGACAAAGTTTGGCTACATTTGCAGAAGGAGCGCCTTGCTGGACCCCACCGCAAGGTTCGCCCGCTCCGATATGGGCCATACACCATCACCAAGGTCGTCGGTGACAATGCCTTTGAGCTCAGCATCCCACCGTTCCTTGGTCTGCACCCAATGTTCAATGTAGATTGCCTTTAACCATACTTTCCACAATTGTTGGACACATCTGACATCGCAGAACGACTCACACCAACAGAGCTCAACCCAGACTGCATGGAACAAGCCACAACTGATTAGATCATGGACACACAGATCAAGAACACTCGCCAACAGAGGATATAACTATATCAAGTTGTAAAAGTAGGCCAACTCCTTCACCAGGGCAAGTGGTTCACTAGGGACCAGGTTCAACAGAAATTTCCTCACCTCATGGAGGCTCTACATGCAGCGGGGACCATTTCTTCCGAAGGGGGGAGGAATGATCCAGGTTGATATTGGTGTCCACTTGCCTATTCCACCTAGAACCCCCAATCAATGTCATCTCTTTCCTTGTTCATTTCAACATTTACTATTTTTAGCAGTTTTTCGGGTCCTAAACTTCCTAAGAAGTTTTGACCCCCTAAACGGTTTTTTTTTTTTTGTGTGTTTGCAGCAGGCCTATAGCCTTTGTCAAGGGCCTATGACGAAACCTATAGTACTCAGAGAGACCTTTCCAACAAGGTATCGTATGTGCTAAACAGAGATAATATGATCAAGTTATGACCCTGGGAAGTTGGCTACCCAACTAACCCCAACGGGGCCCACAAACTCTTGGTGTTACATCTCTTGGGGTTAGGGTTTTGGTTATTTAGAGTTTTCTCATGTTTTCCAATAATAAATAGGCCCTTGAGCCTCATTGTAACACAGTTCAGAGGCATGTAGCCGCCACATCTCTTTTAAGAGATAAGCTACCATCGCCCGAGCTATCTTATTTCCATTATGTTTGTAAGCATAGTTCAATATTTTTCTATTAATGAAATGAAGTGTTTTTCTGTTGCATATATGTGTTTATGATCATATCTGTAAGTTGTTGCATTCCTGATTAAGTTTAGATCGTCTAGGGGGTCATTAGACTCAAAAATAATTTTTCTTTCTTGTTACAAATTGCCTAAATGGGTCTTATACATATGACAAAGATTCTCTTGATTCAATAAACCCTAGGACCATGAAGAACATGCTTGACCTACTAGACAAATCAATTTGAGCATGAAACCCATGCTTAAAGTAGTAATTCTTTGTCTTCCTATTACAAAACAAATATACAACGTCATAAGTACAAACGTAATTATGAATACCAAATCTAGTTACATTCTCCAACAAAGAAAAAGGGAGAGAGAGGAAGGAAGAGAGAGGAATTGAGAAAGAGAAATATAGAGGGAGGGAGGGAGAGATAGAGAGAGAGAGAGATGGAGTTGGAGGGGGAGAGAGAGGGAGGGTAGAACAAAGACATAGAGAGATAAAGGTGACGAGAGAGAGGGAGTGATAAGGGAGAGATGGAGAGAGAGTGAGGGAGAGAAGAGAGAAGGAGGGAGGAGAGAGAGAGAAGGAGGGGAGAATGAGAGGGAGTGAAGGGGAAGAGAGAGAGGGGGAGACACAAAGATTGAAGAGGGGAAGAGGGAGAAAGAGAGAAGGAGAGAGGGGGGGAGATAGTGACAGAGTTGGAGGGCAGAGAGAGAGAGAGGGAGAGAGGGAGATAGTGACAAATTTGGAGGGCAAAGAGAGAGAGAGAGAGAAAGAGAGAAAGGAAGGGAGATAGTGACAAAGTTGGAGGGTAGAGAGAGAGAGAGAGAGAGAAAGAGAGAAAGGGAGGGAGATAGTGACAAAGTTGGAGGGCAGAGAGAGAGAGAGAGAGAGATAGTGACAAAGTTGGAGGGCAAAGAGAGAGAGAGAGAGAGAGGGAGGGAGGGAAGAAGAATGACATAGAGAGAGAGTGGTGTAGAGAGAAAGAGTGATGGAGAGAGGAGAGTGAGAGGGAAGATAGAGAGAAAGAGAGAGAGGGAGGGAAGGGGAAGAGAGAGAAAGGGAGGAGAAGATGGAGGGAGGGAGTGTTAGATAGATATGGAGAGAGAGTGTGCATGTTTGGGGGATGAGATAGACAAACAAAGAAGGAGAGATAGAGGGGGATATAGATATAGATGGAGGGAGGAGAGAGGGAAGAAGATAATGACATAGAGAGGTAGGGAGGTAGAGATAGATAAATATGGAGAGACAAAGTGTATGCGTTTGGGGGGTGAGATAAAGAGAGACAGGGTAGGAGAGATGGAGGTATATATATATATATATATATATATATGGCGAGGGAGAGAGAGGGAAAATGAGAGAGGCAAAGAGAGGGAGTGGGAGAGAGAGAAGGAAAGAGGGAGCGAGATAAACACAGAGGTGGAGGGGGGAGAGAGGGAAGAAAGAATAGATACACAAAGACAAATACATATATTATATAATATTGAACATTATTAACCATAGAGGAAGAGGAAGTGTGGCTTTTACAAAAGGTAAAAAAAGTTGGATTTAGAAAGCCATGATTGTTTCGTTTTTTCATTGAAATAGATGCATTGATTTTAGTGTAGATGTTGTTTCTAATCCTATTTGATTGATTGCATTGATTTCAATGTAGTAGTTTTCTAATCTTATTTCACTGATTGCACTGGATGTATTAATTTCAGTGTAGATGAATCCTATTTGATTGCTTGCACTAGATGCATTGATTTCAGTGTAAATGTTGATTTCTAATCCTATTTGATTATTTGTACTAGTTGCATTGATTTCAATGTAGATGTTGATTTTTTATTTGATGTAACTAGATGTATGATATATATTAATTTCAAAGTAATTAGACTATTAATATATATTTATTTTAGTGTGAGTACAAAAAATTTATTGTCGACGTGCATTGATTTCTTTGTTACAATAATTCAACCATAACTAAAATACTTAAATTTTTATCTCAAATAAAATGTTCATTTACCTAAAATGTTTGCTTCTTAAAATTGTAAACTATTTGTAATTGCCTACATTTTTATTATTCCCATTTTCCATCATTCAACATTGTTAGTCACTTTCCATTCAACCGAGGTAATAAAAAACAACTACCATTGACACTTACTTGGGGTTTAACGCTCCATAAGTCACAATGATTGGCATTGGAGAAAGCTACTATTAATATTGGAGAGCAAGAGAGACAATGTACGATGTTTACTATAATAGCTTGAGTTGAAGATTTGAATGCTCCACGATTTCAACCACCCTTTTCTCCATTTTCTGTTGTTCAACATTTTTTTTAATATGTGGTTCATGTACACCAGAGATCGGTGGCTGCTACGTCCATGGAAACTATCCAAACAAATCTACCTGAAGCGATCACTTCCTGTCGACTCATTAGGAGAGCCTAATCCCGAGAGTGTTAAGGTGAATTGACCCCGTGACTTCTCATTAGCAATGCACTTTTAACAACAGGAACTAAACCAATTGAGATGACCCTCAAGGATCTATCATTCAACACTATTATACTATCACTTTGCATTAAAATTTCTTATTTAATCATTTTTCATCATTAAAGTTATTAACAATACCTGTCATCTCCACAAAGTGAGGTAACTAAGTAAATTTAAAATTAAAATGACCAAATTAATGTTAGACATATTTAATATATTTAAAATGATTAAAATATAGATGTTCAACAAATTTTGTGTGACCGTGCATGATTGAAACTACCTTACATCCATCTTAACCCTGGATTTATCAAGCACCAAGAGGGATCAAATGTCTCGAGGTGCAAACCTTTCCTCAAGTTTTGCACTCAAAAAAGAGGTTTGCACCTCGCGAGATTTGATCCCTCTGTGTGGAGAGGTTTGCACCTTAGATTTGATCCCTTTGGTGCTTGATAGATCCCGGGTTAAGATGGATCTAGGCAGTTAAATTTAAATATGGTTATAGAATCATTATTTTGATTTCTATGGTAAAATGGATCTTAATTTATAACTACTATTTACATCTTATATATTTTGATGTGATATGTAGATTTTCTTTTATTAATAAAAACAAAATTACAATATAACAAATTGAATTTTACTTTTATTAATTTTAACCTTTTATTATTAATTGAGTTAATATTTAAATGTAAACACTGAACATCAACATCTCCCCCATATCCATATTGGACTCTATATTATTTTTAACTTTTTATTATTTTTTAATTGAGTCCACATGTAAATGTTTACAAACAAAAATTTACACTACCACAACATCACTCCATAACACGTTCTAAAAGACACGTGAACACAATAATGTAAAATACAAAACTTACATTAATATGAAATAGTTTTTTTCAAGCAAGATTGTGATTATAATTTTTTGTTATTTCAAATATTTTTTTCAATGTATAATAGATTGAACACCTTGAAAAACCCCTTACACACTAATTTTTATAAATTAAACAACTTAAACTTAAGTTTTTAAAAATCTCTCAAATTTAATTAAAATTAACTAGAAAGAAAAACATCTATTTTATCTGTAAATTAAACCACCATTAAATTTTATACTTCAATTTAAATCATAAAACACATAACCATAAAATAATACATTAAAAAATAATTAAAATAAAACCTAAATATGAATATCATAGGAGTGGACCTAATAGTTAAGAGCATGTGTTTGCTCATAAGAGGTCACAGGTTCAAAACTAGAGGGGGTAGAGTATGTATGCATTGATAGACTTGGCAATCATGAGTATTATTATATTTAGAAATTTTTTTTTTTTTTTTTCCGAAGGTGGTAAAACCTATCAACTCAGGTGTCAAACCAACAGTGAGGACAGCCATCTCTGGCTGCTATCCGCGAATGTTGGGTTTGACTCATCACTGTTAAATAGGAAAACCACGCCCCCTGGCATAACCCTGCTGGTGGTCCGTAATCGGGAGCAGGCTCTCACTCCTGCCAGATGCCTCTGGGTCTTGGGCCGTTAACCTGTTTCCTTACGTCCGAGGAAGACGAGCTCTTAGCCAAGCAGAAGCAGTTTTACGGCATACTCCAGGCCGGTTATATTTAGAAATTAAAATAAAATGTGAGCTTAAAAATGAGTATTATTATATTTAAAAATTAAAATAAAATATGTTTCAAACATATAGGGCACATGATCAATAACTACACTGCGACGCAGCGTTGCTGCATGCATGGATGTTGTAAACGCCGTAAAGAGTGACCACTTATATGGTTAGAGAAAGAGTTTTATGCTTGCAGGAGAACCGACTAGATAAACTGAACTGTATTTCTCCTCACGATGGGAGGCGGAGACGGACACGAAGCCAAGACAAGGGATGGGTTGGAGGAATTCTTGTCAACAGGCATTTATCGAATTCCCAATGGAAATGCCCTATTCCTCGATCCTGTTCGCATCCTCAACACTTTCTACTCTTATTTCTCAATCTCTCCGTCTCATTATTATAATGCCCGCGCTCTTCCCCGCCCTCGCATCGAATCCTCCCAGAACCAGGAGGAGGAAGAGGACGGTCAAAACGACAATAAGAAGCCGCAACGGAAACGAAAGAGAAAAGTCTACACTCTGAACGAAAAGGAGCAGATCGCAGAGAAACGCCACAAGGTTAAAACAAAAAAATGCTAGGGTTTTAAGTTTGCATTTCAAGTATCAGAGTTTTAATCTAATATACGGGATGTCTTAGGCTTTTAAGGTTTGCATCAGATGTTATCTTAGTGTAGCGTTTAAGTTTCGAATTACATATTGCATTAGGGTTTTAAGTTTGCGTTACCTTTGTGGCAGGGTTTTGATTTTCCATCAGTTTGTACTAATTAATCAAGTAATTATACGCAAAGAACGATGCACGTTGGCAGTTGATCCTGATTGTCATTCTGGATTGTTTCTTTCCTATTATGTCTGCGTTTTATCAGTCCTTAATTTTTGGAGGGCTTCCTTTGAAGTCAAGAGAAGCATAACAACTGCTGGAAGAGGTTATGCAACGCAAATGACTGGCATTCGCAGAGGAAACTGCCCTAGAGGGGCAGCCTATTGAATACAAGCACTTCTGTTCTCCGAAGCTGGCACGTCAGGGGCTACTCTTCTGTTAAAAACAACAAGAATATTGCAAGATTAAATTCCATACAGGCAGCAGAACCCAGAAAATCAACTTTTCATAACCAATAGAAGGAACAAAAGAATCACTCCATCTGTTAGATGTGCTGTGTTTGAAATATAGATTGAGGCTCTCTATATATAGCAAACTCGGAGGAGTCCAACGTTTAAGGAGGTGGTTGGCAGGTGTACCAATTGAACATTCAATAATTCACTTAAGTGAACTTGCAAGTGTGTATGTACACTGACATCCCCTTAGTGAAACCTGGGGACATATAAAGGGCCAAATCTCTAAAATGGGTCCCGGCTACAAAGCTATAATAGGCACCCACTTACAATTAAAATGTGCAGAACAGTAGAAAAAAAGAGAGGAAGAAAGACTGGGACTCCAAACGAACAACTTCCTTCACCCCAAGCAAGGTAGAAATTCAACATATTGAGTCTCTGCCGAGGGTTTGGTGAATATGTCAGCAACCTGCAACTGTGTGTGACAATACTGCAAGTCAATGCTTGTATCGTGAATCAACTGTCGGATGTAATGCATGTGGACTTCCATATGCTTGGTGCATCGATGCTCCACTCGTTCCCCGGAAATATGAATAGCACTCTGATTATAGTACCAAATTAGAGTAGGCTGCTCCTGCTGGAAACTAAACTCGGACAATATCTATTGAGTCCAAATAGACTTGGTGGCAGCATTAACAACACCTTGGTATTCTGCTTCTGTGGAAGAAAGGGTGATGGCAGCTTGCTTCTCACTAGACCAAACAATGGTACTGGAGCCAAGATGGAAAATATAGCCAGACTCCAGAGGTAGATTTGTGTTCATCGAGGTTACCAGCCCAATTGGAGTCAGTATAACCCACTAAATTTGCATTACTGTTGGAAGAATACTAAATGTTATATGTGTTCTCCCTCTATTATAGCAAATATTTCTCTTTGCAGCTTTCCAATGAAGCTCATGTGGTTTCTACATGAACCGGGAAACCAACTCAAATACAGAGGAGATATTGGGATGATTGTGTGTCAAGTACAAAAGGCTTCCAACAAGCTGCCCATACAATGTAGCATCGACCAAAGGAGTGGAACACTTGGTTGACAACTTGACTTCTGACAGAAATGGCGTGGGTGCAGCGTTGCAATCCAACATGTGAAATCTGCTCAAGAGATCCAAGGCATACGTGGGCTAAGAGAGACCTACCTAGAATGCAGACTAAGTGATCTGTAATCCAAGGAAGTAATAGTGAAGGAGCCTTAAGTCTAGCATGTCAAATTGTTGATGAAGAGTGGACTTCTTGTGATTAATCAAGGTAGGTGAACTCCTGGTGAAAATGACCACCAACGTAGAGAACAAGGAGGAGTGGTTCATCATCTTGCTGCAAAATATAGACATTTGAATCAGAGTGGATGCGAGAAGATCCTAAAGAGAGAAGAAAAGAATCCATCTTCTCATACGAAGCAATAGGAGCTTGTTTGAGACCAAACAAGGATATTTTTATGATTGAACACAAGTGAAGAGTCTTGGATAAAACCAAGAGGCTGCTCCATGTATATCTTCGTGAAGCAAGGCACCTTTGACATCCATTTGGTGTACTTGTCCACTTACGGGATGCAATTAATGTTGAAGTTTCTAAGTTTACTTAGTTTAGAAACCCTTTATGCACTTTATCTGATTTATTCCTATCTATTTGTTATTTTTCCTTTAACAAGTTATTTACAAAGTAAATACTGAAAATAAACACCAGTGCATGCTCAACATATTACAGATCAACAACTAAAAAAAGCAAGAACAAACACACCACATGACACCATTATTTTTGGACCAATGTTCCCGAAAAAACTCAATGCGGAAAAACCGGTGCAGCTATCTGAGGGTTTTCTTATTAAGCAATATCAAAGTACAATTTGGGTGCCAAAACTGGCCTACCCAATAGAGAATTTCCTTAATAGCTATACCTCATAGTTTGAGAGAAATTTCTTGGCTGAAACCCCAGAAAATCCTTCTGGCAGCTCCTCAGCACAAAACTGCTTTGCAACCCCAGCGTTTGCCCAATCTAGACTGCGTCAGCCCCTCTTTGTCTCACGCTGGCCCAGCGTCAGCCCCTCTCTGTCTCACGCTGGCCCTGCGTCAGCCTTTCTTGGCCTACGTCAGCGCCAGGAGGCTCTGCGTCAACTTTCTGGGCCTCTGCGTGGGACATGCTGGCCTCTCTGGTGCTCTGCGAAGCACTTGGCTGCCTCTGCGTGGCCCTGCGTGAGCCCTTGCTGACTCTGCGTCACTCTCCTTGGTTGCTGCGCTGCTCTCCCGACACAATCTCTGCCTTCTCTGTTTCTCTGTACTCAATGCCCCTCAGCTGCTCTCCCGATCATTGATTCTATCTCTCTTAGCAAACCCCGCTCTAGAGAATAGAATGACTGATCACTCTGGTGTGTTCTCCAAGTGACCCTTAAGCCTCCTCTTATACTTTTCTCGTTGACATATCAATGGTCGAGATTAAGTCTCTAATCAATGGCTGAGATTAGATTTGGCTTGATCCATGTCTTTTGGACCACTAACACAAATTCATATTAATACACATTAATATTTTATTTTCCCTAAGTTTAGACTTAGGGACTCCATTAAAAATATTAATTATTTTAATATCTCCTGATTTGTTTACAATCTGCCCAAACCCTTTCTGGGTACTGGAGATTTCATGTGCCCCAACCTCTCCACCAAATTTCGTGGCTAAAGCACATCCGATGCTACCCCAAATCAACACTCTCTCTTAGCGAGGACTGTGCTCTAGCAATACTCCTCATTGAGTATTACTCTGATCATCCGGCATCGGTACCTGTGCTGATGCTAGGCCTTCCTGCCCAACATCCTTTGCATTGCTGCATCCTGTACTGTTGCCCATGGTTCTGCCACTGCTGCATCTGTACGACAGCTCCCTCTGCATCTGTGCTGATGTTGGTCCTTTATCCCAGCACTGCATTCGCACTGCACCTCCTCTCATCAAGTTGCATCGTGTTGCCCACTGCTGCACTGCAACTCAGTTACTGAGAAGTAAGTAACTGATCTCCCAACTGACCTCCCTGGTGGGCTAGAGACACCCACTGATGCTGAAGCTTCCTCTGCCGCTGACAAGTGCTCCCTATCTTTGACCTTTGCGCTGCTGCAACAACTCCCCGCATCTCGCACCGTTGCACACCTCTCTGTGCCTTCCTGCACTGGTGCAACACTCCTGCTCCTCTCGCATTGCTGCAGCCTGCTAGCTCTGTGCTGTCTTGGGACTCCTGCACTGTAGCTCTCTCTGCTGCTCCATTCGCATCTGTCTCTACCCACCCAGCTAGTCCTGCTACTCCTCGTCGAGGCTCCCGTAGCAAGGTCTAATCCAAGAGGCTGGGTACCTCGAGGATCTTGCCCCTCACCACCTGTAGTCTATCTGACTACAGCTCGATGTCTCCCCACTTCCGCTTAAGTGGCGCTTGTGCACTCATGGCACAATCATTGTCTGTCAAAACTTCCTTCTCTGCCTGTGCTGGCGCTGCCTTAGTCTCGGAAGATTCTCCCTTACTCTTCTTCCTTGGGCACTAGGTCGCATAATGACCCATCTCCCCACAATGGAAGCACTTGATCTTGGAGAGATCTTTCTTCTTCCGCTTCTCCTGCTTTCCCTCAGATGCTAGGGCCACATCCTCCTCCTGCTTCACATTGTTCCCTTTGCTGCTGCTACTTGTCTTCGATTGCCGTTTGATCTCTTCCTGGCTAAGAGCTGCCCACATCTTGTCCCAAGGTGGGAGAGTCCCTCTGCCAAGGATACTTTGGACAAACACTTCCCAATCTTCAGAGACAGCATTCAGGGCTGTCCTCACCATAAGTTCCTGATCCGGTGTCGCTCCTATAGCAATCAATTGGTTTCGGATCTCATTCAGTCCTCCGAGGAAGGTGTTAATCGATTGACCCTTCTTCATCTAATACGACCTCATCTGGTTCTCGAGCAACATTCTTCTTTGCACAGAAGTATGCTGGTACAGGTTCTTGAGACCTTCTCGGCTATATGTGGTACCACATGATCCTTGACCTCGTCAAGGATAATGCACTTGGCCCTCGCCATTGCGTCTTCGTACTTTTCGTTATCATTGGGGTCGACTGGGATAGCTATAACTTTCAAGGTGAAGTTCTTGACATGATTCCTGTCAAGCACTGATAAGATTCTGGCCTTCCAGATTGCAAAGTTCGATGCTCCGTCCAGTCTATCCTGGTCTCTTACCTCGTGTAGTGCCATGACACTCCTCTACTTCCCTCTTGGAAGTTCTCTGTTCGATTCCTTTGAGTCTCTACTTCTTGTCTGGAAGTTCTCTTCTGGACTCCCTCTAAGTCATGATTTCCCTCCCGGAAATCCTTCTGTCGCTTGTCGAGATGCCCCCTACTCTGATCGTCTTGTGCAACTGCACTGTTGATCCAGGTTCCTCGGCTAGAAACCCTTGGTAACAACTTCTCTGGCCTTGCTCCATCAAGTACTGTTCTGATTACAGTACCTCACTAGCTCCACTCTGCAATATTTCTGCAGCCTTCTAGACTCTAGCAACTGCCTCTCTGTGAACTGCGTCAACCCCTCTTTGCCTCACGCTGGCTCTGCGTCACCCTAGATGGGTCTGCGTCAGCGACGCTGGCCTCTCTGAGGCTCTGTGCAGCTCCTGACTTATTCTGCGTGGCTCTGGCTGGCTCTGCGTCACACTTCTTGGCCTCTGCGCTGCTAGAAACAACTTCTGTCACCTCGGGACAACTGTTTTCTGCTGCTATTGCTCCGCTCGGCTGATGTCTCTTAGTCCTTCTGTGATCTGCAGTCACGCTCTGATACCATGTTGAAGTTTCTAAGTTTACTTAGTTTAGAAACTTTTCATGCACTTTATCTGATTTATTCTTACCTACTTGTTATTTTTCCTTTAACAAGTTATTTACAAAGTAAATACTGAAAATAAACACCAGTGCATGCTCAACATATTATAGATCAACAACTAAAAGAAACAAGAACAAACACACCACATGACACCATTATTTTTGGACCAATGTCCTCAGGAAAACCCAATCCGGGAAAACCAGTGCAACTATCTGAGGGTTTTCTTATTAAGCAATATCAGAGTACAATCTGGGTGCCAAAATTGACCTACTCAACAGAGAATTTCCTTAGCAGCTATACCTCACAGTTTGAGAGAAATCTCCTGGCTGAAACCCCGGAAAATCCTTCCAACAGCTCTTCAGCACAAAACTGCTCTGCAACCCCAGCGTCTGCCCAATCTAGACTGCGTTAGCCCCTCTCTGTCTCACGCTAGCCTTGCGTCAGCCCCAGGAGGCCCATGCGTGGGACACGTTGGCCTCTCTGGTGCTATGCGCAACACTTGGCTGCCTCTGCGTGGCCCTGCGTGAGCCCTTGCTGGCTCTGCGTCACTCTCCTTGGCTGCTGCGTTGCTCTCCCGGCACAATCTCTGCGTTCTCGGTTTCTCTGTACTCAATGCCCCTCAGTTGCTGTCTCGATCACTGATTCTATCTCTCTTAGCAAACTCCGTTCTAGAGAATAGAATGACTGATCACTCTGGTGTGTTCTCCAGGTGACCCTCAAGCCTCCTCTTATACTTTTCTCGTTGACATATCAATGGTCGAGATTAAGTCCCTAATCAACGGTTGAGATTAAATCTGGCTTGATCCATGTCTTTTGGACCACTCTAACACAGATTCATATTAATACACATTAATATTTTATTTTCCCTAAGTTTAGACTTAGGGACTCCATTAAAAATATTAATTATTTTAATATCTTCTGATCTGTTTAGAATCTGCTCAAACCCTTTCTGGGTATTAGATATCTCATGTGCCCCAACCTCCCCACCAAATTTCGTGGCTAGAGCACATCCGATGCTACCCCAAATCAACAGTTAAAGAGAGAACAAGGCACATAAAATTCATTTTAGCAAAGGGTGCAAAGGTTTCAGAATAGTCAATGGCATCAACCTATGAAAATTCTTTAGCAACCGATTGAGCCTTACATTTGTCCACAGTACCATCTGCTACATACTTGGTTCAATATACCCACTTACATTTAACCAATTTTCTACCTTTTGGAAGAGGGACCAAGTCCCAAGTGTTATTTTTCAACAAGGAATGATACTTATCTTCCATGGCTATGTCTCCCTATAGGCCTCATGAAAATCCTTTATATCTGAAGAACTGGCCTTAAATACTCTAGTCCTTTGAAGGGAGGACCTAGTTCTTCTTTGACCTCAATTAGGAAGTGGTGGAAGAACTTCATCACATTGTTCTTCAAGAGCACAATCATTAGTAGGAGAAGTCAATTTAAAGGAAAGGAAATCACATGAATATTCAAGATGTTGAGGAGAATTCTCATAAAATCAAACATTTTGGTTGATGACATGTGTGGCGGGATGAAGTAATTTGTACCCTTTAACATCTTTTGGGTAGGCAACAAATATGCAAGGCTTACTTTGTAGACCCATTGGCTTACATTTTTTTATTGGAGATGGGGGCCCAAGCATTACACCCAAAGACTTTAAGATGGCCAACAGAGGGTTTCTGTTCACTTCAAGTCTAAACTTCTTCTGGGATCACTTCTTGGATAACTTTATGACGTGAGTGATTTTGAACATAGTTGACACAATCGTTGGCTTCAACCTAGAACTGTGGGGACACCATTCATAATGGATCATGTAATTTGCAATTTCCTTCAAGGTGTGCTTTTTGCTTTTAGCAACACCATTTTGCTGTGGATAGGAGGGCACAATATGTTGCAGTGGAATACCTTCAGTGTCACAATAGTTTTGAAATCTGTGGTTCACATATTCAGTGCCATTATCTGTCTGCAAACATTTGATAGGCTTTCCGGATTGCTTTTCAACTAAGGCTTTGAACACAAGAAAAGTGTCAAAAGCCTCACTTTTGTTCTATAAAAAGTAGATCAAGTGCATATGGAGTAGTCATCCATGAATGTAAGCAAATGGTGGTCTCTTTGAAAAGACAAGGTAGGAAATGGGCCTGCAATATTACTATGAACAAGTTGAAGAGCTTTTGAAGTTCTCCGAGATTTTCCTTTATCAAAAGTATCTTGAGGATGCTTGCCAAGAACACACCCAGTGCAAGCACCGTCAACAAGGAGATATCGAGAAGACCAGTGACCATATCTTGCTTAGTTGTTGAAGATAGTGACAATGCAAGTGACCAAATTGCCTATGCCATAATTTACTTAACTCATTTGAGTGAGTAAGTAATACATTGGTAGGGAACCCCAACACAGAATGAGAGAATGAGTACAAGCATGCATGATGATCCACTTCCTGAAGGCAACGATTTGTGAAGGATACTCAATTTCCCGAATAACAACAGAATCAAGATTAAACAAGATTGTCTTCCTTGAACCAAAATTTGCAATTGGATAAATTGAGAGCAAATTAGCTAAAAGATTAGGAACATATAGAACATTTTTGATGATGCCATATATCATCTGAGTGGAGCGTTGCTAATGAATAGCCAAAGGTAAGAGTTTCCATTAAAAATATGCTTTGTATTGCATGAATTAATGGAAGCAAATGAATTCTTCTGTGCGGCCATGTGATGATTTGTTCTAGAATCAAATATCGATTAAGGTGAGGAGAAACTTGTTGAAGAAAGTGTAACTAGGTTCGGTCTTCATAATGACATGATCTTTGTAAATGATGAAATAAAAGAACTAAAATTATTTTTGTATGCCTGGCTACATGGGTTTCATCAACAAGAGGTTTATTTGTTAGTGGCTCCCATTGAGAGCCTTAGGGTTTATTATTAAGTCAAAGAGTCAATGTCATGCATGAAGAAGCTCTTCTTGAGCCTATGTTTAATGTATTCAAGTCTATAGAAATGTCTAGAAGCCCTCCAAAGACAAGCACAATCCCTCTTGAAGAAGTCGGTCTCCAAACAATAACAAAGGAAGATCATGTCGACTTGCATGAATAGACACATCTCTTGACATTGTCATGTCGGCTTAACATGAGGATCAAACCACTATATATATGCGGCTAGGGTCACCACAGAAGGCAAAATTTTCAAACAAGTATCTCTGTGTTTTTTGGATGGGTACCACAGAGATGAAGTTTCGGCCTCCCCACAGTGTCGGTGGATGAAGTCTCGGCCTCCTTACAGTCTCGGTGATCATTGTCTCGGCCTACCAATGTAGTAATCACAGAAGCAACCTCAGATGCCACAGAAAAGGGCTCGGACTTGTCTCCTAGTAGCCTCGACATATGTATGATGAGAAGGATCTTGGTGATCACACAGTGACATATTCTTGGCATACATACTAAGTCATAATCTTGGCATAGATGTAATCATGATCTAAGTATAAGTCATGATCTTGATGGAGACTTAGTTACAAGATCATGATCTTGATGAAGATCTCGATGCAACTCTCATATATATATACATATGTCTGTATGGAGATCTCGTTGTTATGATGATGATCTCGGTGAAGGTGCAACAAGGATGATCTCAGTGAAGGTGCAACAGTAATGATCTAAGTGGTGCAGTAGAGATGAACTCAGTGTTGCAGCAGTGATGACTTCAGTGGCAGAGATGATGATCTCAGCAATAACGAAGAAGAGGATTGGTGTCTTGGTCTTGGAGTAGCTTATAGGTCAAGGGTCATGGTCTTGGTATTTGTCAATTGGAATCTCTATAAGAAGAATTTGTGTGGGTTTTCCTCTCAAAGAGTGAGAGGGTTTAGCCTTGGCAGAAAGCCAACATCTTGTGTTCTTGTCTCTTTTGTTTTGGTAACTATTTGATGAACTAAGAAGACACACTCTAATAATAATAAGAAGAGATTGTGCTAATAAGGAAAAGTTAAAATACCTCACAAATAGTTATCATGACAAGAAGAATCATATTAACTTAACAATGCCCTAGATTCTTCAAAATGGTTTCAAAGCTATGGTACTAAAGTCAAAGGAAGGGCAGAAAAGAGACATTCAAGGATCGAGTTTCAAGAAGGGCATCAAAGCAAGTTGAAGAATATCAAAAGGATCAAGATCTACATTGAAGGATCAAACCCTAGATGAAAGAAGCAGTCTACAACAACAAAAACTTTTGTCTCCATAGTCATCATCAAAAGGCCACCAAGACTCTCATTAAGTTGAAACCCTAGAAGCAGTGTTGATCTACACTACAAGAAAAGGCAATTTCATCTTCACAAGCAAGGATCATCTCCTTACCCTAGAAGAAGATTATCTGAAGAAGCAACAAATCATACTCATCATAAGGAGCAACCTTTTCTATTGAAGAAAGGCTTTTTCATCTGAAAGAAGATCATCCAAGAGGAAGCTCTAATCATCAAAGTGATCAAGTGGAAGAGTTCATCTTCACTTGTCAAGTAAGTATCTTTCATTTTATAATCAAGTTTGGTTAAATGAGTTCATGTTTGCAAGTAGATCTATAAATCGGTTGGGTCATCGAAATTCTTTGCATAAGAAAGGAGGATAGATATAGTCTCCAGAAGAGAAGTCATTGATGTCTATGGAAAAGTCTCTGAAGGTCAAGCATTGTTTGAATGCATGTGAAAGGATCAAGGGACTCATAGGATTGTTATGAAATCAGTCAAAGGTCCTCTCATCCCTATGTAGTAGGAGAGGAGACATAAAAAGAGGTATATGAAATGCTAGAACATATATTCTCTGAAAATGCAGTAAAGAAGGTCATATTACTTAGACCTGATCTACACAAAATTGAAGGTATCAAAGAATGAAGGAATATTTTCATGAGATCTCAATTGGGGGATTTGGGAGAGATGAGAAGAAGATAATCATCGTTGTTCTAATTAATAAGCAAGGTAACAAATGACAAGAAAGTTACCTCATTCAACTTGTGGTCTCTATGCTAGATAAAAAAAGGCAAGTTGAGGGCAAAAGTGTTGAAGGTTAAAAGACTCAAACATTTGCAGAAAGGAAAGGGAAGTTTGGTCCTCAAATAAGACAAAACAATATAGCTAAGATTCAATGCTATAGAAAGATTATGAAAAGAAAGCTCATATCGTCGGAAAGATGGAGGAAGCTGAAGAAAAGGGCCAAGGAAAGAGGGAGTAACAAATCTCTACTATGATTGAGATGGTATCCCTCACAAAAGGGTCTTATCATAAGCTCCTCAATCTTTTGATATGGCCATGACAATAAGATGCATTGTGGCATCATGGAAGCATTAGAAACAAGAGCTCATGACATCACCATGGGAATCATGAAGGACAAAATCCATGACAGTCAAACATGGAGGATATAGCTCTTGGGAACCTCATTGAACATTGAAGGAAAGGATGAAGTCATCTAGGACAAGGCTCATCATACATCAAGTCAAAAAGGAAACATCTGCCAGATGGGGATATACAAGATCCTCAAGATTCTCTGATGGAATCCTCATCGGAGGGTTCACTAATCTAGAGAGGAAGCAAGTGTTTCATCAAAAACTCCAACTTGTGGAGTTCATGGGATGATGTTAAAATTGGCAACTAGGGCCAAACTCTCCATGTGGGTCAGCTTATTTATGGTAGTTGATATTTTTATTGGATCCCTCTCACCGAGAGGTGTAGGATTGATCTAAAGATCATCTGATTTCGATAAGTATTTATGGAGATATGAATTTATTTTGATTATGGATTTATTATCAAGCCGACCAACAACTTGAGTAGGCTCAGAAGCCCAATAGACATGCCTATTCATCATCTACGTTTTAGTATAAATTGGCAAGGACTTGAAGTCATTTGAACACACATTCTTCATGTGATCTCCTCTCCACGTCTTAGGTTTTTGGTGAAGGAGAGACACTAATGAAGAATGCCCTAGCTGCAGATGAAGCCCTAGTCACAGTCAACGTAATACCCTAATTCATGGAGATATATATATGCTGAAATGGCACAGCATGGAGATATATATATGCACAGCATTCAAGGGATACATACGCAGCTATATGTATGAACAACATGGAAACCTCAAACCTAGCCGCAGTACAAACAAGCCTAATACATTGGTCATTGATGACACTAATACGCAGATCATGGAGATTCTATGCAGAAGACTCATACGCAGTCAATGGTGACACTAATACGCATATCAGGGAGACTTCTATACGTTGACATAAAAGACCATATACACGTAGGCAATGACTGTATACGCAGGCAATGGAGATACATATACGCAGCAAATGGCAATATATATATACACAGTAATAGAGATATATACACGCTGTAATACCGCAGTAAGAGAAGATATTTACACGCTGTAATAGGACATGTTATACGCAGTTCTAAGTGGATGTTATACACTGTACTTATACGCTGTTCATAGTGGATGTGACACGCTGTTCAAAGCGGATGTTATACGCTGTTCATAGAGATATGTTCACACAGTCATATAAGATATGTTCTCGCAGTCATGGGAGAAACATGTTCAGGGAGTTAGAAGAGACATGTTCATCCTCTGTTCATGGATTGACATATAGCTGCTGCCATAATAACAATGATCACATATATCATCTGCGGCTCAATATTATGACCTGTTCAGGTACTATGACTTGATGGGCAGTAATGTTGATAGCAGTCAATGGTATAATCTAGAATGGAATTGTGTCAGCATATTCATTGACATGGCATGGCATAGCATGGCATGGAAGGCACACTATGTATAATGGCAGAGGGCAGCATGATGTATGGACAACATGATGTAGATCATGAACAACATGATGTATGGGTAGCATAATGATGTAGATCATGAGTAGCATGATGTATGGGCAGCATAGTGATGAGAGCATGAGCAGCATGATGATGCATGATGCAGCATGATGGTACTACACGGTAAGGTGCAACAAATGGACGAGATGCAGCACTATGATAGGTGAAGGAGTCACCTTAGAGAATCAGTTGAAGCAATATGTCTTCAACTGATCTCTGCAGATATCAAAAGTCAAAGTGTTGACTTCTATTGTAAATGTACTATCTCTCTCACTTTCTCTGCTAAACTTTAAAGAACATAAAAGAAGAATTGATCAAGGGTTTCCCCACATTGTGGGGTTTGTCCCTGGCTAACGCCACATCTTGTGGCCTCTTGTCTTGGCTTGTCTTTTGCGATTTAAATTTATGTTCTATCTGCAGTTTACTTTAATGCTGATGTGATTGCTAACTGTGAAAATTAAAAATTTAAATAAATTGATTTAGCATAGAGCATACCTAAACTTAACATGGTATCAGAGCTGAGGTGAAGACAATGCCCAAGCAAGAGTGAAAGAGCAATCACCAAAGACAGTTGGGACAAGATAGAAGGATCAATGGGTTCCTCCTCCCTCTTCAAATTCACCCTGGGTGAAGTCGAAGTAGAGAATATTATTAGAATGGCGCAGCGGAAGGTTCTGATGGCCTACCTAAAGATCACTTCATTGGGAAGTTCGGATCAAAGGGTGGAAGGAAAGGCAGATGCCTTGGTTACAATAAGTTCGTCCATTATGCGAAGGAGTGTCTGAATGGTAGAGACACTTCTCTTGATGAAGATAAACAAATCATTCCAGGGTTAAGGGAATGACATGTAATACAGTTCATCAAGGAGAAATGTTCGACTCTTCAAAGAAAGCAAGGAACCCCAGGCACTTCATCGGATAGATAATCGTGGGATTATACTTGGAGCCGATACCACCTATCCCGAAAAGGGTGCAGGGAATGTTACCCCTCAATTGAATGAGGGTAACTCGATTCATTTACAAAATCTCTTTTATGTACCTGATCGCAAGAAGAACCTGGTGTCCATGTCAGTAATGGAAGTCAAGGGTTACAAGGTGGTACTCATCGATGGAAAGGTACGTGCTTGAAAATAGATTTTTCAAAGATGTTTTTGAGTTCAGGGTTGTATGAAGTCGCAGGAAGTCCACTGGGAACCATGTCCATTGACACAGCACTGGTGGTCTGTGAGTCAGAAGGTCACAGGGATGCCTGAATTCAAAAAGAGCATGAAGGTACATGTCTGAGATGTACCGAAGGAAAATCTTATAAGGGGACCATTCCCCTCATGCCACAGGTCCACAGGTTTGGAACAACCCGAGGAGTTTGAGATTCATGATCAGGAATCTCATGTATGCAGGTGGTAGAAAGCCCTCTATGGCTTGAAGCAAATCACCCCGGGCATAGTATGAGAGGATCAACAACTGTCTGATGAAGCTGAGATTCACTAGGAGTGAAATCGATCCAAACCATTACTCAAAGGTTGTGGATGATAGACCTCTCATACCGACACCTATGTCTGACAGGTGCAGACCCTCTCATTTGTAGGAGACAGAGGGAGTTGGATTCTGAATGTGGAAAGATAAACTGCAAGCCTGTGACTACCTCGAGGATCTTAACTTTCAAGAAGTTATATGGTAGTGATGTCGGACTAGATTTGGGAAATGCCTTTGAGTTTCATAAACTCATTCGCGTTGATGTTCTTGGAGAACCTCCGTTCGGACATATGTGTTGCAGTTAGCATGGTGAGCTCATATTTGGTTGAGCTTCACTGGATTGGTGCCTAGAATCTTCTGAGATATCTTCAGGGCACAATCTCTCATGGATTGAGATACACTGCTTGGAATATTTCAAATGCTGAGTGGGCAGGCAGTGTGAAGGATCACTAGAGCACTTCGCAACGTTGGTTCTCCTTGGGGTCTGCTTTGATATCCTGGCTTAGCAGGAAGCAGAAGTCGGTGGCTTTGAGCATCGCCGAGGCAGAGTATATTGCTGCTAGCATGGTTACCTGAGAGGCAATCTGGTTACGAAAGTTCTTCAGTGAGCTGTTTGGATACCACTATGTAGCAGGATGATTAATTCCCCTGTGAGGTCTGGATGATGTGTTCTCCATGACGACTATGTAGTAGGATGATTAGTTCTCCTGTGAGGTCTGGATGATGTGTTCTCCATGACGATTATGTAGCAGGATGATTAGCTCTCTTGTGAGGTCTGGATTATGTGTTCTCTATGACGACTATGTAGCAGGATGATTAGTTCTCCTGTGAGGTCTGGATGATGTGTTCTCCATGTCGATTATGTAGCAGGATGATTAGCTCTCTTGTGAGGCCTGGATGATGTGTTCTCCATGGCAATTGTGTAGCAGGATGATAAGTTCTCCTGTGAGGACAGGATTGATTAGTTCTCCTGTCGAGGCATCCTACCCATGCAGTCTGGGACTCATGGGAAGTACCTCTCATCTGATCAATGAGCAGGGAAATGAGGATAGGGACCATAGTAGTACTGATGGACGCATCGCTGTATCTATTGTACTCCCTATGCTAGGATGACCTTCATTGATCTGGGATCAATGATACTGGTTTGGGATCAGTGAAAGTTGTACCTACTATGACGCTGACTTCGGGTTGGTTGACACTGGTTTGGGACCAGTGGTACATAATCTGAGACTGACTTCAGGTCAGTGTAGGACTGGTTTGGGACCAGTGAGAATGGTACATACTATGACGCTGACTTTGGGTCGGTTGAGACTGGTCTAGGACCAGTGGTACACACTCTGAGACTGATGATACTGGTCTGGGACCAGTGGTAGGAGTGGTACCCCCTATGACGCTGACTTTGGGTCAGTTGAGACTGGTCTAGGACCAGTGGTACGCACTCTGAGACTAACTTTGGGTCAGTGGAGAATGGTATGAGACATTCTCGATCAATTCTTCTTCTTCATGGTTCAGCAGAGCTAAGTAGAGCAGAGCAGAGCCAGCAGAGCTGAGCTGAGCAGAGCTGAGCAGAGCAGAGCCAGCAGAGCCGAGCAGAGCTAGCAAAGCAGTGCAGGGCACTAATGGCAGAAACAGTACAGTCGGACATATGGATCAGCGGATGGAGTTCTCCCTAGTTGAGAGGGAGTGTTAAATTTGGAAAATAGGGCCAAACTCCATGTGGGTCAGCTTATTTATGGCAGCTGATACTTTTATTGGATCCCTCTCGTCGAGAGGTGTAGGATTGATCTAAAGATCATCCGATTCCGATAAGTATTTATGGAGATATGAATTTATTTTGATTATGGAATTATTATCAAGCTGACCAACAACTTGAGTAGGCTCAGAAGCTCAATAGACATGCCTATTAATCATCTACGTTTTAGTATAAATTGGCAAGGACTTGAAGTCATTTGAACACACATTCTTCATGTGATCTCCTCTCCACGTCTTGGGTTTTTGGTGAAGGAGAGACACTAATGAAGAATGCCCTAGCTGCAGATGAAGCCCTAGTCACAATCAACGTAATACCCTAATTCATGGAGATATATATATATGCTGAAATGGCACAGCATGAGATATATATACGCTCAGCGTTCAAGGGATACATACGCAGCTATATGTATGAACAACATGGAAACCTCAAACCTAGCCGCAGTACAAACAAGCCTAATACACTGGTCATTGATGACACTAATACGCAGATCATGGAGATTCTACACAGAAGACCCATAAGCAGTCAATGGTGACACTAATACGCATATCAGGGAGACTTCTATACGCTGACATAAAAGACCATATACACGCAGGCAATGACTATGTATACGCAGGCAATGGAGATACATATACGCAGCAAATGGCAATATATATATACATAGTAATAGAGATATATACACGCTGTAATACCGCAGTAAGAGAAGATATTTACACGCTGTAATAGGACATATTATACGTAGTTCTAAGTGGATGTTATACACTGTACTTATATGCTGTTCATAGTGGATGTGACACGCTGTTCAAAGTGGATGTTATACGCTGTTCATAGAGATATGTTCACACAGTCATATAAGATATGTTCTCGCAGTCATGGGAGATATGTTCTCGCAGTCATGGGAGAAACATGTTTAGGTAGTTAGAAGAGACATGTTCATCCTCTGTTTATGGATTGACATATAGCCGTTGCCATAATAACAGTGATCACATATATCATTTGCGGCTCAATATTATGACCTGTTCAGGTACTATGACTTGATGGGCAGTAATGTTGATAGCAGTCAATGGTATAATCTAGAATGGAATTGTGTCAGCATATTCATTGACATGGCATGGCATAGCATGGCATGGAAGGCACACTATGTATAATGGCAGAGGGCAGCATGATGTATGGATAACATGATGTAGATCATGAGTAGCATGATGTATGGGCAACATAATGATGTAGATCATGAGCAGCATGATGTATGGGCAACATAGTAAGTAGATCATGGGCAGCATGATGTATGGACATCATAGTGATGAGAGCATGAGCAGCATGATGGTACTACACGGTAAGGTGCAGCAAATGGACGAGATGCAACACCATGATAGGTGAAGGAGTCACCTTAGAGAATCAGTTGAAGCAATATGTCTTCAACTGATCTCTGCAGATATCAAAAGTCAAAGTGTTGACTTCTATTGTAAATGTACTATCTCTCTCACTTTCTCTGCTGAACTTTGAAGAACATAAAAGAAGAATTGATCAAGGGTTTCCCCACATTGTGGGGTTTGTCCCTGGCTAGCGCCACATCTTGTGTTCTCTGGTCTTGGCTTGTCTTCTGCGATTTATGTTTATGTTCTCTCTGCAGTTTACTTTAATGCTGATGTGATTGCTAACTGTGAAAATTTAAATAAATTGCTCTAGCATAGAACATACCTAAACTTAACAATGCTATGATGACATGGGAGATGAAGTAGATCAAGGGGTTGAAGATCTTTTCAATCAAGGAAGCTACTGGAAGAAGCCTAGATGACCTAAAGGTAAAATGAGGTATGTATGCTTGTATTTAATATGATAAAGTCATGTTGTATGATTGCAGGTTACATGGATCACTACTTCTATCTTGGGAAGCATGATCGAGATAAAAAGGATCTCCTCCTTGGAAAGGATGCAAGAAGGCATAAGTCACACCAGATGAAATCAACATAATATGTCCTCATATGAAGTATGAGGTGGTTGACTACAATTAAGAAATTCTGATTGAAAGCTTCTGAGAATGGAATATGTGAGGAAGGAAGAGATCGTGAGATATGCAACCTTGATGAAGGTGATCAACATCCAAAAGACCAAGAAGATTTGACTAGGAAATCTCCCAGAAAGATATGAAGACTCCGATGAAAGTATGGAAAAGATGGAAACACTTGACAATGGATATCTTTGGGAGATATGTCAACATGTATGCAGGATGCTGATACCTACATGAAGATATCATGATGAAGAGCCATCTCGTAAGGTACTATTTGATTTAATGTTATGTTTTGATTTCTTGAATAATATCTAGATGAGTTCATGCAAGGCTACTAGAACAAGAGTTGTAAGTACAAGTACAACTAACATTCATGTGGTGGATGGAAATTTATTAAAGAAACACGATGAGGAAGAAGTAGCCATATGATGAAGGTTCCATATAAGTACATCAAGAAGGCCACTTTCCATGAAGAAAGGAATGACATGACGAACCAAGAAGGAAAGTGATCGATGGCTAATGCCCTACAAGGAAGAAGCTCGACTGAATTACATGACATCAAGAAAGGAAATTGATCAAGCAACTGAAGGACCCACGAAAAAGAAGTTGCTGATGAAAGGGAGAGTCCCTAGTTAAGAGGGAGCTCTGACAAGTCCCTAATTGAGAGGGAGCTTGGGCAAGTTCCCGGTTAGAGGGTGGGTACATTCCTTTACAAGAATGGGCATATCTTCCCTAGTTGAGAGGGAGAGATAGACACAACATTCTTGTCTTCACTTGGGAAGAAAGAATGGAGGATTGGGTAATCATCTGGCATCTGATGCTCTTTGAGGATGTGTAGGGCATCCAAGATAAGAGTAGGCAAGAGGACCGATATTCTTTGAGGGCTGGGAACCCAAGATAAGAATAGTCCTAGAAGGTCATACTTAGTGAACACCTGGGTGGGTATGTACCTTGAGAGACAATGATGAAGGTGTCTATAGTCATTGGTCTCGCCAACATTGTGCTCTGATCTGATGAGAGATAGAGCTGTCAGTCAAGGCCTTGCTGTGGAAACAATGTTGGTTACTATGATGCTATACAGATGGGTTACCAATTCGATTCTTCTTATGAGAAATTCTTCAGATTGAGAATGACCAAGTACCATTATGAATACCTCCCTAGTTAAGAGGGAGTGTTGAAGAAAGTGTAACTAGGTTCGGTCTTCATAATGACATGATCTTTGTAAATGATGAAATAAAAGAAATAAAATTATTTTTGTATGCCTTGCTACATGGGTTTCATGAGCAAGAGGTTTATTTGTTAGTGGCTCCCATTGAGAGCCTTAGGATTTATTATTAAGTCAAAGAGTCAATGTCATGTATGAAGAAGCTCTTCTTGAGCCTATGTTTAATGTATTCAAGTCTATAGAAATGTCTAGAAGCCCTCCAAAGACAAGCACAATCCCTCTTGAAGAAGTCAGCCTCCAAACAATAACAAAGGAAGATCATGTCGGCTTGCACGAATAGACACATCTCTTGACACTGTCATGTCGACTTAATATGAGGATCGAACCACTATATATATGCGGCTAGGATCACCACAAAAGGCAGAATTTTCGGACAAGTATCCATGTGTTTTTCGTATGGGTACCACAGAGATGAAGTTTCGGCCTCCCCACAGTCTCGGTAGATGAAGTCTCGCCCTCCCTACAGTCTTGGTGATCACTGTCTCGGCCTACCAATGTAATAATCACAAAAGCAGCCTCAAATGTCACAGAAAAGGGCTTGAACCTGTCTCCTAGTAGCCTCGCCATATGTATGATGAGAAGGATCTTGGTGATCACACAATGACATATTCTCGACATACATACTAAGTCATAATCTCGACATAGATGTAATCATGATCCAAGTATAAGTCTTGATCTTGATGGTGACTTAGTTACAAGATCATGATCTTGATGAAGATCTAGGTGCAACTCTCATATATATATACATATCTCTGTATGTAGATCTCATTGTTATGATGATGATCTCGATGAAGGTGCAGTGATGATGATTCGGTGAAGGTGCAGCAAGGATGATCTCAGTGAAGGTGCATTAGTAATGTCTCAATGGTGCAGTAGATATGACCTCAATGTTTCAACAGTGATGACTTCAGTAGCATAGATGATGATCTCAACAATAACAAAAAAGAGGATTGGTCTCTTGGTCTTGGAGTGGCTTATAGGTCAAGGGTCATGGTCTTCGTATTCGTCAATTGGAATCTCTATAAGAAGAATTTGTGCGGGTTTTCCTCTAAAAAAGTGAGAGGTTTTGGCCCTGGCAGAAAGCCAACATCTTGTGTTCTTGTCTCTTTTGTTCTCGTAACTATTTGATGAACTAAGAAGACACACTCTAATAATAACAAGAAGAGATTGTGCTAAAAAGGAAAAGTTAAAATACCTCACAAATAGTTATCATGGCAAGAAGAAATATATTAACTTAACAATGCCCTAGATTCTTCAACAAAACTTGTAGCAACAAAGAGAGTTTTAACTTTTCCTGTATCGTTGCTAGAACAAGATATATTGAAATTTAAATTGAGATTCTTCATTTATGAAGACAAGACAACCAAGTTCTTGAAGCAATGAGATTCTGAATGACCTTCGTTTCCACAAAAGGCACATTTAAGAGGACTTTTCTTGCCTTTAAAATCTTGCTTAGGTGAGGGATTTGAAGAGTTGCACTCCTTTGTACTTTGTGTTTGTTTCCCTTTAGATGTCTTTTTATGTTGTATCCTTGAATTTGAAGAATGAGTTAGCTAGAAGAGCATGAGATTTATAATTTTTTTGGAGCCAAGAGCACCGATTTGGATGAGTTTATCCAACTCACGAGTAATTAGTTCAACAAAAGCATCAAAAGTAGGCATTGCAAAATTCAGACTCAAGGCATCCCAAATTGAATAAAATGTGGAGACAAGCACTGAATATGACAAACCTAACTTAGAGAGCACAAATAGTTGATAAACTTGCCTCCATGCTGCATGAGGAGTATCTATGCCTTCAAGATGGAACAATAGTTTTGGTGAAAGAGATAGACATATTAAACTGTAATGTCCCTGAGGGATTAAGTGGCCTAAGAGACGAAGTAGCCTATTGATCCTGTAGGCTATAGTCCTCGATAAAGGGGAAAACCCAAAAATACCCAATGTTTGGGCAAGTTTGGGGCAGCTGGGGCAAAAAAACCCGAAGTTGGGGTTTGATGTGACCCTCACTCATTTAATTAAAGAGAAAACCCCCCTCAAGGAAATCTATAAATACAAGAAGAGGATAAGAATCACTTGAGGCATCATTGAATTGGATCATTTATCTTTGTTTGTCTTTGTTCCTGAGGCTTCGAGGGTTTTAAAACCCCATCTTTCTCCTTGGACTGGTTTTGATGGAGGTGATCCCACCCTACCAAGTTATTTTTCTTGTTCTAGTTACAGGTAACCTACTCTCTGACGAAGCAACGAAGGTCTTGTACAAGTCTAGACTAGAATTGGTGGTAGATCAAAGTTTTGAGTTGTTTTCCCCATGAAACAAGTGATCTGAGGTAGGTCAGAGCTCTTTTGAAGCTGGATGTCACTGCTTTGAGGCCATTTGAGTGGTTAGGCCAAACTTGTGAGATTTGAGTCACCAGGAAATCATTCAAGGCATGCCAAGACTTGATTTGTATTTGTTCACATGAACAGTTGACACATACAACGAAGAGTAACCTCACTGACAATTCAGATTGGCCACTCTAGACCTGCGAGGAACAGGACATACGAGGGCACCTGTACAGGGGTACGATTCTAGGGTTTTGACCCTCTAGCGAATTCGTGAGAGAAAGTATCGAATTTGTTTGGATTGTGTGGGTTTGTCCTGAAACCAACTGTGGTGGATCTCGTCCAACATGTCGAGATTCTCTAAAGCAAGCAACCAAATATTGTTTGAGGTAATGTAGGCTTGTCTAAGGCATAAAGCAAATATTTGTTGAAACATGTTGAACCTCTTGAGGCCATCGTCAGATATTTCTCCTAAAGTTGTTTGACTATCCTCTGGTGGTAAGTGTGGGCAACCCTTGGAGCAGTCCGCAGTACTTTTGAGTCTATTAATCACAAGACCTGCGCTAGGATTTTTGAAGTAGCTTGTCCCTCCCTGGAAGTACTCCTGAAGTGGATTATTTACACCTAGAGGCAACATAACCTACGAACCCTCACAGAAATTCTGGAGTTGTCACGTAATTAAAATAGTGTAGTTCAATTGTTTGATTAGAAGCAATGAATTATTTTCTACCTTTGTTGAATTTGAATTTGCTTAGAATTGTTGGAAACTACATTGGAACGAACAAATTTACTTGGTCAGTTTGGATTGCATTATTATTGTTGAATTATTGCATAATTAATCTTGTATTGATTGGTCATAATTGTTTATTGAAGACTACTTTTGTGTTGGAATGGTCATATTCTTTTCGAAGAATAAAAGAAAGTGTTATTGAAAAACCATAGTTGCATAAGAAAACCTAGGGCACAATCTTGTTGGAATATTACAGTGGTATCAAAGCTAGAATCCTGCTAGCTTATGAGGGTGTCAGCGTTGTATGTTTCCAGGGGGTACAAGTAATGTTACAATCAGAAAGACTACGACTAACCATGGGGGATAGGGAAGATCGAGGAGGACCATATTCCAAGGATCTCTTATGTGTATTGATTCACGGACAGATAGAAATGACAAACTTGATATTACAAGGGCAACATCAAGGACAATAGTTAATTCAATTATGTCATACTTAAGCTCGACATCTCTCATAACCTTACTGAAAAAGGCTATAGGTTGGTCATGGGAATCTTCATTCTTTTGTAATAAAACAGCAACAAGGGTTGTTTCAGAGGCAAAGGAAAATATACTGAATGGTTTGGTATAATGAGGGCTGGCCAAGGTTGGAGCTTTAGAGATAGCCTTCTTGATTTGGTCAAATGCATACCTGGAAGAGATAGTCCATTTAACTTCATGATCCTTTCGGAGCATATCAGTTATGTCTTTCACAATTTCAGCATAATTTGGGATGAACCTCCTTAAAAAATTAATCTTGCCTAGAAAAGCTTGGATCTCCTTCTTGTTTCTAGGTAATGACAATGTTTTTATTGCAGAAACACGTTTGGGATCAATCACCACTCCTTTTGAGATTATATGGCCAAACAACTTTCCTTCTTTGATAGCAAAAAGAGACTTTTTAGGATTGAGGGATATTCCAAATTTCCTACACCTGTCAAAAACCTTCATCAAGTGCTTTAGATGTTTCTGATCAAAATTAGAAAAAACAGTTATGTCATCAAGATAAATGACTACAAATTTGTTTACTTGATCCACAAAAGCTATATCCATAGCTCTTTGAAACGTTGCTCCAGCATTGGATAAGCCAAAAGGCATTCTAGAATACATAAATGTACCCTACGGTGTAGTAAAAGTTGTCTTCTCGTTGTCTGTTGGATCAACATTTATCTGATTGTAACTTGAAAAACCATCAAGCATAGAAAGTCTTTGTGCTCCTGAAACCATTTGAAGTAACTGATCCATCGTGGATAAAGGGTAATTATCTGTAATACCCATAATTCGAAATACAGAAAACATGTAAATATTCATAAACTGGAAAACAGGAAGCTTAAAAACTTAATTTTTGCACTTACTTGAACTGCTAGCTGATCCTGTGAAGCTGTCGATACTGTTGCTGTTTTGTTCTGCTGCCGTTTGCTCCAATTACCCAGGGAGACCAATTCCACCCAACCTGATTGAGCAGAGGCTGGCTGCTCAATCCAGCAAGCTTCTCACAGAAGCCCACTGTCCCCCGTGCCCAGAACCTCAGTCGGATTAAAGCTCATCCAATAGTAAATCTCTGTCACTGCTAAATTCTGCTCCACCTCCTCTGGTTTCACGGCTCCATTTTTTCCCCCCCATTCATCGGTTCAGAATAGCGATTTATAATGGCAGGCTTGGCGGTGGCCACCCTCCTGCTTCCGGCCACCGCTCTTCTTCCTCCTGACACGCCTCCACATGCAATTTAACTCTCTCAGATCCTTTCCTGGCAAAGCCGCTCTGCTATAAATTCTCAGCTGGTTGGACGCGCCCTCGTTAATGGTTTCAGTAATGAGTTTTAGGTAGGTTATCGCATAGTATTTTCATAAGTCCTTTTATTTATATTATAGCATATAAATTTTACATATAATCTGTAAAGTTCCATTTATATACTTTATAACATTTATATTTATAAAGTTCCATTTATATACTTTACAACATTTAACTTATAATTTATATTTTATAAAGTTACTTTGTATATTGTAAGGTTTAATATATATATATATTATAATGTTTATAATTATATTTTATAAAATTAATATATATATATATTGTAAAGTTTAATATTTATATATTTTATAAAGTTTAGAATTATATTTTATAAAGTTTACAAAAATTTATATTTATAAAACTTTAAATAACTTTATTATTTTAAAATTCATCGCATTTGTTTTTATTATAAAGTTTGAAACTTTATATAGCGGATTAGTTTAGATGGGCCGTTACATTATCCTTTAATGATGCTTTGTTCTAATTTCTAAAGTCCACACAAAGTCTGATTTCTCCATTCTTCTTTCTAACAGGAACTAAATTAGCAACCCAATTAGAATATCTAAGAGGGAGAATAATTTGGGCATCTAACATTTTCTTAATTTCCTTTTCTATAGTTGGTAGAAGTGCTGGATTAATTCTCCTAAGTTTCTGTTGACAAGGTTTTGCTTCTGGTTTTAAAGGAATCTTATGCTGAATTAATGATGTATCATAAGTTTTTAGATCAGCATAGTTCCATGCAAAAACATCCTTGTATTTTTCAAATAACTTAAGGTATTGAGCTTTAATTTCGGGATCTAAGGATGCACAGATTTTGATGCTCCTAATGTCATCATTTGTTCCAATATTTACTTCCTCTATGTCATCTTGTGGAGAAATTGACTGTGGGTTTTTGTGGACATCATTTTGATCAAACAATTTTTCTAAAGGAATGAGTCCTTTGGGAATGAAATTGTTAGACAACTGAATGATATCATGATTAGCAATTTTTGAGTTGAAATCTGAATTATCATTTTCATTTGAATTCTCAATTGTTTCTGTTGTATTTTCATCAATTTGTAGAATTGAAAATTCATCTATAACCTACAGAAAATATTTTAACTGCTCGTCATCTTCAAATATCTGCTAGTATTTTAGGTTATCTGGAATGGATGCCCTGTATTTGACTTGTATGTGATAGAGCACATTAGTTTGATCAGGGATTTTAAATGAATTAGCAGAAACAACTAGGGAATTTGCATGAATATTTTGATCCCTTGGGATATAAGTCAAATTAAAAGCATTGAAGAAATTTACAACTGAATCCCAAACCTCATTTCGATAGGATCTAAGCCTAGGATGCTTTGTCTGGCAAAGATTTCTTACTTGTTTAACAATGAGCTCTAAGTCAGTGAAAACACTCAAATTGTGAACCTTTAAGCTCTTGGCTAATTGCAGTCCTAAAAGGAAAGCTTCATATTCAGCCACGTTATTTGTAACTTCAAAATCAAGCTTACATGATTGTGTAATATTTTCTTTTTCTGGTGAGATTAATACTACTCCAGCTCTTGCTCCATCTTTTGTACAAGAACCATCAAACAATAGTTTCCAGACATCAGTCTGATTTGGTACAGGTCTTTCAATTACATCTTCAATTTTTGCTTGAGTTTCATGTGTTTGGTTTGAAGAAAGTTGGAAACAACCAAAATCTTGATCAATTGCATATATGGGATGGTTTCTTGGTTGATTTGTTTTGCAAATAGTGTGCACAAATCTAACCTCTCTATACAGCCTTAGTTGTTCTCCCCCATAAACTGGAATAGTGGCATAAGACATGTCCATCTGAAGAGTTCCCCCTAATTTGGCACAGCAAGACCTTGAAAGGAGCATTCCAAATTTGGGAGGGATATCTGTGACAACTATATCTAACACTACACTCTTTACTGGGATTTGGGCGAGAGTGACTACTAAATCCTTAATCAATCCTAGACAAGACACCCTTTTGGAACCAAGGTGTACAAATCATGATAGGATCTAGTTATGTCAAGATTTAAATGATCCATGATAGTTTTTGGCATAAGATTATGTGATGCTCCAGAATCAAGCATACAATTGTATAACATAGAATCATTTGTTTTAAGAGTCACATAGAAAGGGGGTACTATTTCATCTACCATATCTGAGCTAGGACCAAAAACAACTGCTGGTTTTTCATCTTGAAGACTAATGATATCACTTTCAGCATCAACTGAGGTGTTTTGTATCCATTTGGAGACTTGATTTTTATATCTAGGGTTTTTAGAAAGTTCTGAAAGTGGTATTGGGATTTTAACTCTTTCTAACTCCTTTTCAACATTAAATGTAGTTAAAACAATTTTTTCAATTTGAGTAGTATCAGTTGACTGATTTAATGGCCGAATAATAGTTGTTTGAGTTTCAGCAGCTTTGGTACGAGGTTCAATTGTTGGAGGTTCCTTAGGGGGTCTTCCAGGACCAGGTTTAGGCCTAAGATCATATCTTTTGTTTAGTTCTGCAATTAGGAATTCAGAAAAGGCATGGTATTTGGAAGCCTGTGAGGAGTCTTGATCTTGTTGTGAGAGAGGAATAATAGCAGTCTCACCAAAGGAGCTATCCATATTATTAATATCTTCAGTTATAGTCATAGTGTTGTCATCAAGCTATTGATCATCTACCAATAAGGGAGTTGGACCCTGTTGATCATTACTAGGCCTTTGAAGAATTTGTAATGGTGGATTTCTTTTGTATTGAACTTGATTTTGATTTTGGGGTCGAGCGATCATTTGTTGAACTGTTCTAAGTTGAGTTTCAATCTTGGAAATTCTATTGGACTGTGTTAGATTTAGAGTCTTCAGTTTTAGTCTTAGAGGAGGTTGAGGCCTCTTGACTCGATTTAAGTTTTTCTTTGGGCTTTTTCCTCTTTAGCTTTTAAAGTAGCTGCGGCAGACCTATTTGCTTCCACCTTTATAGCATTAGTTTGCATGTCTTCAAGAGTCCTTGAAGTCCTTTCTCTTAACATCACAACAAAATCATCATCAAAAGCTTTTGAAAGCCTAGATTTCGCTGCTACTACAGGTGATTTGCAATCAGGGGGCATCTTATGATAAAGTTTGTTGAACCTTTTGATAAAATCAGAGACAATTTTACCAAAGTTTCTTTTAAGTTCTTCAAACTCAGTTAAAAAGTAAAGAGCATCTTTCTTCACTCCCCATTGATTTTTGAATATATTTGTTAATTCTTCCCAATTTCTAATGGAATTTGCAGGTAACTGCCTAAACCAAGTCCTCACATTTCCCTCAAGAGACTGAACAAACAACCTCATGTAAACATTTTCTTGTTCTATGTTCATGTTATCTGCAAAGTCTAGAAAGGCTTGAAGGTGATCCTCAGCTGAGGGACCTGTTTCTCCATTATATCTAGGAAGGTGCTTTAAATATCCATTAGGGAAAGCATCAAGGACTGGAGGTAAAACTAAAGCTGCATATCTTGCCTGTACAATGGGTTGAAATGCCATAGTAGAGGATGATGAATGAGATGTTTGTGAAGATGATGATAAGGAAGAGGGAGATGGTGAAAGAGGGGGAGAATTAGTATGTGGGGGTGAAGAAGGAGGAGATAAAGAAGGTGGAGACTTCTTGAATGATTTTAAAGGAGTTTTAATCACCAACTTGTGGACTTGAGAATGAATATCCTCTTCAGTTTCAAAGAGTGGATTTGAATATATAACAAAGGACTCTTCAGGCTGTTTAGAAGTAGAAGATTTTTGTGGTTCATAAGTGGAATGAAATGAATAAGTTGTGGGGGATATAAAGTCTGTAGGTTTGTATTCAGGTAGATGAACACCCAGGTTAGACTCAGATTTAGGTGATCTTGGTGGAAGTGGGGGTTCTGGATGAGATTCAAGTGAATGAATAAGGAAAGCTGATTTGAAATCAACTCCCCTGTCTAGGAGTTCAACAACCCTAGGTGATAGGTGAGTGTACTATGGATTGGATGGAATGTTAATATAGGGATCAAATTGTAATATATCTTCAGAAAGGCTGAAGTAGAAGAAGATGGTTTATGTCTTCTTCTGGAACTGGCCTTTCTCACAAGTTTTTTTGGATCTGACAGAGGACTAACTGTGTTAGATTTAGAATGGGATCTAGTGTGCTTAGAAGGTGCCAGTTTGATACAGTGGAGTCGCCAGGTGAAAGATTTTGACCTATCTAGACCTTTAATCACCTTAAAGGAATAGGAATAATATCATTGACCCAGGAAAACTTAATGAAATTCGAATCCCCGACAACGACGCCAGATTGATGTTGTATCTCTGAGATGATAATGGTCAGCTATCATGCCAGGGCATCTAAGATAATTGTTTTGGGGGTTTTGTTTTAATTTGGAGGACCAATGTATGAAACAGATTTAAAACAGTGATGCCTAACCTTTTGAATAGTATTAATATTAAAACAGAGGGCTGCTATTAAAATTCACACAATGATATAGCTTGCATGGTGGTGAGTAGAAATAGAGAGATGGTATGACTATCACAGTCTTTAGGTTGAAAATTAAATAGTCATAAGTAAGAAAACCTTTGAACTATGTTCAAAAGGTTTAACAAAATACGCTTAAGCCTACAACAGATGTTGATGATATTATGATTTAGAGGGAATTAATAAAACAAACAGTTTATGTAATTCATTCTCTTTATAAATGATCACTTCAGAAGCTTATAAGAATAATTGAAACACAATTACTCCTACCTGGTTATCTTTGTAAAACATAAGAACATGAAGAAAACACTGTGAAATAAAACTGGAAAAACTTACAGAAAAACGAAACTGTATGAATCAGAATTCAGAATCCATTTGCTTTTGTATTAATGATTTAGAAAAGTCAAGTACATTCAATGCTTAGAAATGCTTCTTCAAGGGTGCAACCCTTAATAACTCGTGAAAGAGAGTTATTTATACAATCTGAGAACTGAGAAAATATCTTAAACTATTTTACAAAAATAGATAATTACAAAATCAGGAATATAAACTGCTAGCCGATCTGGCACTATTTTGGTGCTGAGCTGTTTGATGACTGTTGCTGAAAAAATTGAAAACTATTGAACTTGTGATGACTGTTCCTATAAAGGCTGAATGCTGTTTGATCACCCTCTAGTCTAGTAAATCAGTTAATACTTCCCAGCACTTCTTATCTGGGATAGATATTTTGGTTACCCTTCTGTAAATTTCATCCATCTCTGTATACTTTGTGAAAGTGGGTTTGACTGGAAATCTATGCCTAATCTCGTCTAAACTGAAGAAGGTGTCCCTTAGTGCATTTAACACCACTCTTGGTGTTGCTGCACCTCTTCTGTTTGACACTGAAGCTGCATTGGCGCCTACCTTTGTAAGCTTTCGAACATAATCCTCAATAGGCATTAATTTGTCATTAATTACAAGCATAGGGGGCAAACCCTTGCTTGTCAAGGGTTCAATCCTACTGAAAAATCGCTGAACTATTGTATTCACACTGCTGCACTTTTCTTTCAGCTGAAGGATGAGGTTCTTCTTAGTGATGATCTTCTTTACTTCCAGAATAGTTGTTGTCTTGTCATTTATCCCTAATTCTTCAAGCTCATAACTGTCTTTAGAATTGAGGAACTTGATTATATTAGAAGCAATTTTTGGCATATCCTCAAGTTGTTTAGAAATAGTTTCAACAACTTCCTGAGCTTTCTCTAAGAGGTCTTTTTGATCAAACACTATCTTGATATAGGGCTAGATATCCTTAATTGCTTCAGTAATTTCTTCCCAAAGTATTTCTCTTGCCAAAACCAATTTGTTTCCAATGTAAGATTCTTTAAGTTCCCTCTGCAGTGCTTCAATCTGAGTTTTTTATCTCTGCAACTTAGCTGCATGCGAAGTGTCTGCAACTGTTTTCATATGCTGTAACTCTTTGAGTTCATTCTGCAACTTCTTGATTTCTCCTGTCTGAATAAACAGGTTTTGAACAGCTTCAACAAGTTGTTCAGCTCCTTTTGCTGCACCTGTAGTTGATGTTGTGGCTTAAGTAGAAACCCTGGTTACAGGTATTGCTGCAAGGGGTACTATATCCATTGGAGCTTGAGCTCTTTTGACTGCTTCCTCTTTCTCCTTGACCAATTTCTCCATTTGCTCTTCCATCTGTTTTATCTGCAGATTTTGTTCCATGATGAGCTTCATCATGTTAGACTTCTGGGTTTTAGTTTCTTCAATCTCTTTAGCCATTGGGTCCTCAGAAGCTGGCAATTTGAGTTGTTTCCTTAATGCTGAAAGCTCAACATTTTTCTTCTTCACAAGTTCTTTTGCAGCATTTATGTTGGAGGGATGATATCCCATCTTTAGCACCAGATCTTCTAAAGATTTGATTTTTATGTCCTTTGCCAATGAGGAGACTTTCTCCAACTTGAGCTGTGACTGTGTGTTTGCTAAGGTAACCTGCAATTTTGACAAACTCATAGCAGTATGAGTTAAAGTAGAAGAAATCATCTGTCCAGTTTGTTTGTGCATCTCAATTTGATCAATTGGATGCACATCCTTTACATTAAATTCAAAAGAGGTCTGCTTCTGATAATGTGCAACAGTCCTAGGTTGTGGAATTTGAGCCTGCAGAAAATCCATCTGCATTTTACCCTTCTCAGAGTCAAAGACTGAAAGAAGTCTGGCCTGAGAGCTGGAGGAATGTTTCCAGAACTATGTGTAGGTGTTCAACTTCAACTCTTCATTCTTCTTTTTGATCTCACTGAAAACATGAAAGATGTCCTCCTCCTTGTCCTTCTGAATGCTTCCACTGGTCTGAATTACCTGCTGTTCATGAGAAGTAGTGGAATGAGTTGGGGACTGGGTAGACTGTCCACCAGACTGTGTATAGAGCATAGTCTCTCCAAGTCCATCAAATGTGGTTTTCTGAGACTCATGTGTTGCACCAACAGTCACAGAGATCCTAGGTCTCTTTTTCCTATGCACAATCCTAAAGCCCTGGCTTGATGCTTCAGTTGTAGGGGATGACTGTTCTTCCCTTGCTCTTTTAGTTGTCTTTTCCTGTGCAAGTGGAGTTTGCACATTTGAAGTGGAAACTGCCTGCTCTTCAGCTTCTTGGAGGGTGTTCTCTATCCACTCCAACTGATTTTTGTATTGTTCTATTTCTGGCCTGGCTGTGTGGTGATATGTTGTAAACTTGTTTTCCACCCTGAGTTTAGAAATCACTCCCATTGGGTCATAAGACCAAGTGAAACTGAGACCAAACTTCATTTCCTTTAGCAACCTATCTGCTTCTTCTCCTGCTGCTCTGGTATTGCAGATGAATGGACCAACCTGAGCTTTGAGCTTGAATTGAGATTTCTTCTTTGCTGCCACAAAGTGTACTTCATCTGCATTTAACCTTTGCCTAATATATTCCAGTGCAAAGATTCTGATGGGGAGGTACTTGGGAAGTTTGTAGGGTGGAAGCTCACAACCATAAACCCTGATTTCTGTGTAGTTTTGGTAAAGATACCAATCTCCTGTTGTGGCTTGGTCGACCAGCTGCAATACTTTGACAATCTCATCACTGATTCTTGGTACTGGAGTACTGCTCATAAGACTGATAGCTGGATGAATAAACAATTCTATGAACTGTTTATAGGTAAACTCTTCTTTCTCCTTCATTCCCATTATAGTCCAAAAGATCACTGATTGCTTGTTGCCTTCCTCATCTAGCTTCTGTAGGGTAAATGGAAATTTGTCTCCCTGAAAATATATGAAAAGGTACACAAGTACTAAAGCATACTTGAATGCTTCTTCAGTGTTAAACTGGACAAATTGCTCATGTATGGCTTCAGCTAGGAATTGGCTGAAATTATAAATAACAATGGGTTTGGAATTAGCAAAAAAGATAGATAAGAAACCTAGGATGGCATCATTAACATATTGATCAGAGTTATAACCAAGCAGATAGGACAAAATAGTGGTGATTTGCTTGGTTCTATCAGGGAACATGGATGAGTCATAAGGAGGGTTTCTTTTAGGCAGAGGACTATCAATGGCTAGGAAAAGTTCAAGAGTCTGGGATCTTTTAGTAAAATCCAGTTTCTGATAGGCTTTTATCAGGCTTTCATGGGAAAAAGGATGGGTTGGTGCAATAGTAGGGGTCTGCAACACCTTTTCTGTGGACTCATCATTGATTAAACAGAGTGTTGACCTCTACTGGTCAACTACCAATGCAGTGCATCCCGTTTTTCTTGACAGAAAGAAGCAGCACCTGAACAGCATGTCTGTGCCATCCTGCCATCATCAGCAGTTTGATCTTTTTGTTTGTAAACCCAGTCTGCATGTATTAACTGTAAATAATCTTAGCAGACATGAAGTCATGTATGTAATTTGCCTAGGTGGACCTAACTTTCTGATGATAATCTACGTCCCGGAAGGTTTTTTGTCTCACCGATCCACGGATCGGCAGAGTTTTCCTTCAAACCTGACCCCAAAGCCGGGATTGATTTTGTCATTAGAACTTTAGGAGAATCCTAGTGTGTTGATCTGCTAGATTATCGTTGTGTCGCAGAGCTGGGTGTTTTGTGAGGGTCTGTATTAAATGGGTTTGTCCCTTAAGATGTAATTTTGTAAAAATCATGATGTAATGTGTCCTGAGGGTCGAGAAATGTTTTAAATCCCCTCATGAGTCCTAGGTCCTAGGTCCTAGGTGATGTTTCCGAAGGTTTAGTTCAGTGATCCATTTTAAAATGAACTAAAAAAAAAAAAAAAAATTTAAAAATGAATAAAAATAATAAAATAATGAAAAATAATAAAAAATTAAAAAATCAAGCAAAAACCCTAACTAATAAAATAATAATATTTTAAGTTAATAAATCGACGGATGAGATCAAGAGATGTCTTGATCCTCATCAACGGTCGAGATCATTTCTACATGGATTACTTGAACTAGCCGTTAGGATCATTTCCTTTATATAGGGTCTTAGGGAGTCATTTGAGATCATTCGATCTGTGAGTCTAAGACTGAAGAAGCTCTCTTGTAAATCTGTTTCTGGTTAATAAAGAAGACTTTGGGGTCCATATCTTGCTGGTGTTACTCTCTTAAATGCTGTGAGATTGTTTTAGTTTCTGCATGTTTTACTTTCAGTCATCGATAATAGCTTTTTTTTAAGAGTATTGTGAGCACAGGTATCTTGTTCACCTGCTAGGGTTTGGGTGCTGTTAGGGTCTCTGAAATAATGGCAGGTATCTCCATTATTTCCTGAGATCTAGCAGCATTCTCTCTCTCTTTGCTGATTGCTGCTTGAGATGTGCAGGAAAACCTTTTAGTGAAGAAGATTTGGTGGGCGTTAGGGGAAGTTCTCGGCTGAACCAGCCAACTCCCACAAGCGTTTTTTGTTGAGCCCAGCTGGATTTGATCCTGGGTCTATCATTCGGTTTTATGTTTTAGTTTGCATGAGAAAATTTCTGAAGTTTCTCACAGTGACAATCTGAAAATTTCTGTTCTTTTAAATATCTTCCGTGCTTATTGCCAGATCTGGTTATTAAAGAGCCAAAATCTGTACATTGGTCAGATGTTCTAGGGTTTTAAATTTTTTTTTTTTTTCTTTTTTGTCTTAGGGTTTCAAATTTTGCTTTATACAGATTTAAAATTAGTGCGTGTTTCTTGAAATTGTAGGAATAGGGTTTCTCTTCAAGGGTTTATGAGCGAGAAAGACAAAGTTTTTGAGATCATTTATTAAGCTGTTGACGGCTCTCCACATTTTTTTCAGCAGTGATTTTGTATATTCCAGTCCGCCATCAAGCTGAAGTCAAGTTAGATGTGTTTTCGGTGTTATGCACGTGGATGTCAGCTGAGAAAACCTTCACGTGAGCCGCTCTTGCCCCAGCAAAGGCCAAGCCTGACAACACGTCTTCCATTGCCTGCAATCTTCAACGTTGCCCTAGAGTCTCACGTATTTCTGATCCGAGGTTATAAAACATATGCCAGAGTTTTCCGGGCAAATCATCTCATGATCGGTGCATTGGCTGGATAAAGAGAAACGCATCTACTCCATTTATCTATCACTGAATCCAGCATAAAAAACTCTCAAATGAGACAGCGGCAGCAATATATACAGTTAATTTGCAGCGCCATTGAAACATTCCGTCACTGCGTGTTAGCATCAAAATCACAACCGACTTGCGTCTCACTTCCTATGTCGTCCGGTTGCTGGCTTCAAGAAATGGTTTGATGTTCTTACAGTGTTCAGCGTGGGCATCAGAAAGGCGTTATGGCTGGTGCTTGACAGGTAAAAAAAATTATATTTTTTTTTCAGACTTATCGCCGTCAATTTCTAGCTCACCCACGGATATTTCACTCAGGGCTTTTCGTTTTACGCTCATTCGATTTTTGGCATTGAAGCATCCTGTATTACGAGTAGTCATTTACGTTTTAATTCCTTAGATTAGGGTTTTGATTTGTAACTATAGTTTCGTTTTTATTAGCATCGTTTAGATTTTTTTAGATTTGTTGTTTTATAAAAATAAAAAAGGTCCATATTTGGTTTTGTTAAACTTAGGCTTTAATTCATTTCTTTAGATTTAAATTATTGTTTTGATTGAATATAAAAAATACAAAAAATGTGTTGAGTTTTTTTTAGATTTAACGTAGATTTTAATTTATGTTTAGTTTAAGATTGTTGTAGTTAGATTTTAATATTTAGTTTTTTTTTATATCTTATGTTTTAGATTTTATTTATTTTTATTTAAAAAAAAAAAAAAAAAAATAATAAAAAAAAAAAAAGATTTTATTAGGTTCATCTTTTTGTATAGTTAATTTTTAGATTTTTTTAGAATAGATTTTAAAATTTTAATTTTTTTAGATTTTCATTTTTATAAAAAAAAAAAAAAAAAAAAAAAAAAAAAAACTTTGAAAAAATAAAAATTTTTGTGGAAAATTATTTTGCGAGATTCAGTTATTATCATGCTATATCTTTCATGCTGAATATTCTGAGTCGAGATACGAATTGATATCTGGTTAATGGTTTAGAATTTTCGTGGTGGTTTAAAGCATTTATCTTTTTTGAATCTTTCAGTCGCTGGATATCGTTTTGATTTAGCTGATGATTAATGATTGATGTTCACAGTTCATGTTTCTATATCATCTAATAAGTAATCGATCAAATAATAATCTCTTAAGGCACTGGTCTGTTAAATTAATCAAATCTTTCAAGTGCTTTTTATTATCGTATCTCGTGTCTCCCAACCAACTGGTCGACAGTTGGTCTCATCACCTCACAGGGTCTACCCCCCTTAGCCGCGGGAGACAGGCTTAAACGGAGGGATCGGGGATCAGAGTGACAGCCCCCGGTCTGAGCGTTGTCGTGCCAGTTTGCGCGACAACATTTTTTGGCGCCGTTGCCGGGGACAGTTTTTCTGTTCCTGGAGTTTCATCGACATTCATCTTCTCATCTTCTCATCTCTCATTTGAGCTGGCAGATTCGATATTTTGGCATCCTCTCATCACATATCATCAGCATATCTTCGGTGTGTTTCTTGTTTGGGTGGCGACTCCATTTTCTTATTTTTTTTTCCCAGACAAGAAGCTTCCCGCATACCTGTTTGTTGATTACTTCTTGGATCTTAGAATCAGTTTTATTGTTCAAGTGGCGACTCCACTTCTTTCATCTTTTGATTTTCTTGAGCAAAGAGCTAGTTCTATCATCCATCTGATCCCTTATTGTTCATCATGGATTATTCATTTAAACCATGTCGTTTTACTCACCCTCTCCATGATTTACCGGAGGAGGCCATTCCTGAATTACCCATTTTTTCAGATGGTGATCCAATCGTTGCTAAAAGGCATCTAGACTTGTTTATTCGCTTCATGATCATATATTGCAGACCCCCTCAGTTTAGTCATGGTGATATCAAAATGCGTCTATTTGTCCTTTCTTTAGAAGATGATGCTTTGAATTGGTTTAACAGTTTTCCTAACGATTCTTTTACTTCTTTAAAAGACATTGTAAATGCTTTTGAAGATAGATATGGTTATCCAAGCAGCTTGCCTTCTGCCTCTAAAATTGTGCAACAGAATAAAAGTAGTTTAATAAGAGGTCCAGCTGATGATGAAAGATCCCAAGACGATTCATCATGTCAGAATGTGTCATCCACTGGAAATATTGCAGATCAAGTTCATGATAGTGAAAAATCAGGGACAAATGACAATGAGAAAGAAGAGCAAAAGCAAATTATACGAGACCTAATGATGCTGGTGAGAAATATGGAAATCAATCAAACTAATTATGTCAATGACGTGAAAACTTTATGCACCCACCTGGAAAAACGTAATAGAGAGATTGAGGTCACGCAAAATCAGCATGCTAAGGGAATTGAGGCCATAAAAACTAATTATGAAACAGAAATTAGAATCATGCATAGCAAGATGTCAGTCTTAGAGGAAAATATGGTGACCATGAAAACTGATCATGATAGGGAAATTGACTCTATGCAAAATAAGTTATTCACTATGGATGAGGAAATGATTATCATGACATTCAATCATAATAATCAGTTGGCTGACATGCAAGCGAATCACAGAGAAGAAATAAATTTTATGCAGCATTGCTTGATGGACATAAAGGAAGAGAATGCTAAAGTGATAAAAGATATGCAAGAACACCATGCCAGACAAATCAGTGCTGTAAAGGTTGAACACTCTAGTCAGATAGATGCATTTAAAATACAAGTTCAAAGGTTTCAGCAATGGGAAAATGAGAGAAACCAGGGAACATCAACAAATCAGGAGCCTTCTCATTTGTTGCAACAAGCTCCATCTTATTATGAGGAGGTTATTGATTCGATTGAAAGATGGTTAATTGAAGGTGATCCGGACAGACCTAAAAACGATAAAAATCAGATGCAAGACACAAAAAGACTTAGCATGCATATCTTACACACTTCATCTGATAGTTTTGAAACAGAAAGTTCCTGGTCATCAGTAATTAAACCGGCCAGAAAGAAAAAACGTAAGAGAAAGAAGATTAGACGAAGATTTGATGCATCAGACGGCCGTGAGCAGCTTGATTTTCGGATAGGAAGGAGTCCTACCATATGCAAAATTGGACATGGCACATCCGACAAGCAGCCGACAGATTTGCCTGAAAGCAGGCAAATGCTCAGTATGCACTATATTGAACACATCTGATGCCGTGAGGCATTTTTGTATTGTATTTCTAACTCTACTCCTTGTCTTTTCAGCATTTCATTTCTGTTTTAGGATTAGATTTACTTTTCATGTTATTAGATAGTTAATAAATGAAGAGCTTTTATCTTTCCTGTGCTTAATGTATATGCTGATTTTTTGGGATGGACGCTACTTATTTTTGTGTTGTATGGATGCAGATTCTGGATTCTCACATTCCTGCAAGCAGCAACGTGTCCCCAAGTAGAGCCAGATGTTGACCTCTACTGGTCAACTACCAATGCAGTGCATCCCGTTTTTCTTGACAGAAAGAAGCAGCACCTGAACAGCATGTCTGTGCCATCCTGCCATCATCAGCAGTTTGATCTTTTTGTTTGTAAACCCAGTCTGCATGTATTAACTGTAAATAATCTTAGCAGACATGAAGTCATGTATGTAATTTGCCTAGGTGGACCTAACTTTCTGATGATAATCTACGTCCCGGAAGGTTTTTTGTCTCACCGATCCACGGATCGGCAGAGTTTTCCTTCAAACCTGACCCCAAAGCCGGGATTGATTTTGTCATTAGAACTTTAGGAGAATCCTAGTGTGTTGATCTGCTAGATTATCGTTGTGTCGCAGAGCTGGGTGTTTTGTGAGGGTCTGTATTAAATGGGTTTGTCCCTTAAGATGTAATTTTGTAAAAATCATGATGTAATGTGTCCTGAGGGTCGAGAAATGTTTTAAATCCCCTCATGAGTCCTAGGTCCTAGGTCCTAGGTGATGTTTCCGAAGGTTTAGTTCAGTGATCCATTTTAAAATGAATTAAAAAAAAAAAATAAAATTTAAAAATGAATAAAAATAATAAAATAATGAAAAATAATAAAAAATTAAAAAATCAAGCAAAAACCCTAACTAATAAAATAATAATATTTTAAGTTAATAAATCGACGGATGAGATCAAGAGATGTCTTGATCCTCATCAACGGTCGAGATCATTTCTACATGGATCACTTGAACTAGCCGTTAGGATCATTTCCTTTATATAGGGTCTTAGGGAGTCATTTGAGATCATTCGATCTGTGAGTCTAAGACTGAAGAAGCTCTCTTGTAAATCTGTTTCTGGTTAATAAAGAAGACTTTGGGGTCCATATCTTGCTGGTGTTACTCTCTTAAATGCTGTGAGATTGTTTTAGTTTCTGCATATTTTACTTTCAGTCATCGATAATAGCTTTTTTTTAAGAGTATTGTGAGCACAGGTATCTTGTTCACCTGCTAGGGTTTGGGTGCTGTTAGGGTCTCTGAAATAATGGCAGGTATCTCCATTATTTCCTGAGATCTAGCAGCATTCTCTCTCTCTTTGCTGATGGCTGCTTGAGATGTGCAGGAAAACCTTTTAGTGAAGAAGATTTGGTGGGCGTTAGGGGAAGTTCTCGGCTGAACCAGCCAACTCCCACAAGCGTTTTTTGTTGAGCCCAGCTGGATTTGATCCTGGGTCTATCATTCGGTTTTATGTTTTAGTTTGCATGAGAAAATTTCTGAAGTTTCTCACAGTGACAATCTGAAAATTTCTGTTCTTTTAAATATCTTCCGTGCTTATTGCCAGATCTGGTTATTAAAGAGCCAAAATCTGTACATTGGTCAGATGTTCTAGGGTTTTAATTTTTTTTTTTTTTTTTTATTTCTTTTTTGTCTTAGGGTTTCAAATTTTGCTTTATACAGATTTAAAATTAGTGCGTGTTTCTTGAAATTGTAGGAATAGGGTTTCTCTTCAAGGGTTTATGAGCGAGAAAGACAAAGTTTTTTGAGATCATTTATTAAGCTGTTGACGGCTCTCCACATTTTTTTCAGCAGTGATTTTGTATATTCCAGTCCGCCATCAAGCTGAAGTCAAGTTAGATGTGTTTTCGGTGTTATGCACGTGGATGTCAGCTGAGAAAACCTTCACGTGAGCCGCTCTTGCCCCAGCAAAGGCCAAGCCTGACAACACGTCTTCCATTGCCTGCAATCTTCAACGTTGCCCTAGAGTCTCACGTATTTCTGATCCGAGGTTATAAAACATATGCCAGAGTTTTCCGGGCAAATCATCTCATGATCGGTGCATTGGCTGGATAAAGAGAAACGCATCTACTCCATTTATCTATCACTGAATCCAGCATAAAAAACTCTCAAATGAGACAGCGGCAGCAATATATACAGTTAATTTGCAGCGCCATTGAAACATTCCGTCACTGCGTGTTAGCATCAAAATCACAACCGACTTGCGTCTCACTTCCTATGTCGTCCGGTTGCTGGCTTCAAGAAATGGTTTGATGTTCTTACAGTCTTCAGCGTGGGCATCAGAAAGGCGTTACGGCTGGTGCTTGACAGGTAAAAAAAAATTATATTTTTTTTTTCAGACTTATCGCCGTCAATTTCTAGCTCACCCACGGATATTTCACTCAGGGCTTTTCGTTTTACGCTCATTCGATTTTTGGCATTGAAGCATCCTGTATTACGAGTAGTCATTTACGCTTCAGTTCCTTAGATTAGGGTCTTTTGATTTTTCAAATATAGTTTCGTTTTTATTAGCATCGTTTAGATTTTTTTAGATTTGTTGTTTTATAAAAATAAAAAAGGTCCATATTTGGTTTTGTTAAACTTAGGCTTTAATTCATTTCTTTAGATTTAAATTATTGTTTTGATTGAATATAAAAAATACAAAAAAATGTGTTGAGTTTTTTTTAGATTTAACGTAGATTTTAATTTATGTTTAGTTTAAGATTGTTGTAGTTAGATTTTAATATTTAGTTTTTTTTTATATCTTATGTTTTAGATTTTATTTATTTTTATTTAAAAAAAAAAAAAAAAATAATAAAAAATAAAAAAGATTTTATTAGGTTCATCTTTTTGTATAGTTAATTTTTAGATTTTTTTAGAATAGATTTTAAAATTTTAATTTTTTTAGATTTTTAGATTTTCATTTTTATAATAAAAAAAAAAAAAAAAAAAAAAAAAAAAAAAAAAAAAAAACTTTGAAAAAATAAAAATTTTTGTGGAAAATTATTTTGCGAGATTCAGTTATTATCATGCTATATCTTTCATGCTGAATATTCTGAGTCGAGATACGAATTGATATCTGGTTAATGGTTTGGAATTTTCGTGGTGGTTTAAAGCATTTATCTTTTTTGAATCTTTCAGTCACTGGATATCGTTTTGATTTAGCTGATGATTAATGATTGATGTTCACAATTCATGTTTCTATATCATCTAATAAGTAATCGATCAAATAATAATCTCTTAAGGCACTGGTCTGTTAAATTAATCAAATCTTTCAAGTGCTTTTTATTATCGTATCTCGTGTCTCCCAACCAACTGGTCGACAGTTGGTCTCATCACCTCACAGGGTCTACCCCCCTTAGCCGCGGGAGACAGGCTTAAACGGAGGGATCGGGGATCAGAGTGACAGCCCCCGGTCTGAGCGTTGTCGTGCCAGTTTGCGCGACAACACAGAGGATTGAGGGAAAATGCAATGGGGAAGGAGGGAGTCCCAAAGTCCTATTTCATCAGTGTGATCAATTAATTGATCTTCCATCCAACAATAAATTTCATATAAATCAAATTGAGAAGAAGTCTCAATGATTTTACAATCCCTGTCGACCAGGGGGGTATGGTGGAAGTCAACCTGTGGATGTACAAGAGGATTTGGGATTTCTACAACTTCTTTTCCCTTAGGAGGCATTTTATCAAATGAATTTGCAGACTGAAAATGATAGAAATGGAAAAATTGGTCTGAAACAGGGTGCTCACAGTAAAAACAGTATGACTAAAAAAGAGACAAGTGGACCTGGATGTCGGCTTTCTTCTGAACAGGACAAAATAGCTGCTTAAGTGTCGGATCATCTTTGAGCTGTAAGGAGGCAAACTGTGAGTGATCAATTTGGTCACAGGAATGTACTGTGTAACCGTTTTCATGGAGGAACAGGGCTTTTAATGGAAAAATTGGAGCGGAGCTGTTGAATGAACAGTTAAAACTGCATTAATTATCCAACGAGATTAATTAACAGGTCTTTGGGACATAAATTCATGAGAGATGGTGAATTGAATGAACAACGGATATGCGGCAGTTGATTGGATGGAGAAATGACGTGGAGCGGCGGTAAATGGTCGCATGTAAACCGCGTTTAGGAGTAGCTTGAGGTGGTAAGTCATTTCGGGATTTTAAGTCTCGAAAGACTAAAATGAGGCTAAGGTGGTTTAAGGTGGTGGTTTCGGAAACTGCCCACTTCAGACCCCCCGGTCGATAAAGTTCAGACGAGAAATGAGGGCCGAGGAGGGATGTGGGCCATCGGATGTTGGGGGAGCATGCAGGATGAAAGGTAAGGTGGAAGGGATTTAACATGTGAGGCAGAAGTGATGGTGGGGTCACGATTTCGAGGGATGTGACAGTTTGGTGTTATGGTATCGCAAAATACATTGGTATTTAGAATCCATAGTTAATTCAAAATGCAACATCGTATGTAAAAATTATCCAATGTTACAACTTAGGATAAAATCCTTGCATGCTCCAATTATTTCTCATATGTCTAGCTACCCTTTACACTCCTAATATTTTCATTTATTCATCTGAGTGCATTTAAGCTAGCAACTCAATATTTCCTTCTAATGATTAATCTACCTCTATCCCTTATTTCCTCCATTGGCTCAGATTAAACTGTTGAGCCAATTTTGTTTGCTACCTATTGCTACCTGTTGACAAAAATTTAAATCAAATCCAATCATGATTAAACTGTACAATTGGATTAGATGAACTAGGTGTAGCATTTAAACAATCTGCACACAACCTTTATTTGCAAAAATAAAAATGACTAAGAGTAGTGGCATTTGGATTTGCAACACTTTCAGAGTTTATTGTTTTTTTTGCTTTTCTTTCTAACATAACATTTTATTTTTGCCTTCATTTTTTAGGGCATCTATTCTAACATTTTATTTGATATGGACTTATTCATAAAATATCCCTAACATTTTTTATTTAATATTCTTTTGTCCATATCCTAACTTAACATTTTTTGACATTTTTTGACTAATTGATACTAACTTATCAAAACCAAAAAATGCTACAACACAAAGGTTGATAAATAGATTTTGATCGGAAGAACTCGGATATACACTTTAGAGAGCTGGCACAACTCAAGCAGGCCAAATCTCATGAGGAGTATATCACAGAGTTCGAAGGGACTGCAGTTATGGTCATAGACATTGCTAAAGAAAGACTGATCATGCTCTTCATAGGAGGATTAGCCGAACCTCTATAGTTTTGGGTTAAGGCTTTCAACCCTACCACCTTATAGGACACCATAAAAAAGACTCTAGATATGGGAGGTGCAACACCAAAAGTGAGGGCTCAACCCATGTCACTAGTCATTCCAAAAGACAAGGGCGAGAAGATATCTCTGGACAATGAAACCAAGAAGGGTCGGCTAGATGAGGAGACTCGAAATGAGCTTAGAGGAAAGAAGCTTTGTTTCACTTGCAAAGAGACATAGGAATCAAGTCATCGATGTTTGGGAGAAGGTAAGATTCACTACATTGAAGTACTATACCTGATAATGACAGTGAGAGTGATACAACACAACCACTAAGCAAGGAGCTTAGCATCTATGAAGAAGCACCATCTCCAAAAGTAGTGAGGAAGCCATTTCCAAGAATTGAAGGAGGTACTATCGCCACTCTCTAGGAGTTCCTAAATATCACACATTCAAAATCAAGGGCACTATACAAGGACAACATGCCATAGCATTGATAGATGGTGGAGCAACATACAACTTTATCAATGCAACTGTAGTGGTGAGGAGAGGCATCCCTGTCCAAGAATTTGAGGTCTTCGAAGTGAGGGCAACTGATGGGTATCATATGACATGCACCTAGGTTGATCCACAATTGAGCATCACTCTTCCTAAGTATATGCTCATTGATGATTTTTATGCGATAAAATTAGCAGATACTAACATAATGCCGGGAGTTCAGTGGTTGTACTCGCTAGGAAGAATTGTGATGAACTACCAAATGATGGAAATGGAATTCTGAGACCCAAAGGGCAACAAATTAGTTTTGAGAGGCATGACCAATGGTGGTCCCCGCACTGTCACAACCCAGCAAATGGAGGCCATACCCACACAAGGAGAAGTCACCTGCATGTCAACTTGTAGAACTACACGTAACAACTGACAATCTAATGAGGTTAGGTATGCAGAACATGACATATTCTTAAGAGATTGGAGAACCTGCCAATTATTAGAGTACTCCAAGAATAAATTTGCTTGCGAAATATTGGATGGATTTGTTCATGATGACAGGTATAAAGTGGAAGACGAAATCATCTTCTACAAAGATGAGATATATTTTTCCCTCAAATATATGCTCAAGTAAAATCTCATTAGAGCTACACATAGCAAACCAACTGAAGTCACTAAGAATCTAATTACATCAACAAGGGAAGAAAGGCACACAAGTCAAATTGGCATGCAGACACAATATCCAACTGTCACCAATGTTTCATATGCTGACTAGCTTGTTGTTGAACAAGTGGGGTCAAATAAGACTGCAACATCTTTATTAGGCATGATTTTGAACCAAAGGAAACATATTATTACCTATGAAGTATATCTTGGTGTGAAGCTAGTAGACTTGAGGGAACAATGCAAAATATAATGCAGGTGGCCGAAGATAGTGGTTGCTGTCTATATTTTGAAACAATTTTTCTTGTCCCTAAACCAATTTGGGAGGTGATTAGGCGAAAATTTCAGAGAAATTCTATTGGAGGATGTTCTTGGGAAATCGTGGAGCAAGGTGGAAGTCTAATGGGTTACTTGACTGCAACAAAACAGGGAGAATGGTGCAGCTCGCACATTGTTGAAAACTCTGATGGAGGAATTGACTGGATTGTATATTGGCAGCATAAATTTAGTAGATTGGAACTTGTGAAGTTTGTGCCTCATGAAACTATAGAAGTTGAAGCATAAAAGGATCACCATCTTCGAGTAACTAATGAAGACATGGGCACAGGCAGCAAAGTGCAACCTCTTGTGGATGAAATAACATCTCGTAGTGCTGGTATGTTCAGAATGGTAATTGTGAAGTTTGAAGGAAATTTTTCAGGGTTTGATGAGAAAAAGTGGTAGCACTTAGATTTATCATTGCTTGGGGACAAGCAATGTCGAAAAGGGGGGCCTGTAATGTCCCTGAGGGATTAAGTGGCCCAAGGGACGAAGTAGCCTATCGATCCTTGTAGGCTGTAGTCCTTTATAAAGGGGAAAACCCCAAAATACCCAATGTTTGGGCAAGTTTGGGGCAACTGGGTCACAAAAGCCCAAAGCTGGGGTTTGATGTGATCCCCTCACTCAATTAATTAAAGAGAAAACCCTCCTCAAGGAAAAATATAAATACAAGAGGATGAGAATCACTTGAGGCATCATTGAATTGGATCATTAATCTTTGCTTGTCTTTGAGCCTGAGGCTCTGAGTGTTTTAAGACCCCATCTGTCTCCTTGGACTAGTTTTGGTGGAGGTGATCCCACCCTACCTAGTCATTTTTCTTGTTCTAGTTACAAGTAACCTACTCTCTGAAGAAGCAATGGAGGTCTTGTACAAGTCTAGACTGGAACTCGTGGTAGATCAAAATTCTAAGCAGTTTCCCCATGAAACAAGTGATCTGAGGTAGGCCAGAGCTCTTTTGAAGCTGGACTTCACTGCTCTGAGGCCATTTGGGTGGTTAGACCAAACCCGTGGTAGATCTGAGTCACTAGGAAATCATTCAAGACATGCCAAGACTTGATCTGTATTTGTTCACATGAATAGTTGACTTGTCCAGCGAAGTGTGACCTCACTGACAATTTGGATTGGCCACTTTGGATCCACGAAGTACAAGACATGCGAAAGCACGTGTATAGGGGTATGATTCTATGGTTTTGACCCTCCAACAAATTTATGAGGGAAAGTACCAAATTTATTTGGATTGCGTGGGTTTGTCCTAAAACCAACAGTAGTGGATCTCATCCAACAGGCCGAGATTCTCTGAAGCAAGCAACCGAATATCGTCTGAGTTAATGCGGGCTTGTCTGAGGCATAAAGCAAATATTCGTTGAAACAGATTGAGCCTCCTGAGGTCATTGTTGGCTACTTCTCTTGAAGTCGCCCTACTATCCTTTGGTGGTAAGCATGGGCAACCCTTGGAGCAGTCCGCAGTACTTCTGAGTCTATTAATCTTAGGACCTGCATTGGGATTTCGGAAGTAGCTCGTCCCTCCATAGAAGTACTCCTAAAGCGGATTATTATGTCTTGGGGCAACAAAACCTATGAGCCCTTCCTGTAGTAATTCTGGAGTGGTCATGTAATTAAAATAGTGTAGTTCAGTTGTTTGATTAGAGGCAGTGAACTATTTTCTACCTTTGTTGAATTTGAATTTGCTTAGAATTGTTGGAAACTACATTGGAACGGATTGATTTACCTGGTCAATTTGGATTACATTATGACCGTTGAATTATTGGATAATTAATCCTGTACTGATTGATCAGAATTGTTTATTGAATACTATGTTTGTGCTGGAATGGTTATTTTCTTTTTTGAACAGTAAAAGAAAGTTTTATTGAAAAACCCTAGTTGCATAAGAAAACCTAGGGCAAAATTTTGTTGGAATCTTACATAAACCTAATGCTTCATCACAATGATTGTCTATTTTTTGATGTGGAGCAACTATTTTTCAATGTTTTGTGTGGGTTCTTTTTCTGTACCAATAGTAACCCTATATAGAACCTTACTCCACAGTAAAGCAACCATTACAAATTTTTAGGTGAACTAGTCGTGAGGAGTTAAAATAGGCAAAGGCAACTTATCTGTTAAAGTAAAAGAATGAAACTGCTAAAGAAGAGACAAGTAATCACAAGAGCAAGCAGAAAAAAACAAGGCACTAAATTGGCCTTCTGAAAGTGATTCCTGCACCTCCCCCCACCCCCCCACCCCACATACACACAAAATTTGGACCGAAGGAATCTCAAGTTGAATAAATCGTGGAAACAAACGCCGAATAAGGCTCACCTAACTTAGAGAGCACAAATAGTTGATCAAATTATGTATGCTGCATGAGGAGTATCTATGCCTTCAAGATGGAACAATAGTTTTGGTGAAAGAGATGAACATATTAGACCTAATGATTCATCATAGCGATTGTCTATTTTTTGATGTGGAGTAACTATTTTTCAGCTTTTTGTGTGGGTTCTTTTTCTGTACCGATAGTAACCCTATATAGCACCTTACTCCACAATAAAACAACCATTGCAGATTTCCAGGTGAAGTAGTTGTGTGGAGTTAAAATAGGCAAAGGCAACTTATCTGTCAAAGTAAGAGAATGAAAGTGCTAAAGAAGAGACAAATAACCAAAAGAGCAAGCAAAAAAAAATGCACTAAATTGGCCTTCTAAAAGTGATTCCTCCAACCCCCAATCTCCTCAAATTTTTTTATTAAAGAGGCACCAGAGTTTTACAAAGGCGACTTCCCAACACAAGAAAAATCACAACATAAAATATTTCAACCTTAATGTCAAAAGATCAAACACACAAGGGCTAATGCTGAATGGTTTTCTGGGGTGAGCTGAACAGTTTGATTCTGCAAGAGAGGGCACAGCTGCAGTGTGTGAGGCCTGTCACAAGGAGAGTCGAACCCTCTGCAAAAAAATCAAACAATGAACTTCGTGCTGCAGCTGTGATGATCCAAAGCAGTAGCTGCAAGCACTGCCAGCAATCTGATCGAGCCATGAACAGGGACAGTGTGAAGATGGTGCTGCAGTAACCCAGCAATGCTCATATCTCAACATGAAGGCAGCCAAGGAAGATGGAGAAAGTTAATGCCCTGCAGCTTAAAAGCAATAGAAGGAACAAAAGGATCACTGCATCTATTAGATCCTCTGTGACTGAAATACAGAGTGAGGTTCTCTATTTATAGAAAACTGGGAGAAGTCCAACATGTAAAAAGGTGGTTGCCAGGTATACTGACTGAGCATTTCATAATTTACCTATGTGAACTTACAACTGTCTATATACACTGACAACCAAGATTTGCACCTGGTTGAACTGCTTATTTGTATCTCTGAGGGAATTGAACTCTGGTGGGTGGCCTGACATACCGAGATGTTCTCTGCCGAGTCACAACCTCATTGACAGTGTGGTCAAACCTTTTAATTTCTTTTGGCTGAATAAGCAGATTTTTATTATGATATGTTGGAAAGTATACAATAATTACTAAAATAGTAAACTCCTTTTAGAGCTTCAATAATTTTCCTGATAACATGGCTCTAAACTTCAGGCTGCCTCCTTGATACATAACACTTTGATCCAAGACCAGGGCCATTGCCCTTACAGTAGATCAATTAAAAAACCAGGGAACATACGCTCACAAAAAATCAAGGAACATGAACTCAACAAAACTTGACAAAAATCAGGGAACATAAACTCAACAATTCTTGGCAAACTAATTGACTAAATCTGAGTTTGACTGATTTTGACCAGGAGTTTTGACTTTGCTTGTCATCTTGAACAGTCAAGTCATTTCAGGAGACTGGACTGAGAACAACATCAAACTGGTCTTGAGCTTCTGAATTCAGAAAACACAAATAAAAGATGGTAGTTGCATATCTATAGACGTTCAGGGCAGGACTTCCACTAACTCTGTAAAGACCTAGGACTAAACCATTAAGAGGCTTAAGACACCAGACATTTAAAGAGAAATCTGACCAGCAAGACTTTGTAGAACTTAAATTGAACTACTTGGTTGATTGCTTTGTGTTTGCACGTATTTCTTCGTCAATCTACACAGGTTTGTACATAAACTCAACAAATCTTGGCAAACTAATTGACCAAACCTGATTTTGACCAGGAGTTTTGACTTTGCTTGCCATCTGGAACAACCAAGTCATTTCAGGAGACTGGACTGAGAACAACATCAAACTGGTCTTTAGCTTCTGAATTCAGAAAACACAAATAAAAAATGCTAGTTCTGTCTCTATAGGCATTCAGGGAAGGACTTCCACTAACTCTGTAAAGACCTGGGACAAAACATTTAAGAGGCTTAAGACACCAGACATTTAAAGAGAAATCTGACCAGCAAGGCTTTGTAGAACTTATCTTGAACTACTTGGTTGATTGCTTTGTGTGTGAAGGTATTTCTTCATCAATCTACACAGGTTTGTCATAATGCTCTTGTAGTGATATGTTTGCTTTACTGGATAGAGCTAACTCTATGGACTTTTGTGCGTCCTGCATTGTGTTATTGCTGTGCCTCAGTTCTGCATATGAGTCTCTTGTGGTGTTCGATGAATATGCCCTGTTGCTACACAATCTAGCAGGGGTCCTAGGAAGGGGTACCTAAGGGACAACTACTAGACCAAATGACAACAATGGGACAAAGATCCACTGTCACCTCAGTCAATGTCCCCTGCTCTTTATGGACTTTCACTGATGGGAGGAGTCTCGGTATAAGGGAAATCACCTGAATGATATGGTCAATGGCAAGGTATATTGTGATTCCCAAAGCCCATTCAAAGGAGAGGCTCAAATGATGGCTTAATTGCTTCAAAGAGAAGCTAATGGCTCTCCAAGAAAGGCTTATGAGGAGACCAAGACCTAGGAGGAAGGGTTATTCAATCACAAGGGATGCTCCTAGACCAAAGGTTTCCTAAGGAGGCTAGGTCTTTCTTAGGGTTTTGTAAGATAACGACCATATAAAGGCTAGGGACTACGAGACAGACCTATAGGGAATCCAAACAAGGCCTAGGGCTAGAAGATGATCTTCAAGGAAATGTCTAGGTCAAGGAAGGATGGGAAAGGTCAACAGATGATTAACTTCCTTTGAGTTTTCAAGAGCATTTGACCTTTGGAAAGCCACTGACTGAAGAAGCTTAAAGCCAGAATCGATGATTGGAGCTAAGGCTTGAGATTTCTCTCAAACTAGCCACAGGAATTGCTTCAAATATTGAGGGCACCTAGAGGAAACCATAGTGCAATAGCCTACCAACTTGCACCCCAAGGATATTTCTCTAATGCAATTCGTGCTAGGCCCTAGTTGGCCTTCTAGGGTTAGGGAAAAATTTGAGAAGGCGAAGAAAGAGATTTGAGGGTTGATCACCTAGGAATGAGGCCTAGTGCCTTGACAATTGGGAGAAATGGAGTCTAGATTTCCTTTGATGAAAAGACTTAGATGTATCAAGGAGTCCTATGTAACCTTCGCTAACCCTAAGGAGGCAGCAACTCAGCCACAAGAGGAATTTCTGCTTCGCTTGGCAAGAAATGATGGAGTTTCAAGGATGCGAGATAAAACATACCTCTAGGAACATTCATTCACATTACCTAATGAGTAATGCATGCAATACTTCATTAATCCAATGCTTTTCATAAATTCACATTAAATTAGGGCACAAAAAAGATTATGACAAGTCATTCCATACATTAGACATGTAGCAACATAAAGGTATAGCATCAAAAACACACAAGGAAATGCAAGTATATCCATCCATCACAATTGCATTTAGAAGCTCCAAGACAAGATAACGAAAATCCCAAACATCAAAATGCATCAATAACATCCAATTTTGTCCATCAATTGCAGGTCTGAATTCTTTTTACAAGAGAAACTCCCAATCCAAATGATGATGAGTTACAAATGAGACTCTTCTTGTATTTATATGAGCCTTTAGGAGTTCGCTTTGGTCTAATTAGCCTAATTTAGCCCCTAATCAATATTTTAATGTGCAATAATAACCCTATTGGTGACAAGCCCACCAAATAGCCCAAAAGTACAAAATAAGCTTTCCTAATGAGGCTGAAATGATAGAATAATGGTGCGAAGGGTCATTGGAAGGCCAAGATAAGTTCTCCATGTGCCAAGATGAAGAGGAGGGCTCCGAAAATGATGACCAAGGGGGTGGCCCCTTGGTTTCCAAGCAAAACATTTGTGGTGCTCCCAAGTGGTTGTGGGGCATAATCAAGGGTCTCATGGGTCTCCAATTGGATCAAACATGTTAATGCTCCATTAATTAGGGCTGGAATGATGACATAAGCCCTCCCATGTCTCTCCTGATGAACAAAATCCCATTTGGGCCATGGATTAGCTGCCAAGTGTTAGGTGCAAGTGTGTGGCCGGCTGGGCAACATGGTCGAAGTACATCATCTATGTATAACAGGGGCATGAACAAGCAATGTATGGTGCTAAAGAAGCCCATGACGTGGCAATCAATGCACTGTTGTGGTGGAGGCCCATGGTTCTCAACGCTCACCCTACAAGTGCCCTTATGACCAGCTGGAGGGCTTAGACCCTGTATAGGGAGATTAAGTCCAAATGGAAACCCACCTGCAATCATGTATAAGATTCAATGCGTCTCCTCACTTTCTAGTACAACAATTCATTAGTGCAATTGAATAAATAAGCTTGAAAACCAGGGGCAAAAGTGGACACTTAATAGTGGCATGCCCTTCCTGTTGATTTTGGGTAGCATCGGATGTGCTCTAGCTTCGAAATTTTGTGGAGGGGCTAGAATACATGATCTCTAAAACCCAGAAATCATTTGGAAAAATTCCACTCGGATGAGGAGCTATTAAAATAATTAATATTTTTAATGGGTTCCTAAGTCTAAACTTAGGAAAATAAAAATATTAATGGGTATTAATAAAAATATGGGTGAGAAACTTCTAAGTGACGAGGATCAAGTCTGTTTTAATCTTAGCCGTTGATTAGGGACTTAATCTCGACCGTTGATTCATCAACAGGAAAAGTATAAGAGGAGGCTTGAGGGTCAATTGGAGATACACTTGAGAGATTAGTCAGTTCGATTTTTCTGGGGCGAGGTTTGCTGAGAAAATCGAACAAGTGATCTGTTGCAGTAGAGGGGCAGGGATAGTTGAGGTTGGAGGATCTTCTCCAGGACCTCGAATACATAGCAGAGAGAGGCAGAGAGATGCTAGAGGAGGCAACGCAGACCCAGGGAGACTGACGCTGGGCTAGGAAGGGCCCACGCATTTCCAACACTGGGGTAGAGCCACCCTCCAGTAGAAATCTGAATTCAGTTGGGGAGCAGCAGGATCAACCGAGAAGGCTGACGTCAGAGCTCTAGGAGGTAGAGGAGGCAGCACAGTGCTGACACAATGTCCCAGTGTGCTCCACGCAGGCCCACGCAGCTATTGTGAAGGGGCAACACAGTTGTAGCCGGGGACAGCCAATCCAGTTACTGAAACAAAGATATTTTGCTAGGTGAAGTGAGGTAATCTCACTTAGGTTTCTGCTAGTATATTTTTATCTCTGTAACTGGATTGCTGAGAGGGCATCTAGAGTTGTATTCAGAACTACTGCTTAATAATAGAAAACCCTCAAAGTTGCTACACCGGTTTTCCCGCATTGGGTTTTTCCGAGGATGTTTTTCCAAAAATAATGGTGTCCCTTGTGTATTTGTCTCATTCTATTTTCAGTTCATGATCTGTATGTATGTGTAGTCTGCAATAGTGTTTTCATCATTGTTTAATAATTAAATAACTTGTTGAATGTAAAAACAAGTAGGAGATGATAAACCAGTGATTGTAGTAGGATTTCTGATGTGTAGATTCAGAAATTTTCACATGGTATCAGAGCATTGCAGATCATAGGAGACTGAAGACACCAGTCGGGAGATCCAGAGAATTTGTTGCAGAAGAGGAAACTGTCCCGAGTGACAACACTATTCCAGAGCTAGAGATGCAGAGGGAGAGTGACGCAGTGCAAAAGAGGTGATGCAGAGGCTCACGCAGTGCCTGCGTCAACATTCTGAGCCAGGTGAGGGTGACGCAGTAGCTGGGAGGAGCCCATGCAGTAACTGCGTCAGCTGTCTAGGCCAGCGCAGAAGTAGAGGGGTAGATCAGGCTCACGCAGAGCCACATCATCTTTTTGGACTAGGAAGGAGTGACACAGTGGCCAGGAGTAGCTGATCTAGCTCAGGCAGAGCCACGTCATCTTTCTGGACCAGGAAGGAGTGACGTAGTGGCCAGGAGTAGTTGATCTAGCTCACGCAGTGATTGCGCAGAGCCAGAGGAGCTCAAATTCTTCAGTTGCTGGGGCTGGGGGAGCAGAGCAGATTCGATTTGAGGAGATGGTGGGACATTGTTGCTGTTGGTGCAGAACAATGTCTGTGGAGACAGAGCTGAGGTAGAGGGAGTCATTGTCTTGACAGATTTCTAGCCAAAGAAATCTAGATCCGGGTTGCAACAACAAAGGAGGATTGGAGACGAGTGATTCAACATTTGGCGTGAAGGATTTCTGTGAAGGAAATCAGGACTCAAAGGGAGTCTAGAGGAACCTGTTCCTTAGAGGGTTTCTTGCGCCAAAGAGATCCAGATCCGAGTCTCGCTGGATTAGAAGTAGGAAAGGGAGAAGAGAACCAATCCTATATTTTTTGAGCAGAGATGGCGGTTAATGGACTAAGGGATCATGACAGATTGGATGGAGCATCCAATTTTGTCATCTGGAAGGCCAGGATCCTGGCAATCCTAGACAAACATCACATCAAGGACTATGCCTTGAAAGTAGTTGCTATTCCAGTCGACGCTGATTTGCTGCAGAAGTACAAGGAGGCCCAGGCGAAGGCTAAATGCATGATTCTAGATGGGGTCAAAGATCATGTGGTCCCACACATTGCTGAGAAGGACACAACAAGGGAGATGTGGGAAACACTGACCACCTTGTACCAGGGCACTTCCATCCAGCGGAAGATGCTATTAGAAAATCAGCTGAGATAGTACCAGATGCAGAAGGGAGAAGAGATCGATCCCTTCCTCCTCAGGTTGCAAGGGATTAGAGACCAGTTGACTTCCGTGGGGTCTACACCAGATCCTGAGTTCATGGTCAGGACTGCCTTGAATGCAGTCACCGAGGACTGGGAGACATTTGTCCAAAGTATCTTGGGCAGAGCGACTCTCCCCAGTTGGGAGGAGATGTGGGCAACTCTTCAACAAGAAGAGATTAGGAGGTTGACCAAGGTGGGGGTAGCAGCAAAGGAGCCCGGGTCAAGAAGGAGGAGGAGGATGCAGCTCTCACATCATCGGGACAACAAGGGCAACAAAAGCGGAAGAAGAAGGATATTTCCAAGGTCAGATGCTTCAAGTGTGGGGAACTTGGACATTATGCCACTCAGTGCCCCCGGAAGAAGGGCAAGGAGGAAGCTTTTGAATCGAAGGCTGCTCCAGCGAAAGCTGACAGGGAAGGCAAGGATGACGATTGTGCCATGAGTGCTCATGCGCCTCTGGAGAAGAGGTGGGGCGACATGGAGTTGTAGTCGAGAGGACTACATGCTAGGGCAGGATCCTTGAGGTGCCCAAACTCTTGGATCACATATGACTACGGGAGCCCTTAACGACAGTAGCAAAATGACGGGTGTCGGTTGGTGCGAGGTGTGATGGAGCGACAGTGGCAGAGCTAGAGTGCCAAAGTCTGAGGCAGCGCAGTGGATGTTGTAGCAGTGCGAGAGGCACAGAGCAGTTTGCAGCAGCGCAGTAGCAATAGAGGGTCAGCACAGATTAGCAGTAGAGGTAGCTTCAGCATCACGAAGCATCCTTACTGACCAACATGTCAGTTTTTGGGTGAAATTTTAGTTACTTCCCAGTAACTGAGTTGTAGTGCAACAGTTAGTAGTGGCAGTGCTTTGGGCAGCACGAGGCAGCATTTGAGAGGGAGCTGTAGTATTGATGTAACAGTGGCAGTGGCAAAGTCATGGGCAGCAGTACAGGAAGCAACAGTGCAGTGGATGAAGGGCATTAGGCCAAGCATCAACAACACAGAGGACCAATGCAGTGGATCAGTGTAGTACTTCTATTGAGAAGTATTGCTAGAGCACATTCCTCGCTAAGAGGAAGTGTTGATTTTGGGTAGCATCAGATGTGCTCTAGCTTCGAAATTTTGTGGAGGGGCTAGAACACATGAGATCTCCAAAACCTAGAAATCGTTTGGAGAAATTCCACCCGGATGAGGAGTTATTAAAATAATTAATATTTTTAATGGGTTCCTAAGTCTAAACTTAGGAAAATAAAAATATTAATGGGTATTAATAAGAATATGGGTGAGAAACTTCTAAGTGACGAGGATCAAGTCTGTTTTAATCTTAGCCGTTGATTAGGGACTTAATCTCGACTGTTGATTCATCAATAGGAAAAGTATAAGAGGAGGCTTGAGGGTCAGTTGGAGATACACTTGAGAGATCAATCAGTTCAATTTTTCTGGGGCGAGGTTTGCTGAGAAAATCGAACAAGTGATCTATTGCAGCAGAGGGGCAGGGATAGTTGAGGTTGGAGGATCTTCTCCAGGACCTCGAATACACAACAGAGAGAGGTAGAGAGACACCAGAGGAGGTAGCGCAGACCCAGGGAGATTGACGCTGGGCCAGGAAGGGCCCACGCATTTCCAGCACTGGGGTAGAGCCACCCTCCAGCAGAAATCCGAATTCAGCCGGGGAGCAGCAGGATCAGCCGAGAAGGCTAACGTTAGAGCTCTAGGAGGCAGAGGAGGCAGTGCAGTGCTGACGCAGTGTCCCAGTGTGCTCCACACAGGCCTACGCAACTACTACGAAGGGGCAACACAGTTGTAGCCGGGGACAACCAGTCCAGTTGCCAGAACGAAGAGATTTTGTCGGGTGAAGTGAGGTAATCTCACTTAGGTTTCTGCCAGTATATTTTTATCTTTGTAATTGGATTGCTGAGAGGGCATCCAGAGTTGTATTCAGAACTACTGCTTAATAATAGAAAACCCTCAGAGTTGCTGCACCAGTTTTCTCGCATTGGGTTTTTCTGGGGATGTTTGTCCAAAAATAATGGTGTCCCTTGTGTATTTGTCTCATTCTATTTTTAGTTCATGATCTGTATGTATGTGTAGTCTACAATAGTGTTTTCATCGTTGTTTAATAATTAAATAACTTGTTGAATGTAAAAACAAGTAGGAGATGATAAACCAGTGATTGTAGTAGGATTTTTAATGTGAAGATTCAGAAATTTTGACACTTCCAAATGGGTTTTAGAAGGTACAGGTGTTTGCTTGCTCAACAAGAGGGGTTAATAAGGGACCCTATTAGGCGGTTCCAACCTCTAAGGGAGCAACAGGTCCATGGTACATCTGTCAAATTGTAGGCGTCATGTGAAATGATAGTGGAATTGGGTGGGGCAACGGGGAAGACTCCAAGCCACATGCCATGGTACAAGGGTAGCTATAATGAGGGAAGACCACACATTGGGTGTATAGATGTAGGAGGGAGCAATTGTGGTAGATGAATTACCCCGCCCTTTGTTTTTCCACCCTTCTTCATGTGCCTTTTTGCCTTTTATTGAATTTTCTTTCTTTTAACTGCTGGGGGCTCTAAGGGATGAGAGCATGATGTGTGAGGTAAAGCAATGATTACCCCCTTAAGGTTGGGCAGTTCATCACCCACTAGGGGTTGCGACAATCATGGGTTACTTAATGATGCAGGGGGCACTCATAGGGGCCCTAGGAACCAGGGTGATGGCCATGATGATAAGGGATAGAGCTCATGTTTGGCTTTTTCCCACGCGCTAATTTTTTATGTCCAGGTCATATTTTGCAATTTCTGGTACATTTCCTATTGTAAGTGGCCAAATATAATGAGTACCATATGTCCCGACCATCTTTTGATTTGCCTCCAAATAATAGATCCGACCTTTAGCAACTGAAACATGGTCTCCTTTGGCAATTCGCACTAGAAAATGTGGCTACTCGCACTAGCTATTGACCTCCTCTGCAGATGAATTCGACCTTCTCTTCCTATATCCTAGATACCGGAAAATATCGAGGAAATCTCCTTTGGAATCCTTCCAAATCTTCGCTAAAGCCCCTACTTCTGATGCTTCCCTAGCATCAACTACGCCCTCGCTGAATACTGCAACTGGGTAAGTCGAATTGCTCGACTCACTTGATGTCTTCTCCAAACCCTTTGACTTGCTCTTATAATCTCTCGTTGGAGTCTCAACAACCATAGTTACATCTCAATCGATGGCTCAGATCATCTTGACTCATCAGTAGAAGCCTCTAGAGCAAAATCGAACTCCCTTAATTAATTCACTTTTATTAACTGCTTTTCCTAAGTTAGACTTAGGAAATATTTTAATTATGGCCCTCGCTGAATACTGCAACTGGGTAAGTCGAATTGCTCGACTCACTTGATGTCTTCTCCAAACCCTTTGACTTGCTCTTATAATCTCTCGGTGGAGTCTCAACAACCACAGTTACATCTCAATCGATGGCTCAGATCATCTTGACTCATCAGTAGAAGCCTCTAGAGCAAAATCGAACTCCCTTAATTAATTCACTTTTATTAACTGCTTTTCCTAAGTTAGACTTAGGAAATATTTTAATTATGGCTAATTAATTTAATTATGGCTAATTAATTTAATTAAGGTGTCTCCAAGTCTTTTCTCACGAGACCTTTTCTGCGTTTTGGAGATCTCGTGTTCCTTAGCCTTTTAGACATCATAGATACTAGAACACTTGTCCGTTGCTACCCCAAACAAAAACTAACAACACATGTGACATATTTGTCATCTTCTGCAAGGGTGCATTCGTTGAGGAGGATGGGTGCTTGTCACAGGTGATCTTTGAGGAGGGTGTTAGGCACTTGGAGGTTGGGAATTTGGTCTTGGGAGCATGTAACCACCTTACATATAGATAAATGTCTTTCGGAATAATCACATCATTAGGATTTGTCGACGTTTCGAACCAACCAATGTGGTTCATCCTCAGGACAAGGTGAAAGAAATCATATAATCTTCAGGAATAAATAGTAAGGATGCATCATTGCCCAAGGTTAGCCGTTGGAGATTAGTCAAACAAGTAAATAAAATATTATATTTATTTAAAAAATAAATAAATAAAATATTATTTTTATTTAAAAAGTAGTTTTAATATTTTAATATTATTTAAAATCCTAAAATTTTTAGATATAAATTACTTCGTATCCTTAATTTAGTTAAAAATAGATGTTAGGATTATAGATATTGTTAAGAAATTTAATGAAGGTTAAAAAATAATAAATAAAACAAAGTTAAAAGGGGGGGATAAGTTAGAAATAGTTGTTTATGTAATATTAGATAATGAATAGGAAATGAGATAATCTCTAAAATAAGGTAAAGAGGGGTTTCAAAAATTAGTTTTAATATTTTAATATTATTTAAAATCCTAAAAATTAGATATAAATTATTTAATATTCTTAATTTAGTTAAAAATAGATGTTAGGATTACGGATGTTGTTAAGAAAATTAATGAGAGGGTTGAAAAATAAAATCAAAACAAAGTTAAAAGGGGGGATAAGTTAAAAATAGTTGTTTATGTAATATTAGATAATGATTAGGTGTAAGGATACGAGATTTGGTTCCAACATAATCTCTAAAATAAGGTAAAGAGGGGTTCCAAAATAATCTAAAGGGGATAGGAAATAATAAATATCATAAATCTATAAAATAGTATTAAGGAATAATATAATAATAAGCAAACCCATAAATTAATAAAGGGGGTAAGGAAAAGCTATAAATCTTCCTAGGGAGATTATAAGGCTTGGATCTAAATACAAGGAAAAAAGAGGTTAAATACTATGGAAGAGATTAGGAGGTCAATAATTGATATTAATTAAGTTAAAAATAGGGTTAAAAATGATGAATCAAAATAAGGATATATGTTAAATAAAGGGAGATTGAGCATTTATTATAATTAAGTTACAAATAATATGATATACATATATAAAGAAAAAGAGAAAAAATATAAAAGGAGGAGACGAGGATCATAAGGAGAGGGCCGGAATCCAACTTTTACTCAATTTCCAACCATCATCTCTGTTGAGATTCCTGGCATGCCTTTCAATCTCAATAGCCTCCCTAAGCTTCCTATGGTGGAAATGGTCAACCCTAGCAATGACTCTAGAATCCTCAATACAAACATGGTGCTTGGATTTCTCCGCATGCTCAGCTAGAGCCGAAGAGCGGGAACGATTGTGCCTTATGTCTGCCACATGTTCACGGATCCTCTAGTTGATCGATCGACCCGTTTCTCCAATATATGGAGTACCACATGAACATGGAATCAGGTAAATACCTTTCATGTCCTTTGGGTCAATAGGATCTTTAACCGAACCAAGAGAATTTCTAATGGTCCTTAGAGGTTTGAATGAAGAGGAAACATTATTCCGCCTAAGGATATGTGCAATCTTATCTGAGGTCCCTTGAATAAATGGGAGATGAACCTTGAAGATAGGATCAACACGAGTAGTTTTAACTCTAGATTCTTTACATGCTCTTTGAAAAGCTTTGAGGCCCTGAGTTCTGCTGTATCCATTATTTTTAAAAACTTCAAGGAGATGAGATTTCTCCTGCTCTAGGTGGTTTTCATCAGAGATTCTTAGATGTAAGGCTTGTTATTGAAATTTACAAATATTTCTAACAGTATATGCCTGTCCATTTAAATTCATTCCTATTTAAATTCATTTCTAACATACTGTATTTACAATTTCATAAAATTTCATTTCTAGCAGAATGTACAGAATATACCTTCCAATTTATGACTAAACAAATCAAATTAGATGTATGTACTTACCTGGTTTTTCTGAGTTGGTGTCGGTTCCTGGATGATGTTGGATGATGTTGTTCTCCGGATACCAAACCAACCAATTTCCTCCCAGCCTGTCTGGGATCGGTCTTTCCGGACCCCAAACCCAAAAGGCTTCAAAAGTGAAACCTTTTGGCCCCCGTGCCCAAAACTTCCAAGAACAGGTCTCAATTTTCCTAGATCTATATCTGGAGCCCCAAAGCTCATTCGTTATTTCACATTTCTCTCCCAGATTCTCCATTTGCTTCCTTCCCAAATTTCCATCCCGCAATCTCCATCTCACCATTCCCCCCCGTCCTTCTCCTCTTAGATTTTCTTATATAGGAAAGGATCCTTCCCTCCGAAGAAATCCCACCCTTTTTTCCTCCAATCAACCTTGTCCTTATCCTTTAAATTCTCATTACTCCATTCGGTTATCTTTATTGTACATTAAATCATATTTTTATTTAAATATATAATAAATGGTATTTTGATCTTTATCGCTTCAACCGACTTTGGGAAGAGGATCTTTTTTTAAAAGTACTTAACATGACATGCCAAAGGATAAGTTAATTAACCTGGTGGCCTAATAATATTTATTTATTTATTATTTAATTAAAATGTTATTAATGAAAATAAATTAATATATTATAAATAAGGTATTAATTAATTATTTTACTATTTAATTTATTTCCCATACATAAACACTTCATATAATTAAATTGGTATGAATACTACTACAGTGCTTTCAATAATTAATTCATTTTTCTTCTACTTGGGAATTTTCATAATAAGTTAGTATGCATACTAGCGCAGTGCATGCATATGTAGCTATCATATGCATGCCTCGTATACATGCTAATATTTTTATGTTACTTGTAAGTTGAAATGGGTCGTTACATTAGAGCACGGTTAGCAAGGGTGCTGAGAACACCAAATTTCTGAGTAGGAAAATGATGAGAACTAGCATGAAGATATTGTTCCGTGTGAGTTTTTTTGCGAAAAACTTGGTGAGAAACAGAACCATCATCCATTCTAGAGAGGAGAATGTCAAGGAAAGGAAGGCATCCGTCCACCTCTACCTCCATTGTGAACTTGATGGATTCAGATTGAGAGTTAAGGTGGTTCAGAAACAAGTCCAACTTCTCACGACCATGGGGCCAAATGATGCAAGTGTCATCAACAAACCTCTTCCACTTCTTAGGGCAAAATTGAGCTGAGGCCAAGGCCTTGGTCTCAAAATCTTCCATAAAAAGGTTAGCAACAATGGGGGAAAGAGGGGAACCCATCGCAACACCACAGGTTTGCTCATAGAATTCTCCTTGGAAACTAAAAAAGGTCGAGGTGAGGCAGAGGCTAACCAATTTGGCAGTGTCCTGGTCAGTGATCTTACTAATGACATCAATGGCCTCTTGAATGGGGATTTTGGTGTAAAGGGAAACAACATCAAAACTAACAAGCAGATCCCTTGGGTCTAACCTTACATCTTTCCATTCCTTAACAAAGGACGCAGAGTCCTTAACATAGGAATCAATTCGACCCACAAGAGGTTTGAGCTTAAGAGCTAAGAATTTAGCAAGAAGATAAGTAGGCCCACCTATTGTGTTAACAATAGGTCTCAAGGGGGCCCCAAATTTATGAATCTTGGGAAGGCCATAAATTCTAGGGGTGAGGGGATTGCTCTCAATGAGCTTTCTGGAGAGAGGATTAAGAGACAGATTTGACTTAATGGCTGTCACTACATCCTTAGAAACAGACTTAATGGGATTCTTTCTAAGCTTGACGTAACAACCACTATTAGAGAGATGGTCAATCATTTTGTTGACATAGTTAGACTTATCCAAAATGACGACTGCTCCACCTTTGTCAGCTTTTAGGATGACAATGTTAGGGTTTTCCCTTAGGGATTTAAGGGCGAGAAACTCATCTCTGCTAAGGTTTCTTTTGGGAGGCTTGGCCTTCCTAAGAACAATAGCACAGTCTTGCCTGATGGCTTCCTTGACATTATCTGGAAGGTCCCTAATGCCAAATTCGATATTACAAATAATGTCATCGATGGGAACCTTCTTAGGGGCAAGGGCAAAATTAAGCCCTTTATTTAGGAGACTAAAGACAGAGGGATCAAAATTAGAACTAGAGAGGTTGACAATGTTCTTATAATGAGGAAAAGACGTGGAAAAATTGCTACTATTATTATTATAATTACAATTCCAATTATTATTATTATTATTAGTAATATGGAAGTTGTTCTTATTATTCAAACAATTATTGTTAATATTAATATTATCATACAAAGAAATAAAATTATTACAATCCTTATCAAGATTATTATTAATATCCAAGTTATTATAATTAATTATTATTGTATTATTAATATCATGATTATTATTGTTTTTATTAATATTATTATCATTATTTAATATTATATTATTAATATAAAAAATATTGTAGAGGCCAATAAGACCAGGACTATTGGATACCCGGGAATAGGTCAACGAAGAAGAGGAGTGGGAGCAGGTCAAACGCGAAATGGGAGGGGAAAATACAGAAAGGGTACCTGGCAGCGCATCGCAGGTTTGGCGGGCCAGCTGCAAGAGACGGAAGGAGGCTGGACATGGGTCCAGTAATCCAAAGAGAAGACGGAGGGATTAGGACAGGGTGACGACGCAGAAGCTCCATAACCCGCGGGCTGTTGAAATGAGGAATGGGATTCGAAGCGGGAGGGAAAGGACGAACCAGCGAGAGACGAAGAGGGAGGAATATCGCCTAACAGGTTAGATCCACAGTCGAAGCGGGAGGGAGAGGATGGATCAGCCGGAGACGAAGATCTAACACCTTACATATAGTTTGAAGCAATGTTTTTAAAACCGGAACCAGTGACCAGACCGGTCCACCTAATGAAATGGTTTACCGACCGGAACCGGTCTAACCAGGACTGGTTTGGTCTAAACAAACCGGTTTTAGAAAAATACATTAAATAATTAATTTTTAATGAAACAAAACTATTTTTAAGATTTAAAACCATGATTCCAAGCCAATAGAGACAAAATATGCAAAGTTTGCTCATTTATATACCATGTAAAGTTGAAAATATCAAAATGACATCGAGTGCAATACATATCATCGACAAAATAGAAAAATACATAAGCAATGAGGCTCTAAATGGCCTATAAAGTCCAAAAACAATGCTGCAAACTATGAGGCCATTGGCCTACTACAAGTCTACAGTGTACACATGATCAATCATCAAGTTCATCACCACTACTAGCCACAGGATCATCATCAGGAGCTACATAGACATCATCTGGTTCAGAGTCTGAGGATGCCTCAACTTGATCTGCAACCTTAGTAGCAATGCCACTAATAACAATAGAAGTGGACCTCACGGAAGCACGAGTTTGTCGACCTGCACGACTAGTAGCTTCCATTGGTTCTTTGCCTTTCCTTGATGCCGCTACTGATCATGGTTCTGATGCCGCCACAAAATCTGCTTCATCCCTCGTTAAAGCCATGTCGATAGCAAAATCAGCCTCAAACACAGGATCTTCAGTCTCCTCCACCCATTCTGATGTTGGATCAATATCGTCCAACACAATGGGATCTAGATCAGGTGCTTTGTTCATCATTTGGTTCCTCCTCAGTCGAAGGTTGTATTGCACGAAAACAAGATCATTTAACCGTTCTTGTTCCAAACGGTTTCTCTTCTTCGTGTGTATGCACTCAAAAACAGACCAATTGCGCTCACAACTTGAAGCACTGCAAGTTTGACTCCTTAATTTCCCTCCAAAACCCCTAAACTACCTTGGAAAAGCCGCATTGTGGGTCCTCGGTGGGCATGGTAGGTAACCGGCCGGTTTAGGACGAAACCAGCCGGTTTGCTACAAACTAGCCAGTTCCGTCCTAAACCGGCCGGTTACGTCCTAAACCGGCCGGTTAGGACCGGTTAGGGCCAAATTCTCGCCACAGTGCCTCCTTAATCGGGTTTTTCAGCTGGTGGCCCTGCTGATCGGCTGGTTAGACCGGTAACTGGTTAGCTATGCCGGTTTTAAAAACTATGGTTTGAAGAGGAATGCTTGAGTTGAGGAGCCATTTATTGGAGGGTGCACATCTTGGAGGAGGGGTGCTTGACATGTGGACACCTTGCTTTAGGGAGTGCTCCACTTGGGGTTTTGTTGGTCGATTTAGCCTAGGGTTAGCTATGGAATTAGTCATTGTTTTGTTGTTGGCCTCCCTCACCTTTCAATCTATATAAAGGGAAAATGTTTTTTGTGTTAAAAACTACAACCTTTTTTCTTTGATGAGATTGATAGTTGGTGTGATGCTCACTGTTTGGAGAATCTTGAAAGATCATGTGTTACTCATGTAACAAGGATTATTACTTGTGGGAAGCGAGCACTAGAGTATTATAGCTCATGGGATGCAAGAGTTTGAATCTCCTTGATAGCTTGTATGATGCAAGTGGGAGATCTTGGGTTTTGATAGTTGTTGTGATTCTGGCTTTCTTGGAAGTTCTGAGTATTTCTTATAGAGCTTGGTGGGATGATTCGCTGGTTGGGGTTTGCAGTGATTGTGGATGTCCTAGCTAGGGTTTGAGATGCATTGAAGAGTCCTTACTTTGGATGAATTCAATAGACTTGTGCCAACTTGGGATGAGCTGAGTTATTATACGTGATCTTCATTACTATGATAATATAAAGTGTACCATTTCTATCCTAAAATTGTGATTGGAAATCTGACTTTCATATTTGATTTTTCTCATGAATTGAGCAAGTTTCATCACTGTTTTAGTATGCTGATTTATTAGGGCAGTGAGGCTAAATGCTATGGTATGGTTAGTGAAACTTTCAAATGTGATTTTTATTTTTTATTTTTATATTTTCATTATAATTGAAGTAAATTTTTAGATATGTGTTTTGAGATAGATCTTCCCCTAAGGAGTGCTGTAATGATTTATGCTTGAAGTCTTTATTGTGTCTAGATTATTGATTTTAATTTTTGCTAAGTATTGTTGGGTGGAATTGAAGTTTCTTATGGGCTATTGAGGTGATTGGTTTGAGCACTGAGGCTAAAAACATTATGAAGTAGATTCATGACTTCATAGAAGTGAGGTGAAAGTTTCAAATTGGGTAGACTTTCAAAAATTTGACATGGTACCAAAGCTTGTAATGTAGAAATTGCTTTCTTGTGAAAGAGGGAGTGGAATATATCAATGGTGTGTGTTGCTACAAAATCTAGCAAGCCCGGTTGCAAAGCCTTATCGAGTGAGGAGCCAGACCTTATGGCAACAAAGAGGAAGTGTTGCCACTGTCATGTCAACAACCTTCCTTCCTCCTTTTCAGTGGGATTTAAACCACAAGGGAGGCCTCCCTAAATCACCTATAAAGATATTCTAATACCAGGGCTTAAGGTCACAAGTTTTAAGGGGCTATATTGAATAGAGTACTAGCAAGGCCAAAGATGGCCTAGGTTTTCTATGCTAGGGTTCAAGTAATTTTAGCCTAGACCAATGGATGGGTTGCTAGAACTTAGGGCTTGGATGATGTTCAATAATATGGCATACAATGTCATATAGCAGCCTTAGAAAAGGCCTAAAAATGACCTTTAACAAGAAAGGAACAAGCCCTTCAGATAGAGGCTAGGTATAGGGTAGGGTAAATAGTTGTATGACTATTAGATATGCATAAACAACAATAAAGAGGGGTGATGTTGTTGAATTTTTCAAGGTCTTCTAAGCTGATAATTACTTCTAATGATTTCTTAGCTTAATTCTTCTCATATTCATATTCGTCATTAAGTAATTACTGTAAAAATTTCTCTTTTCCCACCCTGGTTTTTTGTTTCACCTTATTTCTCCAAAATAGTTAAATGCCCTTTCCCATATCCATACATTTAACAACTGAAAAAATAAATTTTGCTGAAAACACAAATTCTGGAAATTTTACAGAATGTTGGAAAATGCAGAAATATAAAAATTAGCACATACAAACAGCCATTCAACACATTTAAACATAGTGATTTTTGGTCAAGGTGACCCTGGAAAAACCCCCTACAACTCTTGGGGAAAACCAGTTCGAAAGCTTCTTTTATTTCTGGAAAATGCTTTTTACAGTAAGAGAAATATTCAGCAAAAATCAGCAAGCAAACTTTTACAACTTATCTCAGCCTTGCTGAAACTCTGCTGTACAGACTTGCTGAAACTCAGCCCTGCTGAAACTCCGCTGTATAGACTTGCTAAAACTCAGCCTTGCTGAAACTCCGTTGTACAGACTTGCTGAAACTCAGCCCTGCTGAAACTCCGCCCTGCTGAAACTCCGCTGTATAGACTTGCTGAAACTCAGCCCTGCTGAAACTCCGCAGTACAGACTTGCTGAAACTCAGCCTTGCTGAAACTCTGCTGTATGGACTTGCAGCCTCCTTCTCCTCACTGTCCAGAAATCTCCCTGGCTCTCTTGCTCTCCTTCTCTCAATCTGCTCATGAAAGAATTAATGACTTTTTCCTCCTTTTCCTCCTTTAATCTAACCCTAAGTGACTTTTGGGTGATCCCTAAATCCAATGGTTGAAATAGATTGAAATCTAGGGCTGAGATTAAATGCTCATTTAAATCTCACTTTCTATTTTTTAATTCACCCCACTTTAATAAAGACCCACTTAGTCATTTATTTCCAAAGTCACTTTTCCTTTCTAATTTTACATTGACTTTAATAAAGTCACTTTAAAATTAGACTTTAGTAACTTTATCACTTAAAGTCACTTTTAAATTAGATTTGACTTTATAAAAATTATGAAGTCACTTTAGGAGAAAAATTAAATTCTTTTGGACACTTTTCCCTAGGCCAAAGATCAAAGCCTTAGGGAACCACCTGTCCTCCGGTACCAAATTTCAACACTCCCTCTTACCGAGGAAGGTGTTCCTCACCACACCCATCTTGTCTCTGAAGTGGTCATGCTTGCCCCGTGGTAAGGCTTTGGTAAGAATATTCGCAACCTGCTCATCAGTGGGAATATACTCAAGCTTCACAGCGCCCTTCTGAACACAGTCTCTGATGAAATGATATTTGATCCCCATATGCTTTGACCTGTCATGAAATATTGGATTCTTCGTGAGTTTAATGCAACTCTGATTATCACAGTAAATCACTGAAGGTCTCAACGGCTGACCAAATAAGCCAATCAACATCTTGCGAAGCCAGATGGCCTCACAACTAGCTAGACTGGCTGTCATATACTTTGCTTCCGCTGAACTCAATGCTACTGACTGCTGCTTCCGGCTGAACCATGACACTACTGTCGAACCCAACCCAAAACAACACCCTGAAGTGCTCTTCCTATCAGAAGCACAACCTGCCCAATCAGAATCAGTATAACCTGCCAATCTCACTCCATCCCCCTGCCTATAGTCCAGACCATAATCCACTGTCCCCTGCAAGTACCGCAAAATGTGTTTTGCAGCCACCCAGTGAACCTTCCTAGGCTCACACATAAACTGACTCATCGTGTTGATTGCCAAACAAATATCTGGTCTAGTGTTGACCAAATACATCAAGGAACCAATCAGCTGCCTGTACAATGTGGGATCCACCAACTCGGAATCCGAAGCATGAAGCTTCTTCCAGTTGGTGATCATCGGTGTCGACATGGGTTTACAATCCTCCATGTGGAATCTGCCAAGGATGTCCACAATATACTTCCCCTGCCCCAGGAAGAAATGCCCCTCCTCCTGCCACACCTCCAAACCCAAAAAGTAATGCATCAAGCCGATGTCCTTCATCTCAAACTCCGCCGCAAGATCTCTCTTGCAGTGCTCTATGAGTCTCTCTGCACCTGTAATGACCAAGTCATCCACATACAGCACCAGAATGAGAGGCTCCTCACCTATCACAATATAGTAAAGGTTCGGATCTGCCTCACTCTTTGTGAAACCCATCCCCTGCAAGTATGTATCTATCCTGGAGTACCAAGCTTTGGGAGCTTGCTTCATGCCATAAAGGGCCTTCTTCAGTCTGCACACATGGGACTCCTTCCTATGCACCTCAAAGCCCTGTGGCTGCTCAATGTACACCTCCTCCTGTATGAAGCCATTGAGAAATGTAGTCTTCACATCCATTTGGTGGATCTTCCAACCCATCTCTGTTGCTATTAATATAATGGAGCGGATCGAAGTATATCGAGCCATGGGAGCGAAGGTCTCCTCATAATCAACTCCCTCTATCTGGGAGAACCCTCTAGCCATAAACCTCGCTTTGAATTTCTCAATGCTGCCATCTGCAGCATGCTTTACCTTGTAAAGCCATTTGGAAGTAACCACGGATTTGCCCTCAGGCCTCGGCACCACCTCCCAAACATCATTCTTCATGATAGAAGAATACTCCTCCTGCATGGCCTCTCTCTAGACCTGCTGGCTAGCTGCCTCCTCATAGCTAGAAGGCTCAGAGTCAAGGATGCTGGTAACCATTGCCATATAGCTACAAAACCTCTCAGGTGGTCTACTCTCTCTGACCGGCCTCTTAGGCTCAGCAATAGATGTGGCATCTCTCAAGGTGTCCTGAAGCCACTTGGGCTTCCTCTTCCCTGAGCGCACTTCTCCCATCAGAGAATGAAACTCCTCCTCCTCATCATCATCAGGAGCCTGAACTCCTGACTGTCTGTCTGCTATCCTCCTGCCTGCACCTGAACCTGTAGAAGCTGAGGTACCATGTGAACTGTACATCAGTGGACTCCCTAGTGAACTACTCTGCATGCTACCCGGAGCACCACCCCTTTGGCTCGGTGAGCCACTGCTCACTGACGGACCTGACATCCTCATAGATGTACCTCCGGATCCTCTTGATCCCTGCCCACTGGATCCCTGCGACTGACTCAACTGTTGCTGAGGTTCTGGCTGATCCAGATACTCTAACTCCCGTGACCTCCTAAAGGCCCCGTCCTCCTCGAACTTCACATCCCGCCTAACAACAACTTTCCTCTGTGCAGGAATATAAATCCGAAAGGCCTTTGAGGTCTCACTGTAGCCCACAAAGATACCCTTCTCTGCGGTGGGCTCTAGTTTGGTCCTCTTCTCCTTGGGTATGTAGGATTATGTAATGCACCCAAAGATACGAAGATGACCAATATCAGGCTTATTCCCAGAAAAAGCCTCCTCCGGAGTCATGTGCCCCAAGGCACGATGCAGACTCCTGTTCTGCAAATAAACAACTGTGTTGTAGGTCTCTGCCCACAAGAACAATGGCAACCCCTGATCATGTAACATGGCTTTGGCAGCCCCTACGATGGATCTGTTCTTCCTCTCCGCAACCCCGTTCTGCTGGGGGTTGTAAGGAACAGTGAACTCCCTCCTAATGCCTACCTCTGCTCAATAGTCAACAAACTCTCCAAGGGTGTACTCTCCCCCATTGTCCGACCTCAGGGACTTGATCTTCCTACCTGTCTGTGTCTCCACAAGAGCTCTAAACTCTTGAAACCGCTTGAAGACCTCATTCTTGGTCTTCAAGAAATAAATCCAGGTCCTCCTAGAGTGATCATCAATGAATAAAACATAGTACTCATATCCACTCAAGGAAACATGAGACATCCGACCGCTCACATCAAAATGAATCAAATCAAGTATCGCAGTCGCTCTGTTGTCACTGCTGGGAAAAGGGGATTTGGCAAACTTGCCCATCGCACATCCTCTGCAAGTATCAAAGTGATCAGTACTGAAATCTGGCACACCTATAGTGATCTCCCGCAAGGTCCTCAAGGCTCCATGATACATATGCCCCATCCTGCGGTGCCAAATCTCACACAGCCCAGAACTGCTAGCTCTGCTGTCGGTGCTACTGCTCAATGCCAAAAGGTGCTGGAATGCAAACTTGTACACCTTTGCATGGCATACACCTATCACTTTAGCTGAATCAGCTGGAGTGCCCCTGGGATACATCAACACCTATTCTCCCTTGAACAGTACCTCATATCCTCTGTCCTCCAAAGCTGAGACGGATATGAGGTTCTTCCTCATCCTTGGCACATAAAGAATATTTGACACCTTCAAGGGAGGTTTGGACTCCCTCTGAAATGTCAGTGTCCCCACACCGACTGCTCTAACAACTCTGTCATCACCGAGTACTACCTCCATATCAGGCAACTCTCTGAAAGCTCTGAGAAGTACTCACGGACTCCTGTCATGTGACGTGAAGCTCCACTATCCACATACCAGATACCCGAAGATGCTCCGCTAATCGAGGGAAAAGCATGCTCCCTCTGAACTTGTGTGGCAGGTGATCCTGCACTAGAGGACTCACGCAGTGAACCCAAACTCCCGGTCAAAACGAACTGCAAAATCCTCAACCTCTGCTGAAGCTGCCACGCTCTGGTTCTTCCCCTTCTTCTTCTTCTCCTCCTGACACACAACTGCATAGTGTCCCATCTTTTGACAATTCCAACCCTTCACCTTGGAATAGTCCTTTTGTGTGTTATCCTGTTTACTTTTACCTTTGCCTTTGCCCCCACCATTGCTTGTGGAAGCCTGCTTCTTCCCTTTGCCTTTCTTGCCTCCTGCCACCAGTGCTACATCCTCATCCTGCTCAACTGGTTTGGCTGCCCCAAGCTGACCTTTCCTGATCTTTGTCTGAATGCAATCATCCCAAAACGTCTCCCATGTGGGAAGGGTCTCACGTGCACAAACCCCATCAGCAAAGTTCATCCATGAACGAGGGAGGCCATTTACTGCAATCCGCACCAACTCAGTGGGTGGAATGACCTCTCCAACTGCTGCCAACTCATCTCTTACATTAGTAATCTTGGTGAGATATCTAGCGGCACTATCATTGCCCATCTTAATGGTCTTCAGCTTCTCCTTCAGGACCATTTTCCAGTTCTCATTGGTACTCTGGTAGAGATTGGACAATGCTGTCCACATCTCATGAGCATTTCTCTTTCCTCTCACATGAGGAATGCAATGGTCTTTGACTCCGTCTAGAATCAGTCTCTTACCCTTGTTGTTCTTTTTATTATACTCAGCCAACTGAGTAGCATCAGTAGGCACAACAACAGGGTTCTGTGTGGTATGCACCATGATGTCCCAGACTTCTGCCTCCTCAAAGATACTCTGCATTCTCTCATTCCAAACACTGTAATTTGTATGGCCATCCAACCTATACTCCACCCTCAATCCCAATGACATCCCGTTGTCCTAAAACTGAAAAATAGAACTGCTGTAGTAAAGATAAAACTGCTATTTGTGAAAAATCAGCAGGCTGTAATTTTCCTCCTAGCTGTCCCAAACTGCACTTCAGTACTCAAGCTTCGATACCATGTAAAAATTTCTCGTTTCCCACCCCGGTTTTCAGTTTCACCTTATTTCTCCAAAATAGTTAAATGCCCTTTCCCATATCCATACATTTAACAACTGAAAAAATAAATTTCGCTGAAAACGCAAATTCTGGAAATTTTACAGAATGCTGGAAAATGCAGAAATATAAAAATCAGCACATACAAACAGCCATTCAACACATTTAAACATAGTGATTTTTGGTCAAGGTGACCCTGGAAAAACCCCCTATAACTCTTGGGGAAAACCAGTTCGAAAGCTTCTTTTATTTATGGAAAATGCTTTTTACAGTAAGAGAAATATTCAGCAAAAAATCAGCAAGCAAACTTTTACAACTTATCTCAGCCTTGCTGAAACTCCGCTGTACAGACTTGCCGAAACTCAGCCCTGCTGAAACTCCGTTGTACAGACTTGCTAAAACTCAGCCTTGCTAAAACTCCGCTGTACAGACTTGCTGAAACTCAGCCTTGCTGAAACACCGCCCTGCTGAAACTCCGCTGTACAGACTCGTTGAAACTCAGCCTTGCTGAAACTCCGCCCTGCTGAAACTCCGCTGTACAGACTTGCTGAAACTCAGCCTTGCTGAAACTCCGCCCTGCTGAAACTCCGCTGTACAGACTTGCTGAAACTTCGCCCTGCTGAAACTCCACTGTACAGACTTGCTGAAACTCTGCTGTATGGACTTGCAGCCTCCTTCTCCTCACTGTCCAGAAATCTCCCTGGCTCTCTTGCTCTCCTTCTCTCAATCTGCTCACGAAAGAATTAATAACCTTTTCCTCCTTTTCATCCTTTAATCTAACCCTAAGTGACTTTTGGGTGATCTCTAAATCCAATGGTTGAAATAGATTGAGATCTAGGGCTGAGATTAAATGCTCATTTAAATCTCGCTTTCTATTTTTTAATTCACCCCACTTTAATAAAGACCCACTTAGTCATTTATTTCCAAAGTCACTTTTCCTTTCTAATTTTACATTGACTTTAATAAAGTCACTTTAAAATTAGACTTTAGTAACTTTATCACTTAAAGTCACTTTTAAATTAGATTTGACTTTATAAAAATTATAAAGTCACTTTAGGAGAAGAAATAAATTCTTTTGGACACTTTTCCCTAGGCCAAAGATCAAAGCTTTAGGGAACCACCTGTCATCCGGTACCAAATTTCAACAATTACACAAAAGATCTCAATAGTAGAAACAAAAATGCCAGTAGGATCATAAAGAGACAACAACAAGAGACACAAATATTTTTACCTTGGGAAAAACCCACTTGGGGGAAAAACCCAAGTTCCCAACAGCCTTAGAGAAATTATTTAGGTCAAAAACAAAGTCAAACTGACCATAGACAACCCTAGGTCAAACTTGGTCAAACAAAGATGAGTGATCTCAAAAATTCGGTCTGCCTAGAGATATGATTTGCCCAAAGATCTTGTCTTCTACCTTAGGATATATAAGTTAGATTTTGTCCCTAATTTAGTGTGTCTAGAAACTTATTTTCCCACAAACTCGGTCTATCCATGACTTTAAGTTTGCCCAGAACTCGGTTTATCAAGAAGAGGATTCGATTTGCCACATAAGATATTTGGTCCGTCTTAGAAAGTATTAGTTTGCTGGCTCATAGCAGTCCCATGTATGAACAAAAGTGATCCGAATAGGATGCTCATTGGAGGAAGATTGAATAGTGTATAGTGGATAAGAGTGCCCCAAGGGGCACGTCCCGTGGGTTGGGCCGATTTAACATTGTGAGGATTTAAAAATTAAATTTCAATAATTGAAATTCTCTTTCTTGAAGTCGACATGAAGAACATGTCTTGTATTTTGTCATTACATATATTTGAAGGGCTAAAATATCAATTATGAAGACTGACCATAGCTACAAAATTCAACACTTCCTCTTAGCTAGGGAGGTATTCATAATGACTCCAAATGTTCTCTTGATGAAAAATTTCTCTAAGAAAAGGTTGAAACAATTCATCATTCATTATCAGCATCAACATCGTTCGAGTACCATAATCTTAGTCAGCAACTCTGACCCATGGTAAATCAACAACATCAACTAGTCACCATAATTATGATCAACATCTCTGACCCTTGGTATATCCCTAGTCACCATCAATGTTACTAGAACCAGACCAGTCATCGAACTTGTAGACCCCCTGGACCAAGAAACGGTTCTCTAACCGAACCGGAATCAATAAAACAGCGAACCAAAATACTGGTAAACCAAAAGCACATAAAATATTCAAACTTTACAGAAAAACATATATATTCATGTGCATCCATATGAATCCAAACCATTTATACACAAATGAGAAAAAGTTCTTTGTTCTCATTTATATAGCATGTAAGGGTGCACATAACCAAAATACCACTGAGTGCAATCCATCTCTACACCAAAAATACATCAACATAAAATATTCACATGGCCTTTAGCATCCAAAAAAGTTCATGCTACAACAAATACTTACATGTCATCAAAATCATTGCCTATGTTGGGATCTTTGTCATCAATATCACCCTCTAAGCATTAAAATAAGGTGGAAAAACCATAGCATGTCAAGTCAAGATTTTGTTTGAATGATGGGTACTTTTTTTAGTAGGCTCATGATAGAGGTGTTCGACAACCAATGCCACTAACATCAAGGTACATAGAGGGCTTGGTGCCCTTGATTAAATACTAGTTCTATACCCTCATACATGACAAAATCTAATGGAGCATTGCAATCCCCCCAATCTTGAAATCGTGGAAAACTGAGTCTGCTAGATTTGGAGCAAGATCTAAAATTCTACTTTCTCCATATGAAATCCAATGAGGTCAGAACCACTCTCAAACATCTTGAGGTATTTCATGGTAATATTAAAAATTTAAGTAAAAGGCCTTTACTTTAAGAATTTAACATTACCATGAATTGCATAGCATTAGTAGGGAAGTATGGTCAAATACTAGGCTTCCCCTGTCATAAATCATTGCTTCTTTGAAAAACAATTGCATTCAAAGGGTCCTTGGCAACAACGTACAAAACCAGCCTGTTCGATACTGAACCAACCTATTCAGTGAAAAAAAGCCGGCTAGATACTGAACCAACCAATTTCATACAAGAACCGGCCGGTAGTGGTTTAGGTCACCAGTCTGAATCGGTTTTGGCCTAAAACTAGTTAGATCGGCCATTTCAGACCGACACTAGTCAACATCTCTGACCCATGGTATATAGACTAGTCCTGGTTCACCATAATCTTGGTCAACATCTTTGACCCATGGTGAAACCCTAGGGACACACTCAATTCATTTGAGTAATTCTTGTCCCAATCCCAAAGGCCTCACTCACTTGAGTAATTCTAGGCCTAATGCTAAATGTGCTCACTCAACCTATTTGGAGAGTAATTTTGAGCCTGATGCTAAAGGCACCCACTCAACCCTACGGTTGAGTAATTATGGGCCTCTATACACTCTAGACCATTCTCCCTAATCCTAGTCAACATACTTGATCTAGGGAGAATGTTTGTCCCTCTCCGGACCATTCTCCCTAATCTTGGTCAACATACTTGACCCAAGGAGAATGACTATCCTTGATACATCAACATCAACACTCCCTCTCATTGAGGGAGGCATTCTCAACAACTCCAAACTTGTCCGTGAAATATAAAAACTTTGCTCTAGATAGAGGCTTAATCAACAACTTGCTTGTCTGTAGAATAGTACTGGAGCCATACTGCTCCCTTTTGTACCATTTCTTGGTACTAGATCTCAATGTGTTTCGACCTGTCATCATGGTGGACACTTGTACTTGAACAAACAATCTTGCAAGTAGTTTTTGAAGCAATACTGCTTCACAACTTTACCGATCAAGCTGCAATATCCTCGGCCTCTGAGTGAGATAGATGTCTGCTTCTTGCTTGCCTCGAAGTGAGGCAGAGTGTGTCTATATATACACTTCATCTCATGTCCTTTAGGCCGACATGATCTCAAGAGTTAGGCCCACTTATTCTAGCATTGTCTTCCATCACTGTAGGCCGACTTGAAGAGGATAAGTGACAAGGTCTTGGAGGATACTTTACATAGACAAGTTTGACTCTATACAAAGTGTAACATGACTTCATTACATGACAATGACTCTATCATTTTATGACTAGATGACAAATAATTCCTAAAGACTCTCAATGGGAGTCTTGACTTAAAAATAAAATCTCTTGCTCATGAAACCCATGAAGCAAGCAATACAATAAATTTATTTTTCTTCTTTACATCACATTACATAAAATCATAATTACATGTCATTATGAAGACCGAACCTAGTTACACTTTTCAACACTCCCTCTTAACTAGGGAGGTATTCATAATGGTACTTGGACTTTCTCAATCTGAAGAATTTCTCATAAGAAGAATTCAGATTGGTAACTCATTTGTATAACATCATATCAACCAACATTGTTACATAGCAAGGCCTTGACTAACAACTCCATCTCTCCACAAGATCTGAGCTCAATGCTGGCGAGACCAATGATTTATAGACACTCTCATCATTGTCTCTCTCGGAACATCCCCTACCTGGGTACTCAAGGTGTGTTCCATGAGGACTATTCTTATCTTGGACTCCCCAGCCCTCAAAGAATATCGGTCCTCCACGACTACTCTTCTATTGGATGCCCTATCTCATCCTCAAAGAGTATCAGATGCCAAATGATTACCCAATCCTCCATTCTGTCTTCCCAGGTGAAGACCAAAATGACGTGTCTATCTCTCCCTCTCAAATAGGGAGCGTGAAAATTCGGTGACCCCGAATCCCTATTGCAGCAAACTGATATTAGTTCTCCTACTTGTTAATTCATGCAAGTTATTTACTATGTTACACTGTAAATATCAAAGTAAATACGACTACAACCTTCACTAATTAAATTATATGCGGAAACAAGAACTGACCAAGGAAGAATTAACACACACACAAGTGACACCGTTGTTTTTGGACAAATGTCCTCGGAAAAACCCAATGTGGGAAAACCGGTGTAGCAACTGCGGGTTTGTATTATTATGTAGTAGTTTTTGAATAGAATTCTTCGGATGCCCAAACTGGCAATCCTATACAGAGATCTAACTGGACAAAAAGATAGTGAGATGATCTCACCCTGTCACTTGAAAATCTGACACTGATCTGCACTGGAGATGAGCCTCTGCGCTGTCTCTGCGCAACACTGTGTCACACCTACGTAGTTACTGTGTGACTACGGATGGGACTGTGTTGTACCTCCTCTTGATCTCCTACTAGATCTAGAATTTGAAATCAATGATTGGCTTAGTGCATATGGTCCTACCTGTGTGTGAAGTCAATGATTGGTTTACTATGTTTGGATCTTCGAGTTATGTAACTTATATGTGGTGAGATTACAGTGATAAATAATGTCATATATTGACAACTGTAGGAGGAGGTGTCATGTCACTACCCTTTAGGGATTTAGCCCACAAAACTGGGTCTTCAATTTCAAACTCAATTTTCTCTCAAACCAAGAGGAACCATGGGGCGTACCACATATCAACATAAACATCATTTCGAGGAGAATCTAATGACATAGATCTCTGACCCAAACTCAATGATTTGACCTACCAAAAACCCTTAACAAAGTCGGGGTACGTTCTCAATCCAGGGAACCCAAACCCTAGGACTTGGGTTTTTAACCATCCAACAGTATAGTTGTTATCTTGATGTAATCCGACAATTACTAATAAGTGTTCATTAACCATTTGACATGAATCATTGGTGTTTTTGGTCAAAGTCAAACCCAGTCACATCCATGGGTCGACATCAATGACAACACCATCCAACACTTGCTGCCTTGTTTTGCCATGAGGCCCAAACATTGCAATAACTGCTTTACCATTGTACAACCATGCTCTTTTCCCTTTGTTTCTTGCTGCTCTAATTTTCTCCACTTCTTCCCTTCTCTCTTGTTGTTTGCTGGTTAAATTTTCATCTAGGAAGAAATGTGAGCCTTTCAAGAGTTTCTTTTTGCTTAGGAGACGGTGTTTGTCTTGCACGCTTGCCATGCTGACTTTTATGGTTCGAGGTCTCTCTTCACATTTCTTCCCCACCTTCATTGCTTGACAAATTTGCCCTTTCCAATGTAGTTTCTCTTTCAAAAAGTCCCTTGTCAAATTGAAAGTGCTTTCATTCTTCCCATAATCTCTTATTCCCTTGATAATAAAGTTTGTTTCCCTATCTTTCCTTTCTTTTTGTTCTCTTTCCTGTGCTCTGTGAGCGCTTACATCTTTGTCTTCCTCCATCCTTATGTAAACATTAGCGTCCTCAACTCTAGCTTTGATTTCTTTTGGAATGTCTTTCCTCTTGTTCTTTTTTGCCTTCTTTTCCAAAAGGAATGCTTGTTGAGATATTTATGTATCTACCTGAGTTGCTTTAGAAATTATCACATTCTTGTTTGCTGTTATTGATTCTTTCATGGTTTGCCATGATGTCTTCATGTTTTTCCATTCTTGTTTTCCTGTCTCTAAAGTCTCTTGTAACATTGTTATCTGTTCTTTTAAAATTCTATTACCTTCCATTAAACATCTATTTTCAAATGTGATTTCTGAAATTTGGCAGTCCCTTTCCTGTTCTTTGGCTTCCAAAATTTCCAGCCTTGTCCTGGCCTTCATTAATTCCTGGACATAGAGATCTGATGACCAAGTAAGAGGTGTAGATGTGGGATTGTAAATGGTTGGTTCTTGTTTATTTTTGTTGCTCTTATTTATTTTATTTCTCTGGAACTATTTTTGGTAATTTTTCTTAGGGCTATATTGTTCTTTGCTTTGGTAATTGCATTTCTTCATTTACACATTAAATTCACCCCATAACACTATCAAGATTTATATCATTATTCAACAACATATGCAACTATGTAGAAAGAACAATATGATCATCAATGTAGCGGAACAAAAAGGAACAATAGAAGAAAAACATTATTCAGACATAGAGACACCGAGATTGGTCGGAGACTAGGGCAAAACCCACTATGCTCAGCCTTACATAAATCAATATTGTGAAATCAAATCAACTAAGTCAACTTATCAAAGTTTAGATGCTAGACCAAAACTGATATCAAACTCATAAATATCACTGTAACAAATTCTTTGGACCAGGTGACAGGTAGAGTTCATATCCAAATATCAAGTTGCAACAATTTTAATTTTATTTACAAGCACTATCCAATCAAACTTTATCAAGCCATACTCATGATCATAGAATGAATCAATTTTTGCTACAAAATATGAATAGATACATCAGGGACAAGTCATATAAGTTTCATCCATTCATAGTGAGATTGTTGCATATTGAATCACAACTGTTTATACTTAACCAATGTGTCCAGGCTAATGATGTCAACATAGAATACCAATATAAGTCACTGAAAGTCACTATGCCCATATAGCATTGTTATCAAGGCAAATCATCAGTCATCAAATCAAATCATTAGTCATCATGTCAAAACCCAAATTTGCTATCACAGTGAGATCTATAGTCCAAAACATATCTCAACATCAAGTCAAAGTACTAAATCATTGTCAAGCATCATGTCAAAACTCCAAACACTACTTATCTATATCAATCAACCAAATCTTGTCAAACCCTTGCAACTGTTATCAAATACTATCATACACTAGCTTCAATGGTTAAATCATAATGACATATTGATATGCATATTCTGATCCCCTGCAAACACAAGTTTAGTCAACACATTCACATTCTCTATAATAAATCAAATATTTAAACTTCCCTGCTCATAGAACTTTTTGTTGTCTGCTTCATGTCTGTAGGACTGCCATCCTTCAGGTGAACTTCTGATTTTGATGCACAAAACTTCACTTTTGTGTTCTATAGGCATAACCACACCCATAGGCCTTCCTTCGTGCGGATGAGAAGCTACGGTCACACCCTTAGGCTTGCTTCCATGCGATTAAAGCTTAGAGTAAGGAAAACTCTTTCTTCTTAGACTAGAACTTCGCTGCAGACCAACAATATTAGATATTTGTCTATTCATGTCCATAAATCTTACTTCAACAATAAAAAATCTTCTATACATATAATGCAAATGATAATAGGAATAGGGATCTTATGGAGAGATTTTCTCTCTGAATGAGCAACCCATTCAACCATTATTATTCACATCGTCAATATGTTTATCATAATATTGTCATGCATCAACAGAACGGTTAGATCATGAAATCAAACTATATCAGGTTCTAAAACATATATCCATCATGGTCATAACATGTTAGCATCAACTACTTCATCATCACATATGAAAATGACATCAAATTTCCATCAAGGGATAGAGTCATATGATTAGGGCGGTTGACAGGTGTAACATCATACTTCAAAGATCATGAACACAATATTACTTTCATCAAGTTAGGTCATTCAATTTTACCATATGTCATAATTACTAAACTCATCAAAACCTAACTGTTGATTTTTGAGTAGCTTGGGAGGTACTCCTAGCCCTAGGGTTTGGGGTTTGGAGGGAAAAGCGCCACAAGAGTCGCTTGTGGGCTTGGAACCCAAGCATGGGGTTTTGCACCCATCGGGATTTGGGCCAAAACCATGAAGAATTTGAGCATGAGAAAATTTGAGGTGATAAAGCTTGGCTTGGCGATTCCAATGCTTTGAAGATCACTCAAATAAGAGTTCTAGAACTTGAGTTATGAATTTTTGAAGTTGACAATTAATTGTTGGACAAACAAGTCATGTTGGCTTGGTCCAAAAGTCATGTCTCTTCAACAAATTCGTGGAGCCCTCTTATGTGTATAAATAGGAGGTGTGTGTGAGATCATTTCTCACATCCAATCTTTTCATAAGAATTCCATCCTAAGGCAGCCACAGCTCAGGAGGAAGAAGGCTGAAGTAGAGGAGGATTGTTTTGGTTTTGTTTGAAAGAGTTTCACAGGTCTGTGGAGCAGAGAGGACAACGACATGCTTTAAAGGAATATTTGGGCAGGTTTTGTGTAGGTCTCTCTCTATAAACCATGCCGCAACAATTAAAGACACCTCCAACTAGGCTGCAGGCCTTGTCTTGCTTGTGAAAGGGGGTCAAAAGGGTGTTGAAGGACCCAGGTTAGCCGCAGGTCTGAACAAGAAGGAAAATAGGCTTGTTTGGGGCTAGTTTCTAGCCAGATTGGTAGGGAGTGTGGGCAAACTTGGGAAAAGAGAGGCCACAACTACAAAGAGGCTTGGACGTGGAAGGAAGGAGGCTGTTGCAGTATAGTTGCAGCCCTAACCAATGGGCAGAGCTACAACAGTATATGACAACCAATGACTCAAGAGGTATGTGATGGTTTCATGTTGATTAGATGCTAGATGGAACACTGTCCTAGTGTTTGGACAGTGCAGCCTGTGGGTGCCATTTGGAGGACTTTTTGTGGAGGTCAAAAGTCTATCCTAGGAGCAGAACTTGCAGTGAAGCATTGGGTGCCATTGATATGGTGGAGGGCAGTGTGTACAAGCAATCTTGAAGTGACAAAGAGAGCTGAAGGTTGGGTGAAGTTTGGTGCCTAATGTGCAACACTTTTCTGAACAAAACTGACTGCTAGATTGGCAGATTGGAGCTCAGGTATTGGCCAACCTAGAGAGCAAATTGGATCAACCCGTGTACATGTAACATAAGTGACTTGCAGCAGTGTTAGGTGGCAGCCCTCCTGGAGTCTCTATGTGTTGTCCTTTGAAGGACTAAGGGGTAGCTAGAGAGCAGTACGGAAGCAAAGGACTGACAGGACAAGATACAACATAGAAGCTGCAACGAAGATTGTCATTGTATTTTGTATACCATAGACTGTTGTATTATTCAGATTTGGTTTAATATAACGAAGATTTGTTTGTACATTATTGTATAGTATTTGTTAAAAATTGTGTATACTTGTGCATATTTGATTTACTACTTTATATTTTCCGCTGTGCAAAGTAGTTCTTGTTGAGATTCTTGGTTTGGTAGTGTCAGAGATTTTAAGATTCTAACCTAGACCCAAGATCATGGAAATTCAACACTAACCACGGTCAACAAGAAGATCATGGATATTGATCTCATTGTTGCACTTCTATCATCATGGTTACCATGCTTATCACAAACATTATCAATAGTATCAAGTTGCCATCTATTAGAATCAAGGTGCTAGCCTTCTTTATGGGATCAAGATAACCAAAATGATAGATGTTAGCAAAACATCAAGTATACCAATATATCAAAGATCAATATTAAGTAGCTTCATAGAATCAAGAAGTTCATTATGTGTAAGAAGTAAGATACTTGTTCAATACCAAGTGCACCATTTCATCATGAGTACCATGAATCCAAATCACTTTTATATGCATGCATGATCCATTTGTGAAGGTGACATTCCCATCATACCTTAGGGCTTACCTTGCCATCAATATTGCAGCTGAAACATAACATTGAAACAATACCATATGTACCTTGTAGTATTCAAATACCTGTGCACCTTCTTATTTGTCATAGGCAGCTGTATCATTTTGACAACTTTTCATCAAGTGCCTCTTTCCCTTTTCCAATGCTAGTTCTTCTCTTCTTGCACTAGCCATATTTTCTGCATCTCAGATGATCCTCCAAAAGGATCCACTTATCATATTTCATCAAGAAGTTAGAAGTATCCAAATACTCACATATACATGCAGGAAGTATAAGTAATAATCAAAACAATAATCAGATCACTAAGTCTAAACAAAAGTAAAGACATAAAGGAGCACCATAAATCGAAAAATACTTATATTTAATGAGAGGTGGTCATCTCCCTCTTTGAACCACCTTTCAAGAGCCATCACTGTCCATTGTTTACTTGTTTTCTTCAATATATATTCATAAACTTTATCAGCAACCGAGCTTAATAGAAACTATCCCATCTAGGGCTTCATCAAATTTGTCACAAGAGCTTGAGCATCTTCACATTGACCATGCTAGGGTTTCTAGATTTCATATTTGAAATCTTTGCCATAAACCAAGGTTTCTTTCAAACCCTAACCTCATAGTATCCGTCAAGCCCTAATAACCAAATTGCCTAGGGTTTTCTTCATACCCTAGAATTCTTTTAGGTCTCCTCCATCTTCCCTTGCATCCTTCAGAGGTGTCTCCATAGGGGTGATCTTCAATGACTTTTCTTCAGCCCAGCTCTGATACCAAGTTAATTTTTTTGAGGGCTATATTGTTCTTCACTTTGATAATTGCATTTCTTCATTTACACATTAAATTCACCCCATAACATCATAACATTATTCAGATTTACATCATTATTTAGCAACATGTGCAACGATGTAGAAAGAACAATATCATTATTAATGCAACAAAACATAAAGGAACAATAGAAGAACAACATTCACACACAGAGACACCAGGATTGGTCGGAGACCAGGGCAAAACCCACGATGGGGAAAACCCTTTGAATTTTTTCTTCTTATTAGATTGTCATTGAATGATTAAGCAAAATAGTACAATGATCCATATCTTCATCCATACAGCTATTTAGCAAAAATCAACTAAACAATATCCATGAGATGAATCCAACCATGGTCCTACTCAAAACCATGATTCAGAAGTCTGTAATGAACTTCCACTGTCTGAGGTCAACTGCCAAACATTACGGTCAACGATTGAAAACTTTAGACTGTTGAGAAATCTAGGGCATAAGGAGTTAAAAGATTTTCTCTTCTTGATAATTGCTTTGTGATATACTTTTACCTTGTAGCTTATAGTCTTCTCTTCGTTATATTATTATTGTGTTCTTTTCATCAAGACAATTACCAATAACCACAATAGAAGACACGTGACAATATGTAGGCTTGTCAGCTAGGGCCAAAACCTCTCACCTCTTGAGAGGAAAACCCGATCAAAATTCTTCTTATAGATCTTCAATTGACTAATACCAAGACCATGACAAAGACCCTTGACTCTAGTATCCTCCCAAGAACCTTGTCACTAACCTTGATGTTCTGCCTCGACTTCCTTCTAGATCTCGAACTGCTCTCCTCGGCTTCTAGAGAAACTCGGTCTCTATCCTTCACACTGCTTCTTCTCGGTTTTCTCTAGAGAAACTTGGTCTCTAGGCTTTTACTGGTCTCTTCTAGAGAATCTTAGTCTCTATCTTGGTCACCCAGAGAATCTCGGTCTCTTAGGTTTACCCTAGAATAGAAACCCTAGTCTCTCTAAGAGCTATACTGCTTCCCTCTGCGACATTCTATATCCAATCAAACGTTATCTAAATGCAGCAATAAATTCTCCTTCGATCTTCTCTTGATGCCTTCAATCCTAATTCTTTTGTTCCCAAAGCAAGTACCCCAGAAGAGTCTTTCACTATACCTTCTTCGCACTTCTGCTGCTGGGCTCTATTTCACACTTCTCTTTACCGAATTGCTTGTCGAGTTGCTTGCCTCTAAGTGAGGCCAAGTGTGGCTACTTATACACCTCATCTCATGTCCCTTAGGCTGACATGATCTCAAGTAGGTAGGCCGACTTCTTCTAGCAAGTTCTTCCATCGTTGTAGGCCGACTTGAAGAGGATAAGTGACAAGGTCTTGGAGGATACTTTACATAGACAAGTTTGACCTTTTACAAAGTGTAACATGACTTCATTACATGACAATGACTATCATTTTATGACTAGATGACAAATACTTCCTAAAGAGTCTCAATGAGAGTCTTCACTCAAAAATAAATGTCTCTTGCTCATGAAACCCATGAAGCAAGCAATACAATAATTTTATTTTTCTTTCTTTACATCTCATTACATAAAATCATAATTACATGTCATTATGAAGACTGAACCTAGTTACACTTTTCAACAAGGACAACTGAAAAACCAAACCCTAGCTTCCAGTCGCCTTAAAGGACATGTTGTGCGAGTGACTGAAAAGCTTCAGTCGCACAGATGAGCTGGCCAACAAGTGACTACAGCCGAGATATCTCTGTGACATGCCTGCGACTGAGGCCCAAAACCCTAAAACAATGATGTGAGCTTCGGACCCTGCAATTTCACCTTTGTGCGAACCCATTCCTTCGCGGATCTGCCTCAGACCTGTGCGAGCCAAAAACAAGAAAGAGAATAGAAGAATGTCTCATGATGATGTCCAAATGAGGTTGAGGTGACTTGTATTTATAGCCTTCCAAGTGTATCCAATTTGCTTTAGGGCTGACCTGATCAAATATGCACATGTGGGCTTTTAATTAAAAAATACACTTTCCCTTGTCCAAATTTGATGATCTTTAGGTCGATTTTGGTCCTCTTGAAAAGAGGAATTCAATGCAATCATCATCTCCATCAAATGAGCTGTCCAAAGTGGAATTTGGCCCTAGTTGCCAATTTTAACAGTTTTAACTTTGCTTCTTCTCTATTCCCATTTAAAGTGGGCAAGCCTACACCTTAAAATGCCTCGATATTTCTTTGCATTTACCCAAATCCACTTCTCTGTTTTGTCTTCTGAAGCAATTTTTTTTGTTGGTCTAACCCACGGGGATTTGAACTTTGAATTTCATGCTTTACATATTACTTCATAACCAAGGTGATTGCCAATTGAGCTACACCCCGTGGGCTGTCTGTTGAAGCAATTTTGACTTGAACCAAATGATTTGTTTCCACAAAACTTGAGGTTTTCCTGCCATTTTTAACATTTACGATTCATTTTCTTTCCATTTTAAGATGAGTCCACACGCTAAATATCCTTAAACTGAAGAAACCCTTTTTCACTTTATTGGTTACGAACCAGAAATGTGTAACAAAAAAATGCTGAAACCCTAAATGTTCATTCTAGAGGTTCTTGTATTGTTGAAAAGCGCTACACGGACGAGGTGGCGAGGGATCTAGGTTCCACAAACGGCAGACCTGCCCAATCAATTCTGTATTTAGATCTGTATTCTGTGTCACAGAGTCCAAGTATAGTAAGCACAAAGGGAGGCTTTATGGCCTTCGGTGCCCTATCTGCTCTGCTCGGCTGTAGAGGTATTGTGCTTTATCTTCATCACTATTGAAAATCTGATTTTTATCATGTATTGAGTAAGTTTCATGCCTGTTTTAGTACATTGATTTATTAGGATAGCAGGGATGAATGCTATGTTGTTTTAACATGCTTAATGAAACATTCAAATATGATTTATTGCTGTTGTATATTTGCTGTAACTGAAGTAGTTTTCAGATCTGTATATTAAGATAGATCTTTCCCTAAGAGCTATAGCAATGATCTATGCTTGAAGTCTTTATGGTGTGCATTATTGAGTTTCCCTAGAAGTAGTTTTGGGCATATTTTTAAGTTTCTTGCAGCGCTGTCAAAGAAATTAGTTTCACCAAGGTGAAAAGCTCGATGAAGTAGATTAATTGCCTTATAAGTGATGTATAAATCTCAAAGTGCGCATATTTTGACATTTTAATTGTGACAACAACTAGGAATCTTTTAATTTGGTTTCTAGCACATGTTTTTATGAAAATTCATGGAAGTCATATTATAATAAATTAAAAATTCTGGATTTTGTCTTTCTTTAATGTAAATATAAGAATTTATCATTTTCTATTCGAAAAATTGGACTTCATTATTAATATATCTTGAATTTTGTTTTGAACTTCATTATCAATGTATCTTGAAACAAGTCTTCTAGTTTACTAACTTAGTACAAAGACTCATGAATTGATGAAGTTGTGAGTGCACTGTCCTGGAGGTTCTTTGATTTTTATGGACAAGTTGCTGAAACTGCAATCTTTAGCCCATTCATTCGCCAAACTCCTTATTATGGAGGAAGTCTCTAGTGGGGATAGGCTATGATAGCTTTTGGTTTCTTAGGAAGGTACTCAAGTATCATGTCATGTTATCAAATGAAAAATTCTGTTACTCTTCATTTCTTTTTTTACTTTGTTTTAGACATTTGATACTTGTGTATATTACTTAATTCATTTGTTTAACTTGTTTTCTTGATAGGAAATAAGGCCTTTCTTGTCAAGCGCATATGAAGCTTTTTTTGAGGACCCCAATTTTTCAAGCATCCTTAAGTGCTTGAAGGAGTCACATGGGTGCCATGTAAGAACAGATGATGTCTTAGAAATAGCAGATAAATGTCGAGAAAGTACTGCCTCTTTTGTTGAAGTGGGCAAGTTGTGGCAGGCACCACTTTATGAAATGTCTCTTTATAATTGTGCAAGAAAAGAGCCAAGTGAAAATGGAGGTTAGTTTTATAAGACGTTGATTTAATCTTTATTAGCATTTCTACCCTGTAGATGATGTTATGGAAGTTTGTGGGTTGAATACAAATCAACAACATGATAAATCTTGGTGAAAATCTGAGCAAAAATTGGGCATATTAAACAATACATAAAGCATTAAAAATTGCGATGATGAAATTGAGAATTTTCCAAATCCTTAAGAACATTTTGTGCAACATAGATGCAAACTCATGCAAATACTAAAAAGTTTGAAGATTCAAAACAAGCACAAACAATAATAGTTAAATAGTTAAAGACATATTTTTAGGGTAAATCTATAAAGTTCAATTTCTAATGATGATAGACCATGGACTAAATGATGAATTGTAATATGTTGACTATGACTCCGGGATAATGTAGGATAAGTTATGTATATGTTTAATGGTAATTTAGCTAGAGAACTAGGCATATGTTTGTTTATTTTTTAAAGCTTGCTTAAAGACACAAGTTACTCACTAGGCGGGTAAAAAATGTTTTACTGTATTTTGGTATTGCATGTAGGTATATTTTGATTATAGTAATAAGACTACTGAAAGGTTGCAAGAAAGAAAAAGTTGGATACAAGTCACTGAGATGGAATGAAATGCGGGCTAAGAGATAAATAATATTTTTTTTATATTGTTGGCCATCTTTTATACCAAGCCCTTCGACCTTTTACTATGTTAATTAATATTTGACCAATTTTGGGGAGTTGGTTGTCCAAATGAAGATTCATGCGCTTCTTGTAGAGGCACATTGTCCCGATGCATGCATGCAATATATAATCCTTACTTTTCACCTTGCAACTCTACTATTCTTGGTTGATTAATTCCACCCGCACTTGAGTGTTCTTGTCCATATATGCGAAGTTGCTACCATCCATATGTCAAGACCATGATTGGAAATACTTGTGCATTCTTGATAAAAGACCAACACTTACTAGAAATTGGTATATGAAGGTGAATTAGTGCAAAGCATATAAGAAATATGTTGCTCTAACATTTTTGTTGCAAATCCATGCTTATCTTTGAGGTGAAATTCTCTAGGAAATTCATTGAAACTAGTAAAGAGACTCACTTTGTTTACACTAGAGCTCAAGAATGAAAGTGAATTGCTTGAGGGATTACATAGTAGAAATGGGGGTTCCTTTCTTGGTGTGTTGCATGGTTGAAAGGGAAGAGTGTGGTTGGTTGGTGATGAATTGTTATGCCTTGGGTTGGGTTGTGAATGAGAATTATAGCCAACCAATAGGAATTTACGCTTTTGGGTTGTTACAACGAAATCTCACGATTCTTGAGTTGAAGTCCAAAAGTTCAAGTGCAAGACCCACTGTACTCAATAGGGGGCCAACTGTCACCTCACTAACCCTCTTCTCACTTTTGGCCAACTCTCCTTCGACTCAAGGGGGTTTTCCTAATAGATATTAGGGATCTAATGGCATGGTCAAACCAAGTTAAAAGCTCCCTAAGGCTTCTACTTCTACCACCGCTAGTTAAAGGATTGATCAATTAGGGACTAAGGTGGTTCTTGAAGATAGAATTGCTAGTGTTTTAGAGTAATTTCCAGGATTTGTGTTCAAAGGGAAGTTCCCTAAACACACACAACCAAGAAATTAGGAGATTAAAACCCCAACAAAATGGTTTAAATGATTTACAAGAAAAAGGGGTGATGGAGAATAAAGTATCAGTTCCTTAGATTGCTAATATATACATTTTTAGGGGACATATAGCGTCAAGGAACAACTCACTTGAAGAGACTTGGAATATAATCTAGGTTGAAAGAATTAGGCCAATCCACTTACTAACACTAGTGGTTCAAAACAGTTTTCTATATTTTCAAAGATAACATAAAAGAGCCTCCCACGTGGTAGTTCACTTGGCAAGCCCATGAGAATGTAAAGTAAATGTGAGTGAAAGGTCCCATGTTCAATGCCTAACCCGTGTGCCATTCATGGGGTGGGGTAGTGCACCTTGGGGTTATAGTGGTAGTGGTTGGAATCGACCTTGTGTGACACGAGTATGAAACTGGCCCAATTGCCGATTCCTCTAGAAAAAGAAAAAAAGATAACATAAATAAAAGGGAGACCCAGCTCAACCTTTATGTAAGGTGCAATGGAAGGGTTTGTAAAGAGGGATAATGAGATAAAACAATACCATGCCCACTTGGTTAATATGTAATAACCCATTTCCATTAACATAACCACGACAAAGAAAATCCACTTACTTCATCATACATTCCACAGGGAACTTTAGCAAATATGCATCCAAGGAAAGATAACTATCTACTTCAACAAGGCCTCTTGAGAGGTTGCTCTTCTCATACATCCATTTCCAAATTATAAGAAGATGAAACTTGTATAAATTTTAGACTTTGCTAAGAGATTTCTCCCCCAATCCAACTGACCATGAGAGTATGAGAGGAAGTGCACCTCTATTTATAGAGGAGGTGTTTAACTTCATTTATCATAAAATATTAATTTCCTAGGCTAAAAGCCCCTTATCTAGCCTAGAGGGGCAAAATGCCCTTTTCAACAATAAGATAATCTAAATTACATAATTTTAGGGGTAATGATACTGCATGTAAAAAGAAAAGGGGCACAAGCCCTTAAAAGTTGACCTATTTTCAGTGAAATGAGGGGAATAAGGGGTCTTTGTCATAACATCTAGCCTCCATAGGCCCTTCAACACCTGCTAGCACCTTAAAACATGCATTAGATGACCCTTCCAAGGGTGGTATTGGCCCATAAATGTGTATGTCCCAATGTTGAAAAAATTGGAATTGACAAGAAATCGGCGAGGGTCTAGAAAACATTGTTCCAGAAAAATTGACAAACATAAAAAATACATAATATATTCAATTTTTAAAAGGTTTTAAACATATAAAGCAACAACAACAACATCATATATATATATATATATATATATATGGTGGATATCAAATAAAAAATGATCCATCATAGTCCATAGTAAGTCCCAAAGTTTGATAGATGTCCAATCAAGGATTCAAAAATAGTGAACCAATACAAAATGGCATCACATAAATAAATGTATCTCATCATAATGAGGTAGATGTACGATGACAACAAAACCAAAACTAGCAACTAGCTAATTCGCTCTCCCCCTTTTACGGGATGATCGGTTGTTTGCCAGGCTTGCCCCTAATAGTAGAGGGCTTGGGCAATGCAACAAGCGTCTGCTATGTTGAAGAATCAAGGGCAATTAGGTGTAGTGTGATTCTTCTTGACTTGATAACAATTTGTGAAGTCTTTTTACAATTTGTCTTGTTGGCTCTCTGCCAGGGCCAAAACCTCTCTTCTCTTGAGAGGAAAACCCTTCGGTAAATTTATCTTATTGAAGCTTCTTATTTATCAGTGCCAAACCCTAGACCCTTTGACAAGAATATCCATCAAGCACGAGTCAAGTGCTTCCTCCTTCCTGCACTTTGTTACCTCTACACTTTGCCCTTCTCCTTCCGACACTTCGTTCCCCAACACTTCGTCCTCCTTTTTTCGACACTTCGTTCTTCTTTCAAATTTTGATAGACCTTGTTGCACTTGCTCTAGAAGAGACACCTTTTGATGAGACCCTTTCCTTGTGATGATCCCTTCCTTCTTCTTGACCAAATGAGCTCCTTCTTCAAGGTGTAGGTGCAAACTTGATGTGACTGTCCTGCAATCCTAAATTCTCGCATGTGTGGGAGGTTTACTTGATGTCATAGGCTTTTTTCTCCTTCGCTTGAGTGCCCTTCTTCTTCGCTTGAGTAGGAGGCTTTATAGGCCTAGTTTACTAGCCCAAATGGTGAGATGTTAACTGTGAGTTTCTGTTGTTATGACTGCAGGCAACCCTCTTTTTCCTCGCACGTGTGACTGCAGCTTGCCCTAGAAACAATCCTTATTTACTTCGGTTTGTGTCTCTCCTTCTTCGCTGCACTAGAGGCTCCTTCTTCGTCATTCGTTCACCCTTTACTCGACTCTCTTACTTCGCTGATTTCAGAGATGTGTGTTTGAGGTTATGTGGGAGTGGAAAACCTCTATATATAGAGGTCTATCCCTCCTTTAGGCTGACTTGCTGATTGTAGGCCGACTTGACTTCTTTGCTTCGGATGGCTTCTTTTGATGGTGCCACATGCTTGGAGGAGACTTGACTTTTCTTGGAGGTGTCTTCTTTGACTCTAATACATAAGTATACCTAGTGTAACATGCCCTTAAGGTCTTCAACATGATTCTTTTGACTTTTTGACTCACCTGTAAAACTTTAACATGTGCTAGAACTATTTCAATGAGCAAGAAACTCATTGACATATATTATAAAAATAATATTTCTTTTCTCGAATAAATACAAATATCAAAAGTACATTTATGAAGACCGAACCTAGTTACATTTCCTTCAACATGATAGTGACTAGTGGTTGTAGAGCTAGGCTCATTAATCACTCTAGAAGGTGGTGTTGATATTGCCACATCCATCTCTCGTTGCTTCTTCTCCTCCAGCTCCTCCCCCTCCTCCTCCTCCTCTTATTCCTTTTGCTATTCTACTTGTCCCTCCTTTAGTCATCTAGGTGTGCTCAAACCCCACCCTCCACTTAGACAATATATCAATATTGTCTAAGGAAATGGCATCCACATTCGGTGTTCTATCGATTTGCCTCATCCATAGTCTGAGGTTGTAATGGACATACACCAAGTCATTGAGACATGAGAACTCCAACTTGGTAGAGGGTCACAAAAATTATAATGAGTCTTGAGGGTCATAGTATGTTAGAGGGTTATAAATTATAATAAATGTTATTACTCTGTTCAAGTTTGAAGTTCTAAATGGTTGCGTTTCTTTGAGTGTATTTTTTCAAATACACTCCAATTGCGCTCACATCTCAAAGCGCTATCGGTTTGACTGAGGATTATGATGGAAAATTTCTCTAAATTTGGCACCTTTGCACCATAGTTTCACCACCAAACATTGACAACAATTAAGAAAGAAAGCAAACTAAATTATATTTCATTAAAATGGAAAATAGAAAATAAATAAAACATAATTAAACTTTCAATTAAAACATACGCCAATTTATAAAATCTGAATTTCTAAATTTTAATGACTTGTGTGGCATCAAAGTGGTCCTTCCACTAATAGCATCATCAAAGCCAAATAGTCCAGTACCCTTGATTGATTGTGCTGTGAGCCTCAACATCAAATACCATACTATAAAGACAAGTATGCAACCCTTCCATCGCCTCGACATCGAAATCAAAGTTGCATTTGTAGGAAAATGTGGGGTTGAGGAAAAGTGTCGCTGCATGAATGTGTTCATGGAGCATCCCGATCCATCGATGATCAATCAAATCCCACAACATCATCTATCTTTTAAACCAAGGGGTACCCTTGCCCAGATAATAAGATATGATGGTTTCTTGGGCACTATCTATGGCCTCATACAAATAGCCCATCACAGGCTTATCACCATCAACCAATCTCAGAACCTTTACTAAAGGTTCACTAATCAAGCACACTTCTTCCATTCCTTCCTAGAAGTGGTCAATGTACACCAATTTAGCAATGGATTTGCCATCATCTCTCCTTCTATATGTACATGCATGCCACCATGAATTTTTGACTTCTAGGAGCACTCTGCATTGGGAAGCATGAATTGCCTTAGGAATTGTGATAAGTTGTCGATGTGAGATTGCCTGTATGAGAATCGTCTGAGAGACACTGTACCAATGCCAAGGTCACGTACAAACTCTATAGATACATAACCATGTAGAAAAGCAATAGGTGCACCTTGAGGTGGGGTGGATTGGTCTACATATTGATAATCACCCCTACAAAAAGTAGGTTCCTTTAAAACCTTGAGTCCTCATATAAGCCCATCTAAGGCCCTCCAATCCTATCCAAGATGAAAGGAGGTAGGGATGAAACCAAAGGCATTGGCCATCGTTTCAACCAAACAAGTTTGAGACACCTAATACAAGGGGTCACATGGTTGTTACACAACTTTTGACTTGTGGCCTTAGGCTTACCATGGTGGTGAAAAATGTTGCAAAAATCTTTGTGTACCCCTACTGACATAGGGGGTAGCAAGTCCCAAGCACCAAGGTTTTAGATTTGTGTAACTAAGAGGGAGGACACTGTCACCTCACCAACCTTCTTCTACATTTTAGGTTGGCTCTCTTTTGGCTGAAAGGGGGCTTCCCTATTGAAGTTTCTACAAGATGCATAGTAGATACTAGAAACCAATCTTTTGACTTGATAATTACTACCTAATGATCTTTAACAATTTAATAAATTATCTCATGCCACTAATACAATTGAGCATTTATACACAGAAAATCTCAATAGTAATTTTAGCGAAAACAATTTAGATCATAAAGAGATAGCTATGCACAATAGAGACAACAAATTTTACCTTGGGAAACCAACTTTCGGAGATAATCCAACAACTTTTCTTTAGGAGAAATTATTCTTCAGCAAGGTTTATGTTAGTGATTGGAGACTTTCACGGCTATTCATAATTTCCGGAATGAAACTGTGTAATGTTTTTGATCTGACACATTTTAATTCCAGAAATATTTAACACAAAGCTTTATGTTACCCACCAAAAGTGGGTGACCACATAAGAGAAATTTTCTCCTATTCTTGTCTTCAGTCGACAGACAACAACCCTTGACAGCCACCAATGTAGCCGATTTATTGTGCCATTTGATCTCCATAACAACCTCGGGTTAAAAATCCATGTAATAAAGTTAATAAAGGCAAAATAAGACCAAGGTCATGGGACATGTATTCCAAGGTGAATGTTGGGCAAAACATCCTAACAAGTGTTCATTTGGTTTATTAAGGCTAAGGGGAAATTGGCAAAAGCAATGGCAAAGGCTTTGGAAAGGCAAATAGGCATTAATTGGCATTTTATTTATGAAAATAATGGAAAATAGGAGGAAAAAAAGGTGAAAAGTCACAGGTTGCATGTGAGGAGGAAATTGAAGGAAAGTAATGGAAATTGAAGAAAATAGAGATCTCATTAATAAAAAGGCCTCTGAGGATTAGTTCACAACCTTTTGTCAATCTTATCTTGGAGCTCTCTCTCTATTCTTTCTCTCATACTGTCATACACTTAGAGCATTTTTGGAGCACTCTATGTTGACATAGATTGTCATTGATGTCAATATGGCAATATTCAAGGAGCCAAGAGGAGCAAACAAAGCTATTGGAGGAGCCAAGAGGAGCAGACAGAGCCACCAGAGGAGCAAACAGAGAAAAGAGCAGACAGAGCCATTGGAGGAAGAAATCAGAGCTATCAGAGCCATCGGAGGAAGCAGACAGAGCTATCAGAGCAAGAATGCCAAAGAATACTCTATCGGAGGCGGAAGACTTGGGTGTATTGTAAATACACTATCAGAGGCAAAAGTTTTAACACTATCGGGTCCGTAGAACCCATATAGCATCACCCCTGTGTATTTACTTGTTTATCACCGAATGCCTTTTACACAAAGAAATCACGCTAAACACTTAGCGGATTCGGGAAAGTGGACTTGAAATTTTATGCACGGGAGTGTTGAGTCTTATCGGGTTCGGCACATATTATCGCATCACTATAAGGTTAAGGTCTAGACCTGAACCTTTGTGATTTGCGATTGCTGACGTATATCACATCGACACTTCGGGGAGCGGGAGTTATAAAGTGTTAAGCGGTCCATTGCAATCGCCGATAGTGATTAGTGATATAGCATCGGACCTCCGCCAAAGGCAACCCCTGATTGCGATACATATATATGTGGACCCGCTGCAACATTGTGCTATGGGTTAATAATGTATCACATCCTCCCATCGCAATGATACACAAAGGGCTGTCCTCCTACAAGCGCTGATTTCGATTACACTGCGGACTCGATACAGTATAGATGCGGGTGTAATAATTCTTGAAGTCCGCCCTTTAACGTTTTCACCTGTTTTTCTCATATTTCTTGTGTATTTGAATATTTGCCTTGCGCGGGGTTTGGAGGCAAAAATACATTAAGGAATGCTCCCGATAGTTCAGGAGGCTGAACTAAAGCCGATTGCGATTGCGATTGGGACGTGGCATGTCCGTTAAACAATGCTGTCTCTGTGTATGCTTGTTATCATTGAAAAAACGAGGCTCTGTTACAGTTTTTAACATACAGCAACCGAAAAGCTAGGAGGCTGAATGGAAAGCCAGCGCAGAGGAAACCGAAAAGCCAAATCAATGGAGAAGAGGGAAGCCAAAGGACAAGCCAGCGGAGAGGAAGCTGAAGCGAGCATTGAAGAAGCTGAAGAGTCAGTGGGAAGCGAAAATGAACAGTCAGAGGCAACAAGAATACAAAAACAAAAAAAACAAGGAAGTGTGTGCGAATAATCAGTGTGAGAGGAAGCCGAAGTTCAGGCAGAGGCAGGAGAGGCAGGAGAAGCAGGAGAACAAGAGTGAAGCAGAAGCTCAACAGGTTTGGGAGCAGAGAACTACAGCAAAACAGTTTATACCAGGTTTGGGTTGGAGCCCATGGGGTTGGAGCCTTAGAACTGAAAGGACTGGAATCCTTGGGAGTTGGTGCTCCTAAGTGCAGAACTATTGCCTTGGAAGAACAAAGTTGGTGCTCTGGAGGTTGGAGCCTCACAAAAGTCCAAGTTGGTGCTTGGCAACTGATTGCAACCAGCTATATATTGTATTTATTTCATTGCACTGTTTGTGTTAATAAAAGCATTTATTTCAACTATCTATTTCTGTGTTCCATATATATATATGTTTTGGTGATAAAAAGAACAACATAAAAAGAAACACTGATTCACCCCCCTCTCAGTATTTCCAACAATTGGTATCAGAGTGGGCTTCTTCATATTAGCCTAACAGCTTGAAGAAGGATTCATAGCCATGATGAGAAATCACGAAGCATCAGGAAGACCTCCTCTGTTCGATGGCACTAATTTTGGTTTCTGGAAAAAGAGAATGACCTACTACTTAATGTCCCTTGGACCTGAAGTCTGGCATTTCATTCAAAATGAGTACCAAATTCCTCCCACTCTTCCAACAGATCAAGACGAGAGGAAAGCCTACATTGCAAATGCAAAAGCCTTGAACTCCATCACTAGTGGAACCACTAATTCCGAGTTCACAAAAGTCATGAATTGTAACTTTGCCAAATAAATATGGGATAAGCTAGTTGGCTTATACGATGGAGACTCAAGAGTCAAGAAGGCAAAGCTTCAAACTCATAGAAGGCAATTTGAAAGTCTGAAGATGGAAGATGAAGAAGATATTTCATCATACTTCCTCCGAGTAGTTGAAGTGGTGAACTCCCTTAAAGGATTGGATGAAAAGATTGAAGAAAGTGCCATTGTTCAAAAGGTATTAAGATCTCTTCCAGACAGATTTGACTCCAAAACAAGCGCCATAGAAGAAGCAAAGGATCTAGATACTCTCAAGATCGATGAACTCCATGGAATCCTCATTGCCTATGAGATGAGGAAAGGTGGCCCAAGCTGCAAAGATGCAGCATTCAAGGCTTCAAAATCAAAGAAGGGGAAAGAAAGGAATGACTCTGATGTGGAATCCGAATTGGCTGAATTTGTATGAAAGCTAAAGAGAGGATCTAAGCTAAAAGGTAAGTACCCTCTTATTTGTTTCAAATGTGGAAAAATAGGTCATTATGCTGCAAAATGTCCTCATAAACATGATAGTGATGATGAAGGAAATTCTAAAAGAAGGGTATACAAAAAGAAAGGGACCAATAAGAAGAACTTCTTCTCTAAGCAAGATGAGTCTGATGAGGATGAATTTGTAGTCATCAAAAGGAAATCAGATGAGGAAAGTGACCATGATGAAAGCCAAGAAACATTATTCATGGCATTCACAAATGAAGATGACTCAGGGCTAGAAGGAAATGTGGATGAACTGTTAATAAGTGCCATTGAAGAAAATGAGAAATTACGGAATAAAATCATTTCTCTCAAGGTAGAAAACGAGGAAACAAGAAGAAGAGAAGATCTCTTGGAAACAAAGCTAAAAGAAAAAGAAGAGACTTGCGAAGAACGTGAAGCCGAAATAGTATCTCTGAGGAAGGAATTGGAGCAAGTCAAAAAGGGTTGGAAAAGCTCCCAAATACTTGAGACTATCCTTAAAAGTCAAAAACCTAAACATGACAAGTCTGGAATAGGCTTTAAAGGAGAATCATCAAGTGCTAAGAACAGTGTGAAAAGCTATGCCGATGCACTTTCCAGCAACCCAAAAGAAGAAAAAGTATGTCATCAAAGGCGCATCCCAGATCCAAAGAATGAAGAGAAAATAACACCAAAGAAGAATGTGGATTCGAATCATGGATACTACAACAAATACAAACCAGTATTCCATCAAAGGCCCATCTCAAATCCAAAGTATGAAGCGGGAGTAACTCTAAGGAAGGAAATTGACTCAAACCGTGGCTACTACAACAGGTACAAAACTATCTTTCTTGGACATTGTTTTCATTGTAAAAACTTTGGTCATCAAGCCAGACATTGCATGGCTCGCAAGAGTGAAACACCAAAGCTAAAGGATCAAATAATCAAACCATATGGCCCCAAAAGGCAGGGACAAATCAGAACCTTCAATTCGTTTGATCCCTTGACCAAATTTGATCTGATTTGCTCATTATGCTACAATAATGGACACTATGAACAAAACTGCCCACTCAAAAGGAGAAAAGCAAGTAGTGAGAATCCCAACATGCATAAATGTGGCCTGCCTCTATATGCTCAAAATAATGAAAATCATTGGTTTGTGGATAGTGAGTGCTCCAGAAACATGACAGGGGACAAAAGGAAGTTTGTCCCATTGAGCAAAAAGGAAGGAAATGTGTCCTTTGGAAGTGGATATGGCAGAATTGCAGGAAAAGGAACTGTTACCCTCATCAATGGAAAAGGAAAAGCTGAAGATGCTCTGCTAGTAGACGGGCTCAAACACAACCTTTTGAGTGTTAGCCAAATCTGTGATCAAGGACATAATGTTGTCTTTAGCACCAAAGATTGTGAAATAAGGAACTCTTCCTCACGGGAACTTGTGGCGAAAGGGGTTAGAACACCAGACAACATTTACATTCTCATTAAGATTCAAGAGAATAAATGCTACCTGAGTCAGATTGACGAAAGTTGGTTGTGGCACAAGCGACTTGGACATACAAGCTTCGAAAATCTGATCAATATCAGCAAGATTAAAGCTGTACGAGACATCCCAAGGCTATTCAAACCAAATCAAGGAGTATGTGGTCCTTGTCAACATGGAAAGCAAACCAGAACCAACCACAAGATCAAGGAGCTCTCTACATCAAAGCCCTTGGAGATCATCCATGCTGATTTATGTGGACCAACTAGAAATCAGGCACTCCAAGGAGAAAGGTACTTTGTTTTATTTGTTGATGACTATACTAGAATGATGTGGATATATTTTGTAAAATATAAATCTGAAACATTTGAGTGTTTTAAGAATCTAAAAGCACTTGTAGAAAATGAAAAGGACTCAAAAATTAAGTGCCTCAGAACAAATAGAGGGGGAGAATTCACATCAAAAGAATTTAATGAGTTCTGTAACATACATGGAATTAAAAGAGAATTCTCTGTTGCCAGAACACCCTAGCAAAATGGGGTAGTTGAAAGAAGAAACCGGACAGTTCAAGAAATGGCAAGAACAATGTTATTAGCAGCAGACTTGCAGCCAAAATTCTGGAGAGAAGCAGTCGGGACAACTGTCTATACTTTGAATCGAACTCAATTAAGACCAAATTGTGAAAAAACTTCTTATGAATTATGGAAAGGAAGACCTGCTTTAGTAAAGTACTTCAAGATCTTTGGAAGCAAGTGCTTCATAAAAATCAATGATGGCTCACCAAGAAAGTTTGATTCTCGGGTTGATGAAGGGATATTCCTTGGATACTCTACACGGAGCAAAGCCTACAAGTGCTACAATTTTCGACTAAAGAAAATAGTGGAAAGCATTGATGTAAAGATTGATGAAGACCTTCCAGAAAAAGAAATTGAAGAACATGAAGATGATCTTCTCATTGAAGAAGAAGAACCTAAAGAAGAAGAAATAGATCAAGAAGAAGAAGAAGAGGAAAAAGAACCACCTCATACCCCTTCAAAGATGAAGTTTCTCCAGAAATATCATCCAGAAGAGCAGATTATTGGCAATAGAGATGAAGGGATGCAAACCCGAAGAAGGATGATAATTACACCAAAGAGAAACGTTATTGCTCTTCTATCCATGATAGAACCAAAAACATTTGCACAAGCAAGGATCCTCATTGGGTAAAAGCCATGGAAGAAGAAATGTCCCAAATTGAGAAGAACGAGACATGGGAGCTGGTACCTCATCCAAAGGACAAAAACATAATAGGAACCAAGTGGGTGTTCAAAAATAAAATGAATGAAGAAGGACAAGTTATCAGAAACAAGGCAAGGCTTGTCTGCAAAGGCTATTCACAAATTGAAGGAATTGACTTTGAAGAGACATTTGCACCAGTAGCTCGTATGGAAGCTATCAGGATGTTCTTGGCATTTGCTTGCTCAAAAGGATTCAAAATCTATCAAATGGACGTAAAATCAACATTTCTGAATGGGGAACTCAAGGAAGAAGTCTACATGGAGCAACCAGAAGGGTTTGATCTAACGGAAGGAAAAGACTTAGTCTGTAAGTTGAAAAAGGCATTATATGGGTTGAAACAAGCTCCCAGAGCTTGGTATGCAAGATTGGATCACTATCTACAACAACAAGGCTTCAAGAAGGGAGTGGCAGGGAGTAATCTCTACATAAAGACGGATGAAGGTAAGCTACTAGTCACACTTGTTTATGTTGATGATCTGATTTTTGCTAGCAATAATGATGAAATGAGCCATGAATTTTCTCAAAACATGTCAAGAGAATTCGAGATGTCAATGATAGGAGAAATATCTCACTTCCTTGGACTACAAGTATCTCAAACCAGAGCAGGATTGTTTATATCTCAAGCCACATATCTTAAGGACATGCTTAAAAGATATGGAATGGAAGATTGTGCACCCATGAGCACAACTATGACCACAAATTGCAAATTAAGCAAAGATGATGACTCCCCTCTAGCAGATGCAACTCATTACAGGTCAATAATTGGAGCCCTTCTGTACTTAATTGCTACAAGACCCGACATAATGTAGGCAGTAGGAATGGTGGGAAGATTTCAATCTGCTCCTAAACAATCCCATTTGTTAGCTGTAAAAAGAATTCTCAGATATCTGAAAGGAACTCCTGATTTCGATCTTTGGTACCCTAAGAGCTCAACACTGACTGTAACTGCATACACCGATGCTGATTGGGCCGGAAGTGTAGATGATCAGAAAAGTACTAGTGGAAATGCATTCTTCCTAGGAGACTGTTTAGTATCTTGGCTTAGCAAAAAACAGACATCCATATCATTATCCACAGCCGAAGCCGAGTATATAGCTGCAGTAGACTGTTGTACTCAAATACTATGGATGAAGGAAGCTCTAAAAGATGTCAACATAGGTACAGATCAACCAATTACCATCTATTGTGATAACACAAGTGCTATCAGTCTCAGCAAAAATCCAGTGATGCACTCAAAGACCAAACATATACCAATCAAGTATCATTTCCTTCGTGAACAAGTAGCTAAACAAAACATCATCTTGGAATATATCAATACTAAGGAGCAGATAGCTGATATTTTCACAAAACCTCTTCCTCGAGAAGCATTTGAACATCTTCGTCAAAAGATGGGGGTTATTTCTTTAGCATCACTTAAGTTCATTCATAAAGATGTTGCAGGACAGAGGGAGCAGTTCTATAGGGGAAGTAGTTCGACAGGGGGAGTCCGTATGCATTCCTTTGCCATTGATGTCAAAGGGGGAGAGAAGAAGAATATTGCCATCAATAACAAAGTGGGAGATTGTTGACATAGATTGTGATTGATGTCAATATGGCAATATTCGAGGAGCCAAGAGGAGCAAACAGAGCTATCAGAGGAGCCGAGAGGAGTAGACAGAGCCACCGAAGGAGCAAATAGAGCAAAGAGCAGATAGAGCCATTGGAGGAAGAAATCAGAGCTGTCGGAGCCATTGGAGGAAGCAGACAGAGCTATCGGAGCCATTGGAGGAAGCAGACAGAGCTATCGGAGCAAGAATGCCAAAGAATACTCTATCGGAGGCGGAAGACTTGGGTGTATTGTAAATACACTATCGGAGGCGGAAGTTTTAATGCTATCGGGCCCATAGAACCCATATAGCATCACCCCTGTGTATTTACTTGTTTATCGCTAAATGCCTTTTACACAGAGAAATCACGCTAAACACTTAGTGGATTTGGGAAAGTGGACTTGAAATTTTATGCACGCTATCGGGCCCATAGAACCCATATAGCATCACCCCTGTGTATTTACTTGTTTATCGCTAAATGCCTTTTACACAGAGAAATCACGCTAAACACTTAGTGGATTTGGGAAAGTGGACTTGAAATTTTATGCACGGGAGTGTTGAGTCTTATCGGGTCCGGCACATATTATCGCATCGCTATAAGGTTAAGGTCTAGACCTGAACCTTTGCGATTTGCAATTGCCGACGTATATCGCATTAGCACTTCGGGAGCGGGAGTTATAAAGTGTTAAGTGGCCCATTGCAATTGCCGATAGCGATTAGCGATATCGCATCGAACCTCTGCCAAGGGCAACCCCCGATTGCGATACATATATACGCGGACCCGCTGCAACATTGTGCTATGGGTTAATAATGTATCACATCCGCCCATCACAATGATACACAAAGGGCTGTCCTCCTACAAGTGCCGATTGCGATTACACTGCAGACCCGATACAATATAGATGCGGGTGTAATAATTTTTGAAGTCTGCCCTTTAACTTTTTCGCCTGTTTTTCTCATATTTCCTGTGTATTTGAATATTTGCCTTGCGCAGGGTTTGGAGGCAAAAATACATTAAAGAATGCTCCCGATAGTTCAGGAGGCTAAACTAAAGCCGATTGCGATTGTGATTGGGACGTGGCATGTCTGTTAAACAATGTTGTCTTTGTGTATGCCTGTTATCATTGAAAAACGGGGCTCTGTTATAGTTTTTAACACACAACGACCAAAAAGCTAGGAGGCTGAATGGAAAGCCAGCGCAGAGGAAACCGAAAAGCCAAATCAATGGAGAAGAGGGAAGCCAAAGGACAAGCCAGCGGAGAGGAAGTTGAAGCGAGCGTTGAAGAAGCTGAAGAGTCAGTGGGAAGCGGAAACGAACAGTCAGAGGCAATAGGAATACAAAAACAAAAAAAACAAGGAAGTGTGTGTGAATAATCAGTGTGAGAGGAAGTCGAAGTTCAAGCAGAGGCAGGAGAGGCAGGAGAAGTAGGAGAACAGGAGTGAAGCAGAAGCTCAGCAGGTTTGGGAGCAAAGAACTACAGCAAAATAGTTTATACCAGGTTTGGGTTGGAGCCCACGCGGTTGGAGCCTCAGAGCTGAAAGGACTGGAATCCTTGGGAGTTGGTGCTCCTAAGTGCAGAACTATTGCCTTGGAAGAACAGAGTTGGTGCTTTGGAGGTTGGAGCCTCACAAAAGTCCAAGTTGGTGCTTGGCAATTGATTGCAACCAGCTATATATTGTATTTATTTTATTGCACTGTTTGTGTTAATAAAAGCATCTATTTCAGCTATCTACTTCTGTGTTCCATATATATATATATATGTTTTGGTGATAAAAAGAACAACATAAAAAGAAATACTGATTCACCCCCCCCTTCAGTATTTCCAACACTCTAGCATTGGAGGAAGGAAGGCAAAGGAAGGACAAGAAAGCAAAGGGAAGCAAAGATCAAGCAAGGAAGAGTTGGATCAAGCGGCTACAACGAGATTACTTGCAGGTATCGACTTGCATGTATGAATTCCTTGCTATTTTTGGCATGCATGGATAGTATATGCATATGTGTATTTGGTTTTCTTGCTGTCATCGACATGGGTTTGGCCAGGTGTGACAGTGGTTTTCAACTTTGCCTTGCCATTTCCGGATAGCCATGGTGTGATGGGGTTCTTTCATTTCGTTGAGTTGGATTGTCGTATGGTTTCGAAACTGAGTGAGGTGGTCTCAGGAAAATTCACAAAGGCCTAGAAATCCCTGGACCGGTAAAGGTGGGATATGCTGTAAAGCTTGAGGGTGGAGATGGGCAAATTCCTCACAGTTTAGGTGGAGAGATCCAGAGGCATCCATGCTTGTTTAGGGCTTAGTGATCCATGGAAGAGGATACTCACAACTGAGACATATCACCATGGAAAAGGATACTCACAACTGAGACATGAACTAACCATACAACAAAAAGTGGAAAAATTGATTAGATGACTAGGTGATCTCTGTGATGCTCATCTAAAGTAGCTTCTACCAATGAAGCGACCTTTGGAAGGCTGGAATCATCACACCATCCAAGATATTAATCATGTGATCAAAATCAAAAGTGCAATCCTCATGCAATAAACGTGGTATTAGGGCACACTATGAATTGTTAGTTTTTGTAGCATCAAATGTGTTCTAGCCATGACATTTGGTGGAGAGGCTACGATACATGAGATCTCCAAAACCTAGGAATCGTTTCTAGAAATTCCGCCTAGAAGTGTCTCAATTAGATTATTAACCGATTTTAAATATTTCCTAAGTCTAAACTTAGGGAATATGGTTAATTAATCAGTATTAATTGAGATAAGGTGAGAATCATCTAGAAACTCACACGGATCGATCCAGAGATGATCCTAGCCATTGATTAAGTTTTAATCTTGGTTGTTGGTGCTCCAACAATGGATTATAAGAGGAAGTTGATGTGGTGATGGAGAACACACCAGTGCAAATACTCATTGCCTAGTGAGTTCGATTTTCTCAGTAGTAGCAGCTCAAAAAAGAAGATAGAGCCAGTGGGTGAGTAGTATGTGGAAGAGGAGGGTAGCAGCATTCCGAGAGGAAGATTTCCAATCCCCGGAAGAGGCAACAGAAGGAAGGCCAAAATATGCAGAGGGCTAGTGTAAGCTCTACACAGAGGGTGATACAGGGAGCTCAGCGCATAGGCTAGCTAGGGAATTTCGGAGGACGAAAATATGTGTGGGGTGAGAGAAAATTCTCACGATATTTTTGCCAGTATTTTCCTCATATTAGATTGCCAATTGGGCATCTAAATTATTGTACTCAGAATTGCTGCTGAAGATTAATAATAAAACCCTCATCTGCTGCACCGGTTTTCCCAAGTTGGGTTTTTTCGGGGACAATTGTCCAAAAATAACTGTGTCAAAATTCTTATGTGTGTGCTAGAATTTTTCAGTTTCTAGTATTTTATTTTCCGCAGTATTTTTATGGTGAAAATTGCAGTTGTGATTTTATTCGTTGTTTGCCATAGCAAATAAACTGCATAATTAAATTTTCAGTTAGAAGAATAATTTCCAGTCGCTGCAATATATAAAATTTCACATGGTATCAGAGCACAATTGATCAGCCGAAGAGAACAATTAAGCAAAGACGATGAATCCCCCCCGGTAGATGCAACTCTTTACAGATCAATAATTGGAGCTCTCTTATACTTAACTGCTACAAGGCTCGACATTATGCAAGCAGTGGGAATGGTGGGAAGATTTCAATCAGCTCCTAAGAAATCCCACATGTTGGCTGTGAAAAGAATTCTCAGATACTTGAAAGGAACTCCTGACTTTGGTCTTTGGTATCCCAAAAGCACAAATACTACAGTGACAACTTATACTGATGTTGATTGGGTTGGAAGCATGGATGATCATAAAAGCACCAGTGGAAATGCATTTTTTATGGGAGATTGCTTGGTAGCTTGGCTCAGCAAAAAAAATCATCTATATCTCTCTCTACAGCTGAAGCTGAATATATAGCCACAACTGACTATTGTACACAAATACTATGGATGAAGGAAGCTTTGAAGGATGTCAACATAGAAACTAAACAACCAATCACCATCTATTGTGATAACACAAGTGCTATTAGTCTTAGTAAAAATCCAGTGATGCACTCAAAAACCAAACATATACCAATCAAGTATCATTTTCTTCGTGAACAGGTGGCTGAACAAAACATCAAGTTGGAATATATCAATACCAAGGAACAGATTGCAGATATTTTCACCAAACCTCTTCCTCGAGAAGCATTTGAACATCTCCATCAAAAGATGGGGGTTATTTCTTTAGCATCACACTAAACCGATTCTTAAAATGCCGCATGACAGGGGGAGCAGTTTGACAGGAGGAGCAGTTTGACAGGAGGAGCAATTCGATAGGGGGAGTCCTTGTGCACTCCTTTGCCATTGATGTCAAAGGGGGAGAGAAGAAGAATATTGCCATCAATGACAAAGGGGGAGATTGTTGATCTAGATTGTCATTGATGTCAATATGGCAATATTCTGGATACTAAATGATGATGTGAAGCCAAGCAGAGCAGATCCGTGAAGCAACAGGAGCAAGAAGCCAAGGAGGAAAGCCATCAGGAAAGCCATTGGAAATCATCGTGAAGCCAAAGAGTAAGAGGAAGAAGTTCATCGGAAGGAGAAAAGAGGAACACGCAGCGAAGAAAGAGCTAAAAGGAAGAACTAAGAAACAAAGAGGAACACGCAGTGGAGGAGCATAAAACAATGATTAAGAGGAGTTAACAATAATATTGAAGAAATAAGCGGAGGGAGTATTAAACCATGGAAACCCGTTAAAATTCCCAACGCATATAATAAAACACATTGGAGTTTAACATATCGGTAGTATTACATCGTCGACTTTACCGACGGATCTATTATGTGCCACAACTCCAAACCCCCAATGCGATATGTATTACGGACTCACTGAACCACTATAATGCACTTTAATAAAATATCGCATCCGCCTATCGGAATTGTCATATCGCAAAATCTTAAAGGATGTCACGTCAAACTGCCAATTGCGATAAGGGCGTGGACCCAACGAACCGCCGATTGCGATAGACCTGACGGACCGCCGATTGAGATGAAGCTGTGGACCCGACGGATTTATTAACAACTGTTTGATACTATATCGCATTCGCTCCATTGGCAGTAGGGGTATCGGGATGTTATATCGTGAAGCCATAGGGTTGCAATTGCGGGATTTTCACGAGTTGCGATTGCGATTGATGATGTGGATGTAGGACCTCATATGGGTACGGTCTCTCCTATGAAATGTTCGATAAATAAACAAGTTTATGAGCAATTGGATAAGTCGGCCTCTGCTTCCAAATGGACGCGTCCTTTGGGTATTGGCGAAACCTGTACAAATACAAGCTAAATACCTCACCTTAAGCATCGATCTCGGGCATTAGAATACATAGAAAAGGAAGTAATAGTTCACAACTCGTGAACTCGAAGAAAGCCAAAGGACGAGCAGAAATAGAGGAGAAGAAGCCAAAGGTCGATCAGAGGAGAAATACACCAGAACATTAAAGTTGAAGAACATTGATCTCGGGTATCCATTATAGAGAAAGTGAAACAACTCACAACTCGTGAACTTGAAGAAACAGAGGAAGTCGAAGGTCTAGCAGATGCCGAAGGTGTAGCAGAAGCCGAAGGCTGAGCGAAGAAGGAAGCCGAAGACAGAGCGGGAAGACAATCTTTTGACCGGGTTCATCTTGGAAGGCTCGGACCCGAAGTGAAGCCATAGGGCAGACAACGACCTGTTACAAAGACTACAAGGACAGGGTTTGGTAAAGAAGTCTTTGGGAGTAATATAATACAGTCAAACATTTCTTGACAGAGTAAAACTATAGGGTCGGAGCCCTTGGGGTTGGTGCCTCAGAATTGGAAGGATTGGTGTCCTTGGAGTTGGTGCTCCTAAATTCAAGGTTGGTGCCTTGGTAAGATAGGGTCGAAGCCCTAGAGGTTGGAGCCTCATCAAAGTCCAAGTTGGTGCTTGGCAAAATTCATCAGATATTGTATTCAATCTTTTTCTATATTTTAATAAAATCATTTCTTTGATTAAAATTGTAAAGAATCTAAACTGGTAATAATAACAATTGAAAAGAAATACTGATTGACTCCCCTCTTAGTATTTCCAACAAGAGAGAGTGTTAGTTTTTGTAGCATAGAATGTGTTATAGCCATGAAATTTGGTGGAGAGGCTAGAATACATGAGATCTCCAAAACCCAGAAATCGTTTCTGGAAATTCCGCCTAGAAGTGTCTCTATTAGATTATTCACTGTTTTTTAAATATTTCCTAAGTCTAAACTTAGGGAATATGGTTAGTTAATCAATATTAACTGAGATAAGGTAAGAATCATTTAGAAACTCATACGAATCGATCCAAAGACGATCCTAGCCATTGATTAAGTTTTAATCTTGGCCGTTGGTGCTCCAAGAGTTGATTATAAGAGGAAGTTGATGTGGTCATGGAGAACACACCAATGCAGATACTCAGTGCCCAGATAGTTTGATTTTCTCAGTGGTAGTAGCTCAACAGAGAAGATAGAGCTAGAGGGTGAGTAGCAGGTGGAAGAGGAGGGCAACAACATTCCGAGAGGAAGATTTCCAGTCCTTGGAAGAGGCAAAGGAAGGAAGGCCGAAATTTGCAGAGGGCCAACGTAAGCTCTGCGTAGAGGGTGACGCAAGGAGCTCAGCATAGAGGCTAGGGAGGCAATTTCAGAGGAAGAAAATAGTTGTGGGGTGAGAGAAAATTCTCACGATATTTTTGCCAGTATTTTCCTCAGATTAGATTGCTAGTTGGGCATCTAAATTATTGTACTCAAAATTGCTGCTGAAGATTAATAATAAAACCCTCATCTACTGCACCAGTTTTCCCAAGTTGGGTTTTTTCCGGGGACAATTGTCCAAAAATGACTATCGAAATTCTTGTGTGCGCTAGAATTTCCTAGTTTCTAGTATTTTATTTTTTGCAATATTTCATGGTGAAAATTGCAGCTGTGATTTTATTAGTTGTTTTCCGTAGCAAATAAACTGCATAATTAAATTTTCAGTTAGAAGAATATTTTCCAGTAGCTGCAATAGATAAAATTTCACATGAATCCCACATTGTCTAGTGACTATCTCGATTCATTGTCATGGACTTGTTACCACTCAAACTAGTAGGGGACCCAAGGGGAATCCTTAAGTGGCAAATGCTAGGCCAAGGGCAACAAATGGAGTCTTAGCCCACTGTCATCTCAGCTAATGCTCCCTTATATTTACGGACTTTCACCGATGGGAAGAGACCTAGTATGTGTGGAGTCACCAATGAGGGATAAGTCAATGGATATGAGTGACCCGAATAAACCTTTCCCAAAATTTGAAGGATAAAGATTGCTTGCTTTGTAAGCAAGGTACTAGGTAATCTAGGGAAAGGAATAGAGGATTTGAGGGTTAGGTTTACGGGATAAGACGTTTGAAGGAGTTTCCCAATCCCTAAGATCCTTGTTAGAATTGGTATCCCAGATGGTTCTTGAAGAATGGCCTTTCAAAGGAGTGGGACCACATGGGGCCAAGTGGACCCAGTCTAGGGTATGAGGAAGGAATGTAGCAACCAATGATATTCTTACCCTAGACAAGGTGGAGAAAGGATCAAAGAAAATATAATTACTCAAAGATGTTGGTTTGACCCTGGGAAGTAGCCTTAGGGATGGTAGGGCACGTTTTGGTCTCAGAAATAGGGCTTGACTTTTCTCCCACTTCCACCATCAGAATGTCTTCAAATTTGGAGGAGGGCTAAAGGAAAGGCCAGCACAGGAGATCCTAGGAGATCAAATTTTTTTAGTGGCTAGCTTGTCGGGAAATTGATGCTTCTAGGCACCCCAATGGGGATAGACTTGGGAGAAGGTGAAATAATAAGAGTTTTGGTGACCACCCTTGGTAGATCAGTGCCTTAATCCATGGGAGAATGGAGCCTATGTTGATTATGTGTAATATTTCTTGGTTCCCAGTCAAGGAGGCCTCAAAATTACTTCACAAACCCTCTAGGTCAAGTGAAAGCAATCTTGCAGCTTTTATACTTCAAATGCACAAGAGGAATGGCTTATCAAGGTCAAGTTTTACCCCTAGGAGATTTTTCTCACACTACATGGCCCATACATGGAGAGAATGTTATAATAGAAACAATCCCACAATATTATGCGATAGTTTGCATGCAACAATTAGCCTTAAAACAACGAAAATCCTAATCTAGCATATATGACAAAAGTAACAAGAATAACATCAAAATTTCGTACTTACATGCAGTAGAGTAGATCAAACCATTCAAAAATGACAATAGAGAAGCTCCAAGAGAAGATAGACTAATAACCATACATCAAAATTCATCCATAAATGCGCTAATTCATTCTCCAGAAAAAGTGTGAAATTCTCTAAAGAAGAGAGAGATCCAATCCAAAGTGATGATGAGAAATGATCTCACCTCACTTGTATTTATACACATCTTAGGAGTTCGAATTAGCCTCCTTGGCCTACATAAGCCCCAAAATAAAATATTGTGCTAATAATACATCCTTTTGGTGACAAGCCCACCAAACAAGCTCATAAATGCAAAAGTAAGCTTCTCAAGAGGTCAAATAATATTCTATGCATGTCGTAGGGCCCTCTAAGAGGCCTAATGAGGTCCATGGGTGCCACAATGAAGAATAGGACCCTCAAAAGCAGTGGATAAGGGGTTGGCCCCTTGTGATAATCTGTGGTGCTCCAAATGACATGTGGGGGCATACAAGTGTCCTCATTGGTCTCCAAACAAATTGAAGATGCATGTAAGTTGCTTGCAAGGTATAGGATGCTAATGTAGGTGATGCTACATCATCGTATAGTCCCGGATCATTTGCCAAGTGTATGGTGTAGATTTGGGGTCAGCTGGGCATGATCGATCAGGTACATCCTCCTTGTCCAATAAGTGAACCACGAGCAATCTCTGAATGGCTGTGGGGATCCATGGAGTGCAATCTGTTGTTGTGGAGGCCCATGGCTCTCAACGCTCACCCTACATGTGCCAATGTAGTCCTCTAGAGGATTAGGATCCCGTATAGGGAGATCAAACTCAAATGGAAACCATCTGCAATCCTGCATAAGATCTAACACGTCCCCTAGCCTTCCAGCACAACAAGTCATTAGAGAAATCAAGTAAATGGGGTGACCTAATCATGGACCATAAGTGGGGACTTCATAATGGCTTGCCCTTCCATAATGGGTTTCGGGGTGTGCCAATGTTTCCTAAACTCCAAATGGGGTTAACCCAGTGCCCTACTAGGTGGTTTCTACCTCTAAAGGGGATAATATAGTCAAGGTACATCCATCAAAAGGTGGTGGCATGTGACAGATAAGTGAATGAAGTAGGGGATGAGAAGGGTTAGCCCTGGGTCACATGCTGGGGTACAAGGGTAGCTAATAAGAGGGAATCCCACACTTGGGTTTATAATGTGTAGGATGGAGCAATCGTGGTACATGAAGTGTCTCGAACTTGGCTTTTCCACCCTTTTCTATATGCCTTTTGCCATTTTATGATTTTCTTTGATTAACTGCTTGGGGCTCAAGGGGCTAGAGCATGATGTATAAGATATAGTAGTGAATTCCCCCTTTTAAGGTGGGGCTGTTCGTCGCCCACTAGGGGTTGGGACAATCATGGGTTCCTATAGGATGAAGAAGGCTCATAGAACTTGAAGGAACCAGGGTGATGGCCACGATGATGGGGTAGAGCTCATGTTTTGGATTTTGCCCACGTGCTAAATTTTTTTGTCCCGACCATCTTTTGCATTTTGTGGTACTTTTTCTGTTGAATGTGGCCATATATGCTTTTAACTTTCTTTTCAGCTGCATCAACCTTCGGGCTTCATTCCAGGCCATGACCCAAGCTGTGGACAAGGGGAAGGGGCGAGCTAACCTTAGGTGGACCCAGGTGGGAGAAATGATGGATAGGGTAATAATGAATGAAAAGAGGGCAATATAAGAGAATAAAGGAGCGGGACAACACAACAAAAATTGGGGTTTCCCGTGAAATACCATCCATGAAACCAAATGGTTAGTAAAAGAGATCCCACGAGACTAGAATCCAAGGCTAATTCCTAAAAGGGGTCTAGGGGACAGAAGCACAAACCTAGCCCATCATTTCCGTCGAATCCCCCATTAATCCATGCCCAGAAGTGTCCATGATAAGCAAACTACAATACTCAATTTCAAAATGACAAGGTATACCTTTAGATTTGGGAGGCCCACCTTCAAACATACGATCATGAAAGATTGGCGAGGGACCACATGGCAGGCTCAGGTGGCGGAAAAATGGTACAATGAGCTAGCTGATGGCTGCAAGGGGCTGCTGGTTGAGGACCATATTGGAGAAAATGTTTCTCTTAGGGGTACCCACAAAATGGTGGATAACAGGACCATTTATCGGGCTCACCACACTGCATGAATGAGGCTCTGTTAACCCTAGTAGTGCTTCTTGCTATTGAAGGGTTACGTTCCAACGAGACTCAATTACACTAGTCTGTTTCTAGACGCTTCGTGGCATAACTATCGATCAAAGGACCTTATATATTCAGTTTGGTTAGTTTTTGAGAAAATGCTATTTTGGGTAGTTTTTCTTTTACGATATTCAGACCATCAAGGGCCCAAACATTGGATTTGACTCCTTCTTGATCTTGGCGAGTCCAACGGGACCATTTTCGCTACAATCTGGAATAACACTTTTTCCTCTACTTCTGTGCTTTTTTCTTTTTTAGTAATTATGGCCCAATATGTCATTTGGCCAAACTTGTGCTTTTGTGCTTTTTCCTTTTTTGAGGAAGGCTTCCTTTTTAGGTATGCATATAATTAGCGAGTTTATATATTTGGCAGGTGCAAGTGTTGGTCGTGGTTCCTAGCTAGCAACTAAGGGGTGGTCTGAGCTTCCTTTGCATGGAAAGCGAGGAATTGAGTAGCATCTTTGTCACTGGCTTCTATCTTGAACTGACACATTGCATTGATCTAAATCACATCTCTAGGTAAATTTTCAATGATTAGGACTTGAAAGTCATAAGTTGTGAAATATTTAAATTTTTATTTAATCACAAGGAAAAGGAGTAAAATAGTTTTAATGAGAGAATGGGAGCTTTTACTAAATGTCTTCATGTGTAAAGCTAGAGGTGTTGAAATATGTAACTAGGTTCGGTCTTCATAATGACATATGTAATCATGATTTTATGTATTTAATGTAAAAACAAAAATAAATATATTATTGTTGTTCTCGAGGCATGGTTTCATGCTCAAGGAATTTTTTTTTTAGGTCAAGCACCCATTGAGTGCTTATAAGTTTGTCATAAAGTCAATTGAGTCATTGTCATGTATTGAAGACACATTTGGGCACGTTACATATTGTAAAAATAATTTACTTGAGTCATACTTGAGTCAAAAGACCCTCGAAGATCTCGTCCAATGTGTAAGCTACAAGTCAACCTTCTCAATGGACAAGTCGGCCTAGAGAAAGCAACAAGTTGGCCTATTTGATGTGACAAGGATCTTATATATACAAGGCTACTTGACCACCTTTGGGAGCAGATTCAAGCAAGCATAAAAGAGTTCGATATGAGGTAGAAAGACAATAGAAGATCCAACCAAGAAGGCATAAGAAAGGACGAAGAAAGAGGCATATTTCTTAAGGACTGTTCTAGGTAAAACTCTCACATGTGCAGATCGAGACTAGGGTATCATTACACTTATTGCAGGACCGAGTTGTAGTCAAGCCAAGAAGTCACTTAAAGGGTCAAAGAAGCATTGATGTTCAAGCCAAGTTGTTGTAGAGAAATCTGCTTCCCAAGCGAAGAAGAATAGAAGCTAACGTCACCATTTTTCTGTCACATGTGCAAGCTAGGGTTACTGTAGAAAGGGCTGAAAATCACAGTTAAAAGTGTAGGTTTGAAATTAAGGCCAAAGAAAGAGCGAACAACTATTGGAAGGCTAGTTTGACTATCATTGACTTTGTGGAAGAAGAGCTAATCAAAGGATTAATTTGACTTGGTCTTGGAGGAGTTCTTGGTCAAGGGTCTAGGTCTTGGAATTCGTCAATTGAAGATTCTATAAGAAGAATAATTCTTGTGGGTTTTCCCCGTAGTGGGAGAGGTTTTGACCCTGGCTAATCGCCTAGATCCTGTGTCTTTTGTCTTATTGTTCTTTATGGTTTGGTAGCTATTTGATGAAGAGAATGCTCGTAATAAACAAGTAAAAATAGAAGCTAATCAAGTTAAGTAAAAATATATCACAAGTAGTTATCAAAATAAGAGAAATAACCTAACCTAGCTGCCCCTAGATTTCTCAACAAGAGGAAAAGCAAAACTTTTCCAATTCAATGAGGAGATGTGAAAATAAGATTTTGTTGATGTTTTCACTCAATAAGTGAAGCAAAGAGAGCTAATTTTGTTGATGTTTCTATTCAAAAAGTGGAGCAAGGAAAGCCGATTTTGTGTTTTTGCTAAAATAATTGAAAGTGGAAAAGGAAGAAAGGATGGCTTACTTACAAAGCTTTTGGCCTTTCCAACTTTTCCTTACTTTGAGCCATTGGATCAACTAGTTTGAGGGAGGAAATGTCTCTTCTGTATATGCATATTGGAGCATTGGTACAAGGGTCGGACAATTTTTCTTTGATGCTTTGGTAGCAGCGGAGATCTGACCTTTCTATGTTCTTGTCTCTCAGACCACTACCCCCATTGCAAGTGAAGGAACTCATGGTAGCCTATCACTTAATACTCATTATGGTGCTGTTGACCACACTTTTTCAACAGTGCAAGAAGCGGAGTACAAAGAAGCATATCAAATTTCTTCGATGGTCACAATCATCAGTGAGCATTAATATTATCATTGTAAACCCAATTTCTGTAAAGTTTATTGTAAATGATGTTAGTATGACCATTGAGTCATGTAATTGCACCTAGGTAAGCCTATAATCTTTGTTAAAGGATTTCATCCTAAGAAATTTTTTAACCTCCTCGAATTATGTGTGTTTATTAACACGGATAATCGACAAAGTTTTTCTTCCAGTTATAACCCCAAAGTTAGGGTGGGATTCTTTGGCAATGTCTTAGGTGAGTTTGAGTGTTTATCGAGTCTATTGTAAAAGCGTGTTTAGGAATTGTTGTTGCTCAAATTGTACATGCACCGCGACAATCGCTCAGGGTGGGGGTTGTCACTTTGATCCCCGCCCACTCTGTTCTAGTTGTCTCCCAACAACAGCGTAGGGGGGGGGGGTAGTCCCTATGGAAATGAGGTGGGGAAAACAAGTTGGAAAGCAACTCGTTCGGCAGACACAGTTGAGTGGCCTAGCTACTTGGTAAAATTTAGCAAGATTAATGATCTGATTAGATTTAATATTGAGACCAATGTCTGATGGAGTCAAAACCTCTTGCTTATTAGAAATTTAGAGCCAAGTAATTGGATGGACAACTGCCGCTTATATGATGGACTAACCTATATGAAATGCAAATCTTAAGAACTAGGTATGATGCAAGAATCTTGGTTAATTTTAGATTAAATGCCTAATTTAAGTTGAACCTTTCCCTTAATTGTTTTGAGAAACAATGTTCAGAGTAGGTTGTGAGATGGAAGCCAACGAGAAGCAAACAGTGGCCTGATTAATGATACCTCCCCTTGTGTTCCAACCACCCAGTGCCTCTGGCGCTGCAAAGACTGTGGCTCTGACAACTGCAAGGTCACTGTGTTAACCACTAAGAAAGGTTGAATCCCTCAAGCTAGATGAGGGAGTGTTGTCCTAGGAGTCTATAAACCAAGCTTATGCTTGGAGGTAAGTTATTAAGTGCAAAAGTAAGACTAGAATGCTTATGCAATGATTATGAGTGAAGTCACTTGAGTTAAGATTGTTTGAGTGTTTAAGTACTTAATGTTAAGTTATGGTATGTTCTTTGTTTAGAGCAGTTTACTTCTTTTTATTATTATTATCCATAGATTAGCAATCACATGTACATTAGGTAAAGTGCAGATAGAACATTAAACGATTGACAGAAAACAAGCCAAGACAAGAGACACAAGATGTGGCGGCTAGCTAGGGACAAACCCCAATATGTGGAAACCCTTTGATCAAATCTTCTTTTATCTTCAATAATTCAGCAGAGAGAAATAGTACAGAAATCTGATTTACATCAGCAATAGCAAACCCTAGATCAGCCAAACTAGGGCAAACAATATCTTGCAAACCGACTGTCGGATCGACTTCATTCCTTCACTAAAAAATGCGGCCTTCAGAGGAGATCGAGATTCACCTACAGCGCAGTTCTGAGAGGCAGACTGATGGTCAACGCTAGTCAAACTTTGGTTCTGCAGTTGCAACCCTAAATTCTGCACCTTCCTTCCACACGTGTGAGAGAAGAGTCTCTTTCTGCGCAGTAGGAGAAGAGCCTTTTTTTTGTGCAGGAGAGAGAGAGAGATGTGATGAGTTGAGTGTGTCCAAATGAGGAAAAGACCTCCTGTATTTATATACAAATGTTGATGATTGAATAGATGCGACTGTTGGGCTTCTGAGCCTACATGAGTTGCTGGTCGGCTTGATAATTATTCCATAATCAAAATAAATTCATATCTCCATAAATACTTATCGGAATCGGATGATCTTTAGATCAATCCTACACCTCTCGACGAGAGGAATCTAATAAAAATATTATCAGCCATGAATAAGATGACCCACATGGAGTTTGGCCCTAGTTGCCAATTTTAACACTCCCTCTCAACTAGGGAGAACTCCATTTGCAATTCATCTGTCGGTCGCTACTATTCATCCATCAAATGCACTGCCCTGTATAGCTTGACCCATGCTCTGCTCTGCTCTATTCTGCCTGCTCTGCTCTGTTCTGTTCTGCCCTGTTCTGATTTGCTTTGCTCTACTCTGTTTTGCTCTGCTTTGCTCTGTCCGAATTATGAAGAAGAAGAAGTGATCGAGGATGTATCATACCATCTTCCACTGACTCAAAGTCAGTCTCAGAGTGTGTACCACTGGTCCCAGACCAGTTCTCAACCGACCCGAAGTCAGTGTCATAGTGGGTACAACTCCTACCACTGGCCCCAGACCAGTATCATTCTTCACTAACTCAAAGTCATTCTCAGAGTGTGTACCACTGGTCCCAGACCAGTGCTCAACTAACCCGAAGTTAGTGTCATAGTGGGTACAACTCCTACCACTGGTCCTGTTGACCACTACGTGTCAACTACCCATAGCAGTACACCCCTTTTTCGCATAAGGGGACAACACTGGATCGACATGTCCGTGCCATTCGACAGTCAGCATCGACCCGATCATGTTATGTTGTAAACCCAGTCTGCATGTGTAAATTGTAAATAATCTTAGCAGATCAGAGTTATGCATGTAAATTGCCTAGGCAAACCTAATTTTCTAGTGATAATCTACGTTCCGGAAGGCTTTTTTGTCTCACCGATCCATGATTGGCAGAGTTTTCCTTCAGCCTAACCCCAAAGTTGGAATGGATTTTGTCATTAAAATCTTAGGGGACTCCTAGTGTACTTAGTCGAGTCTATGTAAAAGTAATTTGGAAATAACTCTAACTATGTGGTTAGGTTATTACAAATTGCTTGATCTGCTAGATTATAGTTGTGTCGCAACACTGGGTGGTCTATGAGGGTCTATGTCAAATGGGTTTTCCCCCTTGAGATGTAAAATTGTAAAAGTCATGATGTAAAGTGTCTTGAGGGTTAGAAAATGTTTTAATCCCCTCATAAGTCCTAAGTCCTAGGTCCTAGGTGATTTTTCCAACGGGCTAAGTTCGAGGATCCAAAAATAAAAAATAAAAAACAATAAAATATAAATATAAAAAATATAAAAATAATTAAAAAATTAAAAAAAATAAAAATTTTAATAAAAAAATAAAAAAATAAAAAAATTTAAAAATTAAAAAAATTAAAAAAATTAAAAATAAAAATAAAAAATAAAATTTAAAAAATAAATTAAAAAATAAATAAAAAATTTGAAAAATAAAATAAAATAATAAAATAATAATAAGTCAGAAGTTTTGAGAAAATAAATGCAAGATTTTAATTTTTAATATATTAAAATGCATTTAAAATTTCGACGGATGAGATTGAAAAGGATTTTGATCCTCATCGACGGTCAAGATTAGTTTGACATGGATCACTCGAACTAGCCGTTGGGAATTTTTTCCTTTAAATAGGGTGCTAGGGGTCATTTGAGATCAGATTGGATCTGAGAGTCTGGTGCTAAAGAAAGCTCTCTTGTAGTCATGTTTTGTGCAATAAAAAAAGACTTTGGGGTTGAAAATCTTGCTGGTGTTACTCTTCTGGAAATGCTGTAAGATGTTTTATTTTTTCTGCATAATTTTATTTTCAGCCATTGATAATAGCTTGACGAAGATTGATTTAGGCACAGGTATCTTGTCTGATCTCTGGGGTTTGAATGATAGTTTAGATTCTGAAATATAATGGCAGGTTTCTCCATTTGATCTGGATTTCACTGTTGTTTTCTCCTTCTATTTTAATGGTTGATTTACACTGTGCAGGATATCCTTAATTTTACCGGGCGTTAGGGGAAGTTCTCGGCTGAACCAGCCAACTCCCGGATTGCGTTTTTTGAAAGAGCCCAGCGAGTTTTGATCTCGGGCTTATCATTTGAAATTTTTGTTATGAATGCATGAAGGGTTTTTCTGAAGCATCTCACATTAAATTTAAATTCTGAAAATATTTCTGTGACATAACGATAAATCTGGCTATCTAGAGCCTTCAGTTTGTAAATACTGTAATTATTTAGCTGATTTAGGGTTTTCAGTTTTGTTTCTTGCACATATTATTTTTGGGTGTTCTGTTTTTTGCCATTGCAGGTTGCAGGTACAGGCTTTGAGAATTTTTCAGGGTTTCCATCAGGCAATTTGGAGCAGGAAAGATTTAAAATTTTGATCAGGTTTCTGGACTGCGGGTTTGCAAACTGCGTTTTCATTTTTCACTACTGCCTGGGGTTTTACTGCTGCAGAAAAATTTTGATTTTTTTTTTTTAAGGGATCATAGTTTTTTGCTGCTGCCATACCCTCTGCCATCTCTCAGCTCTCTCCTCCGTTTTCATCACCATTTTTCTCCACGCAGACTGCCAATCCGCTGCTCCACGTCATTTCTCTGGTTGCTGTCACTTCCATTTTCACGTTGCCAGAAATCCGTACGCCCATCCTCCGTCCAAACCCTCATTCCATGCATCCTCCTTTGCCTGCACGTAGTTTCTAACATGCTGCCTTTTCTGCGTATTTCCTTTTTCACTACGCTGCCTCGCCATCCTATCGACCTGCACACGTCAAACGAACATTCGATTTTGTCCCGTATTCCTCTTGGTGGTCTGCGTGAGCACTCTTTTCCGTCGACTCTCCTCCATGCATTTTTCTTTACCCACTGCCCATTCATCGATCCCCTCCAATGTTCACGCCATACCTGCAAAAAACACACACCCGCATTTCTCCTCAAATTGCTCGGCTACCTCAGTCCCTCAAACTTGTTTCAGCTCCTTCACGCTGACCTGTGCAGCGTCCATTTCCATTCAAACCTACAGCAATCATTTTTTCTTTCTACGCAGCTCTTTCCTTGCCATGCCATCCACCTGCAATTTCATTATTTCCTTGCTGCCAGCTCCAAGCCTTCCTTCTACCTGCGTATCCTTCACGCATTGCCTCCCCACGAGAGCTGCCATTTCTGCTGCTGCGTCCTCTGCCGTCAAACACCTGCACACAAAATTTTCATTTTCGACCTTAGGTTTCATGCATACAATTTTTTATTAGCTTGGTTTTATGCGTATGTTCTTATGTAGTTTAATTTTTTTTTTCTTTATAGATCTTAGTCCTAGAGTTAGATTTTATTAATTTTAGATATATTTGATTCTAAGTTTTGTTTTTTGTTTTGTTTTTTTTTTTTATATTTTAAATTTAGAACTTTATAAAAATTAAAAAACAAAAAAAATAAAAATTTAGATTTCCTTTTGTTCATTTTAGTTTTGAGTCTTTGATTTTAGAATTAAACATTTTTTTTAAGTATAGTTTTGTTTCATAAAAGTAAAAAGTTAAAAAGGGTTCCTTTTTTTTTATTTCTTTTAGAATCTTTGATTTTCTATTTTTTATTTTTATTTTTTTTTAAATTTAAAAAATAAAAAGGTTTAGATTAGATTTTAGTCTTATTAGGATTTTAATTTTGTTTAATTTTTTAGACTTAAAATTTTATTAAAAAAATATAAAAATATAAAAATTAAAAAAGCCATAAAAACTTTTCTTTTTTTAGAATTTAGATTTTCCCCTCTTTATGTATATATAATAAAATGTTAGTTTTAGATTTAGATTTAGATTTTATTTAGATTACAATCTTGTTTTATTTTAAACTTAAAATTTTATAAAATATATATATATATATTTAAAAGAATATAAAAATTAAAATATTTAAAACATATAAAATTAAATTTTTTTGAAAAGCTTAACTACAAAATTGAAAATTCATTTTTTGGAGTCTCTCGTGGCATTTATGTTCCATTTCTCTATAGCTAAATGCACTTAAATGTTTATTTAAAGTTAGCTATGTGAAAGTGGTAATTGGTCAGCGTTTAAATTTTATGATCATTTAAAGCATTTAAGTTTTTCTTGAAGTTTAATTGCTGGATCATCGTTAAAGCAATTGTGAATTTACTGCATATCTTGCATTGCTTGGGTTTGATGATAAATGATTGTTTTACAAAGTTCATATCTTCTGCAGCGTCTAATAAATAATCATTTAGTCATTGACTCCATAAGGCACTGGCACATTAACTTATAAAATCAATCAAGTGCTAAATCGCCTTGTTTTGTCTCCCAACCCAACTGGTCCACAATTGGTCTTCATTCATCCCATAGGGTCTACCCCCCTTAGCCGCGGGAGACGGCTTAAATGGAGAGATCGGGGACTAGTGTGACAGCCCCCGGTCTAAGCGTTGTCGTGACAATCTGTGCGACAACAGGTCCCAGACCAGTATCATTGATCCCAGATCAATGAAGGTCATCCTAGCATAGGGAGTACGGTAGATACAACGATGCGTCCATCGGTACTACTATGGTCCCTATCCTCATTTCCCTGCTCATTGATCAGATGAGAGGTACTTCCCATGAGTCCCAGACTGCATGGGTAGGATGCCTCGACATGAGAACTAATCATCCTGTCCATAGGAGAGCGAATCATCTTGTTCCACAAGAGAGCGAATCATCTTGTCTAGTGGATGCCATGGAGAACTAATCATCCTGGCCCATAGGAGAGCGAATCATCCTGTTCCACAATCGCCATGGAGAACACATCATCCAGGCCTCACAGGAGAACTAATCATCCTGCTACACAATCGTCATGGAGAACACATCATCCAGACCTCATAGGAGAACTAATCATCTTGCTACATAGTTGCCACGGGGTGTCACAGGGAAAGTTTGATCCTTTTACTTTGTACAAGGTGCACCACCAGGGGATGGTGAGTCACCCTGTGGTCATATGTCGCTCCAAGAAGTACCCCGCACCCCCCCTGGAGCTCCCAGATCTCAATACATCATACAGGACCCTCATCAGAGAGTTTTTGAATGACACCAAGTCGTTCTCGGAAAGTCAGGAATTTGACCTTCCCTAGGGGCTTTGTCAAAATGTCGGCGACCTGTTCATCTATACTGATATGTTGGAGCCTTATTGCTCCTCGCTGCATCATATCTCGAACAATAGTGGTACCTGATATCGATATGCTTGGAGCGATCATGAAATACGGGATTCTTTGACAAATGAATCCCACTTTGGTTGTCACATAGGATCACGGTGGTATCCAATGTAAATCCAAACAACTCACTGAAGAGCTTTCGCAACTAGACTGCCTCATAGGAGGCCATGCTAGTAGCAATATACTTTGCTTCGGCGGTGCTCAAAGCCACCGACTTCTGCTTCCTGCTCATCCAAGATATCGAAGCAGATCCCAAGGAGAAACAACACCCGGAAGTGCTCTTACGGTCCACCACATTGCCTGCCCAATCAGCATTAGTGTATCCAAGTAGTCTCACATCTCTGGCAGTGTATCTTAACCCATAAGTAATTGTGCCATGAAGATATCTTAGCAGATTCTTGGCACCAATCCAATGTATGTGGTGAGGTTCAACCATATGTTGACTTAATGTGTTGACTGCAAAGCATATATTTGGACGAGAGTTCACTAAGAACATTAATGCTCCGACGAGTTGACGATACTCGGTGGCATTTCGTAAAACAGGTCTAGCAGCACTACCGCTTAACTTCTTAAAGTCAAGCTCCATTGGGGTAGTAACAAGCTTGCAGTCCACCATACTGAATCTTTCCAATATCTTCACCACATATTTTCCTTGAGATAGGAAAATTTCTCCTGGCTTCTGCCACACTTCAAGTCCTAGGAAATAGTGCATTAGTCCTAGGTCCTTCATTTCAAATTCAGAAGCTAACTTCCTCTTACATTTGTGAATGAGAGGGTCTGCACCTGTTAGAAAGAGGTCATCCACATACAACACCAGTATGAGAGGTTTGTCATCTTCAACCTTAAAGTAAAGGTTAGGATCGACTTCACTCCTAGTGAATCCCAACTTCATCAAGTAGCTATCGATCCTCTCATACCATGCTCGGGGTGCTTGCTTCAACCCATAGAGAGCCTTCTTCAACCTGCATACATGAGATTTTTGATCATAAATCTCAAATCCTTCGAGTTGCTCCACGTAGGCCTCTTCTTCGATCGAACCATGCAAGAACACTGTCTTGACATCCATCTGATGTAGATTCCATCCTTGTGAAGCCGCAAGGGCTATGATCGAGCGGATAGTGGTATATATGGCAACAGGTGCAAATATCTCGTCATAGTCTATACCTTCCTTTTGGGAGAAGCCATGAGTGACAAAACAAGCCTTATATTTTTTCGTACTTCCATCTGCTGCATGCTTTATCTTGTAAAGCCATTTAGAAGTGACAACTGTCTTATCATTCTTCATAATAGACTCATATTCTTTGGTCATAGCATCCTTCCATACTTGATGCTTGACGGCATCTGAGAATGATGAAGGCTCATTTTGTATGATCGTGCTCATGATGGTCAGGTATCCCTGATACCTGTTGGGTTTCTTACTTTCACGGAAGGTTCCTCGGGGTGCAGTGTGTCCTTCAGCATCATCGAGTAGCCCCCTAAGCCAAGAGGGCCTCTTCCTAGAAGAGGAGGGCTTAGGTGGATCAATAGGATCCATGGGTTCTTCCACATCAGGCATTGTTTCATCATCCTTTTCTTTCGGTTCCCTGGTGTCGGCTTCTTGAGAGCTCCTTAAAGTCGGAAGATTGTCCACCTTGCTGAGGCCATATCTTCGTCAAAGGTGACATCATGACTAATCACGACTTCCCTTTGACCGGCTACATAGATTCTATAGCCCTTAGTATTTTCACCATAGCCCACGAAGATTCCTTTCTTTCCAGATGCACCCAATTTATTCCTTTTCTCTTTCGGCACATGAAAATATACAGGGCTTCCAAAAATTCTAAAATGAGATACGTCAGGTTTCTTACCGGTGAACATTTCTTCAGGAGTCTTGGAACCCAATGCTTGATGAGGGCATCGGTTTTGTACATATACGGCAGTGTTTGCAGCTTCGGCCCATAGAAACTTCGGAAGTCTTTGATCATGGAGCATGGCACGGACAACTTCCACAATCGTACGATTCTTCCTTTCCGCCACACCATTCTGTTCAGGAGTATATGGTGTAGTAGTCTCCCTCTTGACGCCAGCGTCTTTACAAAAGTCATGGAACTCGTTAGATTCACATTCAGTCCCATTATCAGTCCTTAAGATTTTGATCTTCTTTTTGGTTTGATTCTCGATCAAGGCTTTGAAGTGTCGAAACCAAGAGAACACTTCATCCTTCTTTTTCAAGAAGTATATCAAAGTCTTTCGAGAATAGTGATCTGTAAAAATAAGGTAATATGAATATCCTCCCAAGGAGTTCACAGGCATCATACCAGATATGTCTGAGTGAACCAGTTGTAATATATCAGAGGTCTTGCTTTGGCTTGAGGGGAATGGTCCCCTTTTGAGCTTTCCTTCGGCACATCCTAGACATACACCTTCTTTCTCTACTCGGAATACGGGCATCCCTGTTACCATTTGTCTTACGCCAGGTAGAGCTTTATAATGAAGGTGGGCAAACCTCCGATGCCAAAGTTCGGACTGAAGAGATGTGTCACAAGACATGACACCTAGCGGACTTCCACTGACCTGATATAATGAATCAACTTGAAACCCAAGAGTGAAGGCATCTTTAACATTATTTTTCCATATACGTACCTTTCCGTCGCTGAAGCTTACCTTTTAGCCTTTGTCTTCCATTGCCGAGATGGACACCAGGTTCTTTTTGAGGTCAGGTACATATAATACATCCTGTAAGTGGATCGTATTACCATGATTCAATTTGAGAGAGACATTGCCTACACCTTTCACGGGATATTTCAAATTATCTCCAAGGACAATTTCCAGGTTAGTTTCTTTCTCTATCAGATTATGGAGAACTTCTTTGTAACCAGTGAAGTGCCTTGAGGCACCACTATCAATAAGCCAAATTCCCAGTGAGTCCGGAGGAGCAACTGGTAGATAATATTCATCCTGCTTATTGTCATCAGTGTTAGATTCATATCTGGAATTTCTAGCCTTCTTGAATGATTGTCCTCTTCCTTGATTTCCAGCACTCCTTTTACCTCTGCTATTAGATTTGCCATTCCTTTGATTGCCATGAGAGGGATTTTGATCATCGTCCCAGTGTGAGTCCCTTCTATCAGGGCATTCCCTTGCATAGTGACCTGCTTTATCACAAATGTAACATTGTCCTTTTCTTCCACCCTTAGGTCCAACCTTTCTTTTTGATTTAGTCCTGGAATTATTTCTTTTTTTAGCATCAGAATAAAGGCAGCAGGAGGACCTTTAGGCATGGGCATTTCTTGCTCTTCTATCCTTGTTTCTTCTTGAATGCATTTTGCCATTCATTCCTCGAAACTAGGAATTACGTTATTGTTGAGAAGAGTAGTCCTGAACACGTACCATTCGGATGGTTATCCTCCAAGGGTTGAGAGTGCCATTTCCCTATCGGTAATAATTTCTCCAATAGATAGGAGATCGTTCTTGATCTCGATGATTCTTAAGAAATATGCTTGCATGCTCTCATCTTTGCCCTTCTTAATTTCCTTCAGTTTATTTCTAAAAAACAAAACTTGATTTGCATCATTAATGTAATATTCTTAATTAGCCATGGCTAATTGGAATATTCGATTTTGCCCAATTTTTGCCTTCTATAGTTATTTATAAATAAAAAAGTGAGGACGGAGGTTCATAACTCACTTTAAGAATATAAAAAGTCACTTCCTAGTAACACAACGTTGTGACTTAAGGGGGAGCCAAGGGGGCCAAAGGGAGACGCAGAAATGGGGCCCACGCAGACACATGGAGGGACTGCGCAGGAGGGAAGAACACATGGCAAGAGGGGAATCACGCAGGAGGAGGTGAGCCTAGGGATTGTGAGAGGCAGAGGCTATAAAATAGAGAGGAGCCCCCTCATTTTGGATCATTCAGTTATGTGCATTTTGAGCTAGTCGTTTTGACTTCTGAGCACGCTGGCTGTTTAGCTAGTCTGCAACACTGTTTAGTGCATTGAGTGTCTCTGTTCGGAGATCTCACCCTTAGCCCCGGGGGACTTTGAGTGCCTGCTCGGGCAAGGTATTTCCGTTAGCATTTCAGTAGTAGTTTATCAGCATTTTTAGCAGCAGTTTCATCAACTTTCTGGAGGACTGTGCAGCACTGAGAGAGGGACGTAGTTCTTTCTGGCAGTAGTGTTGGATTGGGGTTTGCAGGAGGATTTATGCTGGGTGATTGAGCAGGGGACCAGCCCTTGCCTATTGGAGGATTTCTGGCAGAGTTTCAGGCAGAGTTTAGAGGGGTTTCCTTTAGTGGCAACACAAAGCAGTATGGAACTGCGCAGAACCCCAAGGGGGTGATTTTCGGGGGTCGGCTATTTCAGGAGAGCTTTCTGGGTTTCTTGAGTAGAGCCTGAATCCAAAGTTTCAGCTTTTTCCGAGGAGGGGAGCAGCCCCAAATCATCATTTGTTTTCTAGCAGTAGCAGCAGCACAGTAGCAACATCCACGCAGAGAGGCCATTCTTGTCATTCTGAGAGTATGTCTTCACTTGCCTTGTGCAAGTCGAGGTGCCATTTGTGTAATCACCTCTTGTACTCATTTTATTGCTCAGTATAATAAAATGGCTTAGCATTTCTCGCTGCATTTCTTGTGTATCTGCTTATATTTCCGGTTTACATTATTATACGCTGTTCCACTGTTATTTTATCACTTTTGGGTTATTATATCATTTGCACATATTTGGTTGGAGTTTTGCTGGGGTTTGAGGAATATTCTGGGTTAGGAATATTACAGTGGTATCAGAGGATAGATCTGGCTCAGCCTGTGGAGCTAGCAATCTCTGACACCAGGGGAAAAACCCTACATTTGTTACAGAGGTAGGAGGTACAGAGACACTGGACTTAGGTTGGAGAATACCTACGGGGAGGGAGATTGTGTTCCTGTGGTGGACGCAGAACAGGTGGAGCTTGTGGTAGACGCAGAACAGAGAGGGCCAGTAATGGACGCAGAACAGATGGCCGATGAGGACGGGAAGAGATTTGCGGATACGCTCAAATCAGTGCAGGATCTGTTGACGCAGATTGAGGTGATGGGGCAGAGATTCACGGTAGTAGAGGCCAGACAGCGTGAGAGCCCACGAGTTTTTCAGATTGGTGAGGGATCAGGTGCATCCCATCACTTGCCAGAGCAGCGTGATACCGCGCAGCAGGTGGCCTCACATGCCCCTACATGCTCTACCATGCCCACTTTCTTAGGAGCAGACACGGTGCCTATAGCCGAGCAGGAGGTAGAGCCCGGACATATGGGCGATTATTTTGTAGAGTACCAAGCCTATGGGCAGGAGTTCAGGGAAGCCCTCTCATTCAAAGATTTTGTTCAGCTCCAGCGGGATAGCAGACCCCGCGACCATCATAGAGGGTACCGGCATTACCATGACGGCGACACCCACCGTGCAGCGAGTAGATTCCACTTGCCTACATTTGATGGCTCATCAAATAGTTCGGCAAAGTCTTGGGTGGAGAAGCTGGACATTTATTTCCAGCTTAACCAGATGTCGGAGGCAGAGGCCATCAAGGTGGCAACATTGCATTTGGATGGAGAGGCCCAGGATTGGTGGTTTCATGGGGGATGGTTACACTGGGGCACTCCACAGTGACGACACATGCCGAGTTTACCAGGAGACTGATGGAGCGATTTGGTCGGAGGGATCCAGAGCAGCATTTCGTTGAGCTGACGAGGCTCAAACAGACAGGGAGCCCAGAGACCTACATTGCAGATTTCTTGAGGGTCTCCGTGATGGTGCCAGACCTATTTATGGCGCGGAGGGTCTATATGTATGTTGAGGGATTAGCAGAGCCACTTCGGGGTCTAGTCTGATTCACTAGACCAACCACACTCTAGGACGCTATCAGCAGGACCCGGGACTTACAGGATGTCTTACCTAGGACTCAGACACCTTACCCCAAGAGACAGACTTTCTAGTCTAAGGGGAAGGATGTGAGGATTCCACCTCCAAAGGGGAATCCAGGACGAGTGCAGATTGACGATGATGTCAAGAGGGAGCTGAAGAAGAAGCAGTTGTGCTTCACATGTCAGGAGCCATGGGCACCAGGGCATAGATGCGCTGCTGGCAAGGCACATTTCATTGAGGTCTTCTTTGAGAGCAGTGGAGAAGAGGATGACGAGGAGGATGTGGTGGCAGGAGATAGCCATGCCATACAGGGACCTTTGCCACCTCCACCACTAGCAGCAGGTGGTGCATCTTTTGCACCCACCGGAGGGGCCCTTGCAGCGTTGCGAGGAGTTCCCAAGTATTTGACGCTACGTGTACGAGGGACAGTACGTGGCCAGCGCATATCAGTTTTGGTTGACAGTGGGGCAACCCACAACTTCATCGATGCACAGATGGTTGAGCGGAGAGGTATTCAGATAGAGAGCTTCGATGGGTTTTCAGTATTGGTCCCAGGAGATCAGACCATGACGTGTGCTTGTTATGTCCTAGAGCTTTCAGTGACGATGGGCAACTACACATTGATTGACCACTTTTTCGTGGTCGATATTCCGGACACCAACATGATACTGGGTGTTCAGTGGCTTATTACTCTAGGGAAGGTCACGATGGATTGGAAGACCCTAGAGATGGAGTGGGATGATGAGAAGACAGGGAGGCATGAGAAGATACGGGAAAAACACACATATCCGCCTCAAACTGTGTCAGCTCATCAGATGGAGGCAGTCTTCCGGAAGGGAGACATAGAGTGGGCAATGGAGCTGCGTGCATCAGAGGCAGGGACTACAGGGCAGACGGTACCTCCAGAGATCCAGTCCATCCTTGATCGGTATGCCATAGTGTTTGCAGAGATTCAACTAGGACAGCCAACGGATCAGGGGCTTGAGCACACTATCGAGCTTGAGCAGGGCATCCAGGCAGTGATCACCACCCCCTATAGGCATCCCAAGGCCTATCGGGACGAGATAGAGCGGGCCATTCAGGAGTTGCTGGCTCTTGGGCACATCCGACCGAGCACGAGTCCTTTTGCTTCTTCTGTGGTGTTGGTGAAGAAGAAGGACGGTACATTGAGGATGTGCATTGACTACAGGGCCCTGAACAAGAGGACACTGAAGAACAGGTACCCCATACCCAGGATCGATGAGTTGATGGATGAGTTGAGAGGAGCACGATTCTTCTCAAAGATTGATTTGAGATCAGGGTACCATTAGATTTGCGTGAGGGAGTAGGACATTCCCAAGACCGGCTTCAGATGTCATTATGGGCACTTTGAGTTTTTGGTGATGCCCTTTGGGCTAACCAACACCCCAGCTACATTCCAGTCTTGCATGAATCACATCTTCCGTAGTCACCTGAGGAAGTTTGTGTTGGTGTTCTTTGATGATATACTCCTTTATAGCAGGATGTGGGAGGAGCATCTCCAGCGTATTGAGACAGTATTACGCATCTTGGAGGAGCAACAGTTATATGCCAAGCTCTCCAAATGTGAGTTCAGGTTGACGGAGATGTTATACTTGGGACACTTCATTGGAGTGGACGGAGTGAGGGTCCATGAGGAGAAGATTAGGGTCATCAGAGATTGGCCGGAGCAGAGAAACGTGACAAAACTTCGAGGATTCATTGGCATTTGTACTTACTACCAGAAGTTTGTCAAAGGTTTCTCACAGCTTGCTGCACCCTTGACAGATTTGACGAGGAAGGGGGCATTCAGTTGGTCGAATACAGCGCAGCGAGCCTTTGACAGGCTCAAGGAGGTTATGAGCAGCTACCCAGTGCTTGCATTGCCAGATTTTACGTAGCCATTTGTTTTGGAATGTGATGCATCGGGAGAGGGGATCGGCGCAGTATGGATGCAGGGAGGTCACCCTATAGCCTTTAAGAGCCGGAAGCTCCTTCCGCACAAGAGGTTGTATTCTATATACGACAAGGAGATGCTAGCCATCATGCATGCATTGGCTAAGTACCGGCAGTATTTGGTGGGGAACAGGTTCAGGGTGAGAACTGATCACAACAGCCTCAAGTTCTTTTTGGAGCAGAAGCAGTTGCAGGAGAGGCAGTAGAAGTGGATTAGTGAGATCCAAGCATATGACTTTGACATTGAGTATGTCAAGGGTAAGAACAACGTGGTAGCAGATGCCCTTTCACGTAGACCAGCCATGTTGTCTCTTATGAGCTTGGATATAGACTGGAGGGCTCGACTCTTAGTAGAGTACTCCAAAGACAGGTTTGCATGTGAGATTTTGGACCGACAGGCGGTAGATGACAGGTTCAGGGTGATCGATGAGATCATATATTACAGGGATCGGATCTTCTTGATTGAGGGGTCTCAGCTCAAGAAGAAGATACTCCAGGGATCACATGATTCACCATTGGCAGGCCATCAGGGGTTTACCAAAACCTACAGGGCCATTAGAGAGAGGTTCTCCTGGAAGGGCCTCAAGGAGGACGTACTTTGGCATATCAGGGAGTGCGATGTTTGCCAGCAGAACAAGGGAGAGATGAGCCATCCCGCGGGTTTATTGCAGCCGCTACCCATTCCGGAGGGGAAATGGGAGAGCATTTCGATGGACTTCATCACAGGATTGCCCACGGTACAGGGCAAGGATTGTACCTTTGTCGTCGTGGACCGACTGACAAAGTACACACATTTCTTTGCCATATCCGCACACTACACAGCAGCACAGGTGCCCGAGCTGTTTTTCAGGGAGATCTTCAGGCTACATGGTCTTCCTAAGACCATTGTCAATGATAGGGACAACCGTTTTATGGGCGGGTTTTGGCAGGAGCTTTTCTGGTTGGTGGGGACGGAGTTGACACCGAGTACCAGTTATTACCCACAGACGGATGGGCAAACAAAGATAGTTAACAAGTGGCTAGAGGGCTACTTGCGTAACTATGTCAGTGGGCAACATCGAGCATGGTTGAGGTGGCTGTATCTAGGGGAGTACTGCTACAATCTTCACATCACATGTCCATTGGTATGTCACCATTTTATGCTTTATATGGGTATCATCTTTTATCTTTTGCTGACGTGATGTTTGGTGATAGCAAGGCTCCTAGAGCCAAGATATGGATCCAAGAGAGTCAGGATATTCTTTGAGCTCTCAAGGATAACATGGCTACAACATAGAACTAGCAGAAGTTGTATGCCGACAGGGGTTGGGTGGAGAGACAGTTCGAGGTAGGGGACATGGTCTACCTACGGTTACAGCCATACCGACAATCGTCACTAAAACAGAAGGGGGCTGAGAAGCTTAAGCCCCGCTTTTATGGGCCGTACAGGGTGATATGCAGGGTTGGACAGGTTGCATATGAGTTGGAGCTGCCCCAAGGCAGCAAGATTCATAATGTTTTCCATGTATCATGCCTGAAAAAGGCATTGGGGCAGCAGGTGACAGTGACAGATGAGCTACCACCCATGGATGACGAGGGGCATTTGGTATTGCAGCCGGAGGCTATCATTGATACCAGGGAGAGGCAGCTGCGGAGTAGGACGGTTCGGGAATTCTTGGTGAGGTGGAAGAATTTGCTGGATGAGGATGCCACTTGGGAGAGTGAGAAGATCTTGCAGCATCCATCACTTCAGTTGCTTGAGGACAAGCAACATTTTTCCGGGGGAGACTGTAATATTCCTAATTAGCCATGGCTAATTGGAATATTTGATTTGCCCAATTTTTGCCTTCTATAGTTATTTATAAATAAAAAAAGTGAGGATGGGGGGACATAACTCACTTTAAGAATAAAAAAAGTCACTTCTTAGTAGCACAACGTTGTGACTTAAGGAGGAGCTAAGGGGGCCAAAGGGGGACGCAGAAATGGGGCCCACACAGACACTTGGAGGGACTGTGCAGGAGGGAAGAACACATGGCAAGAGGGGAATCACGCAGGAGGAGGTGAGCCTAGGGATTGTGAGAGGCAGAGGCTATAAAATGGAGAGGAGCCCCCTCATTTTGGATCATTCAGTTATGTGCATTTTGAGTTAGTCGTTTCGACTTCTGAGCACGCTCGCTGTTTAGCTAGTCTGCAGCACTGTTTAGTGCATTGAGTGTCTCCGTTCGGAGATCTCACCCTTAGCCCCGGGGGACTTCGAGTGCCTGCTTGGGCAAGGTATTTCCATTGGCGTTTCATTAGTAGTTTATCAACAGCAGTTTCATTAGCTTTCTGGAGGACTGTGCAGCACTGAGAGAGGGACGCAGTTCTTTCTGGCAGTAGTGTTAGATTGGGGTTTGCAGGAGGATTTATGCTGGGTGATTGAGTAGGGGACCAACCCTTGCCTATTGGAGGATTTCTGGCAGAGTTTCAGGTAGAGTTTAGAGGGGTTTCCTTCAGTGGCAGCGCAAAGCAGTGAGGAACTGCGCAGAACCCCAAGGGGGTGATTTTTGGGGGTCGGCTATTTCAGGAAAGCTTTCTGGGTTTTTCTGGGTTTCTTGAGTAGAGCCCAAATCCAGAGTTCCATCTTTTTCCGAGGAGGGGAGCATCCCCAAATCATCATTTGTTTTCTAGCAGCAACAGCAGTACAACAACACAGCAGCAACATCCACGTAGAGAGGCCATTCTTGTCATTCTGAGAGTATTTCTTCACTTGCCTTATGCAAGTCGAGGTGCCATCTATCTAATCACCTCTTGTACTCATTTTATTGCTCAGTATAATAAAATGGCTTAGCATTTCTCGCTGCATTTCTTGTGTATCTGCTTATATTTCCGGTTTACATTATTATATGCTGTTCCACTGTTATTTTATCACTTCTGGGTTATTATATCATTTGTACATATTTGGTTGGAGTTTTTCTGGGGTTTGAGGAATATTCTGGGTTAGGAATATTACAATTAACTTTAAATAAACTCACCTGTCTATTGTAGATTTCCTTGGAGGTGTTTAGGTCGGAGATGTAGGCCACCAAGCGCTTTGTCGATAGAGTCTCGGATGATCTTCTTTGTTTTGACTTCACCGGTTTTCCATTTGTTCCTGGCAGCAGCGGGTGCATTTGATGGAGGCTCAACAATATTGCCTCTCACATGGTCCAATGCTCCTTGATCTTCTAAGGTTAGATTGATAGACATCTTCCATCCATGATAGTCAGCTTTTTCACGGAGCTTGTTCTCGGCAGGGAAGAGTGTTGAGGACTCCATAGTTCTTTTAGGATAACCTTGCTAATCTTTTCGTCAGTGATTGCTCTTGCTCGGGCTTTGTCTTCACCTCAGCTCCAATACCATATTAAGTTATGGTATGTTCTTTGTTTAGAGCAGTTTACTTCTTTTTATTATTATTATTCACAGATTAGCAATCACATGTACATTAAGTAAGGTGCAGATAGAACATTAAATGATCGACAAAAAACAAGCCAAGACAAGAGACACAAGATGTGGCAGCTAGCCAGGGACAAACCCCAATATGGGGAAACCCTTTTGATCAAATCTTCTTTTATCTTCAATAATTCAACAGAGAGAAATAGTACAGAAATCTGATTTACATCAGCAGCAGCAAACCCTAGATCAACCAAACTGGGGCAAACAATATCTTGCAAACCGACCGTCGGATCGGCTTGATTCCTTCACCAAAAAATGTGGCCTTCAGAGGAGATCGAGATGCACCTATAGCGCAGTTCTGAGAGGCAGACTGATGGTCAACGCTAGTCAAACTTTGGTTCTGCAGTTGCAGCCCTAAATTCTGCACCTTCCTTCCACACGTGTGAGAGAAGAGTCTCTTTTTGCGTAGTAGGAGAAGAGCCTCTTTTCTGTGCAGGAGAGAGAGAGAGACATGATGAGTTGGGTGTGTCCAAATGAGGAAAAGACCTCCTGTATTTATATACAAATGTTGATGATTGAATAGATGCGACTGTTGGGCTTTTGAGCCTACATGAGTTACTGGTCGGCTTGATAATTATTCCATAATAAAAATGAATTCATATCTCCATAAATACTTATCGGAATTAGATGATCTTTAGATCAATCCTACACCTCTCGACGAGAGGAATCTAATAAAAATATTATCAACTATGAATAAGATGACCCACATGGAGTTTGGCCCTAGTTGCCAATTTTAACACTTAAGTTATGATTACTCTTTATAACAACAATACTTAACAACAATTATAAGATAATCTTAAAACAAGACAATTGCTTAAGGATACAAGTGCTAAAAAGAAATGAATCCACAAGATACTTCAACCAACGATATAAGTAAAAGAACTCAGAGAACCTATCCACGATATGCCAATAACGATTATTCAAGGTGTTCTTATGCCAATATCGCAATGCTAATTAGATGTTAAGTGCTCAAAATTAATATTCAGAAAATATATGATTAGAGTGCTTTTAGTGAGTGAGCTTATTAGATGTGAATATTGAACTTTATAGCATATAAACTCACGATGATAACACAATGTCAGCCACCTCCACAATATCAATGCTAGGAACAAGAAACAATAGAACGAAAACACTTGTGCAATTTATGTTCTAATGACCTCTTAATAAGCAACAAGTGAATGATATGACAATAGTAAGATACTCATAACAACAGTGAGAAACTTATGACAGGAGTAAGGAAGTCATTTTAAACCCAAGAGATGACAAATCTATAGCAACTCGATTCGATCGCTAAAGTGTCCAACAACTTGCCAAAGTGAAACAATGAATTTTAGCTCACTTGAAATGCAATTTTCAGAATTAGATGAGATCTGATATAACTTATTACAACAGCAAATAAACAGAAAATCAGTGAGCTATTAGTGCTACAACAAGTGCCAAAAGTTGTCAAAAACTTATAGATAACTTGTTAATCTGAAAAGTATGATTTTTAAGCCTTCTTTGGATGCAAATTTCAGAATTATATCATATTTGATATACCTTGTTACAGTGGTAAATAAAACAGAAAATTAGTGAATTAATGATGCTACAACAAGTGCCAAATATGCCCAAAACTAGGGAAATTTGTCAAAACTAAAAAATTTAGTTTTTGAGCCTTTTTAGGTGAATTATTCAGAAAATTACAGATTTGATTCAGTGATTTATGCAGAAAATTCTAGCAAGCAAAATTTTAGATCTAGGCTAGATAACCAATGCCCAAGTCGTCAAAAGTTAAGAAATTTCAAATTTTACAATTTTGAATTATTTTGACCAACTAGATGTGTTTTAGAGCACTTATGCCACAGTTATAAAATAAAAATTACAATAGTAGAAAAATAGTGAGAAAACTAGGGTTTAGAGAGCAAACCCTAGGCCCAAGGCCTTGAAGATCCCTTGGTCCAAATTTGCTGAAACTTTAGGATGAACTTGCCACCTGAAAATCAAAGTTTTTGAGGCCAAAAACCTGCAAAACCACCAAGTATTCAGTCTAGAAAATTCAGAGATGGATTTAGGGCAAACTAGGGCCAAAGAGGGCCAACACTAAGCCTAGCAGGGCTAGCATTGAGGGCTAAAGGCTAGAAGAAGGCAGATCAAGGGTGAAAAATCGCAAAGAGGGAAGAATGACGGGCAAGGAGGCGGGAAAAGCCCTAAAAGGTTGGACGTTGGTGGAAGGAGGCTCAAAAGGAGGCAACAACTAGGGTTTTAGGTTTGAAAAACCCACGACTAGCACAAGGGGCAACCATCTAGGGTCTCTAGAGGAGGCCAAGGCCTTCTTAGGGTACGACTAGGCCAAATTTGACCTTAAACCCTCATCACATGGGCTAGGAGGGGAGGCCGAGGCCTATGAGGCTTACGATCTGCCTAAAAGGACCTAAAATTCTAACGTAGGGGGAAAGAAGGTTGATGCAGGGGAAGAGGAGGAGGACGTTGGCCTTGGAGAGGCCGGATCTGGGCTCGGTAGGCCCTAAAAATGAAACCTTTGCTTCAAAATTTTTTTTATTTGTTTCTAGATTTGAATTTTGCTGAAAATTTTCCAATGGCTGGCCCTGCAAAAATTCTAGAGACTAGATCTTACCCTCAAGGGCCTAGATCTAGCTCTATTCCAACTTCTTCTCTTGATTTCACTTGCAAAAATGGAGATAAAATACCCAAAACCCCAAATATATACAAAATCTCAAAACCCCAAAACCCCAATTAGCAAAAATAATTTACAAATCTATTTACAAAAAATTACAAATATACAAGGGTTTTGAAATAAATTTAGAGAAATATTTTTTATGGAACTTTTTCTTTGATAAATGGCTAAAAATACTTTAGAAACCCAATGCACACTATAGCCTTAGCGAAGTTTAAATCAACCACATAAATATTTGGGATCCAAACAAAGTCGGTTCATGCCCACAGTTTGTGAACTTGGAAACCAAGGACTAGGGTACCTGCAAACACTATGTATATATCTCAAGAAAATCTGTTAATCATATGGCAAATCAAATCATCTAAGATTAGCCCAAAACTATCAATAAAATGACTTTATCCCCATCTAATGAAAAACAAATTTTATCATTTACCAACACAACATGGAAAAGTCCGTAGCTAGCGCATACCACAAATAAACGAGCACTAAACACCTTGAATTGCACCCCAAAGTCTTTATTATGATGAAATAAAAATTCTCAGTGGAACAATAGTGTTACATCAATGTTTCAGCAACAATTTCTTAGTCAGGAATGAGATCGCTAGAGACTCAAATGACTCTCTAACTTATAGATAAATCCTCCAAATGGAAAAATAATGGCTAGTTTGCTTGATCCTTGTCAAAATAATCTTGGCCGTCGAAAAATACTTGATCATATTTTAATCTTAGCCGTTGAATTTTTATTTTTGAGGAATTTTCGAATTTATCATTTAGTTCAATTTTTATTAGCTCAAAATTAATTATTTTTAGCTAATTTCCTCGAAAATTTGACTTTGACTTAACCACCAAGGTCCAAGGGTCCAATTTTTCTTGAATTATCCAATATTCCCTTGGTGGAAGACCTCCACAAATTAATTTTTTTAAGACTCACAAATTTTTCCACTTAGAGAGTATTTTCCTAAGACATTTTAACTTAACTCTAATTAATTAATTGTCTGGCTTAGGATTTAATTATTTTTGCTAGAAAAATTATTTAATTGACACTTGAGGGGATTTAATATTTTGTCCACCTTCTAATATTTTAACCATGGTGTCTAAGTATGAGGGACCATGCATTAAAATATTTTTTTACATAAGAATTTTTACAATTCAACCTTCAAAGGGGGAATATCTATTCGACTTAGACCCTCAAATTACATACCCAATTCTGCCACACAATATGATCTAGTAGACAAAGTGATTTGTAATAAAATAATTTAGCCGACTAGCTTAATTTGTTCCCAAATCACTTTTACATAAGACTCGACTAGAATGCTAGGACTCACCTACGACTTTGACGAAGAATTTCACCTTAGCTTTGGGGTGAGGTTGGAGGGGAAAACTCTACCGATCATAAGTGTTTAGAAACACAAATGAATCAGTGAGATGAAAAACTTCCTAGGATGAAATTCTCGCCAAAATAATATGCTTACCTAAGTTGCTACATACATTCATGGTCTTACTAATATCATTTACATTACATAACTTGCAGAATGGGTTTACAATGGCACATAAATTGCTGATAGATGATCCGATCATGTTGAAAAAATTGGTACTTCCGCTTCCTTGGAACTTTGACAAAAAATCTGCAATAGGAATAATTTTATGCATGATCTCTCATAATTAGAACACCATGGCTTCACATACTAGATCATATTGTGTCACAAAATTGGGTAATGTCTTGAGGGTCTGGTCTAAATGTGTATTTCCCCTTCTAAGGGTTAAATTAAATTGTAATATTTTGATATAAAAATATTTTAGTGCATGGTCCCTTATAGTTAGACACCATGGCTAAAATATTTGAGGGTGGAAAATAATTAATCCCCTCTAGAGTCAGTCAATTAATTTTTCTAGAAAAATTAAATAAAAATCCTAGGCTAGAAAATTAATTAATTTTGAGTTAAAGAATAATTATAGAGAAATTAATTTCTCTCAAAGTGGAAAATAAAAAATCGTCGGTCAAAAGGAAGTCAATTTTTGGAGGTCCTCCACCAAGGGAAAAATGGATATTTTAAGAAAATATGAGCCCTTGGACCCTTGGTGGTTAAATCAAAGTCAAATTTTTGAAGAAATTAATCGAAAAAATTAATTGTTGGATTAATAAAAAATGGTTTTTAAGAGATTCGAATTTTTCCTCAAAAATGAAAATTCAACGGTGGAGATTAAAAGAAGATCAAGTTATTTTCGCGTTCGAGATTAAGTTGACGAGGATCAAGCCAACTAGCCGTTATTTTCCACTTGGAGGGGTTTTCTCTATATAAGGAAGCTATCTAGCTTCTATTTCCGATCTTTGGGTGGAGTAATTTTCTATTGATGTATTGAGCTTTTGCTCTGCTGAAATTATTTTTCTCATAATAGAAAGACTTTGGGGTTTCAGTTCATGGTGTTCTTTTATCCGCTGATCTGTGGTATGTGTTAGTTTATGTGTTTATACTCTATATTGTGCTGAATATTTCAAACTATTATTTCATTTGTCGATGATAAGAACATTCTATTGGTATGAGTTATCTTAAGTGATCTAATTCACTATATGATCTAACAATTTATTCTAAAGATTGAATAGAGATTATTAGGTATGCTAGCCCTTGGGCTCCAAGTTCATAGACTGTGGGGAAGGGTCGACCTTGTTTGAGCTTCAGGCTTTTATTGTGACGAATTATTTTGCAAGAGGGTTTTGGTCGGTAATATTTTTCATAATTATTCACCCATGAAATTTATTTAAAAAATTCTCAAAAAAATGATTTGATCTTGGGCTACAAAAATTTAATTTGCTAATGAGAGCTAATCATTTTATTTTGTAAATATTTGTAAATTAATCTAACCCTTGTTTAAATTTTGTAGCACTTGGGGTTTTGGGAATTCTTTCTATTCATTTTTGCAGGTGACTCTTCAAGCCCTCAAGGAAATCAATTTTTTTGTGGAGGATCTAGCCCTCAGGCTAGGGTTTGAAGGGTTTATCTCATCCAAGTGTGACGTCTAGCCTTATTGAGCAAATTTGTTGGGGTTTTGAGGTAGATCTAGGCCTAGGAAGGCAAAATCTAACCTCTAGCCCTCATCCAAGCTCAATGTTCAGCCAAGAAAGGAAGACACTGGCCCTACAAGGTAAAATTTTTGGCGTTTTGTGGCGATTTTTGGATATTTTGGCTAATTGCAGGGGTCTGAAATTTTGTAGGCCTCTAAGGCCTAATCGCTACCCTTTCCAGCCTAGCCGTGGCCCCTTTTCCCCTCTCATCCCTTGCCGTGGCCTCAAAAGGCCTTCTACCCTTGTCGTCAGCCCTCCTAGGGCCTTATCCCTCTGCCGCTGCCTTTTTCCCTTGAGCCGCAGGCTCCTTAGGGCCTCTAACCCTCTCGGCTGCCCTCCTTCCCCTCACTGCAGCCTCTAAGAGGCTCTTCCTGGTGTGCCGCAGGCCTATAAGGCCTTATCTCCCTAGCCACAAGCCTTCTAGGCCTTGCTTTCCTCATCCTTGGCCTCTCTCCCTCCATCGTTTGCCTTCTAGCCTCATCGTTGGCCTCTTTAGCCCTCATTCAGTCATTGATTGAGTCTATATTGGTTTGTTGCCTCTAACATTTTGGTTTTGCAGTGGTTTTGGAGCTAACGTTGTGGTTGCAGGTGGGCAATTTCTTTGGAAAAGTCTCTAGTCACCAACAAGGCCATAAGGCCTAGTGGTTTGGCCTTCTATCCCTCTTCTCTCATCACTGCTCTACATATAATTCTGAAGCACATTGTTGACAGTGTTATCCTCAAGGCCTAAACACATCTAAAATAGTCCTAAATTTATTAATCTTTCACTTAAGGCTATAAACATTGGTCTTGTGGTTCATTGGTTGCATATAAGTGAAATTTTCGAAGACTGTGGTTGAACTTCAAGGTCTGATATAATCACCTACAGCCATCATAAGTCACCTACAACAGTGACAAAATTACATGACAGTGGCATAATAATTAATTTTTAGTCATCTCTTATTATTGGCATATCATTTGCGTTGATTGGGCTTGCATTTGACAGTGGCATAATAATTAACTTGCAGTCATCTCTTATCATTGGCATATCATTTGCATTGATTGGGCTTGCATTTGCTTGGCATATCTTGTCATTTTGGAGGACTGTCATATTAATCTAGGGTCTGATATATGCATCATAAAGGTCTGATCATAAGCGTGACAGTGGTGTGAAAAGTAGTAGACAGTCATCTAATTCCATTGGGCATGCATTCTTGACATCCCTTGCATATTTGTTTATGATCTTGTTGTTGGCAAAGTAGTTTGATTGAGCTTCCTCTCTAGTTCTTCTCTTGCATGCATTTGCATTCTTGCACTCAAGCATTCACTGTTAGCAATCTCTCTTAAGATAAGAACATAAGTGCTCTAAGGATAATTGACTAAGATAATTTTGCTGCTCTTGTTCTCTCAAAGTATCATAAGCTAAAGAGTATCATTGTTGAGTAGTTCTAATTGTGAGTTTGGTGAATATGCTCTCTTTCTCTCATTGATAGCTAGCATTATTGTGACATTTGTCTTTGAAGAAAATTCTCACTTGTCATTGCTATCATATTGCTATTTACTTTGGTGTACTAACTTCTTGTTTCTTGCAAGTGATGCTTCACATCTAAGTTTATAATCTTGCTAATCAAGTCACTCTTAAAGCACTTAATTGATCATCATAGTTGTGATAAGAGTAATCTTGAGATTATCTAAAGAATTGCTAATTGTGTTCATAAAGAATTGAAGTTTCCTCTTTTGTCTCTAATTAGCACATTGGCATTGTCATTTCATGAGAAATTGATCACCATCGTAATCTTGGATAATCTAAGTAATCTCAACAAGTTGCTAATTGTGTTGAAAGATTATCATTGTCTAATATCATTAAGAAACATTGGACTTGCATATCTATTGTTATTTCATAAGCAATTGTCAATTGTGATATTGGTTGATGTAGGAGCATCCGGACTTAGCCAACAATGTGAGTTCACATGTTGTGGCTAACAAGAGATGAATTTCATTGACCTGAGTGGTCAAAATCAATTCTTAGTAGAGAGGGTTGGATCTCTAAAAAATTATCTTTACTCCAATTATTGTAATAATTAGAAGATTGTATTATTTTTAGAATAGGAGATAAATTGTTAGTATAGGTGTGTATCAGAGCTTGAGAATAGGGATTTAATGGTTGAATTGATAAAAATAGAGATTGAGTTGTCAATGCAGTTAGGATAGGATTTGATTCATAAAAGAGGAAAGAATGTAATGACAAAGGAATTAGATGATCGAGAATAGAGTAAGTAAGCGAGAGGTGTGTGAGAGATAGGGTTTGTGAGAGAAACAAAGGTCAGACAAATTGTTGTAATTGAGCCGAGAGGGCCAAGACTCTGTAATTTCTATTTTATTGAATAAATTGATTAAGTGTGGCGTGGTGTATTATTCCTGGTGTGAAATTCTCTCGAATCTGCGGATCGGCATTCTAGACCCTAATCGGGTATTATTTCCATTTATGTGTTTTATTGTTAATCACTGTCAATTAGCGTTAAGGCTTTATTATGAGATTAAGCTAAACCTCTATTAAACTGTGTTTCTTAAAGTTATTTATTTAGCACGTGGGCAATATTCCCAAGTGGTAAGCGGTATCTCGCGTGCTTAAGAAATGGTAAATGGTATTGTTCCAAGTTGCGCGATTAACCTTAGTGGTCAACATGTAGCACGAGAAAACTACTTTTCTCGCGCGCTCTCGACCTGATATTGGTCGTGCAAGATTTCATGCGAGATTGCACGATAGCCATTGGATCGAGCCGGATTGATCGACAGTGGAGATCCGCCGAGCTAGTTGGCGAGCGGTTGATGCGATACCCGTTAGATCAGAAGGAGTGAAATCAATGGCGCAGATTGAAGCGCCTAACAAAAGGAAAAGTCAAAGAAGGACCGACGGTGATTGGTCAAGTAAGCGGGACCCTCGGGAAAAATACACGTACAAGATCCGTTAATGCGCAACTGATTGGTTACAAAGTTAACTAGTAGTCTAATTCCAGACTACCACCCCATTTTCGTCAACCTCCTACATCATTTTGGTATCGGAGCCCAGAGATTAAGTTCTGCTATAACAAACATGCCACCAAGGAGAGGAGCTGGCATAGGTCGGGGAAGACCTATAGCGAATGCAGTTCTGCTAGATGAGATCCGAAATCTGCGTACAAGGATGGAGACAATGGAGACTGCTCAGAGGAGAGCACCTGATGAAGGAGATGCCAGTGCTGCAGAAGAATCTTCTGAGGAAGAAGAAGAGGATGAAAGTGAAGCTGCCAAAGTTCTCAAGATATTGGCCAAAGCAAGTGGAAGACCAAAGGTGGAAATACCTTTGTATGATGGGAATCTCAATGTAGAAGAATTGATGGACTGGATCAATTCATTAGACAGGTATTTTTTTTTTGCTTAAGCAAGATTTGTGCCTTCTCATTCAATAAATCAAGCAAAGTTTACAATATTTACACCAAGCCACTAAGCAGTGTGGACAGAAACTAAGCCTATCCCCACAAAAATTATCTCCCAAACCAAAAAAGTAAATACCGAAGTAAACCCACGGGGTTCCTTCCTGTCACAAAGCTGCGCCAATCAAAGCCCCCGATGCCTCTATAACCCCACTGTCCAAACTTCAAAAGTAAAACAAAGTCTGAGATCCATCGCGCCCTGAGAAGACCCACCTAAACCGCACTTTTAATCCCGATCGTTGATCTGCCATCTCCCATCGAACGGTGGAGCAGCAAATCGCACGACCGAATAGAACGGACTATAGTGTGCGAAACCTTACGGATAATACCGACCGTTGATTTGCAGGATCCCATCGGACTGTTGAAATGTAATATCGCACAGCCAAAGTGATCACTCTTTAGCGTGCGATGAGGGTGGTTTTCCAACCCTGTCCTCATCCACGTGTCAAGAGCTGAAAGGAATCGCTGCCCGAAGATTAAAACAGCCTTCCGAAGGAAAGCGGTGCGATCGCACCAAAACCGCTTTGGAGGCGGTTTAGTAACCCGCCCCCGAAACTTATGAAAGAATTCCTGCTGACTATTAATCCAACCTGCCTCTCTGCTGCAAGAGAAAACCCTGCTTCTGATTCCGGGGCTGTGCATGGAAGGAATTCCCCCACCGCGAAATCCAACGGTTGTCCAGAAAATCGCCTCGCCCGAGTTAACCATACTGTAATGCGTAAAAAGGGTGGTTTTCCTATCCTCCCTCTGCCAGTTGTGGGAAGATGTATGGGATCGTTGCAACTTCTCTAAAACCACTTTCCCTATCAAAGCTGTGCGATCATCAAAAAACCGCTCAGGAAGCGGTTTTTCTCTCCAAGACCCCAAAAAACGCTGATTCCGGCTACCGATGACATCCCTACCCAGTTTGTTTGTCTTTCTGGCCTGAACATGCATTCTCTGTAGATTAGTGCTAACACTCTTACTCCTACTCAGGTATCTATCACTCTTCGGTGATCGACCCTTCTTCAAGGACCTGTAAGCTTGATGCTGCAAACACATGCGAAGGCCTCGAAATTAAGGGCTTGCTTCCAGGGCTCTATGTCTGAAGACTCTAATGTCTTCCTCCTCTTGTTCACTGCAAAGAGTTTTTAAATTGCTTTGTCTCAACTCCTGCCATCCTATCAAAACATTGACATCTGTATTGTTGACCCCCTGATTGGCTAGCAGGTCAGCCAACTTGTTGGCCTTTCTGCGAACATGTTGGAAGCTGACCGTGCGCAAGTTATGTAGGTGATTCTGAATTCTCTGGAAAACACTGATTAACTTCCAGTGTTTGGAGACTTTCTTCGGCGCTGAACCATTCTTAATTCTTTTCACTAAGTTAATAACTATCTCTGAATTTGCTTCCACTATCACATTGCAGCAATTCTCCTGACTTAGAAAATCAAGGCATTGCTCCAAAGCCATGAGTTCAGCCATGTTATTGGTAGCTATACCGAGGTGACAATGGAAAATGTAGATAATACTTCCTTTGGCATCCCTTAGAACTCCCCCATATCCCGCCATTCCCGGATTTCCTTTAGCCGCCCCATCAATGTTGAATTTTAGATATCCAGCTGGGGGAGGATGCCAGAAATCCTGCTCCCTGTCCCTTACTGTAACCTTTCTATTAAGACCTTGAGGAGTAAGTTCCTGCAGCCCTAATTGTTTGAGAATATTGCTTTCCAGATCCGAGGGAGGATTAATATGGATGCTGCAAACTGTGGAGCCTACAGTCTCCTTAAGTTGTTTCAAAATCGTCTCAAACAGTAGATGAGGGGGATTTTTCTCCTCCTTGAATATTCTTTTATTCCTCTCCTTCCATACATTCCATATAATAAAGCTTGGTGTAAGGGTCCATGCTGAGTTGAGAATTTCATGCTCTGAGAAATTTCTCCTCCAACTAATGAGGGTCTTGAAGATGCTTCCTCTGTCCCTGTCAGTTTGTTGAAATTTTTTAGCAAATATGTCCCATAACCAGGAGGTGAAATAGCAGTTGTTAAGAAGATGTTCCATCGTTTCTTCTTGCTCTCCACAGAGAGGGCATCTGGAAGGCCCTAAAACACCTCTCTTCCTAATGTTGTCCCAGGTCAGAATTTTCCTGTGGTAAACCAACCACATGAAGAGTTTGATTTTCATCCACCCCTGGTGCCTCCAAAGTTTCTGCCAGATTTTATCCAGAACCTGGGGATTCAGCTCCAGGAGAATGCCTTTGGCTTCTTTGAGATTAAAGGTGCCCTCTTGATTCTTGCCCCATCTTAGTTGGTCTTGCCCTTCAGAAACTAAGATCTTCCTTTGTTCCACTATTTTTTTTAGTTCCTCTGCTTTACTTTTCAAGAGGATATTATTTTTGCAATCAATATTCTTCCAGATTCTCCATTTCCCCATTGGCTGAGTGTTATCCCAAAAGTCCATGACTTTAATTAAGCCTTGTGAATCTGTCTCCTGTTTAAGCTCGAGGAAGTTCTCTTTTAACAGTATTGGTTCCTGTTGCCATTTATCTTCCCAAAAGAGGGCTTGATTCCCCTCTCTGATTTCCCAGAAACTATTTTCTTGAACTAATTTTCTGTTTTCCCAGGCTTTGTTCCAGATGTGTGATCCCTTAATGTTCCCTGACATTCTTATGAGATCGTTAGTTTGCCAGGATATTGCATATTTTTCTTTCCAGATATTAGCCCATAGAGTCTTTGGATTATGAACCCAGCGCCACCAAAGTTTGGCCCCTAAAGCCTTGCTGAGTATTTCCTGATCATCCAAACCAAGCCCTCCATGGTCTTTGGGTCTACAAAGTTTCTCCCAAGACACTAAAGCCCATTTCTTCTTATTCTCCTCCTTTCCCCAAATGAAGTTTCTTTGTATATTTCTCAGTTGCTGAAGGACTCCTTTCGGAGCTGGGAGGGTAGATAACATAAAAATAGGGATGGCTTGTAGCACAGCTTTAGTGAGAACCAACCTACTTGCAAGATTTAGAGATTTGAAGGTCCATTTGCTGACTTTGCCCTGCAAATTATTCAACAAGGGTTCCCAAATGATTTTGAGCAATGGTTTATCTGTTAGAGGGATACCCAAATATTTTGAGGGAAGGGAATCCCTTTGAAAACTCGGAATTCTGGAAATATTCCTTTGGATTGCCACATTGGTGTTAAATAAAAAGATTTTTGATTTATAAAGGTTTACCTCCATACCTGTGGCCATGGCAAAAGCGTTCAGAATTTGTTTATAAGCTGTTGCTTCTTTGACAGTAGGGATTCCTTGAAGCATTGTGTCATCTACAAATTGTTGATGAGTAAGAGCTTGACCATTCTCAGAAAGTAGAAGGCCTTTAATCTTGCCTGCATCTTTAGCTTGCTTGATGACCCTGCCAAGTCCTTCCATCATAAGAATGAAAAGAAAAGGAGAGAGTGGGTCTCCCTGTCTGAGGCCTCTGGAAGGATTGAAAATCTCAGAGGGAGAGCCATTTACTAAAATAGAGAAGCTGGAGGAGGTGACTAGGGCCATTACCCATCTGACCCATTTATGATCAAAACCAAAAGCACTAAGAACCCTTCTCATATAGGTCCAGTTTACTTTGTCATAAGCTTTGGCTATATCTAATTGCATGATCATACCAGCCTTCTTTTTGCTTTTTAGCGAGTGAACTACCTCATGAGCTTGTATGATGTTGTCTAAAATTTGTTTGCCTTCCACATATCCTGATTGTTCCCCTGAAACTAGGGTAGGAAGCAAAGGCTTAAGTCTATTTGCCACTACTTTGGATATAATTTTATAGACCACATTGCACAGAGCGATGGGTCTGAACTTATCCGGAGTTTGAGCATCCTCCTGCTTAGGGATAAGGGAGATAAAGGAGGTATTTAGCACTTTCAAGATGGTACTGTTCCATTAGACAAGTATTTTGACTATGAGGAGGTTGATGATAAAAAGAAGGTGAAATTTGCAGTTACCAGATTGAAGGGTCATGCAGCTATCTGGTGGGATGAATTACAAACATCCAGAGGGAGAAAGGGAAAGTCCAAGATCAAACAATGGGATAAAATGGTAAGTAGATTGAAAGCCAAATTTATGCCAAAAGATTATCAGTTAAATCTTTTTAGACAGTTACAAAATTTGAGGCAAAAAGGAATGACTATCAAAGAATACACAGAAGAGTTTTATAAGCTGAGCATTAGAGCAGGACATGTAGAGGATGATGTAGAAAAGGTAGCCAGATACATAAATGGGTTGAGATATGACATACAGGATGAAATCAACTTGCTGAGTCTGAAGACAATTGAAGATGCCTATCAAGCAACTTTGAAGGCAGAAGAGAAGATGTTGAGGAAGCAAAATCAGAGGAATAGAGGAAAAAGTTCAGCAAGAGGTAGAGGAACTACCAGATCAAGATTCCAGCACCCTCAAGGTGAAGCAGGAGGTTCAAGTAGTAGACCACCACAGAGAGGAGAATTTATTAGAGGAAGTTTTGCACCCGGTGGAAGAGGCCGAGGAAGAGAAATTCGGTGTTACACATGTGGAGAATGGGGACATGGATCATGGGACTGTCCTCATAATAAAGTAACAAATTAGAGGAATGTGAATGTGGCTGAGGCAAGGGAAGAAAAACCTCAAATTGCAAACAAGGAAGAATCACCTGAAGTAGGAGAATCCTTGTTGTTGAAAAGGGTATTGCTTAAGGCAGAGAAAGAGACAGGAGAACCAGCTCAGAGAAAGAGTTTATTCAGAACTACATGCAAGTCCAAAGGAAAATGCTGTAAAGTGATAATTGATAGTGGAAGCACTGATAACCTTGTTTCTACAAAAATGGTGGACAAGTTAGGACTAGTGAAAACAATACACCCTACTCCTTACAAAGTATCATGGCTGCAAAAAGGACATCAACTTATTGTGATAGAACAATGCAAGGTAGAGATACAGATTGGTACTTATAAGGATGTGATATTGTGTGATGTAATGCCAATGGATGTATGCCATGTGTTGCTGGGAAGACCTTGGTAGTTTGATTGGAAAGCTATTCATGATGGGAGAAGAAATACTTACACTCTGGAGAAGGATGGAAATAAACACACACTGCTGCCATTGAAGGATGAAGCAGGCAAAGAAGCGCCTGGAAATAGTGTTATGCTGATGAGTGGAAAGGAGTTGCTGCAAGAAGTCAAGAAGGATGAACAAATACATTTTGCTGTCATAAGGAGACCTAAGGTAATTTTAACTTCCACAAACCTAGATGATTTATCTAAAGAAATCAAAACTCTGTTGAATGATTTTGTTGATATTATTGTGGATGAGTTGCCAAATGCATTACCACCCATCAGGAGTATTAGTCATCATATTGATCTAATACTTGGAGCAAGTTTTCCAAACAAAGCAGCATACAGGTTAACTCCTCAAGAAAATGCAGAAGTTGGAAGACAAGTATAGGAACTGATGGATAAGGGATAAATCAGAGAGAGTCTTAGTCCATGTGCTATACCAACAGTACTCAGTCCAAAGAAAGGTGGTGAATGGCGTATGTGTACAGATTCCAGAGCCATAAACAAGATTACTATCAGGTTTAGATTTCCTTTACCACACATGGATGATTTGATGGATTGTTTAAGTGGGTCAAAGAATATTTTTTTAAAATAGATTTGAAGAGTGGATATCATCAAATAAGGATTAAAGAAGGAGATGAATGGAAGACTGCATTTAAAATAAATAGTGGGTTGTATGAATGGTTAGTGATGCCTTTCGGACTCACTAATGCACCTAGCACATCCATGAGATTAATGAATGAAGTCTTGAAGGAATATGCAGGCAAGTCTGTCATTGTTTATCTTGATGATATTCTAGTTTTCAATACAAGCAAAGAAGAACATCTAGAGCATCTTAAGTTGGTTTTAAGAACTCTGTAGAAAGAGAAACTGCTGATAAATCTGAAGAAATGTAGTTTCATGAAAGAAGAATTAATCTATTTGGGATTTGTAGTTTCTAAAGAAGGTTTGAAAATGGATCTAGAGAAAGTCCAAGCAATTTGGAACTGGCCTTCTCCAAGAAACATATCTGAAGTAAGAAGCTTTCATGGTCTTGCAAGTTTTTATAGAAAATTTATCAGAAGTTTTAGTCAGATTTGTGCACCAATTATTGAAACAATCAAAGAGACTAATCATCCATTCAAGTGGACAGAAGCAGCAGACCGAAATTTTAAGTTGCTGAAGAAGAAAATTACAGAGAAACTAGTTTTAGCTTTACCTGATTTTGGGAAAGTTTTCCAAGTTGAAACTGATGCTAGTGGAGTTGCAATTGGAGTAGTTTTGAGTCAGGAATAGAGACCAATAGCCTACTTTAGTGAGAAACTAAATGAAGCTAAGAAGAAGTATTCTTCTTATGATAAAGAATTTTATGCTATTGTGCAAGCTTTAAAAAAATGGAGACATTATTTGCTACCAAAGGAGTTTGTATTATATTCTGACAATCATGCATTACAGTTCATAAACAACCAACCAAAATTGAACCAGAAACATGCCAAGTGGGTAGAGCTTTTACAGAGTTTATCTTTTGTGATAAAATACACAAGTGGTAAGTTGAACAAAGTTGCTGATGCTTTGAGCAGGGTAAATTTCATTGTACAAGAATTAGGAGTTGGTGTTATAGGATTTGAAGAAATGGTTGATATGTATAAAGATGATGCAGAATTCAAAGATATTTATGCAGTTGTACAAAATCCAATAGTTCATAATAGAAGCCAGTGGTTAGATTATTTTATCCAAGGAGGTTTACTGTTTAAAGGTAACAAATTGTGCATTCCCAAATGTTCTATGAGGGAAAACATAATCAAGGAGAACAACAGTGGAGGATTATCTGGTCACTTTGGACAAGACAAAACCTTTGCTCAGATACACGCTTTTTACTATTGGCCAAAGATGCAAACTGACGTTAAGAAATTTGTTGAGAAGTGTAGAATCTGTCAGCATGCTAAAGGGAGAAGCCAAAATATAGGATTGTACTAGCCATTGCCAATACCAGACTGACCATGGGATGCAATTAGTATGGACTTTGTTTTGGGGTTACCTAGAACTCAAAGAGGGAATGATTCCATTTATGTTGTGGTAGATAGATTTTCCAAAATGGCACATTTCATTGCATGTAAAAAGATTAGTGATGCAACACATATTGTTAATCTGTTTTTTCAGAGGTTGTAAGGTTACATGGATTGCCTGTACGTATTGTTTCTCATAGGGATACAAAGTTTGTTGGGCATTTCTGGAGAACTCTTTGGAAGAAACTAGGTGCCAACCTTAGTTGAAATTCAACATATCGTCCTCAAACAGATGGACAGACCGAAGTGTTAAACAGAAGCTTGGGAAACATATTGAGAAGTTTAGTGTATAACAATCCTAAGCAGTGGGATTTAGCACTTGCTCAAGTTGAGTTTTTTTATAATGACACTCCAAACCGAAGTATTAGGATGAGTCCATTTCAGATTGTTTTTGGAATGAATCCAAGAGGTGTGTATGAACTCAAAAATTTGGGTAAACAGGAGACAAGAAGTGCAAAAGTTGAAGAGTTTGCAGAGCAGATGTAGAGATTACAAGAAGATGTCAAAGACAAATTGCAGGAAAGCAGTGGAAAATACAAACATAGAGTTGATAGGAGGAGGAGAGAAAAAGAATTCCAAGCGGGAGATCTAATGATGGTATACTTGAGAAAAGAAAGATTTCCTGTTGGGACTTACAATAAACTAAAGATGAAAAAGATAGGGCCATGTAGAATTGTGAGGAAGTTTTCAACTAATGCTTATGAAATTGAATTGCCAGAAGGGATTGGAATATTGCTTATCTTCAATGTTGCAGATTTGTATTCATACAAGGAGATAGAGTTAGAGCTACAGAAGGAACCTGCAGGAGATGAAGTTCAAACTTTAAATTGGGAAGAACAAATGCCAAAGATAGTCAAGAAAGAGGTGGAAGCTATTTTGGAGAAAAGAGTATCCAAAAGAACCAGAGGACATGCTTATTTTCAATATTTAGTCAAATGGAGGGGACATGCAATGGAGGATGCCAGTTGGATAACGACGACAGAATTACAAAAGTATGGAGTCAATCTTGAAAGTTTGACGAAGTATTCTTTTCTTCCCTGGGAGTCTGATGCAGGAGCATCCAGACTTAGCCAACAATGTGATTGTATGTTCACATGTTGTGGCTAACAAGAGATGAATTTCATTGACCTGAGTGGTCAAATCAATTCTTAATAGAGAGGGTTGGATCTCTCGAAAATTATCTTTACTCCAATTATTGTAATAATTAGAATATTGTATTATTTTTAGAATAGGAGATAAGTTGTTAGTATAGGTGTGTATTAGAGCTTGAGAATAGGGATTTAATGGTTGAGTTGATAAAAATAGAGATTGAGTTGTCAATGCAGTTAGGATAGGATTTGATTCATAAAAGAGGAAAGAATGTAATGACAAAGGAATTAGATGATTGAGAATAGAGTAAGTAAGCGAGAGGTGTGTGAGGGATAGGGTTTGCGAGAGAAACAAAGGTCATACAAATTGTTGTAATTGAGCTGAGAGGGCGAAGACTCTGTGATTTCTATTTTATTGAATAAATTGATTAAGTGTGGCGTGGTGTATTATTCCTGGTGTGAAATTCTCTCGAATTTGTGGATTGGCATTCTGGGCCCTAATCGGGTATTATTTCCATTTGTGTTTTATTGTTAATCACTGTCAATTAACGTTAAGGCTTTATTATGAGATTAAGCTAAACCTTTATTAAACCATGTTTCTTAAAGTTATTTATTTAGCACGTGGGCAGTGTTCCCAAGTGGTAAGCGGTATCTTGCGCGCTTAAGAAATGGTAAAGGGTATTGTTCCAAGTTGCGCGATTAACCTTAGCGGTCGACACGTAGCATGAGAAATCTACTTTTCTCACGCGCTCTCGACCTGATATCGGTCGTGCAAGATTTTGCGCGAGATTGCGCGATAGCCGTTGGATCGAGCAGGATTGATCAACGGTGGAGATCCGCTGAGCTAGTTGGCGAGCTGGTGACGCGATATCCGTTAGATTAGAAGGAGTGAAATCAACGGTGCAGATTGAAGCGCCTGACAAAGGGAAAAGTCAAAGAAGGACCGACAGTGATTGGTCAAGTAAGCGAGACCCTCGGGAAAAATCCACGTAAAAGATCCGTTAACGCACAACTGATTGGTTACAAAGTTAACGACTAGTCTAATTCCAGACTACCACCCCATTTTCGTCAACCTCCTACATCATTGGTAATCTTGATAACATTTTCTAGTGCCATCTATTTGGATCATTGAGTACTTTCTTTGGGTGAAGATTGTCATTGTAAATTGTTAAGTATCTCTTTTCATTGCTCCAAATTGAATTTACTTAAAACATTTAACAACTTCACCTTAAGGATAATCACTCATATTTTGCATCCACATTCTAGGATTAGCCTTGCATTAATTAACTTACCTCCAAGCATAAGCTTGGTTGAAAGACTCTAGGACCACCTTTCTCACCCAACTTGCGAAGTCTAGAACCTCTCTTGTGGTTAACATGATGACCTTGCAGTCATCAGAGCCACAGTCTATGTAGTGCCAAAGGCATCGAGTGGTTAGAACTCTAGGGAAGGTATTGTTAATATAGCCTTTGCTGTCTTTCCTTGGGTTTCTCTCCACAACCTACACTAGAGACTAGTTTCAAAACAACTGAGAGGAAGGATTTATTTAGATAGGCATCTAACTTAAAATTTATCAAGACCATGCATTTCACTTAGTTTTAGGTGTCGCATTTCATATAGGGCTAAGTCTAGAACCTCTCTTGTGGTTAACATGACGACCTTGCAGCCATTAGAGCCACAGTCTATGTAGTGCCAAAGGCATCGGGTGGTTAGAACTCTAGGGAAGGTATTGTTAATATAACCTTTGCTATCTTTCCTTGGGTTTCTCTCCACAACCTACACTAGAGACTAGTTTCAAAACAACTGAGAGGAAGGATTCATTTAGATAGGCATCTAACTTAAAATTTATCAAGATCTTGCATTTCACTTAGTTTTAGGTGTCACATTTCATATAGGATAGTGAGCATCCTAAGCAATGATTTTTCATTCGGTGACTTGGTAACCAATTTATATTAAGCAAGTAATTTTGACTCCATTAAGGCGCTGGTCTCTCAAATAATTTAATCTAATTATGCTAATAACTGAACTTGCTAATCATAATTAACCAAGTTGCTAGGCCATTCAGTTGTGTCTCCCGGACTTGTCGGTTGCCGATAGGTCTTTTATCTTCACATTTCATAGGGACTACCCCCCATAGCTGCTGTAGGGAGACAACTAGAACAGAGAGGGCAGGGATCAAAGTGATATCCCCTGCCCTGAGTCGTTGTAATCACCTGTAAATAGGGACTACCCCCCATAGATTGCTGTAGGGAGACAAATAGCACGGAGAGGGCGGGATCAAAGTGATATCCCCTGCCCTGGCCCCTGAGTCGTTGCAATCACCTATAAAATTTGGGCGATAACAAGTGCAAACAACTTTTTGGGTATTCAGAGATCAATGTTGCACGAAGCAGAAGCGTTTTTTGGAAGCGGGGATGCCGAAGCGTCATTTTCCAAAAATCTAGGAAGTGAAGCGTTCGCGGAAGCGTCTGCTATATATATATATATATATATATTTTTATTTTTTTGCATTTATACTCAAAACAAACATCCCAAATACCAAATTAATTGTAGAAGACATGAAAACATGCATATTTTTGCATAAATCAAGATAGATATAACATCCATTGTACATTAATGATCTAGAATCTAGATTCTTCTCCTCTTGTCTAGCCTTTGCCTCTACCTCGATTGTCTAGGGATATTAGTCAACATTGCCCAATTTTGATCAAACTACCTAATTCAAGACTTAAAATATGGTAGAAAAAGCTTAACATGTTTGATCGATGATTTTGACTTGATTGAAAGGTAATTTTTTGCTAAGGGCGTGCCGCGTGACAAAGGAGTTCAACAATTAACACCACCAACACTAGGGTACATATAGGGCTTGGTGCTCTTGATTAAATGCTAATCGCATACCTTCATACTTGATATGATCTAATGAAATGCCACAATCCCATTGATCCTGAATTCCTGAAAACTGTTAAGTTTGCTGAATTTTGAATAGGATATGAAATTCTATTTTCTCCATATGAAGTCCAATGAGGCTGGAACCACTCTCAAACATCCTGAGTCATTTCATGGTAATGTTAAAAATTTAAGTAAAAGGATGAAAATGAAAAATAAAGGAGAATGTCACTTTTACTTTAAGAATTTAACATTACCATGAGGGAGCATCTGCTATATTTATATTTTTTTTTGCCTTCATTCGTCACCCTAACCCAAGGTGGACCCACCCCCAACAAGCAAACTCACCTAAAATTAAAAAAAAAATTGAAAAAAAACGATTTTCTAAACGCTTTTCCGGAAGCGTACGCTTCCTCCTCCGAAGCGCCACGCTTCCGACGCCCGAAGCGCCGTACGAAGCGCGCTTCGGCGCTTCCGTACAATGCTTCCAAATTTCCAGGAAGCGGCTAAAAAAGCCGAAGCGGCGCTTCCGAATTCGGAAGCGCCGCTTCCGGCCAAGCTTCCTAGGCGCTTCCGTATGGGACGCGCTTCGGGGCTTGGAACCGGGGGGGGGGGGGGCGCTTTGTGCAACACTGTCAGAGATCTGTTTTCTTGGATCCATCACATAAATATTTTAAAGTGCTGACACATTTCGAACCAACTAATGTGGTTCATCTAATCATCCTGATGATGAACCACATTAGCTGGGTTGAAACGTGTTAACAATTTAAAAGATTTATGTGATGGATCCAGAAGATAGATCTCTGAAAAACTTTGTGAAAATTCGGCTAACCCCGAATCCTATTGCAGCAACTGATGTTATTTCTTCTATTTGTTAATTTAATTAAACAAATTATTTGTTGTGTGCTACGACAAATATTGAAACAAATACACTGCAACCTTCACAAAACAAATACTGTGGAAGAAATAAAAACGTTGGAAGAAATAGATGCACACACACAATATGACACCGTTATTTTTGGACTAAGTCCCCTAGAAAAACCCAACTCGGGAAAATCAGTGCAGCAGCTGAGGCTTTTGATATTATGCAGTGGTGAAAACTGAGTACAATCTCTAGATGTTTAAACTAGCAATCCAAACAGAGAAATAACTGGCAATAATAACTAGTGAGAAAAATTTCTCACTCCACAGGCGATCCAACACCGACCTCAGCTTGAATTGAGTTGCTCCTTGCTCCCTCTGCACAGTCATTGCGTCAACCTACACATTTACTGCGTCCCACAAGCTCAGAACTGTGTCTCCTCTCACTTTATCGTCAGATGTTGCCTGAAAAATTGATACTCTTTGCCTCCGAGCCCTCTGCCCAGCTTCTGGCTCAAAATTTCTCCTTCTCCCTAGCAAAATGGAAATCTCCCCAAGAGGGCTCTGCGCTGCTTCTGTGTGTTGATTTTTGGTAGCAGCGGATGTGCTCTAAGCCTCAAAGTTTGCAAGGAGGCTATGACACATGTATTCCACGATACCCAAAAATTGTTTTGGGAAATTTCACCTAGAGACAGTTTTATTAAAATAATTAATTATTTTTAATGGTTGCCTAAGTCGAAACTTCGGAAATCAAAATAATTAAAGGGTTTAATCAAATTGAGGGTGAAACTTCTAGAAGAAGATAGAGATCGAGTCTAAATGATCCGAGCCATTGATTAGAATCTAATCTGGGCCGTTCATTACTCAACTAGAGGATTATAAGAAGGACTTCCATGGGCATTTGGAAAACACATCGGAGAGAGATCAAGAGATTGAATTTCTCAGAGAGGCAGCGCAACAATTGCTAGAGAATCGATCAAAGTGATTTCTTGCAGTGAGGGGTAGGGATAGTTCTGGAGGGAGATTTCTTGATCCGGAAATACATCGCAGAGGAGGCAGAGAGAGATCCAGAAGAGGCATCGCAGAGTCTACACTAGGCAGTGTAAGCTCATGCAGAGGCAGCGCAGAGCTCCAGAGGTAGTTCGAAATTCAGCTGGGAAGTCGAGTTCGAGTGCTAGAAGTCGAGGTGTGAGACCAGAGAGCCAGTGGAATGAAGCTCCAGACAACAGGAGATCCGGGAAGAGGTGACGTAGATACCCAAACAGGTTGACGCAGAACTGCATAGGCTGACGTAGTGAATGCGCAATGCTAGCGTGGGGCTAGTCATCCAGGGCTTGGATCCGTGTCGGATCGCCAGTGATAGTGTGAGGTATTTCTCACTAATCTTCTGCCAATTATATTCCCTGTATTGCATAGCCAATAAGGCATTTGAAGATTGTATTTTCAACTACTGCTTAATAATAGAAACCCTCAACTGTTGCACCGGTTTTCCCGCATTGGGTTTTTCTGGGGACATTTGTCCAAAAACAACAGTGTCACTCTTGTGTGTTATTTTTTTCTTGCTTAGTTCTTGTTATGTTATGGTTACGGTTGAGAATCATCTAAATACTTTTCTGAAGTTCATTGATGACTTGGAGTTCAAATACAAATAAGTTGTCGTGAAGATGTTCAGGCAAATCCTCAATGGGGATGCATGAGCATGGCTCATGTCACAACCTGCGGCTTCCATTGATGGATGGGAGTCCTTCAAACACAAGTTTACATAGAAGTGGGGTTTTAAGCAAGATAGCTCTTTCTTGCTAGCGGAATTTACTTCTATCAACAAGAAAGAAAATGAAGCCATCTCTGAGTTCAACACTCACTTCTAGAAACTTTATCTTAAAAACCCTCTAAATGTTCGTCCAAATGTTGAAATTGCCTTACTTTCAAGTATTTGATGAGTGTTTTGGTCTCTTACTCAGGAAAAAGATGTACAAAATCTAGAGGATGCTTTAGACGCAACTCTTAAGATTGAGGAAAGCCTTTTGGCAACCAATAAAGTCCAAGCTCATTCCTCTAGATTATTTGATCCACAAGGAAGGACATTCCAGGAACCCAAAAAGGAGATGGGGGAGTTGAAAATATCACGTACCTGCAAGATTTGTCAATTTGTTACAGGATCTGAGTAATAAAATGGTCAGATTAGAGAAAAATTTACAAAATCAGCAAGTTGTTCCTTCAAATCAACAACCATTTCAGCTTAGATAGCCCCCTTCAAGAAGGCCTTTTTAGCCTGAAAAGAAGCCTAAAGCGCCTAGAATTCATGTGCCCATGTATGGGAACAATTTATTGGATTACTTTGTTCTAGAAACTACTGTAGAGCATGTGAATTGCCACATAGCGAAGAGAACTATGTAGTTTTTGAACAAACAACACACTTATTTGCCCCAAATCAGCCAGAAGAATTCCCCAAACAACCAAAAGATTCATTGAATATGTTATCCATGACTGAGGCCAATTGCATCCCACAAATATTCCAAGTTTCCAATGGTAAAGGGGTGAGTCAACATAAATTTTTTCCTTTAAACACTGAACATTTTGATGCATGAAGGAGTAATATGTCGCCTACCAGTATGGCTCTCCTTGGAAGCCAAATGGTTACATCAAATGTTGATAAAGTACAGTCTAAAGCTGCAACCATGGTTGTTGAGATCACCAAAACCTATGCTAGGAAAGGCAAGGCACCAAATAATCAATAAATAAAACCTAATATACCAAAGGATACTTAACAAGTCACTGCCCTAGTCCCACAAGATCTTGTATTCCTCCATAATTCAATTTTTTTCCTCAGAAGTGAATTAGCAAAGATGAGGATTCTTGTACCACTTACATAATTGATCCCCATGTGTGGAAAAAATGAAGTCATCAGTAGATTCTCAGGTTTAGGTGGTTCTATTGATCCATCGAATGATAACCCATAGGTATGTCTTGGCGTGAATAAAAATGTTGAACTCCAACCCTTTTATATTTCCTTACTTGTTAATGGCTTTTTACTTCATAATTGCATGTTAGATTCGGTATCCTCGACAAATGTCATGACTCTCGAGGTGATGAAAGAATTAGGACTAACAATTTCTAAGCCATATAGGAATGTCCAGGCTATGGACTCACATGAAGTGCAAGTATGTGGGGTCATTAAAGACCTTGAAGTCCGGTTACTAGAATATCCAGATTGGATCTTAACCATGGACGTGGTTGTTATTGACTGGTTGGGGGTATGTTATTATCCAGGAAGGGGATAACTGATGCAGGAGTTAGCATTCAAATGGACTAGTTATATGCTGATATCCTTGTTGCCCCAAACTACTCAGTAAGATTGCTTTGCGAAAATAAGATGTTGCATAATGTTGAAAACTCGTGACATCTAGATAATGAACCTTTGTATCTTGAGGTATCCAAACTTGAGTTGGGAATGTATGTGGTGATGGATGACCACAATGAGTCAATTATACCCCATGAACTCATTGATGAGAAATTGACAAATGACTTATGGACTATGCATTTCGATAGTGCACGATCCAAATCAGGAGCGGGGGTGGGGTTTGTTTTCACATCTGACACAAGTATTATTCTCCATGTTCGTTTTGTTTAGAATTTGATTGTAGTAACAATGCAGCCAAGTACGAGGCTTTATTGTTGAGTCTTGAACAAGCACGAAAGATGGGCATCAGACTATTAAAAGCGAAAGGGGATTCTGAACTTATGATAAATTGTTAAAATTGGCAACTAGGGCCAAACTCCATGTGGGTCATCTTATTTATGGCAGCTGATATTTTTATTGGATCCCTTTCATCGAGAGGTGTAGGATTGATCTAAAGATCATCCGATTTCGTCAAGTATTCATGGAGTTATGAATTTATTTGTGTTATAAGACAAATTGTCAAGTCGGCTAGCAACTTGTGTAGGCTCAAAAGCCCAATAGTCATGTCTATTCATCATCTATGTTTTAGTATAAAAAGGAGAGGACTTGAAGTCATTTTAGAGATACACTCTTCATGTGATCTCCTCCTCTCCACGTCTTTGGGTTTTTGGTGAAGGAGAGAGACACTAAGAGTACGCTGGTCTAAGTAGATGATGCCCTAGCCACAGTAGCTGATGCCCTAGCCGCAGGTGATGCCCTAGCCGCAGTAGCTGTGCCCTAGCCGCAGGTGATGCCTTAGCCACAGGTGATGCCCTAGCCGCAGTGATGCCCTAGTCGCAGTAAGCTGCAGGCTTATGAGGAAATCTAATCGCAGTCAATGGAGACACTTAAAATGCAGTCAATAGAGACACCTTATACACAGTCAATAGAGACACCTTATACGCAGTCAATAGAGACATCTAAACATAGCAAGGAGACCTGTTCACGTAGTCATGTTCACGCAATCAAAGAAGATAAGAACTTCACATTCTTCCTCTCTGAAATTTTGGGTGTAGTAGCCGCAATCAAAGCATAAGGTATTCGCAGATGAAGTGAACTGAACTCGGGTACAGGGACCCGCATTCAAGGGTGATAGATCCGCATTGAATTAAGGTATCCTTGTCTAAAGGCTTGACTACACCTCGGATGGGTATAAGGTGCAGTCAAACTGGATCCCAGATTGATGGAGTAGCAAGGTCACCAAATAGACAGTCTCGGCATAGAGATGTCTCTAAGGTACAGTCGTAACCAGATCTAGGAGGTGTGATGAGGACGTAGACTAAATACACTCTCAACATACCTATGACTTGAAGTAGAGAAGAGCTCAGACAAGGGTACCGTATTGTCATGGTATATAAACCTTGGTGGCATACCTGTAGCAGCCCAAACACAATGAACAACAGTGATAGATCTATTCTCCATACCTGTAGCAGCCCAAACACAATGAACAACAGTGATAGATCTATTCTCTATACCTGTAGCAGCCCAAACATAATGAACAACAGTGATAGATCTATTCTCTCAGCTCAATGAAGATTATGTTAGAAGTTACAATCCTGGCATAACTCTGATAACGAAATAGGTTTCGATGATGGTCAAGAGATCCTTGGCATACCAGTGAAAGGACACAGTCTCAACATAATGAGAATGATAAGGATGAACAGTCTCAGATCATGATGATGAAAGATGCAGCATGATGGGCATGTTAGTAAAGGGCAGCATGATGATGAATGAGACAGCATGATGATGAATGATGCAGCATGATGGGCATATTAGTAAGGAGCATCATGATGATGGGAGCAGCTCAGTGACTAGGTGCAACACAGTGATGGGTGCAACATGAGTACAAGCTGCAACACTATGTTAGGTGAAGCCGTCACCTTGGAGAATCAGTTGAAGCAGAATGTCTTCAACTGATCTCATGTATCATCATTATAGGAGATGATCTATGCTCATATCTAGATAAGTCAAAGTGTTGACTTATGTTGTAAATGTACTATCTCTCTCTCTGCTGAACTTTGAAGAACATAAAAGAAGAATTGATCAAGGGTTTCCCCACATTGGGGTTTGTCCCTGGCTAGCGCCATATCTTGTGTCCTCTTGTCTTGGCTTGTCTTCTGCGATTTATATTTATGTTCTATCTGCAGTTTACTTTAATGCTGATGTGATTGCTAATCTGAAAAAGATATTGAGCTAATAGTGAAAATTGAAATAAATTGCTCTAGCATAGAACATACCTAAAATTAACATGGTATCAGAGGTGAGGTGAAGACAATGCCCAAGCAAGAGTGAAAGAGCAATCACCGAAGACAGTTGGGAAAGGACAAAAGGATCAGTGGATTCCTCATCCCTCTTCAAATTCACCGAGGGTGATGTCGAAGCAGAGAATATTATTAGAATGGCACAATGGAATATGGCCTACCTAGAGATCACTTCATTGGAAGACCGGATCTTAGGGTGGAAGGAAAGGCAGATAACTAGTTCGGCCAGTATGCGAAGCAGTGTCTAAATGGCAGGGACACATCACTTGATGATGATAACAATCATTCCAGGGATATCTTCAATTATCAAAGGAATGATGGGTAATGCAGGTCATCAAGGAAATGGTCGACTCTTCAAAGAAAGCAAGGAACCCCTGGTATGAAGAATCAAGTGTTGTTTCTGATAAGATAAAGTAGAATTATCTTGTACTGGCCCTCTCCTTCAGATTCTTTGGAAATCTGGCTTATTGATTGTAGTGCTTCAAGGCACTTCATCGGATAGATGGGTGCACTCTCTAATTTGGTAGAGATGGAAACAATCGTGGGATTATACTTGGAGCTGATGCCACCTATCCCGGAAAGGGTGTAGGGAATGTTACCCCTCAATTAAATGAGGGTAACTCGATTCATTTACAGAATCTCTTTCATGTACCTGATCACAAGAAGAACCTGGTGTCCATGGAAGTCAAAGGTTACAGGGTGGTACTCATCAATGAAAAGGTACGAATTTTCAAAGATGTTTTTGAGTTCTGGGTTGTATCAAGTTGCAAGAAGTCCACTGGGAACCATGTCCATTGACACAAAGCACCGAAGGTCTATGAGTCAGATGGTGGCAGGGATGCCTGAATTCAAAAAGAGCATGAAAGTACATGTCTGAGATGTACCGAAGGAAAATCTTACAAGGGGACCATTCCCCTTATGTAGCAGGTCCACAGGTTTGGAACAATCCAAGGGGTTCGAGATTCATGATCAGGAATCTCACATATGCAGGTGGAAGAAAGCCCTCTATGGCTTGAAGCAAAATTCCCCGGGTGTAGTATGAGAGGATTGATAGCTGTCAGATGAAGCTGAGATTCACTAAGAGTGAAGATGATCCAAACCATTGTTTGAAGGTTATGGATGATAGACCTCTCATACTAGCACCTTCTGAGGACGACCTATTTCAAACAGGTGCAGACCCTCTCACTTGCAGAAGTAAGAGGGAGTTGGATTCCGGATGTGGAATGGTGAATTGCAAGCCCGTGACTACCTCGAGGATCTTAACTTTCAGAAGTTATATGGTGATGATGTCAGACTAGATTTGGGAAATGCCTTTGAGTTTCATAAACTCCTTTGCGTTGATGTTCTTGGTGAACTTCCGTCCGGACATATGTTTTGCGGTTAGCACGGTGAGCTCATATTTGGTTGAGCCTCATTGGATTGGTGCCAAGAATCTTCTGAGATATCTTCGGGGCACAATCTCTCATGGATTGAGATACACTGCTGGAAATATGAAACTGCATGATTATTCGAATGCTGACTGGGCAGGCAGTGTGGAGGAACACTAGAGCACTTCTCAATGCTAGTTCTCTTTGGATTCTGCTTCGATATCATGGATGAGCAGGAAGCAGAAGTCGGTCGTTACAACCACGAGTATGATCTCGTATGAAGCTGCCTGGTTGAGGAAGCTCTTCAGTGAGTTGTTTGTACACATGATGAATACCACTGTGATTCTATGTGACAACCAAAGGTAGGATTCGATTATTGAGGAATCCCGTATTTGATGATTGCTCCAGCAGATAGACATCAGATACTACCTTATCTGGGATATGGTAAGTCAATGAGCAAGGAAGCTCCATCGCTGTGAGATGATGTACAGGTCGCTACACTTTGTCAAAGCCCCAGGGGAAAGATCAAATCTGTGATTTTCTCGAACGACTTGGAGTCATCAAGTGACCCTTGTAAAAAGGTCCTACATGTTGCTTACATTGAGCTTTGGGAGCTCTGGGGGCTTGGGGTACTTACTGGAGCAACATACGACCACATGGTGACTCACCCTCCCTTGGTGGTGCGCTATGAATAAGATGATTAGCTCTCCTGTGGGTCGTTCTCCGTGGCAACTGTGGAACAGGATGATTCGTTCTCCTGTGGGTCTAGATGATGTGTTCAACATGGCGATTGTGGAACAGGATGATTCGTTCTCCTGTAGGCTAGGATGATTAGTTCTCCGTGGCATCCACTGGACAGGATGATTCGCTTTCCTGTGGACAGGATGATTCGCTCTCCTGTGGACAGGATGATTAGTTCTCCTGTCGAGGCATCCTACCCATGTAGTCTGGGACTCATGGGAAGTACCTCTCATCTGATCAATGAGCAGGGAAATGAGGATAGGGACCATAGTAGTACCGATGGACGCATTGTTGTATCTACTGTACTCCCTATGCTAGGATGACCTTCATTGATCTGGGATCAATGATACTGGTCTGGGACCAGTGAGAGTGGTACCCACTATGACACTGACTTTGGGTCAGTAGAGGACTGGTCTGGGACCAGTGGTACACACTCTGAGACTGACTTCGGGTCAGTGGAGGATGGTATGATACATCCTCGATCACTTCTAATTCTTCATAGTTCGAGCTGAGCTGAGCAGAGCAGAGCAGAGTTGAACAGAGCAGAGCTGAGAAAAGCTGAGCAGAGTTGAACAGAGCAGAGCTGAGAAAAGCTGAGCAGAGCTGAGCAAAGCAGAGCAGAGTTGAGCAGAGCTAAGCTAAGCAGAGCTGAAAAGAGCTGAGCAAAGCAGTGCAGGGCACTGACGGCAGAGATAGTACAGTCGGATATATGGATCAGCGGATGGAGTTCTCCCTAGTTGAGAGGGAGTGTTAAAATTGGTAACTAGGGCCAAACTCCATGTGGGTCATCTTATTTATGGCAGCTTGATATTTTTATTGGATCCTTCTCATCGAGAGGTGTAGGATTGATCTAAAGTTGATTTGATTTCGTCAAGTATTCATGGAGTTATGAATTTATTTGTGTTATAAGACAAATTGTCAAGTCGGCCAGTAACTTGTGTAGGCTCAGAAGCCCAATAGTCATGTCTATTCATCATCTACGTTTTAGTATAAAAAGGAGAGGACTTGAAGTCATTTTAGAGACACACTCTTCATGTGATCTCCTCCTCTCCACGTCTATGGGTTTTTGGTGAAGGAGAGAGACACTAAGAGTACGCTGGGCTAAGTAGATGATGCCCTAGTTGTAGGTGATGCCCTAGCCGTAGGTGATTCCTTAGCCGCAGGTGATGCCCTAGCCGTAGTGATGCCCTAGTCGCAGTAAGCCACAGGCTTATGAGGAAATATAATCGCAGTCAATGGAGACACCTAAAATGTAGTCAATAGAGACACCTTATATGCAATCAATAGAGAAATCTAAACACAACAAGGAGACCTGTTCAGGCAGTCAAAGAAGATAAGAACTTCGCATTCTTCCTCTTTGAAATTTCGGGTGTAGTAGCCGCAGTCAAAGCATAAGGTATCTGCAGATGAAGTGAACTGAACTCGGGTACAGGGACCCGCATTCAAGGGTGATAGATCCGCATTGAATTAAGGTATCCTTGTCTAAAGGCTTGACTACACCTCGGATGGGTATAAGGTGCTGTCAAACTAGATCCCAGATTGATGGAGCAGCAAGGTCACCAAATAGACAGTATCGGCATAGAGATGTCTCTGAGGTACAGTTGTAACCAGATCTAGGAGGTGTGATGAGGACACAGACTAAATACACTCTCAGCATACCTATGACTTGAAGTAGAGAAGAGCTCGGACGAGGGTACCGTATTGTCATGGTATATAAACCTCGGTGGCATACCTGTAGCAGCCCAAACACAATGAACAACAGTGATAGATCTATTCTCTATACTTGTAGCAGCCCAAACATAATGAACAATAGTGATAGATCTATTCTCTTGGCTCAATGAAGATTATGTTAGAAGTTACAGTCCTGGCATAACTCTGATAACGAAATAGGTTTCAATGATGGTCAAAAGATCCTTGGCATACCAGCGAAAGGACACAGTCTCAACATAATGAGAATGATAAGGATGAATAGTCTCAGATCATGATGATGAAAGATGCAACATGATGGGCATGTTAGTAAAGGGCAGCATGATGATGAATGAGACAGCATGATGATGAATGAGACAACATGATGATGAATGATGCAGCATGATGGGCATATTAGTAAGGAGAAGCATGATGATGGGAGCAGATGGGAGCAACTCAGTGACTAGGTGCAGCACAGTGATGGGTGCAACATGAGTACAAGCTGCAACACTATGTTAGGTGAAGCTGTCACCTTGGAGAATCAGTTGAAGCAAAATGTCTTCAACTGATCTCATGTATCATCATTATAGGAGATGATCTATGCTCATATCTAGATAAGTCAAAGTGTTGACTTCTGTTGTATATGTACTATCTCTTTCTCTTTGCTGAACTTTAAAGAACATAAAAGAAGAATTGATCAAGGGTTCCCCACATTGGGGTTTGTCCCTGGATAGCGCCATATCTTGTGTCCTCTTGTCTTGGCTTGTCTTCTGCGATTTATATTTATGTTCTATCTGCAGTTTACTTTAATGCTGATGTGATTGCTAATCTGAAAAAGATATTGAGTTAATAGTGAAAATTGAAATAAATTGCTCTAGCATAGAACATACCTAAAATTAACATAAATCAAGTAAGGAACTTATGTGAAGTGACGAATCCTAGACTCAAAAGATATAGGGAGGCAGTATGAGATGAAATTGACTGTTTTGAGGCATTTGGAATTGTTGCTATCCCAAGGACCTTGAACTAGTTAGCAAATTCCATGGCATCATTTGCCACATCTTTTCAGCTATGTGTATCCATCCCTCACACTAGATACTTGGTCGAGGTAATTTTCAAACTCTTTGTTCCTAACAATATTGGCTGTTGGCAAGTTTTCAAAGATGAGAGGCACATTTTCAGTTTTCTTAATTCCATTGATGATTTTTCTTGCCACTTAGTTGACAACGTGCAGTAAGATGATGATAACCCCTGTTGCCGCCTCACTTGCACACCTAGGTTAGTGTGGGAAAAATCCTCAACCCCACAAGGTGTATTGTTGGTGGAAAACTCACAAAAGTGGTTGTCACCTAATCCCAACACTCTCCGTTAAAGCTCTCTCCTAGTTAAGCTAAGGGGGGTGGTCCCTAAGAATGATTAGTAAAATGAAATGAGGTTTTAGGAGACTAAGGTTAATGGAACTACCTCTCAAAGATAAGTTGATTTAAGCAAGTATGTAAGAGAAATAAAACAAATATATATTCAATGATGAACAATATGACGTTCAAAGGATAAAGTGTGTAGACCAATGCTTTACATATAATTGCTCAAATGTAAGTAACAAATACTTGCACAATGGAAATGGGAATTCAAGTTATAATGACAAGTAATCTCGCAAAACCAATGTTAGATCAAAATATGAGCAATAGGAAATATAACTTGCAAAGTAAATAAAACTTGCACTTGTAAAGGAAATCCTCAAATAGACAATGACATCAAATAACCATGAGCCAATCAATGACAATTACATGAATTAGATAACAATATTGCAAGTAAAATTATAAATGCTCATACGACAATTTGATTAGGATGATATGCAAAACTATGTGAAATGCAATTATCTTGGTCTTTAGATGCCTAATCTAAGGTGAGAAATTCCCCTTTCAAGATCTTACCAAAGGGTAAAGATTGGGGTGACTTGCAAGGAAGAGGGGCTAAGGAGACACTAAGTTTGTCATTAACTATACCCTTTCCCTAATCCTTACAAATCCACGTGCCTTCATTCCTACAAGGGGACAAAGTCTCCAAGAGAACTGCGAGGTCATGTGTTGGAACCTTACTCCATACCAGATAGAAGAAAGATTAGGAAAATTTTTGTCCTATGATGTTAAATTGGCAACTAGGGCCAAACTCCATGTGGGTTAGCTTATTTATGGCAGCTGATATTTTTATTGGATCCCTCTCGTCGAGAGGTGTAGGATTGATCCAAAGATCATCCGATTCCGATAAGTATTTATGGAGATATGAATTTATTTTGTTTATGTAATTATTATCAAGCCGACCAGCTCTCATGTAGGCTCTAGAAGCCCAACCGACGTGTCTATTCATCATCCTCGTTGTGGTATAAATAGATGAGGATTTGATATCATTTACACACTCATTCTTGAGGTGATCTCCTCCTCTCCACGTCTTGGGTTTTTGGAACAGGAGAGAGACACCATGAGAATGAACGTTGGCTTATGATGCCCTAGTTCTAACGCATAGCAATACACCATAAACATGATGCCATATACTCAGCCTCGAAAGCACCTATACATATGATATATATATATGCTGCTCTTTATGTGCAAGGTATAGAAGCTGTAGTGGAGCCGCAGTCATTCATGGGCAATGACACAACGCAACATGTAGAGATAATACATACAGGTGGATACACAGCAAATATACGCACATAATTACATGCAGGTTTTCATGGGCTGTCATAGTTACATATGTATTTACGCTGGAAATGAGTTGCAGTAATAAAGTAGTATTTACGCGATGTTCTTGATCAGGACATCTATCCACACGATAGATGGTGACCATATCCACGCAGTCATGAAGTCCTATCACGCAGATCATGGAATCACATAACACAGTCAATGGAAGAAGTCTCAACGCTGTCAGCATGAGGAGACATATATGCAGCGAAAGGATGATCCACGTAGGCATATCCACGCAGCAGATGAGGCTGTAATATTCTCGGATCTGGCAGCGTACTTATAACGCAGTCAAAGTATATGGAACTACGCTGCTCATTGAAGACCTAGCCGCAGTCATAACACAGCCGCAGTTATCTAAGGACCTAGCTACGATATTCATAAAGCACCCATATGCAGGTCAATGGGACATAGATACTATACGCTGGTCAATGAAACAGTGATACCCTGTGTATTCAATGAAACATAGATATGCAGTCATGTACGCAGTCATGAAGACTCAGTTTCAATCTTCTCCAGTCTCGGTGATCTCCGTCATCACTGAAGCAATTACAATCTCGGCATACCTGAAACGCAGTATCCCGGATGGACAAAGAAGACTGTGTATATATATTGCAGAAAGAACAAGGGTTACATCTCGGCTCTATATTCAGATCTGTCTAGACATATCACAACGAATATATGTGATACTCAGTATACCTGTGATTAAAGGAAATATCTGCGGATGTATAAATCTAGGAATATATATGAACAACATCTTGTCAACCTGCAAGTGTTTTCATCAAACAGATGAAGCTGAAGGATCTGTCCTATGATCAAGGATCTCAGCATATAATTTATATTAACCTGCATACCTCAGTGTGAACTGTAATTTGATGGGTATTCGAGATAAAGTTCCACGGTTGCAATTACAGTTTAGACACACATGGAGATCTAACCTTCAGGTAGACTTCATGGATATGATAAAGAAGCAACAGTGAGGGTCTTCATGATGATGTAATAATGGTGCAGCAATGAGGACAACCTCAGTCTCAGCGCTGGAAGTCTGGGCATAATTACATTCATAGCAAGGTCAAGATCTCTATGAAGCAGTGATGAATGATGATGAAAAATGTGACACTGTGGGCGAAGTAATCATGGGCAACATGATGAAGATCATAGGCAGCACAGTAATGTATGAGAGCATGAGCAGCATGATGATCATGTGTAGCATGATGGTGCTACACAGTAAGGTGCAGCAAATGGACGAGATGCAGCACGATGATAGGTGAAGGAGTCACCTTGAGAATCAGTTGAAGCAGAATGTCTTCAACTGATCTCATCATACGAAAGGATCTATGCTAGATCTAGATAAGTCAAAGTGTTGACTTCTGTTGTAAATCTCTCTCTCTCTCTCTGCTGAACTTTGAAGATAAAAGAAGATTTGATCAAAGGGTTTCCCCACACATTGTGGGGTTTGTCCCTGGCTCGCGCCATATCTTGTGTCCTCTTGCCTTGGCTTGTCTTCTGCGTTTTATATTTATGTTCTATCTGCAGTTTATCATAATGCTGATGTGATTGCTAACTGTGAAAATTTAAATAAATTGCTCTAGCATAGAACATACCTAATCTTAACATATGATGTCTATACAACCAAGCTTATGCTTGGAGGTAAGTTTTAAATATGCAAGTCTAATACTAGAATGCCTAATGAAATGATTGAGTGTTAATGCTTCCAAAGAAGAGTGTTGATAACAATGCTTCAAAATAAGTGAAATGAGATAATGCTCAAGATAAATTGCACCAATAACTTCAATGGAAAAATTAGAGTGAAACTAGCTCAATGTCACTTCACAAGCTTTGAAATAAAAATTTGCATAGAATCATGTACTTCACAAGTTGCTTGCAAACCAAATGAGCTAAGTGAAATTAGACAAGTAAGTTGCTCAAAGTAAATTGCTTCAAATAAATGATGACAATACAATGCTCCAAGAAATATCAACAATAATCAAAATGACATGTAAGCATAAGTTGACATAAAATGATGAAGCATGTACCCAAATAACTTATGAAGCAATCACCAAGTAAAATAAAGGAGATGGATTAGTGAACAAATCAAAGCTTGCCAATGAAAATGTAAAGTACTTGCTTGTATGTTGTAACTTGAAAGCACATAAAATGAGTTGCTCAAAAGAAATGTTGCAAGTGTTGTAGCTTAAGCAACAATAAATTGCACAATACAAGAACTTGAGAAATGAAAATGGCAAACTAGACAAGCTCAACTTTGCAAATGAAAAGAAATGTGAGTGTTGTGTTAAGTCTAGAAATTAACCATGCATAGAACAAATTAGATTAGCAAGAGGAACATGCATGCAAAAGAAACATGAGATTTAAGAACTAAACTAAAGAAATTAATCCACCCACAAGAACAAGTCCTCCCTCTAAATGAGGAGGTGGGATACCATGGGAAAATTTCCCAAGCTCCCTCAAGCAAAAATAATTTTATTAAAGTGATGTTACAATGAAGAGAAGCCTCTCAAAAGACTGCCAAATGAGTCAAGGGGAGTCTTTACAAAAATATCACTTATAAGAACTAGATCTCCTTCTTAAGAAAGACAAAAACTTAGCAACTAAAATTACAAGAAAGGCTCCTTCAAACCTGAAAGTGTAAGGGACTGTTTTGCAGCAACAAATCAGCCACAAAGAAGGCTGCAATTAGCACAAAGGAAGGAGGCTATGCCTCTATTGGCCCACGACCTTGGCAAGGTATAATGCTGCCCTCAAGTATGCTCTCGGCCCAACAAGAGAGTATCCCCAAATGCTCTCAGCCTTCCTGTAAAACCAACTCTTTAGATGCTCACGACCTTGACAACTTGGCCTCAATCCTTCAGTAAGGTCCTGCAAGGAAACATGTTAGCAGTTTTCAAGGATTTTGTCCCTCAAACCTGCCACAAAGATGAGTTAACAAAGGCTGCAAAACAAGTCAAGTGTTAGAGGAAAACAAGCAAGGAAATGAAGGAAATATGTACAACTAATATACAAGAGACTAAGTCAAAGAGTATGAGTAAGACTCTCCTCTTTGCTTAGCCATCATCAAGCTCTTGATAGCAAATTTAACCAATGAAAGCACAAGATATTTGAAATAGACAGTTTGAGTAGATAAAACTTGTATACAAGCTAAGGCTAGGGTCTCTGCAAGAAAATTTGAATGATGAGACTATGAACTTTGAAACAAATGAGAATTCCTCGAAGAGCCACGCTCAAGAGTGGATGGTCTCTCCTAAGACTTCCCTTCACGCTTGTAGTTTGATCCAATATTGGTGTTCCTTCTACAAAACTTCAACAAAGATTAGCTCCATATAGATTTAGCAATAAACAATGATAAAGGGTTCTAGAGATTTATTTGAAATCAACTAGAGCATTCTATATCTAGAGCAAATTCCTAAATCATATGTCAATGCAAGGTAGCTCTACATCAACATATCTCTAAAAGCATATGGAAGCAAATAATATGATAGCACAAGTAGAAAGAAATGAGAACATGATCAAATAATCATACCATACTCAAGGAGGAAGAACATCCCATAAGTGAAACCCCAAAGTCTTTATTGCATTGATGAATGAAAGTATACAAAGGAGCAAAGCTTCCACAAGCACAATAGCTCATATCAAGTGTACAAAATGAGAGCCCAAGGCTCATTTAAATAGAGAGATGGGAGATGATCCCAATGTTGAATGATGACAATCCCAAGGAGATCCCTCATGCAAATCGAATTTCCCAAAGGCAAGTTGAATTTCCCTTGAGGCTCCATTCTATCCATGAAGAGGAACTTGTGGAAGATGAAGGAGGACACATGTGTAGAGGAGTGGAGTGGTAGGGGACCACTTCTCCACTCTATCTCCATGAAATCAAACCAAATCTCAAGACAAATTTTGATTACTCCTTGAAACTTAAGTTAACTTCCTCAAATCATGGCATTTGTCACTAGAACTCGTTGTCTTCTCCTTGAGAAATTTGATCTCCTTGATTTTGGGCTTAGGTGGAGTCCACATCACTTGCTTATTAGAAGAAGAGGGGAAGAGGTGTAATTTTGAGGGGAGGAGGTGTAATTTTGAGCACACATACCCCATACAAATTCTCTAGACATCACTTACTACAATTTACATACAAAATTTATTAAAATTTCGTCCCATGGGAATTTAAAAAAAATTAAAATATGATCCCTAGGCTTAATCAAATTCTGCGAAACTTTACAAGTAATCTAACATAGTAATATATAGTGACTCTTGACACTAGGACTCGCCCAAGGCCTTGCCATCAAGCCGCACTCTGACTTTGGGGTTATAACTGGGAGAAAAAACTCAATTAATTGTTACGTGCTAAAAAGCACAAATAATTAACCAAGTAAAAAAAACTCTCCAGAGCAAACTCACTAGATGACAATGTCCCAAGCTACCTAGGTTTGTTACATGACTCTATTTCATCATGCTAGCATTACTTTACAACATCCCCATAGGGCTTGCAGAATTTGAGTACAATAGAGAAGAAGAAGAGAATAAGAAGAAAGAGCTTAAAAGCTTTGATGATCTTTGAACTCTGCAGGTACAATAATCTTCTGACATATCCTCAGGCATGGAGTCTTCTAGTGGTCTTCAATGGTCAACACCCCCTTAGTCCAATTGAGGACTAATAGGGTTTCAAAAGGTTTGATCCCTTTAGAAATGTTATTTGATAAATCTGATGTTTTTGTAGGGACTAATAAATCTGCTTTGAATGAATAGGTAGGTGATTTGGTCTTGTTGTGGCATAAAAGAAATGAAAAATCTAGAGACCATGGCAAGTTTGATAGTTTTTTGTTGGGACCATACCTCATTGATGTAGTAGTGAGTCCCAACACCTTTTATCTTTCCAACTTGGATGGCATAAGAGAGGAGTTGCTAGTTAACGGGAAACAACTTAAATTTCATTTCCCTTAATTCTATTAAAAAAATAAATCATAAAAAAATCAAAAGCAAAAAAAAGTGTTTGTGTTGGGTACTTAAAATCATTTCAGTTTACTGTTTTTCTAATTTCATATTCTTCTTTTGTCATTTATTTCACATCTTTTTGCTGTTACGTTCATCTATTTTCCTTGATAATCATAGTTGGTTATTTTGTAGAAGTTCAAGTACCATTTAGCCCTTAGCTTCCCTGATTTTTTCTCCATTTTCAACTAACAATGCTGCCAAAAGTTGAAAATTTCCAATCTGATATCACTTGAAAACTTTCTCTTTTGTTGCAAAGTCACCTATGGTCAAGCCTGGATGAGGTCAATCTTCCTTATAATTCACTCATTTGATCCAATCTTTTTTTTCATATGTTGTTGAGTCAGTTGTTCTTGATCTTGTGCCTCATCAAACCTTAGGGATATGGCATCACACATTAGTACTACAAGATTTTTGAGAGGGAGAGGTTTTCGTCATTGTCTCTCTCTTAGCAAATCATTACTTATCGACTTTGACACACCATCTGGGGATTGTTCTAGAAGCTAGAGTACCTTGATGATTGTTAGCTTGATTGGCGATCAACTCTCATCTGACAGGGCTGAGCAATTGGGTCCTAATTGGATGATCTTCATTGGGGGTTTGACCTAAGCTCATTTTTTTTCACATTGATGAGTTGTACTTGTACCTTAGGACCTATTAGCCTTATTGGTGGGTTCCTTTGTGTCTAGCATATGTTTTCACCATTGGCACCTGACAAGATGACTTTTTCCCAACTGTCTACTTCTGCTCATTTCCTAGTGGGAGGAGTGTACTATCAAAACGCGTTGCAAGTTGCAGATGGGCATGCATGGTCATTATTATATTTACAATTAAGAAGCAGAGATACCATGCAGTTGACTCCATAGCCTAGTGGACGGGCACTTATTGACAGGTCATTTCTTATTGACTAGTGGCACAATTTTAGAGTCCAAAGGTCTAGTGATTTTCGACATTCGGTAGTGGGATATCGCTGTCTTGAGTTGCCGGTGTTAGCCCTAACAACATTTCTACTGAAGGGTTAAGGTCTAATGAGACTTAGTCACATTCGTCTATTTCCAGACGCTTCATAGCATAATCCTTGATCAACGAACCTTATATATTCAGTTTGGTTAGTTTCCGGGAAATTGCTATTTTGGGTAGTTTTGCTTTCTTGATATGCGGATCATCAAAGGCCCAAACATCATATTTGACTACTTCTTAATCCTAGTGAAAAAGCAAGTCTAATGGGATTGTTTTGACTCAAATTTGGAATCACACTTTTTCCTCTGCTTTTTGTGCTTTTTTGTTTTTTTCGTAATTATGGCAAAATGAGGAGCGTTGGTCAATAATTGTCATTTATGAAATATATACTTGATGAGCTCTCCTAATGAATGCTACACTAGTACATGATGACACTATGAATCCTATGACAAAGCCATGCCGTCCCAAAAGAAGCCATGCTGTCCTAATCATCCTCTACACTAAACAATTCAAGGGCAGTCACAAAGAAAATAAATTTTGGCATCTTGGAGGCAGCTTATCACAATGAATTCTATACCACCTTAAAGAGGACTTCTCCCTCTTTCTAACGAGCCCGCCCTTGCCTCCAAACTCCTGGTAGTTAGTGAGAAATTGATTTTTTAAGTTGAAAATATATATTTATCTAGCTGACCTACACTTTGGCCTACTCATGTCAGCCTATTCTAGAGACATGTCTCTTCATCTCGCTAGCGAAAACAATATATATATATATATATATATATATATATATATATATACATCTACGTTTAGGTGTTCATTTCTCATTCATTCATTCGGTGATCAAGTACATAACAGAAAAGGATAAGTTCACAGCTCGAGAACTTTAAGGGAGAATGTATAACCTGAAGAAAAGGAGCTCAAAATTTGAACAACGAATATTTTTCTAAACTCGGACAGGGGTTATACACCTAGCTTGAAGACAGGAAACTTAGACTCACTTATGATATATCTTCAAGGCCTGGACTCTCATTCTGGACAGTGAACAGTGGTGAAAAATCTTGATGACTGTGCTCCTGTAATCTTCATGCTGCAGCAACTCCTGTAACCTTTAAACTTCGGACTGCAGTGCTCTTGTAATCTTCAGACCACGGACTGTGCAACAGTTTTGGTGATTCATCTTCGGACAAGTGCTAAAGGTCTATAACACCTGGACTACAGTCCTCAGATTCCCTTTCCTGTATCACTGTGTTCAGAACTTGGAAGGAAGTATAGGCAGTGGTGTAAGTACTTAACTCAGACAGTGACTACCTAACTCGGATTATAGCAACATTCATTAACTATGATGAGGTGCAATACAATGGGTTATAACTTGTGATATAGCTGGTTCATGGTGTCACTCCATTAAGATTGATGCAGTTTCAAAAGAGAAGACCATGGTGAGCAAAGTACAGTGAAGATTAAGTGAAAGTCAAGTAACTTTGGAGCTGATTGGACAGTGCAGAACTTGTTAAGGACATTCAAGTAAGTACATCACACATTCTCTATTAAAAGAAGCAATTAGGATTGGTGTCCTAGGGGTTGGTGCCTCTAAACACAAGGTTGGAGCCTTGAGAAGAATAGGGTTGAAGCCCTAGAGGTCGGAGCCTCATTAAAATGTCCAAGTTGGTGCTTGGCTACAGGTAGGTGCGCGGAACATTGAAAGGTTGGTGCCGTCAACTATTATTGTACTCAATTATTTGAAAAGAGGATTGAAGTCCTCTCTCTTAATAAAGTTATTGTTATTATTCATTTCATTCTGATTATAATTGTGAAGAATCTAACTGGTAAAAAGAACAATTGAAAAGAAATATTGATTCACCCCCCTCTCAATATTTCCAACAATTGGTATCAGAGCCAACTTCTTCATTATCAACCTAACAATTGGAAGAAGGATTCACAGGTCATAATGAAGAATCAGGAAATGACAGGAAAGATTCCCCTATTTGATGGTACAAACTTTGGTTTTTGGAAGAAGAGGATGTCCTACTATTTAATGTCTCTTGGACCTGAAGTATGGCAATCTGTTTTGGATGAGTACAAAGCTCCTCCCACTCTTCCGACTGATCAAGATGGAAGGAAAGCTTACATTGCAAATGCCAAAGCATTAAATTCCATAACTAGTGGAATTACTGACTCTGAATTCACAAAAGTCATGGGTTGTGATTCTGCAAAACAAATGTGGGACAAGCTCATTGCTTTATATGACGGGGAGTCCAAAGTTAAGAAGGCAAAGCTCCAAACTCATAGAAGGCAATTTGAGAGTCTTGAAATGGATGACGAAGAAGACATTGCATCATTCTTTCTCTGAGTAGCTGAAGTCGTCAACTCACTTAAAGGTTTAGAAGAAAATATTGAAGAAAGCACAATTGTTCAAAAGGTCTTGAGATCTCTTCCAGATAGATTTGACTCCAAAGTAAGTGCCATAGAAGAAATGAAGGATTTGGATACTTTAAAAATGGATGAACTTCATGGAATTCTCATTGCTTATGAAATGAAAAAAGGGATCCAAAATTCCAAAAAAGTGGCATTCAAAGCTTTAAAATAAAAAAGGAAGGGGAAGAATTGGAATACCGACAATGATGACTTCGATACTAAATCTGAACTTACACAGTTTGTACGAAAGCTAAGAAAAGGATCCAAGCTAAAAGGTAAGTATCCTCTCATTTGTTTTAAATGTGGAAGGATAGGTCACTATGCTGCAAAATGTCCTCATAAATATGATAGTGATGATGAGGAGGAATATAAAAAGGGGATGTTCAAAAAGAAAGGATTTAACAAGAAGAACTTCTTCTCCAAACAAGACGATTCTGATGAAGATGAATTCGTAATCACCAAGAAGAAATCAACTAAAAATATCACTTTTCACAAAAGAAATGATGATGAGTCAGATGAGGAAAATGACTATGCTGGAAGCAGAGAAGTATTATTCATGGCATTTACAAATGATGATGACTCCAAACAAGAAGGCAAAGGAAATGTGGATGAGTTACTAATGAGTGCCATTGAAGAAAATGAGAAATTACGAAAGAAGATTATTTCTCTCAAAGAAGAAAAGGAGGAAGCAAAAAGGAGGGAAGATTTCTTGGACAATAGACTAAAAGAGCAAGAAGAGATTTGCAAAAAACGTGAAACTGAAATTGTTTTGCTAAGAAAAGAATTGGATCAGGTTAAAAGGAGTTGGCAAAGCTCTCAAACACTTGATAACATCCTTAATACTCAAAGACCTCAATATGAAAAATTTGGGATTGGTTTCAAGGGTGAATCATCAAGTACAAATGAGAATGTTAATAAGGAAATCCAAAGAAGCTATGCTGATATTCTTTCTAGTCATCCAAAAGAAGAGAAGTCATCTCACCAAGAACAAAAGTTCACCTTTATCAATTCAAGGAATGAAGGACGGACAACTCCAAGGAAGAATACTACCTCAAGTCAAGGGTATTCTAACAAGTACCAAACAATCCTTCTTGGTTATTGTTTTTATTGTAAAAACTTTGGTCATCAAGCCAAGCATTGCAAGGCTCGTAAGGACAATGCTTCAAGAAATAAGAATCAACAAAGCAAGCCACTTGGCCTCAAAGAACAAGGACAAATCAAGACTTACAACTCTTTTGATCCTTTGGCTAAGTATGATCCAATTTGTTCATTATGTAATGATTATGGTCATGATGAACAAAATTGTCCATTCAAAAGGGAAGATCTACAAAAGGATGAACCCACTATCGATAAATGTGGCCTAGCCCTATGTGCTCATAGTGATGAAAATCAATGGTTCGTAGACAGTGGATGTTCAAGACACATGTCAGGTGACCGAAAGAAATTTACCTCCTTAATCAAGAAAGATGGAAATGTGTCTTTTGGAAGTGGATCTGCCAAGATAGCTGGGAAAGGAATTGTTGCTCTCATCAATGGAAAAGGAAAAGCCCAAAATGCATTGTTGGTGGAAGGACTCAAACACAATCTTTTGAGTGTGAGCCAACTTTGTGATCAAGGACACAAGGTTGTCTTTAGTACGAAAGATTGTGAGATAAGGAGCTCCTCCTCAGGTGAACTTATAGCTAAAGGAATAAGAACACCAGATAATGTATACATTTTGAACAAAATTCAAGAAGATAAATGTTATGTAAGTCAAGCAGATGAAAGTTGGCTATGGCACAAACGATTGGGACATATAAGCTTTGATAACTTGATCAATATCGACAAAACAAATGCAGTAGGGGACATTCCAAAAATCATCAAGCCGGATCAAGTTGTCTGTGGACCATGTCAACATGGAAAACAAACAAGAACCAATTTCAAGACTAAGGGGTTTTCTACATCAAAATCTTTGGAGATCATACATGCCGATTTATGTGGACCAACCTGAACTCCAACTCTACAAGGCGAAAGGTATTTTGCTTTATTTGTTGATGACTATACTAGAATGATGTGGGTATACTTTATAAAATTCAAATCTGAAGCTTTTGATTGTTTCAAAAATCTTAAAGCTCTAGTATAAAATGAGAAAGAATCAAAGATTAAATGCCTTAGAACAGATAGAGGAGGAGAATTTACTTCAAGAGAATTTGATGAATTTTGTAAAGTGCATGGTGTTGACCACTACCGGTCAACTACCCATAGCAGTACACCCCCTTTTCTTTGCAAAAAGGGTAGCGCTTGATCGACATGTCCGTGCCATTCTGCAGTCATGGACAGCTTGATCAATCTATGTTGTAAACCCAGTCTGCATGTATAATTTGTAAATAATCTTAGCAGATATGAGTCATGTTTGTAAATTGCCTAGGTGGACCTAATTTTCTAAGTGATAATCTACGTTCCGGAAGGTTTTTCGTCTCACCGATCCATGATCGGCAGAGTTTTCCTTCAGCCTAACCCCAAAGCCGGAATGGATTTTGTCATTAGAATTTTAGGAGAATCCTAGTGTGTTAATCTGCTAGATTATAGTTGTGTCGCAGAACTGGGTGGTTTATGAGGGTCTATGTCAAATGGGTTTTCCCCCTTGAGATGTAAATTTGTAAAAGTCATGATCTAAAGTGTCTTGAGGGTTAGAAAATGTTTTAATCCCCTCATAAGTCCTAAGTCCTAGGTCCTAGGTGATTTTTCCAAAGGCTAAGTTCGAGGATCCATTTAAAAAATAAATTAAAAATTTAAAAAATTAAAAAAATAAAATAAAATAAATAAATAAATAAATAAAAATTTAAATAAAAAATAAAATAAAGCAAAAACCCTAAAAATAATAAAATAATAATATTTTTGAGTAAATAAATGCAAATTTTCATTTTTTAATGAATTAACTAATTCGACGGATGAGATTAAGAGATATCTTGATTCTCATCGACGGTCGAGATCATTTCAACATGGATCACTCGAACTAGCCGTTGGGATTTTTTCCTTTAAATAGGGTCCTAGGGGGTCATTTGAGACATGGGATCTGTGAGTCTTGTGCTGAAGAAGCTCTCTTGTAGTTCATTTTTTGTGCAATAAAGAAGACTTTGGGGTTAAAAATCTTGCTGGTGTTACTCTTCTGAAAATGCTGTAAGATTGTTCTATTTGTTCTGCATAATTTTATTTTCAGCCATTAATGATAGGTTAATGAAGATTGATCTAGGCACAGGTATCTTGTCTGATCTTTGAGGTTTGAATGATAGTCTAAAATCTGAAATATATTGGCAGGTATCTCCATTTGATCGGGGTTTCACTATTGTTTTCTCCTTCTATGTTGATGGTTGATTTTAAGCTGTGCAGGAAATCTTTTTTTTAGATTACCGGGCGTTAGGGGAAGTTCTCGGCTGAACCAGCCAACTCCCGGGTTGTGTTTTCTGAAAGAGCCCAGCCAGTTCTTGATCCCGGGCTTATCATTCGAAATATATTTTTTATGAATGCATGCAGGGTTTTCTGAAGCGTTTTATATTAAAATTAAATTCTGATAATATTACTGTGATTATTGATAAATCTGGCTTCTGAAGAGCTTTCAGTTTGTAAATACTATAAATTTTGCTGGGTTTAGGGTTTTCAGTTTTTATTTTATGCACATATCATTTTCGGGTGATTTTTCATTCCAGGTTGCAGGGTTTCTGAAGATTTCCAAGGTTTATCTGCGCCGTTTTGCTGTCCAAGGGTTTCAGACATCAGGTGTTTTCAGATCTGGGGTTCCAAATTTTGCAGGTTTTTTGTTTGCAGGTCTCAGTTTCGCTGTTGTCATTTTCTCTCCACGTCGTTCTCCATTTCACAACCAAGTTTACCTCAGGCTGCCTGCAGACAAATCATTGTCAACCAACGTGTATCCCTTGCCGAACCAACGCTCAACATTATTCTGTCTCCACTCAACCATACGCTATTTTCCAAAATCTCTGTGTATTCCCTTGCTTCCACACGTCCCCTCACTGCTGTTGCTTATGCTCCCATAAAATCTTGCTGCAACCATCTATCGATCCCCTCTTCCCACTAATTACGCCAGTCCACGCACAAAACAAGGGAAAATGCAGTGAAATAAAACGTTGGTCGAAGGAGCAGCACAACTGCATAAATTTAATCGATCGTCCTTGATACATCAACTCTGCCGTTGAAGGTTTCTCCAGATCTGCGTCTAAATCCGTGGTTTTGGTCAGTGTTTCCACCATTTGCAAATACGCCCTTCTCCACTTGTTATTCCACCGCGTGACTTTCTGCCGACAGAGGGAGCTGCTGAACGCTTTGAAAGGGATAGCAGTTTTTGGTGGCATTACGGCTGAGGCATTTCCCGTGGGCCTGCACGTAGCTTTTCGTCTCGCCTCCAGTTACGACTACTCCGCAATTGATCCCTATCACCGCCATCTGGTGCCTGAAGCCGCAAACCTGCGGACCTAGTAAGCGTTCGTTTGGATTTTTTTATTTATTTACGTGGTTCACGTTATAACCTTCAGAAATGGTGTTCATATTTTTCGAAGATTCATAGCTTAGTTTCTTGGTAATATTGACTTTAGTTTTACATGATAGATCTTAGGTTTTGTTTGGACGTCAATAAAAGTGTGTACGTATAGAGTATCGATAGCATAAAGCATAAAAAAGAAAGAAAAAGGGGTAGCGTTTAATTCCTTGGTTTTCCTTAGTTTTAGACTTTTAGTTTAGTGCCCTTTTTTTTTTATTTTATCTTAAATTTTGTTTTCATACATTAGATAAATTTTGTTTTAGTTATAAATTTATTCTTTTTAGATTTAGAGCTTTAGTTTTAGATTTAAGTTTTATTTTTGTTTAAAAAAAAAAAGAAAAAAGAAGGGGAGTTTCTTTTCTTTTAAAGTGTAGATTTAGATTTTAGTTTTCATTTAGTTTTATTTTTTAGCTTTAAATTTTTGCCGTATTTGAAAAGCATAAAAAATATTGTGGGAAATTTTTGCCAGATTTAGTCTTGGCTCATCGCGTTCTATTTTCTACTGCTGAGATTAAAATTTTCGATATTTATCATTTTATGCGAGCCTGCACATGAATGATCATCTTGAAGATTAGTTGCATGAATATGATATCTGGTTAATGATTCATAATTGCGTGATTGTTTAAAGCATTTATCTTTCGAAATTTTTTTCGCTGGGATATCATTATTGAGCTTTAATCGCTGAATCATTATAAGAGCATTGTGGTTTTATTGGATATCTTGCATCGTTCAAGTTATTTGATGATAAATGATTGCTGTACATGGTTTACATCTCTGCAACATCAAGTAAATAATCGTTTAAACATCAATCCCACAAGGCACTGGTCTATTAATTCAGCAAATCCATTTAGTGCTTCCTTTCTTCGTGTCTCCCAAACCAATTGGTCGACAGTTGGTCTTCATCACCTCATAGGGTCTACCCCCCTTAGCCACGGGAGACAGGCTTAAACGGAGAGATCAGGGATCAGGGTGACAGCCCCCGGTCTGAGTGTTGTCGTGTTAATCTGTGCGACAACACATGGAATCAAGAGATAGCTCTCTATTGCTAGAACTCCCAAACAAAATGGAGTAGTAGAAAGAAGAAACCGATTTGTACAAGAGATGACAAGAACAATTCTACTAGCAGCTGATTTGCAACCCAAGTTTTGGAAAGAAGCAGTCGGGACAACAATTTATACCTTGAATTGAACTCAACTAAGATCAAATAACGACAAGACACCATACAAACTATGGAAAGGGAGACTTGCTTCGGTAAAGTACTTTAGAATATTTGGAAGCAAATGTTTTATGAAGATCAATGATGACTCACCAGGAAAATTTGATTCTCGGGTTGATGAAGGAATACTCCTTGGATATTCTACAAGAAGCAAAGCTTACAAATGCTACAATAATCAACTACGAAATGTAGTAGAAAGCATTGATGTAAAAATTGACGAAGCTCTTCCAGAAAAAGAAATTGAAGTCCATGAAGAAGATCCTATTCTTGAAGAATTTGAAGAAGAAGAGTCAACGAAAGAGGAAAAAGATCAAGAAAATAAAAAAGAACCATCTCAAACTCCATCAAAAGTGAAATTCCTCCAAAAACATCATTTGGAAGAGCAGATTATTGGCAATGTAGATGAGGGAATACAAACCCGAAGAAGGATGACAGTACACTGTTGGTATCATCCCAAGACCCCTTTTTCCTCCTAAAAACATGTCATTTACCCATTCCTTTTCATCATATATTCCTTAGAATCCTTGAAAATTAATTATTAATAGTCTTATAGTTATTAAAATGCATAGAAATTGATTTAGGAATCTTATGTTGAAGAATTAGAAGTTTTTGGTGAAATGATTACAGGAAGTCTCAACATCCTGTAATCAGCTCATTGTTTGACATGTGTCATAGCAGCTGGACTGGAGCGAAAGGCATGGGTGAAAAATAGAATGTCCAAGGATGGACAAACACCTATCATGCAGCCGAATCGACCCTCCTACATGCGCGGTCAACTCAGGTCAAAGCATGGCACACTGGCGACAAAGGCAGAAACATCAGCTCATTCTATCTTGATTTAGTTTTTGTTCTTTTTGAAATTAGTTAGGATAGAAACATTTTGAAAAAGCTCGATGTAATAAAAGCGGCAACAACGGAATTCCGAATGTACATTCATTAATGACATAGTTATGTAAATACAGTCCGGGTAATGGATAAAGGTTAATCGTTGTATCATTCCAAAGACTCTGTTTTGAAACTTAATACTAAGAACCAGTTACAGTTCCGATTTGTGTCTCGTGCATTGATTTGATCTTCAGTCGATTATAGTCCAGTGTACCTCTGGAGTGCGGACGGGCCCTGCGCTCAACCGGTATACTGTTCTTTCATTCTATTTGCACTTAGGTTATCGTATGCTTTGATTTCAATTTCAATAGGTATTAAATGGTTTGCATAGCAGTTACAATTACTTGGGTTTCGATTTCCATAGCTTTTGATTTCCATTGAATATATATGGTTTGCGCTTATGGTTGGTTTGCGTTTATGGTAATGCTGAACAGTCATCACTGAGATCTGGAAGTGCGTCCTGTAAGGGATTCGATCCCTGTGTGTCTTTTCAAAGCACTGTCATAAACTTTGTTTTCACTTCACAATTCCTTTATAACCTCTGTATATTTTGATATTGTATAAATATTAGTGAATACTGGGTGTTTACTGAACAAGGGTTTTATGTGTAATATTTTCGTAAGGAGATTAAGATCATTGCTGCAGTGATACACAGTGTTTAGTTTCAGTGTGTGAATTGGTAAATGCATTTAATGATAGCATTGTAATCAGGTATATTAGCAGAGTGACCGAGTGTTTGGATGATAGGTGACATATTCCAGTCTTTCGTAAAGAAGCCCTGTGACCTACATCATAACCACCTAGTCAACAATCCTTTATGTCTATATACTTTAGACGCATGCCTCTAAGCTTACGCATCCTGGTCGATAATTAATATAGTCAAGTCTAGTACCCTAGCTAGAACACTACATACACCAAGGAAAAATGATGTTGCTCTCTTATCTATGATAGAACTAGAAACGTTTAATCAAGCAAGGATCCTCATTGGGTGGAAGCCATGGAAGAAGAAATGTCTCAAATCAAGAAGAATGAGACATGGGAGCTGGTACCTCGTCCAAAAGATAAAAACATAATTGGAACCAAGTGGGTGTTCAAAAACAAAATGAATGAATATGGACAAATCATTAGAAATAAGGCAAGGCTTGTTTGTAAAGGTTATTCACAAATTGAAGGAATTGACATTGAAGAAACCTTTGCACCGATAGCTCGTATGGAAGCTATAAGGATGTTTTTGGCATTTGCTTGCTCAAAAGGATTCAAGGTCTATCAAATGGACATAAAATCAACATTTCTGAATGGAGAACTCAAGGAAGAAGTCTACATGGAGCAACCAGAAGGGTTTGATCTAGCAAAAGGAAAATACTTTGTATGTAAGTTAAAAAAGGCATTATATGGGTTGAAACAAGTTCCTAGAGCTTGGTACACAACATTGGATCACTATATACAACAACAGGGCATCAAAAAGGGGGTAGCCGAAAGTAATCTCTAGATGAAGATGGACAAGGATAAATTACTAGTCACTCTTGTATATGTTGATGATCTGATTTTTGCTAGCAATAATGATGAGATGAGCCATGAGTTTGCTCAAAATATGTCAAAAGAGTTCGAAATGTCGATGATTGGTGAGTTATCTTACTTCCTTGGACTACAAGTATCTCAAACCACAATAGGCATGTTCATATCTCAAGCAAAATATCTTAAAGACATGCTTAAAAGATATGGGATGGAAGAATGTGCACCTATGAGCACACCAATGACCACAGACTGCAAATTGAGAAAAGATGATGAATCCCCCTTGTTAGATGCAACACTTTATAGGTCAATAATTAGAGCTCTCTTATACTTAACTGCTACAAGACTCGACATTATGCAAGTAGTACGAATGGTGGGAAGATTTCAATCAGATCCAAAGCAATCTCATTTGTTGGTTGTGAAAAGAATCCTCAGATACTTGAAAGGAACTCTTGACTTTGGTCTTTGCTTATCCCAAAAGCATAACTCTTACAGTGATAGCTTACACCGACGCTGATTGGGTTGGAAGTGTGGACGATCGAAAAAGTACCAACAAAAATGCATTCTTCATGGGAGATTGTCTAGTATCCTGGCTCAGCAAAAAACAATCATCTATATCTCTTTCCACAGCTGAAGCCAAATATATAGCTGTTGCAGATTGTTGCACACAAATACTATGGATGAAGGAAGCTTTGAAGGATGTCAACATAGAAACTAAACAACCAATCACTATCTACTGCGACAACACTAGTGCCATCAGTCTCTCAAAGAATCCAGTGATGCACTCAAAGACCAAACATATTCCAATCAAATATCACTTTCTCCGTGAACAGGTTGCTAAACAAAACATCAAGTTGGAATACATTAATACAAAAGAACAAATTGCAGATATCTTCATAAAGCCTCTTCCACGAGAAGCATTTGAACATATTTGCCAAAAGATGGGGGTTATTGCTCTTGCATTACATTAAATAATCATCTTCACAAGAGTAGGAGCAGCATGTCAGGGGGAGCAACATGACTAAGAAAATAGTTTGATAGGGGGAGTACTTGGGCACCCCATTTTCCATTGATGTCAAAGGGGGAGAGGATGTTCAGATATTTCCATCAATGACAAAGGGGGAGACTGTTGGTCAATAATTGTCATTGATGAAATATATACTTGATGAGCTCTCCTAATGAATGCTACACTAGTACATGATGACACTATGAATCCTATGACGAAGCCATGCCGTCCCAAAAGAAGCCATGCTGTCCTAATCATCCTCTGCACTAAACAATTCAAGGGCAGTCACAAAGAAAATAAATTTTGGCATCTTGGAGGCAGCTTATCACAATGAATCCTATACCACCTTAAAGAGGACTTCTCCCTCTTTCTAACGAGCCCTTACTTGCCTCCAAACTCCTAGTAGTTAGTGAGAAATTGATTTTTTAAGTTGAAAATATATATTTAATTATCTAGCCGACCTACACTTTGGCCTACTCATGTCGGCCTATTCCAGAGACGTGTCTCTTCATCTCCCTAGCGAAAACAATCTATATATATACATTTCGGTGTTCATTTCTCATTCATTCATTCAGTGATCAAGTACAGAACAGAAAAGGATAAGTTCACAGCTTGTGAACTTTAAGGGAGAATGTACAACCTGAAGAAAAGGAGCTCGGAATTTGAACAACGAATATTTTTCTAAACTTGGACAGGGGTTATACACCTAGCTTGAAGACAGGAAACTCAGGCTCACTTATGCTATATCTTCAAGGCCTGGTCTCTCATTTTGGACAGTGAACAGTGGTGAAAAATCTCGATGACTATGCTCCTGTAATCTTCACGCTGCAACAACTCCTGTAACCTTTAAACTTCGGACTGCAGTGCTCCTGTAATCTTCAGACCTCGGACTGTGCAACAATTTTGGTGATTCATCTTCGGACAAGTGCTACAGGACTATAACACCTTGACTACAGTCCTCAGATTCCCTTTCCCGTGCCTTGGATCACTGTGTTTAGAACTTAGAAAGAAGTATAGACAGTTGTGTAGGTATTTAACTCAGACAGTGACTACCTAACTCAGATTATAGCAGCATTCATTAACTATGATTGGGTGCAGTACAATGGCTTATAACTTGTGATATAGTTGGATCATGGTGTCACTCCACTAAGATTGATGCAGTTTCAAAAGAGAAGACCATGGTGAACAAAGTACAGTGAAGATTAAGTGAAAGTCAAGTAACTTTGGAGCTGATTGGACAGTGCAGAACTTGTTAAGGACATTCAAGTAAGTACATCACACATTCTCTATTAAAAGAAGAAATTAGGATTGGTGTCCTAGGGGTTGGTGCCTCTAAACGCAAGGTTGGAGCCTTGAGAAGAATAGGGTTGAAGCCCTAGAGGTCGGAGCCCCATTAAAATGTCCAAGTTGGTGCTTGGCTACAGGTAGGTGCCCGGAACATTGAAGGGTTGGTGCCCTTAACTATTATTGTACTCAATTATTTGAAAAGAGGATTGAAGTCCTCTCTCTTAATAAAGTTATTATTATTATTCATTTCATTATGATTATAATTGTGAAGAATCTAACTGGTAAAAAGAACAATTGAAAAGAAATACTGATTCACCCACCTCTCAGTATTTCCAACAAGGAGTTGAGTAGCATCTTTGTCACTAGCTTCTATCTTGAGCCAACACTTGGTGTGGATCTAAATCATATCTTTGGATAAATTTCGAAAGATTGTGACTTCAAAGTCATAAGTTGTGAAATAATTAAATAACTACATTTTTACTTAATTATTTAATCACATGGAAAATGAGTCAAATAGTTTTAATGAAAGAATGCGAGCTTTTATTAAATGTTTTCATGAGTAAAGCTAGTGATGAGAAATCTAGGGGCAGCTAGATAAGGTGATTTCTCTTACTTTGATAACTACTTGTCATGTATTTTTACTTAACTTGATTAGCTTCTTCTTTCACTTGATTATTATTATGTTTTTATCATCAAATAGTTACCAAACAATGAATATCAAATAGACAAGAGGACACAAGATATAGGTTATCAGCCAGGGCCAAAACCTCTCCTCTTGAGAGGAAAACCCACAAGAACTTTTCTCTTCTTATAGAACTTCAAATGATGAATTCCAAGATCTATGACCCTTGACCAAAACCCCTCCAAGACGAAGTCAAATTTCTTCTTTGATCAACTCTTCTTCCACTAAGTCAGCGCTAGTCAAACTCTTCTTAGGTTGCACAATTTTGACCCTTCCAACAGATTTTGACTTCTTTAGTGAGTCTGCAACTTTTTTGGCCCTCCTGCAATCTGAGTTTTTCACATGTGTGAGTTTCATAGGGCAGAATAAAGTCCTCCTTTTACCTTCGCTTAGTCTCTCATTTTCTTCATGAATGCTCAGCTTCCAAGATAGATCCTTTCAGCACCTTAATTCGACTCCTAGTGATGAGTATGATTATTTCTTGTTACAACAGAGAAGATGCCCTAATTGCAGTCCGCATATGTGAGAGATTAGCCCAAAAACAAACCTTAAAAATCCAGGTTCTTCTTCCTTTTGTCCTCTCCCTTCTTCGCTGGATCTTCTTGTGTTTTCTGTGCTTACGATTGAGCTGCTTGGATGCCCTTGAATGAGGTCGAGTGCTCCCATATATATAGTCTTCTTTGGAGGTCGAGTAGCCCTATTTGAGGCCGACTTATCACTTCATGTAGGCCGACTTGTCTTGGAGGGGGTCTTTGACTCTATTTTGACTCAAATAAATATCTTTGACTTGATACATGATGCCCAAGAGGGTCTTCCATACATGACAATGACTCAATTGACTTGTTGACTCAATGACAAGCCCTAGAAGCACTCAATGGGTGCTTGACCTATAAATCAAATAACCTTGAGCATGAAACCCATGCATCAAGAATGACAATAATAAATTTCTTCTCTTTAATATCAAATACATAAAATCATGATTACATATGTCATTATGAAGACCAAACCTAGTTACATATTTCAACAGCTAAAGGGAAAGTGAGATTTTTCCAATTCAACGAGGAGATATGAAAAGCGGATTTTGTTGATGTTTCCACTTAATAAGCGAAGCAAAGAAAACTGATTTTGTTGTTGTTTCTACTCAAGAAGTGGAGCAAAAAAAGCAGATTTTGTTGATGTTTCCACTCAATAAGTGAAGCAAAGAAAGATGATTTTGTTTCTACTCAAGAAGTGGAGCAAAGAAAGCAGATTTTTTGTTTTTGCCAAAATAATTGAAAGTGGAAAAGGAAGAAAGGATGGCTTTACTTACAAGGCTTTTGGTCTTTCCAACTTTTTCTTGCTTTGAGCCATTGGATCAGCTAGTTTGAGGGAGGAAAGGTTTCTTCCATATATGCATATTGGGGCACCGGTACAAGGGCTGGACAATTTTTGTTAGATGCTTCGGTAGCAGCGTAGATCTCACCTTTCTATGTTCTAGTCTCACAAACCACTACCTCCACCACAAGCGTAGGAACTCATGGTAGCTTGTTACTTAGTACTCATTATGGTGCACCGTGCAACCAACTTCTTGGGTAATTTGTGATTTCATTCAATTATGTCTGATTCTAATTCTTTGAATGTATTGGAGGCCATTGAATGAATTTTTTTGTAGTGTAATGGTATATTGAAGTGTACTTGTTTTGAATTATTTCACTCAAGGCATACATTCGTTTCTTGTAAGGACTTTACAGAATTTGATTTAAGGACTATATAGAATTTAACAGCCATTGTAAGACAGTAAAAGATTTCTGAAATAAACGTCATGAACCTGTGATAAAATTACATGAAATTTTACAAATCTAACTGACAGAATTGATGAGAGTACCTACCTGTATTCCTGCGGTTGATGATGCCTCAAGCTACTCCCGCTTCTCTTACCAAAAAGATCGAAACCACCCAGCCAAACTGAGCAGAACCTCGCTACTCAGTCCAGTAAGCTTCTCAATTAAGGCAGACTGTTCCCCCGTGCCCAGAAACCTCAGAACAACGAGGCTCAATTGTTCCTGATGGTAAACTCTGTGTACAAATTTTCCTTCTGTTTCTCCCCCCTTCCTCCAACCGTCCCTTCCTTCTTATAAGTCTCCATTTACCGATTTCCTCCATCTCCATGTCCAAATTATGATACATGTTGATTTTTATAAACAAAATCTGATTTGATTTTATTTGAATATCTTAATTTGAAATAAAGTTTATTTATTTATTTTAATGATTTAATTTATAATTTATAATTTAATTAATTTTATTTAATTTCATAAATTTTAATTTACTATAAGTGGGTCATTACATTTCTCTCATCACTTTCAATTTCGTTGCTACTATTACTCTCAGAAATCTAATTTCAACCATTATAAATTTCGTTCTGAAGAACTACTTCACTTTTGGTTGTTTATTGGCAAGTCAAAAGCAAAGCTTTGTTGAATGCTAGTCAAATTGAAGTTTTACGTGGGATTATTAAGTGGATAATAGCATATGCCATACATCATCTAGGGACACCCCCGGAGACTGGAAAACACTAGCCTGAAGGGAGAGACTCTCAACCGTGTCTGTCTAAAAGTTTCATGCAGGTTGGTCAATACATATTTGTGTGATAACAGGCTCACAGTCTCACCACAATTCAGGTTCATAGGCTGACTATATGGCAATGAATTCCACACTGCAATTAGATATAAATCAGGCTCACCATGAATTAGAATCGCAGTATCAAGCAGGTGAATGACTTGCAGCATCGTTTCCAGAGTGAATGAATGGGGCTTGGGGGGCTTGGGCAGCGATGCAGTCATTTGGGGACAATGTGCTTCTCTTATGTATTTGAACTCCTGCTAATTATATTATTGTCATTGCCCTTTACGTGCTTTTGCCTTTTTTACTCATGGCTCTAAATATCCTTATTGTATTTATGATCCAAATGCAAGTCCTGGTAGTCAGTACAACAATTTCATTCAGAGTTTGGTGAGAGCCAGAAGAAAGAAAGACCTGTTTAGAGTCTCTATTAAAAACCTACATGGAAGGAAAAGGCTAATAAATAACATGAAAGGTAAAATATCCATACAAACAATATTGTATTTGTTGCAATCAATCCAATCCCACTTATGAAAACCATATAAAAGTTCCTGAGTATTGTTTGGATGATTTAAAATTTGATTCTTTCTAACGGGTGCATTAGACAAATACTGACTAAGGATTTCCTGGTTTCAGATCTTTTAATATTTAGATTGGTGATTAGTTGCTTATACCTTTTATTTCTGTAAATTTTAAATTAAGAAGAATGTCAAAGACATATAGTGCGTGCATATTATTTGCTTAATGTACATATTCTGGAATTTAAAACGTACTTTTGATATCCTTTGAAAATTCAGGTGAGACTGTACTTAAACAGGAGAGAAAATCAACACTTCCACTATTCAACAGTCTAGTTGAAAATAAGAGCAATGGCGATGCAATGGCAGAGTGTCTGTGCAGCTGCTATGTATTACCAAGACAAAGCTCCTTTCTAATGGTATGTCCATAAATCAGTGTTTAACACTTACAGTCTTTCAATTCCAGAAAGGAAAGCTATAAGGGACGAGTGATGAAAGGAATATTCTTACGTATTCTATTTTTATTATGACTTCATAAATTTTGGTTTTCTTTCCTCCTATTAACTAAACAGTGGTGTTTATCAACCTTTTCTGGATGATATCACTCCCCTTGCAATATTGGAGTTATTGACTTTTCCTTTTGGAAGGTTATTGTGCTGTGCTAACACAACCTTTGATCTGCTGTGGTTATCGTTAAAATGGTGGAAGTCTGATTTGAAACAAATACATCAACTTATTCCAGGTAATGCGTTTCTTTTTCCAAGAAAAAATCTTATATTCAATATTTCAAGTATGCAATCAGAATATACATCAGGATGCCTTTAAAGTTTACAGGCGCAAAAAATAAAATAGTGTCATAACTTTTCTGCTGCTAAAGAAGTATCTGTCCTATCACTACCTATTAGAGTCATCCGTTTTAGGCATCCTTTCAAAATGGGACAGTTGCCCTACAAAACAGCCATCAGGCTCAGATAGACTTGTATTAAAAATCAAGAGGACAACATAAGGAAAAATAACCAATAAACACCCCCCTGGATCAGAAAAGAAACCTTTCAGAAGCTGATACTTGGGATTCTTGCCTGAACTCGTGTTCTGTGAGAATTCCATCCTGCATAGGAAGAGCTTCTTTAGACAGCTCATCTGCAAGTGAATCAAACCCTCTTTGTAGATATGTGAAAAAGAAATGTCTTCACATTTTTCCTTTTCCTCCTGAATTGTATCATAAGAGGCTCTGGCACCAAATTAGCAATTCTGCACTGGTTGGTAGCTCCATTACTTTTGAGTCTCCAAGGACTTGCAATATGGTTAACCCTTCATCAACAGCAGACTTCAAAAGCAACCACAAAGCACAGAGTTCAGCTCTGTTATTTGTACCTGGACCAGCAGCAAACTTCTAAAAAAAGATGATTAGATCAATCTAAAAACAGTAATACACACCCAAGAGCTCCAGGGGGCTACTTGACAACCTCTGTCCAAAAAGCCCCCAGCCTTTCCATAATCAACAACAGGCTCTTTAAGAGCCCTTGCACACTTGAAAAGACATTTTGTTCCCTGATTTCCAGATAGCCCAGAGCACAGAATAGGGTAAAGCCCTAAAAGCATTTTCAGTCTTATCAGCAATCCAAGAGTGAAAGCAGTCCAGTAGACTCTGATCCCAATTATTTCTTCTACTTGACAGTTACACAATTCCCAGTCAGACTTCTCTGGAGAAAGTGCAATGAACAAACAAATGATCCACAGTCTTGTCACTTTTTTAACACAAAAATGCATCACCCAGGGCCCTGCATGTCGCTCTTTTGACAATTATCCCAAGATAATATTTTGTTAGCTAAATCAAGGCACAAAAATTTCAGCCTTCAAGGGACTATCTAAGCTCCATACCATTTTCCACCGCCACATCCTCTTCTCTCGATTTTCTTCCGTTATAGCTGAATAGCCCAGCTTTCCGGTGTATTCACCATACCCCTGATTCTTCGACCATTTAATTTGATCTTCATATTCTTAGAATCTTATAGCACCAATGTTTAATTCTAACAAATTGGTTGTATTCTTCTCCAATGGTTCCCTGCGAGCTCAAGTACTCAACCTGTTTCCACCCCTGGTCCCGAACATTCCTAACATTGTTTGGAGCTGCGTCTTCTAAAGTGAAGGTCCCCGGTTGTGTAGAACTGATAAGAGGGCTTCAGAAATTCAAAACTTCTCTTTGCAACACATCCAGAGATCTTCTTCTAAGAAAACATTAGTTCCTTGCCCAATCTTCCAAGCTGCCCAATTTCCAATAAGAGGGAAAGCCTTTACCAAAACGTTGCAAACTATAGAACCACCTCAAGCACTTTTTCTTTCCTGCCTGAACCATTCTTACATGGAAATCTTTCCTAGATATTTTACTTTTATTACCTTCCCCCAAAGACTTTCATTATATAGTACCCTCCATAAGCTTTTATCTGCAAGGGCTGAGCTGAAGATGTGAATGTTCTTTAAGCCCCATCCTCTTCCTTCCTCCAATGTCCATAATTTGAGGAATTCCTTCTTTTTTCCTTTTGCCAGTCCAAAGGAAGCTGAAGCATATTTTGTGATTTTTGTTAAGGATTCCTTTTGTAATAAGGGCAATTGACATCCAATACACAAGGATGCTCTTCAAGACAGATTTATAGAAATATTGTGATAGAATTGCAACTCTTCAAGAAGTTTGCTCTAAAATCAAGAGACACAATCCTACTCTACTGATCTGCGGAATTTAATTCACAATTTAGAACAAACGCACACATGCAATAAGAGAAACCACACACACACAATATTTTTCTAGGGGAAAGCAACTGCTAAAAACCCGTTAAGCCTGCTAGCATTAATCAGATGAGTAGAGAATGTATTACAATTGCATACTCGCTTTGAGCACAACTTGCAAGTGAATAACTTATCTCTCTGCTCAATGAGAAGCTCTGACCTAGACTTAGTCAAATTTTGCCTTAGCTTGAGCCCGTATTTCTTTGCACAAATCCTGAGGAATTAGGCCCCTATTATTTAGGAATTTTCCTCTGATTGATTGCGCAATTCCCAAGGTTCATCATTGTTGAAGAAAATGTAACTAGGTTTGGTCTTCATAAATGTACTTTTGATATTTGTACTTATTCAAGAAAAGAAATATTATTTTTATAATATATGTCAATGAGTTTCTTGCTCATTGAAATAGGTCTAGCACATGTTAAGTGCTATAGGTGAGTCAAGGAGTCAAAAGAAAATGTTGAAGACCTTAAGGGCATGTTACACCATGTATATAATTGTATTAGAGTCAAAAGGAATACCTCCAAGCAAAGTCAAAGTCATCTCCTTGCAACGAAAGCCTTCAAGCAGCAAAATGGTGAAGAAATAGACAAGTCGGCCTCAAGTCAGCTCAAAAGAAGGAGACAAACTCCTATATAAGGAGCCATTAGACCTCCTCAACGAAGAAGATCATCATCTCTGAAATCAGTGAGATAGAGGACGAGTAAAGGGTACCAAAAAGGAAAGTCTAAGGGTCTCCAAGTGCAGTGAAGAAGAAAGGAAGAAGAGCGAAGTTTTGGACTGTTTCTAGGGCTAGAAACAGTCACACGTGCGAAGAAAAAGGAGGACTGTATGCGGGTATAACAGCAGTAACATAACAATCAAGTATCCATCTTTGTTTGGGCTAGATCTTAGGCCTACAAGGCCTCTCACTCAAGCGAAGAAGTCCCTCTCTCAAGTGAAGATAAAAAGAGCCTAAACTACAAGCTAACCTATCACATGTGCGAGAATTTAGGGCTGCTGTACAATGTTAGTTTTTGTTAGCATCGGATGTGCTCTAGCCATGAAAATTGGTGGAGAGGCTAGGGCACATCAATTCTTAAGAACCCAGAAACCATTTGGAGAAATTCCACCTAGATTGTATTTTATTAAAATAATTAATTTTTTTAATGGGGTTCCTAAGTCTAAACTTAGGAAAATTAAAATATTAATGGGTATTAATCAAAATATGGGTGAGAATGTTCTAGAAAGGATTTAATCTTAGTCGTTGATTGGATACTTAATCTCGGCCATTGAAGTCTCAACGAGAAAAGTATAAAGAGGCTTGGGGTTTATTTAGAAACACACATAGAGAGAATGAATTGATCTAGATTTCGAAATTTTTGGGGCTAGGAAGCTGAGAAGTTCGAACTAAGTGATCATTCTGCAGCAGAGGGGCAGGGATAGTTCGGGAATACTGGGCAGAGAGGCGGAGATCCACTAGTGGAGGCAGTGCAACACCTAGAGGAACTGATGCAAGGCCAGTCTAGGCCCACGTTGTAATATTCCTAATTAGCCATGGCTAATTGGAATATTCGATTTTGCTCAATTTTGCCTTCTATAGTTATTTATAAATAAAAAGGTGAGGAAAAAGGGGGACGTAACTCACCTTTAGAATAAAGTCACTCCCTGGTAGCACAACGTTTTGACTTAAAGGGGAGCCAAGGGGGCCAAAGGACCACGCAGAGATGGGGCCCACGCAAACACTTGGAGGGATTGCGTAGATGGAAAGGAACATGTGGCAAGAGAGGGACTGCGTTGGAGGAGGTGGGCCTTGGGATTGAGAGAGGCCAACGCTATAAAGGAGAGGGGAGCCTCCTCATATTGTCATTCGATTATGTGCATTTGAGCTAGTCACTTCGACTTAGAGCATGCTGGCTGTTTAGCTGGTCTGCAGCATTGTTTTGTGCATCGAGTGTCTCCGTTCGAAGATCTCACCCTTAGCCCCGTGGGACTTTGAGTGCCTGCTCGGGTAAGGTAGTTTTCAGCAGTCTTTTACAGGAGGATTGAATTTTGGAGGGTGGAGGAACTAAGCATTTTGGATAACTGCGCAGTCTTGAGAGAGGGACGCAGTTCTTTTGGTGGGAGTTCCGGATTGAGGGTTTTACGGAGGATTTGAGCTGGGAGATTGAGCAGGGGATCAACCCTTGCACATTGGTGGATTTTGGAAGAGTTTCAGGTGGAGTTTTGGAGGATTCTATTTAGTAGCAGCGCAGAGCCTTGAGGGACAACGTAGATCCCCAAGGGGGTGATTTTCAGGGGTCGGCTATTTCAGAAAAGTTTTCTGGGTTTTTCTGGGTTTCTTGAGTAGAGTCTGATTCCAGAGTTTCAGCATTTTTTTGAGGAGGGGAACAGCTGCAAATCCTCATTTGATTTCCAATAGTGGCAGCAGCACGACAGTTCTCCAGCAGCTTGGATGCAGTTCAGAGAGAAGCCATTCCTTTGCTATTCTGAGTGTATTTTTTCACTTGCCTTGTGCAAGTCGAGGTGCTACCTGTCTGATCACCTCTTGTACTCTTTCCATTACTCAGTATAATAAAATGGCTTAGCATTTCTCTTTGCATTTCTTGAGTATCTTCTTATATTTCATGTTCACATTATTATATGTTGTACCACTGTTATTTTTATCACTTTGAGTTTCCCGGTCACTATATCATTTGGACGTGTTTGGTTGGAGTTTGCTTGGGTTTGAGGGATATCCCGGAAACGGGATATTACAGTGGTATCAGAGCATAGATCTGGCTCAGCCTGTGGAGCTAGCAATTTATGACACCGGGGGAAAAGCCCTACATCTGTTACAGAGGTAGGAGATTCAGAGACACTGGGCGTAGGTTGGAGAACACCTACGGAGAGGGAGACTGTGTTCGGGTGGTGGACACAGAACAGGAGGAGCTTGTGGTGAACGCAGAACAGGAGGAGCCTGTGGTGGACGCAGAGCAGGAGGAACCGATGGCAGATGATGACGGGAAGAAATTTGCGGACATGCTCCTCAAATCAGTGCAGGATCTGTCGAGGCAGATCAAGGTGATGGGGTAGAGATTCACAGCAGTGGAGGCTAGACAGCGTGAGAGCCCACGAGTTTTCCAGGTTGGAGAGGGATCGGGTGCATCTCACCATTTGCCAGAGCAGGGTGCCACTCAGCGTGATACTACTCAGCAGGTGGCCTCACATGCCCCTATATGCTCTACCATGCCCACTTTCCTAGGAGTAGATACGGGGGCTGGAGCACAGCAGGAGGCAGAACCCGGTCATATGGGCGATTATTTTTGGAGTACCAGGCCTATGGGCAGGAGTTTAGGGATGCTCTCTCATTCAGAGACTTTGTTCAGCTCCAGCGGGATAGTAGACCCTGCGACCATCACAGAGGATACCGACATTATCATGATGGAGACACCCACCGCACAGCTAGTAGATTGCACTTGCCTACTTTTGATGGCTCATCAAACAGTTCGGCAAAGTCTTGGTTGGAGAAGCTGGACATCTATTTCCAGCTTACCAGATGTTGGAGGCAGAGGCCATCAAGGTGGCGACATTACATTTGCATGGTGAGGCCCAGGATTGGTGGTTCCATGGGATGGTTACACTCGGACATTCCACAGTGACGACATATGCCGAGTTTACCAGGAGATTGATGGAGAGGTTTGACTGGAGGGATCCGGAACAACACTTTGTTGAGCTGACGAGGCTCAAGCAGACAGGGAGCCCAGAGACCTACATTGCAGACTTCTTGAGAATTTCAGTGATGGTGCTAGATCTATCCACGGCACGGAGGATCTACATGTATGTTGAGGGGTTGGCAGAGCCACTTCGGGGTCTAGTCAGGATGGCTATTAGCAGGACTCGAGATTTACAGGATGCCTTACCCAAGACCCGGATACCTTACCCCCAGAGACAGGCTTTCCAACCTAAGGGGAAGGATGTGAAAATTCCGCCTCCAAAGGGGAATCCAGGACGAGCATAGATAGATGATGATGCTAGGAGGGAGCTGAAGAAGAAGCGGTTGTGCTTTACTTGTCAGGAGCCGTGGGCACCGAGACATTGATGTGTTGCTGGCAAAGCACATTTTATTGAGGTCTTCTCCGAGAGCAGCGAGGAAGAGGATGAGGAGGATGTCGTGGAGGCAGGAGGTAGTCATGCCGTGCAGGATCGTTTGCCACCTCCACCACCAGCAACGGGTGGTGCAGCTTTAGTACCTACCGGAGGGGCCCTTGCAGCATTGCGAGGAGTTCCCAAGTATTTGACGCTGTGCGTACGGGGGAACAGTACATGGCCAGTGGGTATCAGTTTTGGTTGACAGTGGGGCAACCCACAACTTCATCGATGCATAGATGGTTGAGCGAAGAGGTATACAGACAGAGAGCTTCGATGGCTTTTCAGTTTTGGTCCCAGGAGATCAGACCATGGTGTGTGCTCGTTATGTTCTAGAGTTATCAGTGACGATGGGCACCTACACACTGTCTGACCACCTTTTCGTGGTCGATATTCCGGACACCAACATGATATTGGGTGTTCAATGGCTTATTACTCTAGGGAAGGTCACGACAGATTGGAAGACCCTAGAGATGGAGTGGGATGATGAGAAGACAGGGAAGCATGAGAAGATACGGGGACAGCACACATATTCGCCTCAGACTGTTTTGGCTCATCGGATGGAGGCATTCTTTCGGAAGGGAGACGTGGAGTGGGCGGTGGAGCTGTGTGCATCAGAGGCAGGGACTACAGGGCAGACCGTGCACCCAGAGATATAGTCCATCCTTGACCAGTATGCCATAGTATTTGGGGAGATTCCGCTAGAACAGCCACCAGACAGGGGGTTTGAGCACACCATTGAGCTTGAGCAGGGCATACAGGCAGTGATTACTACCCCCTATAGGCATCCCAAGGCCTATCGGGATGAGATTGAGTGGGCCATTCAGGAGTTGCTGGCTCTTGGGCATATTCGGCCGAGCACGAGTCCTTTTGCTTCTTCATTTGATTTCCAGTAGTGGCAGCAACACAACAGTTCTCCAGCAGCTTGGACATAGTTCAGAGAGAGGCCATTCCTTTGCTATTCTGAGTGTATTTCTTCACTTGCCTTGTGCAAGTCGAGGTGCTACCTGTCTGATCACCTCTTGTACTCTTTCCATTACTCAGTATAACAAAATGGCTTAGCATTTCTCTTTGCATTTCTTGAGTATCTGCTTATATTTCATGTTCACGTTATTATATGTTGTACCACTGTTATTTTTATCACTTTGAGTTTCCCGGTCACTATATCACAATGTTGCACACATCGCGATCGGGATTTAATCGGCGCCGGGAAAAAATCGGAAAAATCGTTAAAATCGGGAAAAAATCGGGAAAAAATCGGAAAAAATCGTTTGGCACAAAAATATTCATTTTTTTTCATTTTTTTTCAATTTTTTTAATATCTAAACCATCTACAACATAAAATAAATACATTGACACATAAATATGATAAAAAAACTAATATATAAGATGTTCAATATCATTTCTAGCGCTAAAATCACACATAACATTGAATCATGTCCTGAATAGTAAGTCCTGAGTCCCAAGTCCAACTCAGCCTCAAAATATCAACAAAAAATATGATAATGTATCTCATCATGTCATAATGTCATATACAATAAAATGAAAGTCTAATCCTATTGATTTCCTCTGCCCCTCTTGCGAGAATATGGCACAGCTTTCTCTTTCCCTCTAGATGTAGAAGCTGGTGCCTGTGGTGGTGGAAATGGCAGTGGAGTCTGACGTGCTCTAGAAGCTGAAGAACTAGTAGTAGCAGCTACAAGAGGCTGAGGTGGACGGAGACCACGTCCTCTACTGGTGGTAGTGGTAGCCCGGGTAGCCCGGGTAGGCGGTGTCACCTCCTCCTCCTGCTCCTCCAACTCCTCCTCCTCCTGCTCCTGCTCCTGCTCCTGCTCCTCCTCCTCCTCCTCCTCCTCCCCCTCCTCCTCCCCCTCATCCTGCACTAACCAATCCTCAGTGGGATCCATGAGAGGCCTCTCGGTCTCAACCCTCCATTCAGCAGTGGTGTCAATCCCATCCAATGAGATGGCTTCCGTATCAGGTGTCTTCTCTAGTTGTTTCACCCACAATCGAAGATTGTAGTAGACATAGACCATGTCATTAAGTCTATGGGACTCCAACCTGTACAAAGTTCATGAAATAATAAATTAATAATTAATATTATAAAAAAAATATTGTTTAAAACTTTAATGAATTCAAAAATTTATTTGGAAATTTGCAATATTTTAAATGTTTAAGTGTTAACCTATTGCGCTTCTTGTTGTGTATTTTTTCAAATACACTCCAATTGCGCTCACATCCCGAGGAGCTGCATGTTTGGCTGAGGATGCGCACGGCAAGATTTTGCAAAAGGGGTACTCTGCCACCATACATCTTCCACCATGCGTCTACAACAAAATTACAAAGAAAATTTTAAATAAACATAAGAAAAAAATGGAATTTGAAGAAACAATGAAATTTGAAACAAAGTTACAAAGTACATACTACAAACTAAAAAATACCTGGGATTTTAACCGTCCTATCATTGATAGCCATCTCAAAGCCAAATGTGCCACCTGACAACTTATATTGCTCAATTTGTCTAGAGACCTCCATACGTTCTTCTGGAGTTTTCACCATCTTCTGGACACAGGTTAATAATCCTTCCACGACCTCAACATCAAAATTAAACCCACATGCATAAGAAAATGCAGGGTTCAGGAAAAGGCCAGCAGCATGAATGGGACGATGGAGTGTGTTGTTCCATCGCTCATCAATGACCTTCCATAGAAGGAGTTGTCTCTGGAACCCATCATCTCCCTTGTCATCATAGTAGGACCGAATGGCTTCTTTGGCCCTATCCATGGCTTCATACAAATAGCCCATTGCGGGCTTCTCACCATCTACCAACCGAAGAACCTTTACCAAAGGTTCTGTGACAGCGCACACCTCCTGCACTCCCGCCCAGAAGTCTTCTTGGTATGAAACAAGTCTGCAGACGGCCTCTCCTTCTGGTTTGCGGCTCATTGGCGAAGAACGCCACTCCTCTGAAACAAACATTCTCTTCAAATCCCACATAGAATTCAAGAGGGATTGAAGAGATATGAAACTCGTCGCAAACCGTGTAATGGCGGGGCGCACCAACTCTTTGTTGTTGGTGCATTTTCTCATCAAGCTAAGCACAGATGTGTGATTGTAAATAAATTTTGTGATGGTTTTTGATGAGTCAACAGCCTCTTTGACAAAGGGAATTTTCCCTATGTCCTCTAACATCAAATCAATACAATGGGCAGCACAAGGTGTCCAAAATAAAGTAGGATGCCTGTCCATAAGCAATCTACCAGCAGCAACATAATTTGCAGCGTTGTCCGTTATGACTTGGACAACATTTTCTGCACCCACCTCCAAAATAAACACATCCAGCAAATCACATAAATTTTTTGCATCTTTGATTTGATGAGTTGCATCAACAGATTTGATAAACATAGTCCCCAAGGGACAACTAACCAAGAAGTTTATAAGGGTTCTCCCCTTTTGGTCAGTCCAACCATCTGACATAACAGTGCATCCTGTTTGTGCCCATGATGCCCTAAAATCCTCCAATCTTTGGGTGCAGTCACGCTTTTCATCTTGAAGAAGCCGGCCTCTGAAATCATGAAGAGAAGGGAGTTTGTACCCCGGGCCAACACTGGCAACAGCATCAAGAGTAGGTTGGAAAAATGGATTATTCCTTATAATGCTGAAAGGAATATCACTCCAGAGGAGAAATTTTGTCATCAACTTGTCAGCTTTTTCTTTTTCAGTTCTTTTCATCATTGAACCGATAGTTGGTTGTGAACCAGGTGTGGTTCGAGGAACAAAATATGATGATGCAGCAAACGGATTGACTGACGCTGCAGTAGAACCTGTGCCACTTGGCCCACTTCCTTCAACTGACCTTCTTAGTTGCCTTTTGAGTTCTTCTTTGGCGTCTCTAGTGTGCTCTAATTCTCCCAATGCTCTCATGGCTTTTTGGATAATTTCAGCATTTGTCTTTAGACAGGGCCCCACATCACGTCCAGGGATTTGTGCAAGGTGGAACTTCAACCTGTACACCCCCCGAATATTTCCTTTCCACACAACTTGCAAATCAAGTTTTGTCTATCATTCGGAGTTTTAGGGTCACCATATTCCCAGAAAGGATCCAATTTCCTTGGCATGTTTGTTTTTGAATTTTGAATTTGCAAACCTATGGAAAAATAAGGATTAGGAAATAGGAATTTAGGATTACATAAATGATAATAGTAAATAGTAAATACAAATTACAATTTAGCATTTGCAAAATTACAAGCTAATTATTTCCAAAATCCCAATTTCTAAACCCAAAAAACAATGAAAAATAAAAAAAAATAAACAATGTTTAAAGAAAATGAGAAAATAAAAAACAAAAATTGGTTCTCATAGTCATAACAAATAACCCATCCCAAATCAATGAAAAATTTCCAAAAATTCTTTAAAAACAATGAAAAACAAAGTTTTTAGAGAACCAAAACAAAAAAAATTTAATCTACATACCTGGTTTATGGACAAATTCGCGATCTTGGCTTGGATTCCTCCTAAAATCGGCTCCCACAAGCGACGGCAACCCTCTCCCTCCCTTCTTCTCCTTCTCCTCCTTCTCCTCCGCGGCGGACTGCTGAATGAATAAAATAAAAATCGAATTTCCATATAAAACGCCCGCTGCCCCCGTGCCCGGCGATTTTTTCCTTAAAAATCGCGATTTTTTCGAAAAAATCGCGATTTTTTAAAAAATCGCGATTTTTCGATAAAAATCGTTAAAAAAAATTTCCGCCGATTTTTTGGATAAAAATCGCGATTCGAATCGTCATTTTGAAAAAATCGCGATTTTCCGATTTTATCGCGATTAAATCGCGATGTGTGCAACACTGCTATATCTATCATTTGGACGTGTTTGGTTGGAGTTTGCTTGGGTTTGAGGGATATCCCGGAAACGGGATATTACACACGTAGGCTTGACGCTGAACCAAGGAGAGCCAGTGTAGAGGAGAAGCTGCCCTCACCTAGAAATCCGAAATTTCGCTGGGGAGCTGCTGGAACAGCCAAGGAAGGTTGACGCAGAAGCTCCAAGAGGCAAAAGAGACAACGCAGGGTTGGCGCAGAGCCTTTGAGGCCGACGCAAGGCCTACGTAGGGGCAGTGCAGAGATAGCCGGGGGTTTGCCATTTCTGTTGCTGGATCAGCCGGAAACTGCTGGGTGAAGTGAGGTAATCTCACTCAGTTTTTTGCCATTATATTTTTCTCTGTAACTGGATTGCTGGGAGGGCATCCAACATTGTATTCAGAACTACTACTTAATAATATAAAACCCTTAGAGTTGCTGCACCGGTTTTCCCGCATTGGGTTTTTCTGGGGACTATTTTGTCCAAAAATAATGATGTCCTATGTATCTTGTTCTTTGCTCAGTTTCTTGTTTCATGTAATCAAATTAAATTGGTGTAGGTTGCAGAAGTAATTTACTTTAGTATTATTCAGAAAATAACTTAATAATGTATATTAAAATCAAGTAGGTGAAGTAAATTCAGTTTTTCTATAGTAGGGGTTCCTTGAGAGTAGGAATTTTCACATACAGTCATATCAGTTCGCGTATGTATCTCAAAAAGTATTTCGTTGGAGCAAGAAAAGGGTGTCTCCATAGCAAAGGACATCACCAAGAATTGAAGAAGGAACATCTCATCTAGAAGCTCACATAAGCAAGGTCTATCTCTAGACAAGGAACGAAGAAGAAGGTCAAAGTGCTGGGGAGCAAAGTGCCGGAAGAAGGAAGACTAAGTGGCAGAGAACAAAGTGCAGAAAGGAGGAAGGACTTGACTTGTGCTTGGAGGACATCCTAGTTTAGGGTTGCTGTACAATGTTAGTTTTTGGTAGCATCGAATGTGCTCTAGCCATGAAAATTGGTGGAGAGGCTAAGGCACATAAATTCTAAAGAACCCATAAACCCTTTGGAGAAATTCCACCCGGACTGTATTTGGTTTGGCATTGATCAATAAAGAAGCTTCAATAAGAGAAACTTACCAAAGGGTTTTCCTCTCTAAGAGAGAGAGGTTTTGGCCTTGGTAGAGAGCCAACATTTGTGTTCTTGTCTTTATGTTTTTGGTAGCAGTTTGATGAAACACACACTCTAATAATAAGAAAGAGATCCAACTAAGATAATTGTAAAAGTGCTTCCCAAATTGTTATCATCTCAAGAAGAATCCTAATATACATACTAGCCCTTGATTCTTCAACATGGTATCGGAGCTAAGGTGACACATCAAGGAAAGGGCATCTCAAAAACACTCATCAAGGAAGGACATCTACAAAAGTTGAAGCATCAAGCCAAGAAGTCTCAATCACATCAAAGGACAAGAAGGTCTACCATCTAGCATTCATCAAGGAAGACTACAAAGCAAGAAGAAGAGCCTTACACAAAGGCACCTACAAGAAGAGCAAATCAAAGCAGGACCTACATCAAGCTACAAGTCATCAAGCAACTCTCATCATCAAGTCAAGTCCACTTGGAGAAAGCAACTTGAAGAACATCAAGATCTAAGGAAGGCAAGCCATCAAGTCTTCAAGGAGAAAGCAAGTCTACTACATCTCAAAATCTATCAAGTAAGTATATGTCCCCTTCTGAATATACATCAATGTCTTTTTGCAAGGAAAGCAATAAATTGGTAGGTACCAATAACTTTCTTGCATGGAAGAAGAGGACTGATTTACTTCTCAAGGAGAATGAACTCCTAGAACACATAAAAAAGAATGTTACTATTCCTGCTAAGGAACAAAATCAAGCCTTAGCCAAAGTACAATAAGGATGAGACGAGCTCAAAGGCTTCTAATAGAATCCATCAAAGACTCTCTCATTCCTTATGTCTCCAAACTTGAAACATCAAAAGAAATCTATGATAAACTAGTAGAGCTATTCTCAGTAAGCAAAGCTGAAGAAGTGATATCTCTTTGAAATGAGTTGTACAACATGAAGATATCAAAGGAAGACATAACTCCCTACTTCATGAAGATCTCTGAGATGAGGGATCAACTTCAAGAGCTAGGGGAAGTCATGTCTGATAGAGAAATGACAACGGTAGTACTCAATGGTCTTCTTGAGGATTGGGGCAACTTCACATCAAGCATATATGCCAAGAAGGAAGCCACCCCACTAAGTGAAATGTGGTCTCTATGCAAGATACAGGAAACAAGACTTAAAGCAAAGGAAGATGTGGGATCAAAGGAGCAAGCATTTGCTACCATGGCCAAGAGAAAGGGAAATTTTGGCAATTTGGTCCACGAAGAACAAATAAAAAAGATATGTCCAAAATCGAATGCTATGGATGCCAAGAATATGGACACTACAAAAGGAATTATCCTAAACTAAATAAGGACAACAACAACAAAAGAAAGAGGGAAGAAGCTCACATGACTCAAGAGGTGAAAGAAGAAGAAAAGAAGCAAAAGAAGGAAGATCCAGATCTCTACTATGACTAAGTCAAACTCTTTACTTAAAGTCTTCTTTCAAAGTTTTGAGTAGGATAGGAGCATGTAGGAATATAATAAAATTGCATGGCTAGAAACATCTTCTAGAATCTAGAAGCATGAAATACATAGAGTTCTAGATACTCATGTAGAAAGAGCATTTGTAAATGAGAACAAAATGCATGGTTATAAATATCTTCTAGGAGCATGGTAGATATAGCTCAAAATATTCATGTAGAAGGAGCATACCTAGAATAGGATCTTATCCACAATGAAATAAAATTGACCATGATTAAGAATCTTAGAAAACCTCCATCATCAAAAGGAAAGAAACATTTGTAGGGTAAGGGTCTTCAAGATCCTATGATGGAATCTTCAAAAGAAGATTCATAAACAAAAGTAGATGTCTCATTGGGAATCAAGAAAAGGATGATATGCAGGCAAGCTAAGATGAAGCAAGAAGGGCCACACCAAGGATAACCAAATGAAGCTAAGATGATCAAAGGAGAATCAAGATGAGGTATGTATGCATCAAAGTATAGTCATGTTATCATTTGTATATTATTGAGTCATGGGAATAGTTCTATAACATGATCAAGTAGGAAAAATCTCTTTCACCATTGACATATGTTGATTTGGGGTAGCATCGGATGTGCTCTAGCCACAAAATTTGGTGGAGAGGTTGGGGCATATGAGATCTCCAATACCCAGAAAGGGTTTGGGCAGATTCTAAACAGTTCAGGAAATATTAAAATAATTAATATTTTTAATGGAGTCCCTAAGTCTAAACATAGGGAAAATAAAATATTAATGTGGATTAATATGAAACTGTGTTAGAATGGTCCAAAAGACATGGATCAAGCCAGATCTAATTTTAGTCGTTGATTAGGGACTTAATCTCGGCCATTGATATGTCAACAGGAAAAGTATAAGAGGAGGCTTGAGGGTCACTTGGAGAACACACAAGAGTGATTAGTCATTCTATTCTCTATAGCGGGGTTTGCTAAGAGAGATAGAATCAATGATTGGGAGAGCAGTTGAGGGGCATTCAGTACAGCGAGATAGAGAGGCAGAGATAGTGTTGGGAGAGCAGTAGAGTAGCCGGAAAGAGAGACGCAGGAGCAGCCAGTGCTCACGCAGGGCCATGTAGAGGCAGCTAAGTGTTGCGCAGAGCACTAGAGAGGCTAGCATAGCTGACGCAGAGGCTCAGAGAGCTGACGCAGGGCCTCCTGGGGCTGACGCAGGCCAAGATAGGCTAACGCAGGGCCAACGCTGGGCTAGGAGAGGTTGACGCAGTCCAGATTGGGTAGACGCTGGGGTTTCTGGGGCAGATTGGTGCTGAGTAGCTGTTGGAAGGATTATCCAGGGTTTCAGCTAGTAGATTTGTCAGAAACTGAGAGGTATTACTGCCAAGGAAATTCTTTGTTGGGTAGGCTAGTTTCGGCACCCAGATTGTACTCTGATATTGCTTAATAAGAAAACCCTCAGATAGCTGCACTAGTTTTCCCGTATTGGGTTTTTCAAGGGACATTAGTCCAAAAATAATGGTGTCATATGGTGTGTTTGTTCTTGTTTGTTTTAGTTGCTGATCTGTAATATGTTGAGCATGCACTAATGTTTATCTTCAGTATTTACATTGTAAATAACTTGTTAAGGAAAATAACAAGTAGGTAGGAATAAACCAGATAAAGTGCATGGAGGGTTTCTAACTAAGTAAACTTAGAAACTTCAACAACATACTCGAAGGCATGTACTACAATGCAATGAAGGTCAACAAAAGAAAATATTCACATAAGGATTATAAGATTGCTAACTAAGAAGCAAGTAAAGAAGAAATGCTGACTAGTCCTAGAAGCAAGCAATGAAGAAGTGCTCTCACAAGGAGTAGAATGTGGTTGACCAATCTATCCAAGAAGAATCAAATGAAGAAAGAGATCAAGCATGTGAAGAACACCATGATCACCAAGAATCACTATCTGACAAGATACTTTGAAGACATCTCTCGAAAGAAGGCATGCCAACTCTGACAAAGGAAGAAAAAGATCAAAGGACCCTTGACACCTATGAAGGTCTTGGAGATATGAAAGGTGCAGATAACTGATTCTACTCTACAAAGATGTCATGATGAAGAAGCCATCCTAAAAAAGAATCATTTAATGTTGAAGCAATATCAGGATGAATTCATCAAGGGCTACTAGATCCATGGGAACAAGCAAGTACAAAGAAGCATCCATGTGAAGAGTAGTCTGAAGCATAGACGAGATGACAAAGAATGACCAGATGACAAGAGAACCTGATATATGACAAGAAGGCCACTTTCCACGAAGGAAGCAATGACATGACAAACTAGGAAGGAAAATGATCGATGGATGGTACCCTACCAAGAAGAAATTCGACCAAAGACTTAATGACATCAAAGGAAGGAAGGAGATCAAGCAGCTGGAGGACCCTCGAAGAAGAAGTTGTTGATGAATGGACAAGTCCCAGCTAAGAGGGAGTTATACAAGTTCCGAATTACAAAGGAACTTGGACAAGTACCTTGTTAGAGGATACTTGGGCATGTCTTCCTCAATTGAGAGGAAGAGATAGACACAACATTCTTGTCTTCACTTGGGAAGAAAGAATGGGAGGATTGGGTAATCATCTGGCATCTGATATTCTTTGAGGATATGTAGGGCATCCAAGACAAGAGCAGGCAATAGGACCGATATTCTTTGAGGGTTGGGAACCCAAATAAGAGTAGTCCTAGAAGGTCATACTCAGTGAACACCTAGGTGGGTATGTACCTTGAGAGACAATGACTAAGGTGTCTATAAGTCATTGGTCTCGCCAACATTGTGCTCTGATCTATTGAGAGATAGAGCTATCAGTCAAGGCCTTGCTGTGGAAACAATGTTGGTTTTTATGATGTTATAACAGATGGATTTCAAATTTGGTTTCTCTTATGTGAATTCTTCAAGATTGAAACATAGCCAAACACCTTGTAATGTTGGATGAATACCTCCCTAGTTAAGAGGGAGTGTTGAAGGAAATGTAACTAGGTTCGATCTTCATAAATGTACTTTTGATATTTGTACTTATTCAAGAAAAGAAATATTATTTTTATAATATATGTCAATGAGTTTCTTGCTCATTGAAATAGGTCTAGCACATGTTAAGTGTTATAGGTGAGTCAAGGAGTCAAAAGAAAATGTTGAAGACCTTAAGGGCATGTTACACCATGTATATAATTGTATTAGAGTCAAAAGGAATACCTCCAAGCAAAGTCAAAGTCATCTCCTTGCAACGAAAGCCTTCAAGCAGCAAAATGGTGAAGAAATAGACAAGTCGGCCTCAAGTCTTCATGTCGGCCTCAAGTCGGCTCAAAAGAAGGAGACAGACTCCTATATAAGGAGCCATTAGACCTCCTCAATGAAGAAGATCATGATCTCTGAAATATGCGAGAGAGGACGAGTAAAGGGTACCAAAAAGGAAAGTCTAAGGGTCTCCAAGTGCAGCAAAGAAGAAGGGAAGAAGAGCGAAGTTTTGGACTGTTTCTAGGGCTAGAAATAGTCACACGTGCGATGAAAAAGGAGGACTGTATGCGGGTATAACAGCAATAACATAATATCCAAGAATCCATCTTTGTTTGGGCTAGATCTTAGGCCTACAATGCCTCTCACTCAAGCGAAGAAATCCCTCTCTCAAGTGAAGATAAAAAGAGCCTAAACTACAAGCTAACTTGTCACACGTGTGAGAATTTAGGGCTGCTGTATAGTCATATCAGTTTGCATATATATCTCAAGAAGTATTTCGTTGGAGCAAGAAAAGGGTGTCTCCATAAGCAAAGGACATCACCAAGAATTGAAGAAGGAACATCTCATCTAGAAGCTCACATAAGCAAGGTCTATCTCTAGACAAGGAACGAAGAAGAAGGTCAAAGTGCTGGGGAGCAAAGTGCTGGAAGAAGGAAGACTAAGTGCCGAAGAACAAAGTGCAGAAAGGAGGAAGTACTTGACTTGCGCTTGGAGGACATCCTAGTCAAGGGTTTGGCATTGATACCTAAAGAAGCTTCAATAAGAGAAACTTGCCAAAGGGTTTTCCTCTCTAAGAGAGAGAGGTTTTGGCCCTGGCAGAGAGCCACCATTTGTGTTCTTGTCTTTATGTTTTTGGTAGCAGTTTGATGAAACACACACTCTAATAATGAGAAAGAGATCCAGCTAAGATAATTGTAGAAGTGCTTCACAAATTGTTATCATCTCAAGAAAAATCCTAATATACATACTAGCCCTTGATTATTTAGGAATTTTCCTCCAATTGATTGTGCAATTCCCAAGGTTGATCATCTGGTAGCATGCAATGCCTGTACACTCAAGAATTGTCTACAATTGATGTTACACTGCCTTGGAATCTCCACCACAGCTGGGGAACTCGAATTGTCTGCATGCACTAGCTATTTTATGCTGATTGATTAGTTAACTGGATGATCAATGAGTTAGAAAGCTGTGTCACTGCACAACTGGCCTTCCACTAGTTCTATCAATAGTTAGAACCAATTTAATTGAATACAAGTGGAAATAACTGACCTTGATTGCTACAAATTAGCAATCACACATGCTTAACTGAACTCCAAGCCCTCTAACTCGAATTTACTAAGTAAATTGAGTGACACAAGCCATGTCACACAAGTTAACTACCTCCAAGTTGTCTGTGGATGTGGAAATTCGAATTTTCTCAATTTGACCAAGGCAAAGTCAAATTGAGACTTTCTTGTTGCACTTCTCAACGTTCCCTCTTAGCAAGAAAGGGATTATCAACCACCCCTATCCTGCATCTGCAGAACTCGAACTTCCCTCTTGACAAGGCCTTCGTCAAGATGTCAACATCTTGTTTCTCTGTCGGAATGTATTGTAGCAACACTATCCGCCTTTGCACACAGTCTCGTAAATGATGATACCAAATATCTATATGCTTGGATCGATCATGAAATAACGGATTCTCAGAGAGCTTAATGAAACTTTGATTATTACAATAGATCACAATTGGATCCATTATCTAACCAAACAGTCCCACAAGTATCTTTCTCATCCAGATCACCTCACATGCTGCTTGACTTGCAGCCATGTATTCTGCTTCTGCCGAGCTGAGCGTCATTGATCTTTGCTTGCTGTTGTACCAGGAAACCACTGTGGACCTAACACTGAAAATTCCACTTGATGTACTTTTTCGGTCGAATGAAGTCCTTGCCCAATCTGCATGTGTGAAACCACACAAATTCACTCCCTCTGTTCGTCTATACCATAATCCATAATGGGTAGTGCCTTTGAGGGACCGTAAAACATGCTTAGTTGCCTTCCAATACAATTTGGTCGACCAAACCATCGCTTGGCTCACCTGGTTGACTGCGTAGCACATATTTGGTAGCATCCACCTCTTCACTTAAAGTGGCGGTCTCCTTCCTCCAGTTGGTCGCTAGAGGTGTCTCCATGGGCTTACAATTCTCCATGCGGAATCTCTGTAGTATCTCCTTGGCGTGCTTGCCTTGAGACAAACAATTCGCCATCGACTTGCCATACTTCCATTCCGAGGAAGTAGTGCATGAGTCCCATGTTTTTCATCTCAAATTCCCTTGCAAGATCCTCCTTGCAAGAGCTGATCAACTGCTCATTACCTGCTAATATTAAATCAACATATAAAACAATGATAAACAATTTACCTTCTACCAAAATATGATAGAGGTTCGCATCCGCTTCACTTTTGGTGAAGCCCAATCCTGTGAGCTAACTGTCGATCTTAGTGTACCAAGCTCAGGGTGCCTGTTTGAGATTGTACAATGTTCGCCTGAGTCTGCACACATGAGACTCCCGATCAAATGTCTCAAAACCTTTTGGTTGCTCGATGTACACCTCCTCCTCAATAACCCCATTAAGAAATGTTGTTTTTACATCCATCTGGTGGATCTTCCACCCCATTTGTATAGCTAGTGCAAGAATTGATGTAATGGATGAATACCTTGCTATGAGAGCAAAGGTTTCCTCATAGTCAATTCCCTCAACTTGAGAGAATCCTTTGGCCACAAATCTGGCCTTATACTTCTCTATGCTTCCATCTGTTGCATGCTTAACCTTGAAGATCCATCTCGAAGCCACAACTGATTTATTTGCCGCTCTTGCGACCTGTTGACCACTACGTGTCAACTACCCATAGCAGTACGCCCCCTTTTTTCGCAAAAGGGATAGCGCTTAATCGACATGTCCGTGCCATTCGACAATCATCATCAGCACGATCATGTTATGTTGTAAACCCAGTCTGCATGTGTAAATTGTAAATAATCTTAGTAGATCTGAGTCATGTATGTAAATTGCCTAGGCAAACCTAATTTTCTAGTGATAATCTACATTCCGGAAGGTTTTTTGTCTCACCGATCCATGATCGGCAGAGTTTTTCTTCAGCCTAACCACAAATCCGGAATGGATTTTGTCATTAGAATCTTAGGGGAATCCTAGTGTGCTTAGAGTCTATGTAAAAGTAATTTGGAAATAACTCTAACTATTTGGTTAGGTTATTACAAATTGCTTGATCTGCTAGATTATATTTGTGTCGTAGAACTGGGTGGTCTATGAGGGTCTATGTCAAATGGGTTTCCCCCTTAAGATGTAAAATTGTAAAAGTCATGATGTAAAGTGTCTTGAGGGTTAGAAAATGTTTTAATGTCCTCATAAATCCTAGGTCCTAGGGGATTTTTTCCAAAGGCTAAGTTCGAGGATCCGAAAAAAAATAAAATAATAATAATAATAATAATAAGAAGAAGTCAAAGTTTTGAGAAAATAAATGCAAAGTTTTAGTTTTTTAATATATTAAAATGCATTTAAAATTTCGACGGATGAGATTAAAAGGGATTTTGATCCTCATCGACGGTCGAGATTAGTTTGACATGGATCACTCGAACTAGCCGTTGGGAAATTTTCCTTTAAATAGGGTGTTAGGGGTCATTTGAGATCAGATTCGATCTGAGAGTCGTGTGTTAAAGAAAGCTCTCTTGTAGTCACTTTTTGTGCAATAAAGAAAGACTTTGGGGTTGGAAATTGCTGGTGTTACTCTTTTGGAAATGTTGTAAGATATTTTATTTTTCTGCATAATTTTATTTTCAGCCATTGATGATAGCTTGATGAAGATTGATTTAGACACAGGTATCTTGTCTGATCTCTGGGGTTTGAATGATAGTTTAATTTCTGAAATATAATGGCAAGTATCTCCATTTGATCTGAAATTTCACTGTTGTTTTCTCCCTCTATGTTAATGGTTGATTTAAGCTGTGCAGGATATTCTTAATTTTAAGCTTACCGGGCGTTAGGGGAACTTCTCGGCTAAACCTGCCAACTCCTGGATTGCGTTTTCTGAAAGAGCCTAGCCAGTTTTGATCCCGTGCTTATCATTTTTTTTTTAATGAATGCATGAAGGGTTTTCTGAAGTACCTCACATTAAATTTAAAATTCTGAAAATATTTCTGTGGCATATTGACAAATCTAGCTATTTAGAGCCTTTGAGCTGTAATTACTGTAATTATTTAGCTGGTTTAGGGTTTTTAGGTTTTCTTCCTTGCACATTTTATTTCTGGGTGTTCGGTTTTTTGCAGGTTGCAGGTACAAATTTTGAAAAATTTTCAGGGTTTTCCATTAGGCAACTAAAGTGGATTGATTTAAAACTTTTTACAATTTCTGAGGAAATTTCAAGGGTTTTCTGTTGCTGCCTGGAGGGTTTCTTTTTGCAGAAGGATTTCCAAATTTTGTTTCAGGTGTGCACTGTTCAAACCTTCCAGAATCGCATTACCTGCACCCATTTCCACGCATTGTCCAGAACCATATCCGCAATCCCTATCCACTACTCTTTTCTTATTGTCCATCGCTGTCATATACTTCCGGAACGTGCAAAATGAAACCTCTGCCATTCTCCACGCAGCATCATTCTGGCAGCTTCAGTTTTCCACTTCTCACCACAACCTCCACCTTTCTGCTGCTAAAAACCCTCACGATTAGCTGCTCCATCCAGCTCACACGTCCCTCAAAACCTTCACGTCGACCTGTACACTGCAAATTTTTTTTTATTGCTCCAGGTTCACCAGAATACCACACAGCCATATACAAGCGTTTCTGCCCATCCTCGCACCTGTATCCACTCAGCTATACGCTGGTCCAAAACCTCCATCCGCTGCTGCCATCCTCAGCGCAGCTCAGCTCCTCCCTCACGCTGGCACATCCACGCTCCTATCTAGCTCTGCGTTAAAGCCTTCAGTCGTCCGCTCCATTCTTAGCCACCTGCAAAACATAAAAAAAAAAACCACTCATGCAGTCTCCCTCATGCAGAATCAGCGCACTGCTATCCCTCCACTGCTGTCATACGTCCAAGCCTGCACACAAAAAAAAAAAACACATTTCGTTTAGGTTTTATGTGTATTTTTTTAGTTTTCATTTTCGTTTGGTTCAGATTAATTTAGTGTTCAGGGTAGCGTATTTCTTATTTTTTTTAGTTTTGTTTCAGTTAAAATTAATATTTTTAGTTTTAGTTTTAGATATACCTTAGTTCTTTTTAGTTTTAGATTTATTAAATTTTTGTTTTAGTTTTAGACTTAGATTTCTTTAAATTTAGATTTAATTTTGTTTAGATTTAGATTTTAATAATAAAAAAATCATAAAAATATAAAAGATTCAAATTTCCCTTTTCATTTGTTTTATTTAGTTTTCATTTAATTTACTTAGTTAACATTCATATTTTGTTTCATATATATTAGGTGTTTGTTTAGTTTTAGATTAGATTCTATTTAGATTTTAGTTTTATTTCATTTTAAGCTTACAAAATCATAAAAAAATATATATAAAATATAAAAAAATCATAAAAAGGTTTAAGTTTTAATGTTTTGGGTTCCATTTTTTTTTTATATTATTTTAGATCTATTTTTAGCAAAAAAATATAAAAAGTAAAAATCCCAAAAACATAAAAAGTTGATCCTTAGGCCTTTTTTAGAGTTTTGTTTTACAGTTTAGATTTTTAGATATTAGTTTTGTTTTATCTTAATCTTAGAATTTTATTTAAAAAATAAAAAAATTATAAAAATAAAAAATCATAAAAAGTTTTAAATTTTAGATTTTAATGGGTTCATATTTTGTTTTGATTTTTTTTAGATTTATTTGATTTTAGGATTAAATTTTAATAATTTTGAGTTTCATTTAGTTTACTTTAGTTTAATTTTGTTTTATTTGTATAAAAATATATAAAAATTAAAAATTTTTGAAAAACTTAATTAAAAATTGAAAATTCATTTTTGGTGACTTTTGTGGTATCTATGTTCCACTTTTCTATAGTTAAATGCACTTAAATTTTTATTTGAAGATTAGCTATATGAAAGTGGTAATTCGTTAGCATTTAAATTGTATGGTTGTTTAATGTATTAAATCTTTAGAAATTTAATTGCTAGATCATTATTGAAGCATTGAGTTTATTGAACATCTTGCATCGCTTGGGTTATTCGATGATAAATGGTTGTTTTACATGGTTTATATTTCTGCAACGTTCAATAAATAATCATTTAATCATTAACTCCATAAGGCACTGGTACATTAATTCCTAAAATCAATCAAGTACTGGTATCGCCTTGCTGTGTCTCCCAACCCAATTGGTCCATAGTTGGTCTTCCTTCATCCCATAGGGTCTACCCCCCTTAGCCTCGGGAGACGACTTAAACGGAGAGATTGGGGATCAGGGTGACAGCCCCCGGTTTGAGCGTTGTCGTGGCAATCTGTGCGACAACAGGACCACTTCGCAAACACTGTTCTTCATGATGGATTCATATTCTTCCACCATTGTATAAACCCAAATTGGTTGCTCAACTACTTCCTCAAAAGAGGATGGCTCAGTCTCTACCAGTGTTTTCAAAACCATTTTTAAAAACCGGTTACCGGTCTAACCGGCCGGTTAGCAAGGCCGCCGGTCTAAACCGGCCAAAAAACCCGATTGGAAAGGCCATTTTGCCATTTTTTTGCCCTAACCGGTGAAAACCGGCCGGTTTAGGATGGAACCGGCCGGTTTGTATCAAACCGGCCGGTTCTGTCCTAAACCGGCCGGTTTTAGGCACACCCACCGTAAAGTTAAAAAAGCATATTTTTCACTGTGTTTCAGGGGTTTTGGGGGGAAACTAAGGGTGTTTCAACCCTAACAATGTTGGCAATTAATGGTAATGTTAAATTCTTAAAGTAAAAGTGACATTTCCTTTAATTTTCATTTTCATCCTTTTACTTAAATTTTTAACATTACCATGAAATGACTCAGGATGTTTGAGAGTGGTTTCAACCTCATTGGATTTCATATGGAGAAACTAGAATTTTAGATTTCACTCAAAATTCAGCAGACTTAATGGTTTTCAGGATTTCATGGTTTGGGGGTAAACAATAAATGCAATCGGAGCTCCAAATGATGAGCAAAACTCCTGATCTAGATCCCATTGTGTTGGACGATATTGATCCAACATCAGAATGGGTGGAGGAGACTGAAGAACTTGTGTTTGAGGCTGATTTTGATATCGACATGGCTTTAGCGGGGGATGATGCAGATTATGTGGTGGCATCAGAACTAGGATCAGTAGCGGCATCAAGGAAAGGCAAAGAACCAATGGAAGGCACTAGTCATGCAGGTCGACAAACTCGTGCTTCCATTAGGTCCACTTCTATTGTCATTGGTGGCATTGATACTGAGGTTGCAGATCAGGCTGAGGCATCCTCAGACTCTGAACCAGATGATGTGTATGTAGCTCCTGATGATGATCTTGTGTCTAGTAGTGGTGATGAACTTGATGATTGATCATGTGTACACTGTAGACTTGTAGTAGGCCAATGGCCTCATAGCTTGCAGCATTGTTTTTGGACTTTATAGGCCATTTAGAGCCTCATTTCTTATGTATTTTGCTATTTTGTCGATGATATGTATTGTACTCGGTGCCATTTTGATATATTCACCTTTACATGGTATACAAATGAGCAAACTTTGCATATTTTGTCTCTATTGGCTTGGAATCATGGTTTTACATCTTAAAAATAGTTTTGTTTCATTAAAAATTAATTATTTAATGTATTTTTTTAAAACCGGTTCGTTTAGACCAAACCAGTCCCGGTTAGACCGGTTCTGGTCGGTAAACCGGTTCATTAGGTGGACCGGTCTGGTCACCGGTTCCGGTTTTAAAAACATTGGTCTCTACAAGGTCAGTCATTAGAGCCATGTAGCCAGTGTACCTCTCGGGTGACCTCCTTTGCCTGCGCAAATTTGAATGAGCTCCCACATTTTCCCTTACATCCTGCACCAATCTATCAACTTCCTTGGTTCTTTCTCTCCCTTCTTTGAATGGTTCTGCTTGAGTGGATGTCTGCACTCCTTGCTTCTCTATTTGTGGCTCCTCCACAACTTCCCGAGGCTCCTCCTTTGGAGCTAAAAGCTCCTTTTCTAGTGGGATCTGAAGCTCCCTCTCAAGAGAATACTACATTGCTTTCTTCTCATCAAATTTTACATCCCTTCACACAACTGTCATTCTGAGGGAAGGTAAGTACACACGGTAATTGTGTGGAGTTTCGGTGTAACCCACAAAAACTCCCAACTCTACTGTTGGTTCAAGCTTCTTCCTTGAATCTTTGGAGACATCGCAGTAAACAGAGGCTCCAAAAATTCTAAAGTGAGGCACATCCGGCTTCCTCCTCGAGAAAGCCTCCTCTGGTGTAATCATATGAAGAATCCGATGATGACTCTGTTTCTGCAAGTAGATTGCTATGTTACATGCCTATGCCCATAAATGCAGTGGTAGGCCTTGGTCATGCAGCATAGCTCTCACAGCGCCCACAATGCTACGGTTCTTTCTCTCAGCTACCCCATTCTGCTGTAGGTTGTGGGGTGTTGTCAGCTCTCTTTGAATGCCTTCCTTCGCACAGAACTCCTTGAAGTCATTCGAAACATACTCACTTCCATTGTTGCTTCTGAGAGCTTTCACCTTCTTGTCGATCTCTTTCTCAACTAATGCCTTGAACTCTACAAACTTTGAGAATGTCTCATCCTTCTTCTGCATGAAGAAGATCCAACACTTCCTTGAGAAATCATCAATTAAAATAACGTTGTACTTATGTCTAGCAGTTGAGGCTGTCGAGAAGGGTCCACAAGCATCAGAGTGGACTCTCTCCAAGACTGCATGTGCTTTGCTGTCTCAATCATGGAATGTGGACTCCACGTACTTCCCCAAGGTACAACCCTTGTAGACATCCTGCTACTCAAGTGCTCCTTTGTGGAGGCTAGTGGTTATTTGTTGCATAATTTTCAGGGCGCCATCATGCAAGTGGCCCAATGTCTTGTGCCATAGCTCACTAACATCACGACTCTACACTTTCTCTGCCATTCTACTTAATGCAACACAATCTTCCACATCCAACTTGTATAGGTTCTTCACCTGAACCCTGATCTGCTTCACCTATCTAATGGAAATGTCTTAGGAATGCTTTCCCTTTGCTGATGATCACATCATAACCATAGCCTTCCAAAATTGCTACAGAGATGAGATTCTTCTTTAGGCCTGGAACAAACATGACATCTTTGAGGCGAAGAGGGGATCCCGACTCCCTCTTAAAGGTTACTGTACTAGTCCCAGTAGCACTGTACCTTTCATCATGCCCAAGATCAATAAGCATCTGGAGATCTTTCTCCTCCAGGTCGCTGAAAAACTCTCTGCACCCTATCATGTGGATCAAGGCACCGAAATACAAATACCACACACTCCCCATCACAGTGCTGGCCATGCATGCGATAAGGGTGAAGTCTAGCTCAAACTGTGAAGCCAATGCCTCACCTACTACTTCTCTTGAATTCTTCTTGCTAGAATTTTTGTGTGGACACTTTGTAGCATAGTGCCCAAATTCATGACAATTAGAGCACTTAATTTTGGACAATTCTTTCTTCTTTCCCCCTTGGCTGGATTCTAGTTTGGTTTGAGACTTCTTCCCTTTTCCCTTCTTGCCCTTTCCAACCAATGCAAAATTTTCTTCATCCTCTGCTTTGGATGAAGTTCCATCCTAGTTATTTCTCCTAAACTCTTCTTGTACCAAGTCAAACCACAACCTTTCCCACTTTGGTAAATTTTCCCTTCCATTTACAGAGTCCTGGTAGCTATGCCAGGATTTTGGAAGGCCTAGAAGAGCTAGGCTCACTAGGTCCTCTTCTGCAACAATCACACCAACCCCTCCAAGATCATCCCAAACTTGTGTAAATTTGGTGAGATACTGTGAGATAGTATCATTCTTCTCCATTTTAATTTTTTGAAGTTTGTCTTTGAGGGCCAGTTTTCTATGATCACTGCTATTCTCGAACAACTCTATCAATGCCTTCCACATTGCAAAAGGAGTTTCTTTCCCATGGATATTTGAGACAATGTGGTCTCGCACTCCCAATATTATTCTCCTCGCCTTGGCTACATCATTCTTCTATTGGGCTAGGTTTTGTGCATCAACTGATCTGGGTTTTGCAATGTTTGTCTTGACATATTCCAACAATCTGTTGTCATCAAGCACCGCCTCCATGTGATCCTTCCATGCAATGAAATTCGAGCTGCCTTCCAAGGCATACTCTAATCTCAGCCCGTTGAAGGTCATTTTCCCGATCCTGAAGAAATCCTGCTACATTGAAGCTGCAAATTCGAACCTCTTGAGGAACAACTTCAAAATTCTTGTTCTAATGTGAATCTAGCTTTTATACCATGTAGAAATATGGTGATAGAATTGCAATTGCTCAAGAAGTTTGATCTAAAATCAAGAGACACAATCCTACTCTACTGATCTGCGGAATTTAATTCATAATTTAGAACAACAATCACACACATGCAATAAGAGAAACCACACATGCACAATATTTTTCTAGGGGAAAGAAACTGCTAAAACCCCCTTAAGCCTACTTGCATTAATCATATGAATAGAGAATGTATTACAATTGCTTGCTCGCTTTGAGCACAACCTGCAAGTGAATAACCTATCTCTCTACTCAATGAGAAGCTCTGACCCAAACTTAGTCAAATTTTGCCTCAGCTTGAGCCCCTATTTCCTTGCGCAAATCCCGAGGAATTAGGCCCCTATTATTTAGGAATTTTCCTCCAATTGATTGCAAAATTCCCAAGGTTGATCATCTAGTTACATGCAACACATGTACATAAGAATAGTCTACAACTGATGTTACACTGCCTTGGAATCTCCACCATACCTGGGGAATCTCTGCATGCACTAGCTATTTTAGCCTGATTGATTAGTTAATTGGATGATCATTGAGTTAAACTGCTATCCCATTGCACAACTAACCTTCCACTAGTTCTATCAACAATTAGAACTAGTTTAACTGAATACAACTGGAAATAACTGACCTTGATTGCTACAAATTAGCAATCACACATGCTTAACTGAACTCCAAGCTCTCTAACTTGAATTTACTGAGTAAACTGAGTAACACAAGCCATGTCACACAAGTTAACTACAATGTGCTGATGTGGAAATTCAAATTTTCTCAATTTGACCAAGGCAAAGTGAAATTGAGACTTTCTTGCTGCACTTCTCAACAAGATTTGACCAAGACCAGTTTACCTGTAGTCATTTGGTTTTATGTCAAACTTTGATCTAAACCCAACTAATTCATTAGAAGCAAAGAAGCATTCGAGCTTTTTCTCACTCATCAATAGCATAACACAACATAGAAGACTTCCTCATGTTAATTTCCATGTCTGTAGCTTTACAGTAGGTATCTGAATCATGTTCAGACAACTAATTTCCCATAAAGATCCATGGCCAAAAATCATAATGTCACAACAAAAAGAAGATGAGAAAGAACCAATGAATTATAAATATTTATTTTTCTTAGAGCTCGTTTTCACATCACATTCTTAATCAACATACTTAGGCCTTCAACAACGCAACTACCAATAAGAAAATAAAAGGAGAAAGTGGATAACTTTTCCTTAATCCCTGGGAAGCATTAGAGAACCCTGAAAGTGGAGCCAATTATTGACAAAGCAAAAGAAGCATACCTAAGACATCTCATAATCTAATCAACAAATTGCAAATTCATTCCAAGTTGACACAGAAGCAATCTGAGGTATAACTGATTCACTTTGTTGTATGCTTTTGCAAGATCCAGTTTCATCTTAACAGATGGCATCTTCTTGCATTCAATTAACTGCATAGCTTCCTGGGCCGAAGCCACCACATCATGAATCTGTCTATTGAAAAGGCACCCAAATTGTTCTTCTGATATTACAACTGAGAGAATACCTTTCAGGCTATTGGCCGTGATCTTGAAATCGTTAAAGAATAATGGCTCCTGGCTTTTCAGAGTGAGAGCTATAAAAGATTGAGTTATTAACTCCTAAAATCTTCCTGGAACATTTGGATTCCTCAACTTGTTTCAAGAGATCATCTTTCACCAGATCAACAAAACTTGTGTAGAATTCTACAGTCCATCCATCTGGCCTAGTGTTGAAAAATCTAGGGGGCAACATGTGTAGGTGATTTCTCTTACTTTGATAACTGCTTGTGATGTATTTTTACTGTACTTGGTTAACTTCTTCTTTCCTTTATTATTAGTGTTCTCTATCATCAAACAACTGCCAAATCATAAAGAACAATGAAACAATAGGACACAAGATATAGGCGATCGACCAGGGCCAAAACCTTTCCAACTGAGAGGAAAACTCACTAGAATCCTTCTCTTTTTATAGAACTTCAATTAACGAATTCCAAAACGTATGACCCTTGACCAAGACCCTCCAAGACCAAGTCATCCTTCTTTCTTGATGAACTTTACTTACACAGCTTCCAACAACAAACTTCAACCTTCCAACAACTTCGACCCCAACAACAATTTCTACAACTTCAACCTAACAACTTCAACAACTTCGACCTAGCAACTTCACAACTTCGACCTTGATGTTGCTTCGATCGTTTCAACCTAGCAGCTTCTCAAGCTTCGATCTAGAGGCAACTTCACAACTTCGATCTTGCAGCTTCACAATTTCGACCTTGCAGCTTCACAAATTTGATTTTGCAGCTTCACAACTTTGACCTTACAACTTCACAACTTTGATGCAACTTCAAAATTTCATTTAGCCCAAAAACTGTAGAAACCCTAACGAAAGAGAGAGAGAGAGAGGCCCAAAAACTTCGATCTTGATCTTCTTCTTCTTCATCCTTTTCCAGCTTCTATCTTGAGGAGATTGAACTTGCTTGAGTGAGTGTGCAAATGAGGTCGAATTCCTTCTTATTTATAGGCTTGTGAGGGGTACGAATTGCTATCTTGAGGTCGACTTGTCCCTTCATGTAGGCCGACTTGATCTTTGTGCCATGACGAGGTCTTGGAGGGTCTTTTGACTCTTTTTCAACTCAATAATTTTTTATCTACAATATGTAACATGCCCAAATGGGTCTTCAATACATGAAAATGACTCAATTGACTTTATGACAAACTTGGAAGCACTCGATGGGTGCTTGGCCTAAAAAATAAATTTTCTTGAGCATGAAACCCATGCCTCAAGAACACTAATAATAAATTTATTTTTCTCTTTTCATTAAATACATAGAATCACGATTACATATGCCATTATGAAAACCAAACCTAATTACATATTATAACACTCCCACTTAACTAGGGAGGTATTCATAATCCATACAAGGTACTTGGACATTCTCAATTTGAAGAGTTCTCATAAGAAGAGTCAGATTGGTAACCCATCTTTATAGCATCATATCATCCAGCATTGTCACATAGAAAGGCCTTGACTAACAACTCTATCTCTCCACAAGATCAAAGCACAATGTTGGCGCCAATGATTTATAGACACCCTGATCATTGTCTTTCTCGGAACATACCCCGCCCGGGTGCTCCCAGAGTGTGTTCCACCAGGACAATTCTTATGTTGGATTCCAAGTTCTCAAAGAATATTGGTCCTCTATGACTACTCTTATCTTGGATGCCCTACCACATCCTCAAAGAATATCGGATGCCAGATGCTTACCCAATCCTCCGTTCTTTCTTCCCAGGTGAAGACAAGAATGATGTGTCTACCTCTCCCTCTCAACTAGGGAGGATATACCCATTTCAATGAAGGAATGCGCCCATTCCTATTAAAGGAATGTACCCAAGCTCGCCCTTTGTTGAAGAATCGAGTGCACTAGTGTGTATTAGGATTCTTCTCTAGTTGATAACAATTTGTGAAGCACTTTTACAATTATCTTAGCTTGATGATCTTCTTATTATTAGTGTGTGTGTTTCATCAAGTTGCTATCAAAAACATAAAGACAAGAACACAAACGTTGGCTCTCTGCCAGGGCCAAAACATCTTTCTCTTAGAGAGGAAAACCCTTTGGTAAGTTTCTCTTATTGGAGTTTCTTATTGATCAATGCCAAACCCTAGACCCTTGACTAGGATGTCCTCCAAGCACAAGTCAAGTCCTCTCCTCTTTGTAGGAATTTACAGGGTAAGTTCCTTAGATAGAACACCAAAGGACACCATTCACAAACAAATCACATATCAGTACACCAGTATTCTTGACGTGGTTTAAACCCTCAAAGAGGGAAAACCGTCCACGACCTGAGCTAACGCGGCCACTTCAGAGAATTTATTAATGTAAAAGAAAGAAAATTTGCATAAGCTTCTCTCATGAACGGTCACCTAACAAATGACCCTCCATGCTCTTTAAATAGAAGATCATGGACTAATTGGGTATTAAGCCACGGATCAAGTGTTGGTAATACTGAGGAGAGAATGAACCGTGGGGTCACTTCATGTCTAGAACATATTGTGACCTTCGGATTGTAAGTTACAAAAAGTACATACTAAAGAAACACACTTTACCTAACTATACACTAGACGAAGTTATACTTAATTATTTCCTATGTGTCGGAATATCCTAACATCCCCCCTTAAGAACAACTTGGGATAGGATTGAAGGATGTACAAAGATGACACAATAGGAGAAGGAAGGAGGCATTAGAGCCTATCCCCCCTTAGTGACAACTTCCTGAACTCCAACCATAAATTGAAGTTTAGTAAACTTCGCCTCTGTGAGAGCCTTTGTAAAGATGTCTGCAACTTGTTCATCGGTTGAACAATAGTGCACTTTGAGAACATGGTCATGAATGAGCTTTCTGATGAAGTGCATGTGTAGTTCAATGTGTTTGTTGCGTTGATGTTGGACTGGATCTTTGCATAGTTGAATGGCACTTTGATTATCACACAAAAGTGCAGTTGGATGTTGTTACTGAAAACCAAACTTTGATAGGATCTGACGAAGCCACAAGGCTTCCTTAGTAGCTTCAATGACGCCACGATACTCTGCTTCTGCTGAAGAAAGAGAAATGGAACTTTGTTTCTTGCAAGCCCATGTAATATGTCCAGAACCAAGAGTTAAGACATAACCTGCAGTAGACTTCCAATCCTCAAGGTCACCAACCCAATTAGAATTAGTGAAACCAACCAATAGAGAAGATGCTTCTGCACTATAATGAATCCCAAACTGAACTGTACCTCGAACATAACAAAGTATTCTTTTAGCTGCTTTCCAATGACTTTCATGTGGGTTTTGCATAAACCGAGCAATAAGGCCAACAACAAAGGAAAGGTCAGGACAAGTATGGGTCAGATACAAAAGTTTTCCAACAAGCTGATGGTATAAGGTAGCATCAACTTCAGGGGAAGTACAAGTGACTGAAAGTTTGGCTCCAGAGTAAAAGGGAGAAGGGGTTGGCTCACAGTCTTCCATGTGAAAGTGGTGTAGAAGATCACAAACATACTTGGACCGGGAAAGGGAAATACCTTCTTTGGATTGCAAGACTTGAAGACCAAGAAAATAATGTAAGTGTCCTAAGTCTGTCATTTCAAACTTCTTTTTAAGGCTAGACTTCACATGGTTTATAAGGTTGGGATCATTACCAATAAGGATAAGCTGTCAACATAAAGAACAAGAATGATAAGAGACTTACCCACTTTCTTGGTGTAGACAGTATTGTCAGAATGACATCTAGAAAAGCCAATATCTAAAAGAAAGCTATCCATTTTGGCATACCAAGCCTGAGGGGCTTGCTTGAGACCATAAAGGGGTTTCTTAAGCTGACATACAAGGCTGGAGTCTGTTTGTATAAAGGTAGGAGGTTGTTCCATATAGATTTCTTCATGCAAGTCCCCATGCAAGAAGGCGGATTTAACATCCATCTGATGGACTTCCCATTTGAAAGAGGCAGCAAGGGAAAGCAAAAGGCGGATAGAGTTCATTTTGGCAACAGGGGAGAAGGTTTCAATATAGCCAATGCCTTCAACTCGTGAAAAACCCTTAGCAACAAGACGAGCTCTATGTTTATCAACTTTTTCATTTGGTCCAAACTTGGTTCTGTAAACCCATTTGCATCTAACAAGTTTTCGTCCCTTTGGAAGAGGAATAAGGTCCCATGTATCATTTGCCAATAATGAACGATATTCTTCATTCATAGCTGCATCCCAATTTGGATGGCTTGAAGCTTCTGCAAAGGTGTTAGGATCATAATTCGCTGAAGCTTGAGCCAGTAAAAAAGAGGCTCTATCGAACTGAGAACGTGTACGACACTGATTTGTAGGATCACCCGCAAGAGCACTTGCTGTATCCTGAGTAGCGTGGACCCATTTTGGAAGCTGAGGAGCTGAAGGAGGATCCCAAGAAGGTGGGGGAGGATTGTCATCCTCGCTGTCATCATCTAAAGAAGGAATATTTTCAGAAGTAAAAGGGATAGAGAGAGGTGGCACATCCGCCGAACTAGGCTCACAGGTTGGTATATTTTCAATAAACTTTACGTTTATTCTAATGATAACATTTTTGGATTTAGGTTGAAGAAGTCTATATCCTTTGACATCCTCAAAATATCCAATAAAAATACATTTTTCACTCTTAGGTTCTAAGGCTTTATGTTTCTCATCTGGAATATGGGTCCATACTTCACTTCCAAAAACACGAAAGTGACTTACATCTGGTTTAATTGAGCTCCATGCTTCTTCTGGAGTTATATTCTTTAAAACCTTAGTAGGAGTGCGATCTACTATGTAATTTGCACAGTTAATTGCTTCTATCCAAAAATTAAGACTAAGTCCTTTAGATTGAAGCATACAATTAGCCATTTAAGATGCGATTCTTCCTTTCAGCTACACCATTTTGTTGTGGAGTATATGGAATAGTGTGTCGCAATTGAATTACATGCTCAGTGCAAAAGTTGATGAATTTGTTGTTAACATATTCTCCGCCATTATCAGATCTTAACTTAAGAATTTGATGTCCAAATTGTTTCTCAACAAAGGCCTTAAAGGCCAAGAACATGTTAAAGACTTCACTCTTGAGTTTTAAGAAGTATACCCAAGTGTGTCTGGAGAAATCATCAATGAAAGTTAAGAAATACTTGTAGCCAGAGAATGAAACAACTGGAAATGGACCACATAAATCACTATGCACAAGCTATAAAGGGGCTGAGGCATGCCAAGAGGTACGTTTTTCGAAACTATCTTGATGATGTTTTCTGAGTACACCTCCGGAACAAACACCATCTTTGCAAGATACCATAGGAAGACCTGTCACCATATTTTCTTTACATAGATTTTGAAGGGAGCGATAGTTTAAGTGACCAAATCGCTCATGCCAAAGTTTGCTCACTTCATCATTATGAGCAACAAATACCGAGGGAAGAGTTGATGACCCAAAGTTGTTAAACTTATACAACCTTGTAGAATCATCAGCAATGCCAGTAGCTAAAATCTGTCTAGGATCTCTTAGGTCCTTAATTACAACATCATGAGGTGAAAATTCAACAGTTTTACCTTCACCTGAATGAGTTATCTGATATACAGATAGAAGGTTGCAGGATAAGGTAGGAACACATAATACATCATTAAATTGACCATTGTCTAGATGAATAGTTCCAGTCCCTACAACACTAAGAGATCTATCATCACCAACATAAATATTTTTGGTGTTACAATCATTTAAAGAAAAAAATATGGCTTTGTTTTTGGCCATGCGATAAGAAGCTCCAAAATCAATGAGCCACTCATGAGAATGAAAAGAAGAAGATACATTTAGTGCATAACCAGATCGAGATGCTTGACAACCACATGCAGAAAGTGCTATTCCTAAAGTTGAAGTTGAAGAGTGCTCCAAATGAATGTTATGCTTTTTCATGGCTGCTTCCAAGACTTCCATCTTCTTAAAGCATTTGGATTCTAAGTGGCCATCACGATTACAAAAGTTGCAATGTCTATCAATCTTCTTCCCTTTGTTTTTATTTGTCTTATCATTTTGTTGAGTTGATTTTTCATTTTGAGACTGAAATTGCTTAGGACCATTGTTTGGTTTAGGACCATTATTTTTAGGATGTTGTTTCTTAGGATTCTTTGAATTTGGTTGTTGGGCTGCTAAGGCTTTCTTGGAAGAATTTCCAGTAATAAGAAGATCAAGATGGAAGAGTTTTTATTTTTCTTTTATTAAAGAATCACAAAAGGCATCAAAAGAGGGGGACTTGCAGTCTTGTCCTTGAGAAATAAAGGCTTCTCTAGTAGAATGGAAGGTGGAAACAAACATAGAGTAGGCTGGGCCTAATTTAGTAAGAATGGAATAGATAAGGCTACCATCTTCTTTCTTAACCTTAACACCTTCTGAGAGAAATTTAAGGGTCTTGAATTTGGACAAAAAATCTTCAATGGAAAAAAAATTATTGGCGTCCATTGTAAGCAACTCATTTTCAAGTTGATGGGCTCTACTTTCATTTTTAATTCCAAAAACTTTATTGAGTTGTTTCATTGCTTCATCGGGGTATCAATTTCTGCAATATGGAATCTAACGTCTGGAGAAATAGACATCCCTATCAACCCACGTGCTTGATCTTGCTTATTTTCCCATTTGGCTTGCTTATCTTCTTCTTTAGATTTAGACTCTTGGTATGAGGCTATTCTATAAAGAGCTTTACTTCTAAGTAAATCCACAATGTAGGATAGCCATTGGAAGTAGTTGGTGTTGTCAAGAATAACTAGGCATGTACTTTCCATTTTAAAAGAAACTGAAGTTGTAGATTTTGAAATTAAGTGTTCCAATGGAAAGATCTCGAAAAATTAGGCCGATTAAAAAAAAACGGCTCTGAAAACGACTTCCGGATGAAGAAGTTATGGCTTTTTGAAGAAAAGTTGTTGAAGATGCCGACGAACTACGTGAATGTTGGGAAGTGAATTATAATGTTATATTTAAAAAATTCCCCTCCTTTCCAAACTTAATCTAATTAATTCACTTTAAAAAAAAAATTACTTTATGTGACCCACTTTTATAAATAAGTGAAAGTCACTTTTACAATGGTACTTTATGAGCTATCCACTAAATTGTAACTTAAATAAAAGATAAAGAGACTTTAGAATTATAAGTGACTCACTTTTATAATGGGTGAGAACACTTTTACATAAAGTAACTTTAAAACATAAGTTACATGTGCTTTTTGAAAAAGTAATTCAACAAAAAGAAAGACTTGAACCCAAGACCTCTATTCTCATAAAGTAACCTTGCACCAAGTGAGTTAGTTCAAAAGGTTAGTAATTTTTGGAAAGGAGGAAGGGGTTTTTTTTTTGCTCACTGAAGCTTTGGAATGCATGCTTACTTGAAAAACCCCTTTTTTGCCTATAAAACAAAAAAACCACACAACCCAAAACAAACAAGCAAAAGTAATCCAAGTCTTACGGCTTAAAGTTAGATTTGGCTGGAAACTATACATTTTCCTCAATGTTTCTAGTTTTCCGAGATCACATTAAGGCGTGACGGAAAATAGCATACACATGAGAAAAATCCTTTCTTTCTGTTTCTGGTTTGCTGAGATTGCACAGAGTCGCGGGGCAAAGAGCATATGCAAAAATGAAAAGTATAGATCCGGTAAATAATAAAATTATAGAGGACTATAAATCGAAATAAACAGAGAGATAAATAACTATAACTGCAAATAAAGATTGTATACCTCCAGATCTTAAAAATGATGTAGCTAGGGCTACCAGAAAATTTTTCGCGTCAAACAAAAGGGGTTCCTCACTGGAACAAATGCTCCTAACACAATAGAGCAGTCCTCTCGGCCCAAGAGTAGTCAGAAACAATAGATCTATAAAACGACAACCAGATGCAGCTATACTGGCTTCAGATTTGGATCACCAATGGATGTGACCCTTGAATAGCTCTGATACTATGTAGGAATTTATAGGGTAAGTTCCTTAGATAGAACACCAAGGGACACCGCTCACAAACAGATCACAGATCAGTACACCAGTATTCTTGATGTGGTTAAAATCCTCAAAGAGCGAAACAGTCCATAACCTGAGCCAACGCGCCCACTTCAGGCAATTTATTAATGTAAAAGAAAGAAAATTTACATAAGCTTCTCTCATGAACGGTCACCTAACAAATGATCCTCCATGCTCTTTAAATAGAGATCATGGACCAGTCGATTGTTAAGCCACAGATCAAGTGTCGGTGATACCGAGGAGAGAATGAACCATTGGATCAATTCATGTCTAGAACAAATCGTGACCGTCAGATTGTAAGTTACAAAAAGTACATAACTCTGATACCATGTAGGAATTTACAGGGTAAGTTCCTTAGATAGAACACCAAAGGACACCGCTCATAAACAGATCACAGATTCGTACACCAGTAGTCTTGATGTGGTTAAAACCTTCAAAGAAAGAAACAGTGCACGACCTGAGCCAACGTGGCCACTTCAGGCAATTTATTAATGTAAAAGAAAGAAAATTTACATAAGCTTCTCTCATGAACGATCACCTAACAAATGATCCTCCATGCTCTTTAAATAGAGATCATGGACCAATCGGGTATTAAGCCACAGATCAAGTGTCAGTAATACTGAGGAGAGAATGAATCGTCGGATCACTTCATGTCTAGAACAAAACGTGACCGTCAGATTGTAAGTTACAAAAAGTACATACTAAAGAAACACATTTTACCTAACTATACACTAGACCAAGTTATACTTAATTATTTCCTATGTGTCAGAATATCCTAACACTCTTTTCTACACTTTGTTCCTGACACATAGACTTCCTTCTTTCGACACTTTGCTCCCCAACACTTCATCCTCCTTCTTTGTTGCTTGTCTAGAGATAGACCTTTCTTGAGAGAGCTTTATATGAGATGTTCCTCTTCTATACTTAGTGATGTCCTTTTCTCAAGTAGACTTCTTCCTTCTTTGACCAAACGAGATGTTTCTTGAGATGTAGGAGCAGACTCGATATGACTGTACAGCAGCCCTAAATTCTTCGCACGTGTTGCAAGGATCCTTGTAGTTTAGGGTCCTTTCACCTTCGTTTGAGAGAGAGACTTCTTCGCTTGACTTGGGAGGCCTTGTAGGCCTAATTTCTAGCCCAACCAATAATGATTCTTGGACTATTCTCTAGCTGTTTTTATACCCACAGATTTACCCTCCCTTTCTTTGCACGTGTGACTATTTCTAGCCCTAGAAACAGTCCTACACCTTCGCTTTATCTTCTCCTTTCTTCGCTGCACTTAGGAGACCCTTTAGACTTGTCTTTTCCTCTCTCTTCTCGGATTCTATCCTTGCTGATTTCAAAGATTCTTGATGGATGTTGAGAGGGAGTGGATAACCTCTATATATAGAGAACTGTTCCTTTAGGCCGACTTGAGGCTGATTTGCTGTCTTTAGGCCAACATGAACTTTCTTCATCGCTTTGCTTCTTTGGAGGACGTTGCTGCATGGAGAGGACTTGCACTTGTCTTGTAGGTATTCCTTTCACCTTATACATGGTGTAACATGCCCTCTAAGGGTCTTACATAAATACATTGACCTTTTGAATTCCTAGAAGCACTTAAACATGTGCTTGACCTACTTCAATGAACAAGAAACTCATTGACAAATAATATAAACATAATTTCTCTTTTCTTGAATAAATACAAATGTCAAAATTACATTTATGAAGACCGAACCCAGTTACATTTTCTTCAACACTCTTAACCAGGGACTTGACCAAGCCTCCCCTTAACCAGGGACTTGCTTCTAGCAATTTTCTAGGTGGAGATCATGGGACAACTAACTGCTTGTAGGACCCCCTTTTTCGATGTCATGAATTTCTTCTTTGTTATGGAGTCTACATCTTTTGGGACTTATTCGTAGGGCATCGACCATCCATCACTTTCATTCATGAATCATGTCCGTCATGTCATCCTTTCTTTCATCAGAAAGTGATTCATTGTAAAGCCTTAAATTTAAATTTTTTAACAACGTATAACCATTCAGAATATCAAAATTTATCAATTTGATGTTGAGTACCTACATGGGGTTTCTGTGGTTGAAGATGTTTCTGATTTTCTCCCACTCTTGCTCTTGTTACCAAAATACCAAAACCTCCTTGCCAAACTGGGCACAACCTCGGTACCCAACTCTAGAATACTTCAGAATTTCAGCACTCTAGCCCCCGTGCCCAAAAGCATCAAGAACAATCAAGGCTCAGTAATCTTTGGTCAGTTTGTGGCTCTCTGTTGTAAATTCCTTCTCTGTTTTCTCCATTCTCCAAAAGAAAAATTCCTCCCTCAAAAGCCCCTTTTGACTCCCTTATAAGCTCCCTTCCACCATCTCCAACTCTCCACCACCCTACCCGTCATCTCCTCAACTCTTCTTGATTACATGCCACCTGCAATGTCTCTTTTCTCCCTTATGTTAAATGAGTGTATATATATTACGTGACTCATTGAGGCTGCCGACTTTGTTACCACTCATTTAAGTGAATTGATTTTATTTTATGGTTTTCTTTTATTTAGTTTAATATAATGTTTTATGGAATATGTTACTTATTTTATTTATAATTTTTAATAATTCACTTTATTCTTAACATATAATTAAATTAAATTATACATCAATTTAATTTAATTCATAATTTATTATTTCTGTTGTGTTAAAATTGGCAACTAGGGCCTAACTCCACATGGGTCATCTTATTTATGACAACTGATATTTTTTTTGGATTCCTCTCTTTGAGAGGTGTAGGATTGATCTAAAGCTCATCTGATTTTGACATGTACAAATGAAGTTATGAATTTATTTTGATTATGGTCAAATTGTCAAGGTTAGCCAACAAACTTATGTAGGCTCAGAAGTCCAACGGTCATGTCTATTCATCCTCAACGTTGCATATAAATAGAAGGTGACTTAACCTCATTTGAACACACTCGTCTTCACACTTCTCTCTCTCTCTCCTCATTGATTGGGTACGGATTTTTGGGCCTTTCTCTCTCCACACGTCTGAAATTTCAAGAGAGCGAAATTTCAAGAGAGCGAAATTTCAAGAGGTCGAAATTTCAGGAGACCGAATTTCTGGATAGTTTGACCAATGTGGAAAAAGTCGAAGTCGGGATTAATTCGGCAAGGGTCCAAAAGTTGAAAAACTCGTCAAAGTCGGGAGTTTTTTGAAAAAGTCGGCAAAATTAAAAAAACACAAAATTATTCATTTTTATTTTATTTTTTTTAACATCTAGAGTATCCACAACATCAAATAAATGCATTTCCACATAAACATGTAAAGAAAGCTAATATATAATATGTATATGAAGTCTAATGCTACATCACATATCAAAATAGTGAATCAACTCCTGAATTTTGGGTCCTGTCTGAGTCTTAACTCTCAAGAGTCAAAATATCATCAAAAAATATAATAAATGTATATCATGAGTCATCTAAAAGTCATCAAGTAATCAGTCACTGAGATCCTCTTCCCCTTTTAATTTTTGTTTCCGCTAATTGTATTAAGAAATAAGTCATGCATTTATTCAGTAGATTGTAATCTGCTTGGGTAATAAGGTGTCAGGTGGTAGGTCCAATGAAAATTAACAGTGAGTATCACAGTGGATGTGAAAATTAATGCTTGGTGACTCCAAGCTGCTTATTTTCTGAGAAAACAGTAGATGTTAGATTACTAACCTAGCCTTGGCATCTATTATTCAAAAACTCTTGGAGGTAAAATCCACTTCTGATACATAACCTTTGCCCACATTTACAGGGAGTTCACCACTAAAGAAGATTCCCTTTCAAAACGTGCTCTCATTGCAGGAAGGATCTTTGTTGTCACAAGATTTCACAGGTACTTTGTTCCTGTCTAAAAAATGGGTTCTTTTTTGAGGCACTGGTTTTGTTTTTTTTGGACAGGTTGTTGCTATTTGATCTTCATGACCTCCTCTTTGTTGTTTCTTCTAGAAGCATTCAACAACTATAACAATGTTTTTGATGGTGTGGGGTTCTTTCTACAGAAGACTGTTGTATGCCTGTCCTTTTGGTACTTTTGTAATCTTTTGAAGGGGCAGTGGCTGTTAGAGTCTGGATCACTAAAACCCTGGAGGCTTAGCCAATGTATACTTTGCTTTCTAACTAGAAATATGAAGTATAAAGATTTGTTTTTCCTTGGAAAACAAAAACATTTCTTAACCTCAAAACTAACAGATTACAAATGAGACTGCTATGCTCGCAAGAAGTATGACAAACAATACAATGCAATAACTTGAAAATGCATGGATGGAAGCTTCAATTTACAGTTTTTTCACCTTTGTGGCCTCTTTATCCACGGCCTGGGAAGGGAGGCAGACTTTTTGGGTCAACTCCCGATTTATAAGGAAAAAATCGGGATTTTTTTCCTTTGTGAAAAAGTCGCCAAAAAGTCGGGGGATTAAATCGTTTAGTTAAAAAAATCGCGTTTTTAGGATTAAATCGAGATTTTTTCCAGACTTTTTCCACACTGAGTTTGACCAAGCGTTGACCTCCTTTGACTGCGTTTTTGTGAGGGCTATCTCTGTTTGGGCAGGCCGCATTTCTAGGCACAGAAATCAAGGCTAAACGTTGACTGTTGACCAACGGTGATTATAGCTAGGGCTAACCGCAGGTGGGCTGTTTGACCAAACTTTGACTGGGCTGAATTTCACTGTTTTGAGCACTGTTTTATTTTGTTGTTTGGAGGCCAAAGTTGACAGAGGTTGACTGATTTGCTGAGGGTCAAATATGCCGTGTTGACCAACGTTGACTTTTCTGGTTAGGGCTCTTTTGTTGCTGTTATAAATTATCAGATTTGTAAATTGTATTCTCTTTGCTAAACTATTAAAGACTAAAATAAGATTTGATCAAGGGTTTCCCTACATTGGGGTTTGTCTCTGGCTAGTGCCACATCTTGTGTTATCTTGTCTTGGCTTGTCTTCTACTATTTATGTTTATGTTCTATCTGCATTTTACTATCATGTTGAGGTGATTCCTAATCTGAATATTGATACTGGGCTAATAAAGAAATTGAAGTAAAATTGCTCTAAAGCATAGAACATACCATTGTTGCTTAAAATTAACATGTTGTCTACATATATCTCTTTGATTAAGGACTTAATCATATATATATAGATATATATATGGGTGGTATATATATATATATCAAAAGGTCCCATTCGCTATATATATATATATATATATATATATATATATATATATATTATGGTGAGTTAGAAATTTACTTCGATAATTTATTAACTTAAGCATAGATAGAGTCCAACATTAGTCAGTATGTATACTATTGCACTACATGCGGGTCATGCATATGTAGCTATCATATGGGTGGCCCGTATGTGTGCTAATATTCACATTCTATTTGTAATTGTAGGTGGGTGATTACATTCACTAATCCATATCTGGCTTTCCTTTATACAACTACCTCCTCCACATCATGTTTTCTTCAGGATCTTATCATCCCGATTCCCACCACATGAGTGTAGTTGTAGATGACATCTACAACTCTTCCTTTGGTAGCCCTGCATTAGCCCATCCAGATATTGTTCAAAAATAAAAAATGAACATCAAATTACCTTTGTGATGGTCTTACATCATGACATCTGCTTGTTGTATCAACATCCTGCATTCATATTGACACATCTCCAAAAATATATTAAATGTCAAGGGTCATCTTCCTTTCCAGACTTCTTCGGAGTCTTCATACCTTTTCCATGGAGATGTCATGGTCAATTATTCTAGTTATCAGATGTTGATTTCCTTTTCTATGTGACATTAGTTGCATCTTTCCCTATATCTCCTTACTTTCTTCACATATTGCTTCTTAGGAACTTTCATTCATAGTTCCTTTATTTTATCAACCACCTCATATCCCATATGAAGACTTGTTATGTTGATTTCATCTAGTCAATATGTCAATCATGCCTTTATGCGTCCTTCCAAAGTAGGAGATCCCTTTCTCTTGATTATGCTCATGAGGTGGAGCATTTATCCATGCTATCTGCAACTATATGACATGACTCAATTTTATCAAATACAAGCATACATACCTCATCTCTTCCTTTTGGTCATCTAGATTTCCTTCAACAACTTCTTTGATTAAAAGAACTTGAATCACCTTGACCTGGTTCACTTCTTTTGACATCATACCATCATTCCATGAATCCCATACAAGGTGAAATTCTCGGCGAGATGCTTCTTCTAGTAGGTGAACCTTCCGATGAAGATTCCAACGGAGGATCTTGATCATCCTCATCTTGCAAATGCTCATTTTTGAATGATGTATGATGAGCTCTATACTAGATGACTTTCTTTTTCCCATAAGTACTACTTATGCTTCTAATGAGGTTGCCAAGAACTATATCCTTCTATAGGTGACAACCATAAACTTCTATTTCAGCTATCTTTCATGCTTCTTGATGATGATGTCACGGGCTCTTCCTTTCAATCATATGCTTCTATGATGCCATCTCCTAACATGATGCATCCTATCATGCTTCTAATGATTCCTACCATGATAGTTATACTTTGCAACATCAAACTTGAAATAGAAACTTGAAAAGAATTAGGTGAGGAATATTATCTCAATCATAGTAGAGATCTTTTACTTCCTCCTTGGATTTCTTCTTTTCAGCTTCTTCCACTCTTTAGTGATATGGGCTTCTTCCCTTCCTCTTTTGTTGTTTTCCTTCTTGAGCTTTGGACAATCTCTCTTGTAGTGCCCATATTCATGACAACCATAGCATTGAACCTTCAATATGTTCTTCTTTTTTTCTGAGAACCAAGCTTCCCAAACTTTCCTTTTCTTTTAGCCATGGTAGCAAATGCTTGAGCTTTCTCGCTTGATCCTACATCGATTTTTGACTTCAACCTAGTTTCTTGGATTTTTCACAATGACTATAGTTCATTGAATGGAGTAGTTTCCTTCTTCCCATAGATGCTTGATGTGAAGTTGTCCCATTCCTCTGGTAGTGCATTGAGCACTATGGTAGTCATTTCCTTATCAGACATTATTTCTTCCAACTCTTGGAGTTGGTCTCTTATTTCTGACACCCTCATAAAGTATGAGGTTATTCCTTCTTTTTTTGATATCTTCATCTTGTAGAGCTTGAGCTTCTTCTTTTGACGATTCGACAATTAAACCCTTAACATGACCAATGACTTCATTTTCTATGATGATCAAATCTATCCTCTTCTTCCATGCAAGAAAGTTTGACGACCCAACCAATTTGTTGCTCTTCTTGCAATATGAAGTCATTTTGACATATTCAAATATAGATATAAAAATTAGTGTTGAAAATATCGGTATCGTTAGCGAGGGTCCAGAAAACATCTTATCAGCAATATCGGCAAAAATATTGGCAAATATCGATAAGCATAAAAAATGCGTAATATATTCATATATATATATATATATATTTTAAATTTTAATTTTAATTTTTAATTTTCAGTTTTTTAAACATATAAAGCAATAACAACATGAAATAAACACATTGGCAATTTGGCATATAAATATGAGGAAAACACTGATATATATGATGTAAAATAAAAATGATACATCAAAGGTGATACCAAACCTTGCTGATCCCTGATAATTGTCCAATCAAAGACTCAAATGTGGAGAACCAATACAGAATAACATCATATATATAAAAGTATCTCATCATCATGAGTTATATGTAGCAAAACAAATAAAACTAGCAGTGATCTATTTAAAATCAATGCCCTCTCCCCCTTTTATGGGAAAACATGATGGGTTTTTTTCCAGGCCTGCCACTAGTAGTAGAAGGCCTTGCCCTTGCACTTAATGTCAAATAATGAGTGTTAGTTATGGAGCTGTGCTCTCCTATATCTATAGCACTAAGCAGATGGTGTTGATGCTGATGCTCCCACAGCCTCCTCCTCCTCCTCTTGCTGCTCGTCCCCCTAGTCTTCCTCCTCGCGTTGCCCCTGTTCTAATGGATCCTCTGGTTCTAACCACGAAGGTGACTCCTCCGAGTGGGCACCTCAGACTCCACCTTCCACTGAGACAATACATCAATATTGTCTAAGGAAATGGCATCTGGATCCATTGGTGCTTCTATTTGCTTCACTCGAAGTCGGATATTGTAATGCACATACACTAAATCATTGAGGCGTGAGAACTCCAACCTGTAAGAGTGTCAAAAAAACTAATGAGCTTGACTCTTGACTCTTGACACTTGAGGTTCATTAATTAAAAATTAAAAATTGCAATAAATGTAATTGCTCAACTGAAGGCTGAAGCTCAAAGTTATACCTGTTGCGCTTTTTGAATGTATTTTCTCAAATACACTCCAATTGCGCTCACACTCTGAAGAGATACATGTTTGACTTAGGATTCTTATGGCCAATTTCTGCAAATTTGGTGCCCTTGCACCATAGGTTCGCCACCAAATATCCACAACAAAATACAGAAATAAAAAAGTCAAAAACTTAAAACATAATTAAACTTTCAAATTAAAGTTACATAATTGAATTTTAAAAATCTAGAATTATAAATAAGTAAATTCTAAATTGAAAATTCTAATGAGTGATGACTTGTCACTTATGTGGCATGAAGAGGGTCCTTTCCCTAATAGCATCATCAAAGCCAAATAGGCCAACACAATCCCGATAAAACTATATCTCGCGATTGATTTTGCTACGAAGCTCAGGATTAGGTACCATCCTCTGAATATAGGAATGGAGCCCTTCCATCACCTCGCCATCAAAATCAAAGGCACATTTGTATGAAAATGTGGGGTTGAGGAAGAGTGCTGCTGCATGAATGGGTCAATGAAGCATCCCTGTCCACCGACTATCAATCACATCCCATAACATCATATGTCTATCAAGCCCAACAAAACCCTTGTCTACATAATAAGAACGAATGGCCTCCTTGGCCCTATCCATGGCCTCATACAAATAAGCCATTGCAGGCTTGTCCCCATCTACCAATCTCAAAACCTTTACTATAGGTTCACTAACTGAGCACACTTCTTCTACTCCTTGCCAAAATGTGTCAGTGTACACCATTTTTGCAATGGCTCTCCCGTCCTGTCTCCTGTTGTATCTACAATCACACCACTCATCAGAAACAAACATTTGCTTCAACTCAAACTGACATCGAAGCAAAGACTGAAGAGTAATAAAGTTGGTGGAAAAACGTGTGATTGCAGGACGCTGCAACTCCTTGTTTCTAGTGTATCTCCTCATGAGGCTAAGAACAAAAGCATGGTTATAAATAAACTTGGGGATGCTCCTAGCCATATCAATCACCTCCTTGATGAAGGAGAGTTTCCCCATATCCTCAAGCAGTAAATCGATACAATGTGCTGCACGCGAAGTCCAAAACAATGTGCGGTGCCTTTCCATAAGCATCCAACCGACATACACATAATTAGCTGCATTATCTGTTATGACTTGCACCACATTCTGCACACCAATCTCCCGGATGAACCCATCTAACAACTCACATATCATTGTTGCATCTTTTATATGTGTTAATGCATCCACTGATTTAATAAACATGGTACCTTTAGGACAATGTACCAAGAAATTTAGAAGGGTCCTACCCTTCCTATTTGTCCAACCATTAGACATCACTGTGCATCCAGACACTTCCCATGTCTGTTTCAACTTCGCCAATCTAGAGTTGATGTCTTGCTTTTATGCTTCAAGGATTGGCACCCGCAACTCCTCATATGTAACACTTTTGTACCCTGGGCCCACAACAGAAATAGCATCACATATTGGCTGCCATAATGGATTGGTTTTGGTGATGTTGAGAGGTAAGTCGCTCAAGAAAAGACACCTCCCCATAACTCTACCTGCTTCTTGCTTCTCTCTTTTTTTAACAATTGATTTTGTGGAAGGTTGTGCTCCATGTCCTGTTCGTGGAACAAAAAATGATGACCTCCCACTCCCACTAACATTAGCACTAGCAGTAGCAGGTGATGCCGTGGAGCCCCTCCCACTTCCCTCAACCTCAAAATCAGAAGAAGATATCCCAAAAGATCTTCTTGCACGTTCAACCTTGTTTCTTTATGCCTCTTCCTTCTTTTTGTCTTTTTCATCAATTGCTTGAAGAGCTTTTTGTATAAGCTCTGCACTAGAAACTATACTAAGCACAACATCATGTCCAGGGAGTCTAGCCAGATGGTATTTCAAATGCGTAACCCTACCTGTCATCCTAGTCCCACACAATTTGCATGATAGATATGCCTAATTTGTCCCACCATCAGGCTTCCCATACTCCCAAAATGGGTCCAAGTCTTTTGGCATATTTGTAGTGAGCTAATTCAAACCTAGGGCACCAAAAAAACAAAAAATTGGCATTAATGGTTAAATTTTAAACACCCATGCATAAAAAATAATAAGTAATATCCACCTCAAATTTTTTTTTTTGCTACATTATTTGCAATATGAATTCAATGAAAAATGGCAATAAGAGGGTGCATAAGAAAGTTAAAAAAGAAATGGAGTTTGTTGTCCAAATATGGAGAAAACCCTTGCATTGGCTCATGGGCATGAAAATCATAGCAAATGGAAAAAAGAAGAAGCAAAATGTTGGTAGGCGAAGAGGCAAGCAAGCATAACCCTAAATCTATGAAAAAATCATTAACATAGGGGTTTTTAAGAACATACTTGTTAATGGAAGAATTGAAGTTTGTCTCATTGTTCTTCAATCTTTGATCCACAAAAAATTCTTAGTTGGTGGTGAAAATGGTTATTTGATCATCTATCCCTCCTTGACAACCACCACAATCCTTTTCCCCTTCCTTCTCCAACACTCAAAACCGAAATGAGGAAAAAAAATGACAAATTTCCCTTTTCTAGCCGCGGCCCAGTCTGCCCAACGATATTTCCTATCGTCACGTGATATTTTGCCGAGATATCAGCAATTTCTTGGAAATATCGCGATATTTTCGGGAGAGGAAAAATCCTGATATTTTCTCCGCGATATTTCTGCTCACCGAAAATATCGTGATATTTCCAAAAACTGATAAAATACTTACTTGTCAAGTGAAGATACTCCTAGATGATGAAATCTTCAACTTGATGCCTTCTTCTTGATGATGATGTAGATAATAGATGTCTTCTTGGTGAAGATGTCTTTCTTCAAAAGTGATCCTTGGCTCAAAGGGATATCACATTGATTCCTTGATGATGATGACAACACTTTTTCCTGCTTTTCTTCCTTCAAGACAACACTAGTTAAACTTGTTACACAACCTCAAATTTTGGCCCTTCTTCAAAATTTCGGTTTGATGTAGCAGTTTTGCAATTTTAGCCTTTTTTGCAATAACCCTAGTTCACACGTATGGCTAGAAGATGGACAAATTTGCCTCCTTTCTACTTCGCTTGACTTGACTTTTTTTCTTGTTATTTCGGCTTGCAAAGGAGACTTTTCTTGGCACAAAACTTGATCCTTGATGGTGGCTGCAATTCGATACTTGGTTCTGCAGAAGGATGTCTTAATGCTTCACATGTGTGGAGAATATAGCCCAGAAAAATAGACCCAAAAGTGCTTTTGTTGAATGTGTGAGTTTCCCAAGAACGCTTCAAATGTGGAACCCTTCTTTGGATGAGCTAGATTTTGAGGTCTTTTTTGATGCTTTTAATTTTTCCCTTTCAATATGATGAGAGGGTTAGTCCTTCTTGATGATTGATGCTTTTGATGTTTCCAAGATGATCTCTTTATACTTCGGCCCTAGAGTATCCTTCTTTGTGTTGCCCTTCCTTGATGTAGTCACCTTAGCTCTGATACCATGTTGAAAAATCTAGGGGGAAACAAGTGTAGGTGATTTCTCTTACTTTGATAATTGCTTGTGATGTATTTTACTTTACTTGATTAACTTCTTCTTTCCTTTATTATTATTAGTGTTCTCTATCATCAAACAACTACTAAATCATAAAGAACAATGAGACAATAGGACACAAGATATAGGTGATCATCCAGGGCCAAAACCTCTCCAATTGAGAGGAAAACCCACTAGAATCCTTCTCTTCTTATAAAACTTCAATTGACGAATTCCAAGACCTATGACCCTTGACCAAGACCCTCTAAGACCAAGTCATCCTTCCTTCTTGATGAGCTTTCCTTACACAACTTCCAACAACAAACTTTGACCTTCCAACAACTTCTCCAGCAACTTTGACCCCAACAACAATTTTTGCAACTTCGACCTAACAACTTCAGCAACTTCAACCTAGCAACCTCACATCTTCGACCTTGATGCAACTTTAGATGTTTCGACCTAGCAAATTCACAACTTCGATCTAGAGGCAGCTTCACAACTTTGATCTTGCAACTTCACAGTTTCGACCTTGCAACTTCACAGCTTCGATCTAGCAGCTTCGACCTTGCAGCTTAACAACTTCGATGAAACTATAGAAACCCTAACGAAAGAGAGAGACAGAGAGGCCCAAAAACTTTGATCTTGATCTTCGTCCTTTTCCAGCTTCTGTCTTGAGGAGATCAAACTTGCTTGAGTGAGTGTGCAAATGAGGTCGAATTCCTTCTTATTTGTAGGCTTCTGGGGTACGAATTGCTATCATGAGGCCGACTTGCGCCTTCATGTAAGCCGACTTGATCTTTGTGCCATGACGAGGTCTTGGAGGGTCTTTTGACTCTATTTTGTCTCAATAAATTTTTCTTTACAATATGTAACATGCCCAAATGGGTCTTCAATACATGACAATGACTCAATTGAATTTATGACAAACCTAGAAGCACTCAGTGGTGCTTGGCCTAAAACTTAAATTTCCCTTGAGCATGAAACCCATGCCTCAAGAACACAAATAATAAAATTATTTTTCTCTTTTCATTAAATACGTAAAATCATGATTACATATGCCATTATGGAGACCGAACCTAGTTACATATTTCAACACCTAAGACTTTTAGCTTTTTTAAAGACATTCAGGACAAATTTAATCTCATCTTTATACATAAAATCACGATTACATATGCCATTATGGGGACCGAACCTAGTTACATATTTCAACACTTAGGACTTTTAGCTTTTTTAAAGACATTTAGGACAAATTTAATCTCATCTTTAGTCATCTCAACATATAAATCTTCATTTGTATCTTCTTCTATAAGCCTGGGAAACAGTGTAATAATTTACATAATTTTCCCAATGTTAGCTAAACCTTTGTCTTTACACAAATGCTAAAAGTGCATCTTTCCAGCTTCAACTATTTCCTTGAACTGACCCTTGAACCATCTGGCTTGCTGATTTCCCATATCGTATTCACATTTTTCCTATGGCTAGCAAACTTGTGAAATGTTTTTGTATTTTTGTCATCCTTTGAGAGCCAAATGGCTGTACCTTTTAGCCTCCACTTTGTTTCCTCCTTGTCAAGCATAGTCTTTCTTCTCTTTTCAAGCTCCTTGAGGGAATTGAATTCTTGCTCTGGAAAAACCTCTGCCTCTTTATTATTAAAAATACTTTTAATTCCTCTTCCACTTTGTTGTCGCGCAGATTGACACGACAACGCTCAGACCGGGGGCTGTCACTCTGATCCCCGATCTCTCCGTTTAAGCCTGTCTCCCGCGGCTAAGGGGGGTAGACCCTGCAGAAAAATGATGAAAACCAACTGTGAACTAGTTGGTTGGGAGACACGATACGAAAAGCACTAAAAGGATTTGATTAATTTAGCAGACCAGTGCCTTGTGGAGTAAATATTTAATCGTTAAATTGTCAGATGTTGCAACAATGTAAACCATGCAGAGCAAGCATTAATCATGAAAGCTAGAACGACGCAAGATATCAATTGAAACAACGACGCTCTTAAAATGGGCAAAGCTCAATAACGATATCCAGTAATTAAGAAAATTTTAATCAAAGCTTTAAACAACCACGCAAATGCAACAAATATTCATGATAAACATTTATTCCACATGATAATTTCCCGAAAGTAACTGGATCTGACAAAGATAATTTCCACAATATTTTTATACTTTTTCAAAATTTTATTTTATTTTTATTTATTATTTATTATTTTTTATGATTTTTTCAAAAAATGAAATTAAATTAAAATCTAAACAAAATAAAATCCTAGACTAAAAAATAAAAAAATTTAAATAATTACAAACTAACAATGCCTAAATCTAAAATCTAATAAAACCTAGCTCTAAACCAAAATAATAAAAGACAACTAACATTTTTATTTTTTTATTATATTTGATTTAAAAAAAAAAAAAAAAAAACAAAAACAAAACAAAACAAAACCAAAACTAAAAGAAATTAACCTACGTAAGCCTAAAACAAACGTAACCGCATAAAATTTATGACACCATCGAATAAAACACACTATGGCACAGAATCGTAACCCTACCTAACTATGCTAAACCTTTTACAAAAATACAAAAAGCGCTGGTGAAATATTATCAGGGAAATACGCAGTTTCTTACGGATCGATACCTTCACCCGGATGTTTTGATAACAGACGGCGGTGATTTGAGAAAAACGTGTGGATGAACCCGTAACAGTTTTTTGATGGTCCACAGGTAAGCTGGAAAACGACGTGGAATGGGCAGAGAAAAAGCTCAAAGACTGAATACGCAGAGAAATTTCGATATGAGGAATGGCGACGGCGGAGTGATTTACCTGGTGGCGGCTTTGAATCGATTTTTGAAACTTACCTGGAACGAAATGGTACACACCGGAAATGCATTTCTTACCTAGACGGATATTCATGCAGTCATTAATGTTTGAGCGATATTCAATCTACCTGATACCGCACGCGCAGATTTGCTGATGCCCACGAAATATTAAAAAAAAACGATGCTGCCTGGGGCGTGGACTGTCTGCAGGTGATGGACGAGAGGGAAAAGCGAAAATGTTTCACTGCTTTGGCGATGTTAATAAAACGAACTTACAACAGCAATTTCCTTTTAAACCAAATGTTTACTGCCGTCATACAGGAACGCTGATTCAACTAATGAACTTGAAACAAGACTGCATGTACACGGCTTCAGGCAGGAATTGTCGACGATTGAAGGCAACACGGCTAGATCAGAAACAGGAGTGTTGGCGTGTGATAGTCATTTTAAGGTACCGGTCAAGAAGTGTGAAACTGCCTCAGAAATAAACCGGAATCTCCAACAGGCTACTGAGTTCTGGCTGGGACAAGCACATTTAAAGACAGCACTGGATATCGTGGCCAAAAAGATCTGTAAACAAAAAAATATATTTGTCCCTGCAACAGATTTAAACACTGATGAATAGTCGGAAGATTTATTAAACCCTTGAAATTCTCCAGTAAACCATGCAGTCTGAAATCCTGCTGAAGTAAAATGGCAAACCCCTGAAGAGAAACCCTGTACCTACAATTTCAAAAAAAAAAAAGAAAACAAAAACCCTAATTAAACCTATATATAAAGCAAAACTTGAAACCCCAAAACAGCTGATTAATTTACAGATTTTGGCCCCTTTTGACAACCAGATTTAGCAATAAGAGCATAACTATTTTAAAGAACAAAAATTTCAGATTTTCACTATGAAGAACTTCAGAAAATCTCTCATGCAAATTAGGAAAAAATAAACTGAATGATAGACCCAGGATCAAATCCAACTGGGCTCAGCAAAAAATGCTTGCGGGAGTTGGCTGGTTCAGCCGAGAACTTCCCCAAACGCCCACCAATCTTCTTCGGTAAGGGTTTTCTGCACAGTTCAGAACAACCATCAGTAAAGAAGGCAAAAATGCTGCTAGATCCCAAAAGTAATGGAGATACCTGCCATTACTTCAGAAACCATAACACCACTCAAACCCTAGCAAGTGAACAAGATACCTGTGCTCACAATACTCTACAATAAGCTATTATTAATGGCTGAAAAATAAAATATGCAGAAACTAAATTAGCTCACAGCACTTCCAGAGAGTAACACCAGCAAGATTTGGACCCCAAAGTCTTCTTTTATTAACCAGAAACAGATTACAAGAGAGCTTCTTCAGTACAAGACTCACAGATCCAATTGATCTGAAATGACTCCTAGCACCCTATTTAAAGGAAATGATCCCAACGGCTAGTTCGAGTGATCCATGTCGAAATGATCTCGACCGTCGATGGAGATCAAGACATCTCTTAATCTCATCCGTCGATTTATTAAAAAATGATATTTTGCATGCATTCACTTAAAATATTATTATTTTATTATTTAGGGTTTTTGCTCTATTTTTTAATTTTTTTGTTATTTTTTATTTATTTCATTTTTTAATTTTTTAATTTTTATTTATTTTATTATTTTATTATTTTTATTTATTTTTTAATTTTTTAATTCATTTTAAAATGGATCCTCGAACCTAGCCTTTGGAAAAAATCTCCTAGGACCTAGGACTTAGGACTCATGAGGGGGATTAAAACATTTTCTAACCCTCAAGATACATTACATCATGACTTTTACAAGTTACATCTTAAGGGGGAAAACCCCTTTAACATAGACCCTCATAAACCACCCAGTTTCTGCGACACAACTATAATCTAGCAGATTAACACACTAGGATTCTCCTAAAATTCTAATGACAAAATCCATCCCGGCTTTGGGGTCAGGTTGAAGGAAAACTCTGCCGATCATAGATCGGTGAGACGAAAAACCTTCCGGGACGTAGATTACCACTAGAAAGTTAGGTCCACCTAGGCAATTTACATACACGACTCATATCTGCTAAGATTATTTACAATTCATACATGCAGACTGGGTTTACAATCAAAATGATCAAGCTGCTGATGACTGCAGGATGGCACGGACACGTCGATCAGGTGCTACCCTTTTTGCCAAGAAAAGGGGGTGTACTGCATGGGTAGTTGACCGGTAGTGGTCAACATCTGGCTCTACTTGGGGACACGTTGCTGCTTGCAGGAATGTGAGAATCCAGAATCTGCATCCATACAACACAAAAATAAGTAGCGTCCATCCAAAAATCATCATATACATTAAGCACAAGAAAGATAAAAGCTCTTCATTTATTAACTATCTAGAAAAGTAAATCTAATCCTAAAACAAAAATGAAAATGCGGAAAAAACAAGGAGTAGGGTTAGAAATACGATACAAAAGATGCCCCACGGCATCAGATGTGTTCAATAAAGTGCATACTGAGCATTTGCCTGCTTTCAGGCAAATCTGTCGGCTGCTTGTCGGATGTGCCATGTCCAATTCTGCATATGGTAGGACTTTTTCCTATCCGAAAATCAAGCTGCTCGTGACCGTCTGATGTATCAAATCTTCTTCTCATTTTCTTTCTCTTGCGCTTTTTCTTCGTGGCAGGTTGAATTACTGATGACATGGAACTTTCTGTTTCAAAGCTATCAGATGAAGTATGTAAGATATGCGTGACATGTCTTTCTTTATCTTGCATCTGATCTTTTATCATTTTTAAGTCTATCTGGATCACCTTCAACTAACCATCTTTCAATTGAACCAATGACCTCCTCATAATAAGATGGAGCTTGTTGCAATGAATGAGAAGGTTCATGATTCGTTGATGTTCCCTGGTTTCTCTCATCTTCTGACCATTGTTGAAACTTTTGAACCTGTATTTTGATGGCATCCATCTGACTAGAGTATTCAACCTTTATATCACTGATTTGTCTGGCATGGTGTTCTTCCATGTCTTTTATTACTTTATCATTCTTTTCCTTTATGTTCATCAAGCAATGTTGCATGGAATTTATTTCTTCTCTATGATTTGCTTGCATGTTAGCCAACTGATTATTATGATTGAATGTCATGATAGTCATTTCTTCATCCATAGTTAATAACTTGTTTTGCATAGAATTAATTTCCTTATCATGATCAGCTTTCATGGTCATCATATTTTCCTCTAAGCCTGACATCTTGCTTTGCATGAATCTAATTTCTGTTTCATGATTAGTCTTCATGGCCTCAATTTCTTTAGCATGCTGCTTTTGCGTGATCTCCATCTCCCTATTACGTTTTTCAAGGTGGGTGCATAAAGTTTTCACATCATTGACATAATTAGTTTGATTAGCCTCCATACTTTTCACCAGCTGCATCAGTTCTTGTATAATTTGCTTTTGCTCTTCCTTTTCATTGTCATTTGTCCCTGATTTTCCACTATCATGGACTTGATCTGCATTAGTACTGGTGGATGACATATTCTGATCTTGAAATATTTCTTCAACAACTGGACCTTTAATAGGATTACTTTCTTTCTTTTGCACAATTTTAGAGGCAGAAGGCAAGCTGTTTGGATAACCATATCTATCTTTAAAAGCATTGACAATGTCTTGTAAAGAAGTGAAAGAATCCTTAGGAAAATTGTTAAACCAATTCAAAGCATCACCCTCTAAAGAAAAGACAAAAAGACGCATTTTGATATCTTCATGATTAAACTGAGGGGGTCTACAATATATGATCATTATGCGAGTAAACAAGCCTAGATGCCTTCTAACAGCGATTGAATCACCACCCGAGAAAATAGGTAATTTAGAAATGGCCTCCTCCGGAAAATCATGGCGACGGTCAGTAAAACGACATGGTTTAAATGAATAATCCATGATGAATAATAAGGGATCAGATGGATGATAGAACGAGATCTCTGCTCAAGAAAATCAATAGATGAAAGGAGTGGAGTCGCCACTTGAACAATGAATCTGATTCTAGGATCCAAAAAGTAACCACAAGCAGATATGAGGAAAGCTTCTTGTCTGGGAAAAATGAGAAAATGGAGTCGCCACCCAAACAAGAAACAAACCGAAGAGATGCTACTGATATGGCGAAAAAATAAGGCAATAAAAGATCCAAATGATAACCCCAAGGGTTGAATCTGCCAGCTCAAAATGAGAGATGAGAAAGATGAGAAAATGCATGTCGATGAAACTCCAGGAACAGAAAAACTCTGTCCTCGGCAACGGCACCAAAAAATGTTGGCGTTGCCGGGCCAGATGAAAAGATAAAAATGAGAAGGAAGATTGTCGTTGAAACGCCGAGAAAACAATTTCCCCGGCAACGGCGCCAAAAAATGTTGTCGCGCAGATTGACACGACAACGCTCAGACCGGGGGCTGTCACTCTGATCCCCGATCTCTCCGTTTAAGCCTGTCTCCCGCGGCTAAGGGGGGTAGACCCTGCAGAAAAATGATGAAAACCAACTGTGAACTAGTTGGTTGGGAGACACGATATGAAAAGCACTAAAAGGATTTGATTAATTTAGCAGACCAGTGCCTTGTGGAGTAAATATTTAATTGTTAAATTGTCAGATGCTGCAACAATGTAAACCATGCAGAGCAAGCATTAATCATGAAAGCTAGAACGACGCAAGATATCAATTGAAACAACGACGCTCTTAAAATGGGCAAAGCTCAATAACGATATCCAGTAATTAAGAAAATTTTAATCAAAGCTTTAAACAACCACGCAAATGCAACAAATATTCATGATAAACATTTATTCCACATGATAATTTCCCGAAAATAACTGGATCTGACAAAGATAATTTCCACAATATTTTTATACTTTTTCAAAATTTTATTTTATTTTTTTATTTATTATTTATTATTTTTTATGATTTTTTCAAAAAATGAAATTAAATTAAAATCTAAACAAAATAAAATCCTAGACTAAAAAATAAAAAAATTTAAATAATTACAAACTAACAATGCCTAAATCTAAAATCTAATAAAACCTAGCTCTAAACCAAAATAATAAAAGACAACTAACATTTTTATTTTTTTATTATATTTGATTTAAAAAACAAAAAAAAACAAAACAAAACCAAAACTAAAAGAAATTAACCTACGTAAGCCTAAAACAAACGTAACCGCATAAAAATTTATGACACCATCGAATAAAACACACTATGGCACAGAATCGTAACCCTACCTAACTATGCTAAACCTTTTACGAAAATACAAAAAGCGCTGGTGAAATATTATCAGGGAAATACGCAGTTTCTTACGGATCGATACCTTCACCCGGACGTTTTGATAGCAGACGGCGGTGATTTGAGAAAAACGTGTGGATGAACCCGTAACAGTTTTTTGATGGTCCACAGGTAAGCTGGAAAACGACGCGGAATGGGCAGAGAAAAAGCTCAAAGACTGAATATGCAGAGAAATTTCGATATGAGGAATGGCGACGGCGGAGTGATTTACCTGGTGGCGGCTTTGAATCGATTTTTGAAACTTACCTAGAACGAAATGGTACACACCGGAAATGCATTTCTTACCTAGACGGATATTCATGCAGTCGTTAATGTTTGAGCGATATTCAATCTACCTGATACCGCACGCGCAGATTTGCTGATGCCCACGAAATATTAAAAAAAAACGATGCTGCCTGGGGCGTGGACTGTCTGCAGGTGATGGACGAGAGGGAAAAGCGAAAATGTTTCACTGCTCCGACGATGTTAATAAAACGAACTTACAGCAACAATTTCCTTTTAAACCAAATGTTTACTGCCGTCATACAGGAATGCTGATTCAACTAATAAACTTGAAACAAGACTGCATGTACACGGCTTCAGGCAGGAATTGTCGACGATTGAAGGCAACACGGCTAGATCAGAAACAGGAGTGTTGGCGTGTGATAGTCATTTTAAGGTACCGGTCAAGAAGTGTGAAATTGCCTCAGAAATAAACCAGAATCTCCAACAGGCTACTGAGTTCTGGCTGGGACAAGCACATTTAAAGACAGCACTGGGTATCGTGGCCACAAAGATCTGTAAACAAAAAAATATATTTGTCCCTGCAACAGATTTAAACACTGATGAATAGTCGGAAGATTTATTAAACCCTTGAAATTCTCCAGTAAACCATGCAGTCTGAAATCCTGCTGAAGTAAAAGGGCAAACCCCTGAAGAGAAACCCTGTACCTACAATTTCAAAAAAAAAGAAAACAAAAACCCTAATTAAACCTATATATAAAGCAAAACTTGAAACCCCAAAACAGCTGATTAATTTACAGATTTTGGCCCCTTTTGACAGCCAGATTTAGCAATAAGAGCATAAATATTTTAAAGAACAAAAATTTCAGATTTTCACTATGAAGAACTTCAGAAAATCTCTCATGCAAATTAGGAAAAAATAAACTGAATGATAGACCCAGGATCAAATCCAACTGGGCTCAGCAAAAAATGCTTGCGGGAGTAAACAAAAATTTCAGATTTTCACTATGAAGAACTTCAGAAAATCTCTCATGCAAATTAGGAAAAAATAAACTGAATGATAGACCCAGGATCAAATCCAACTGGGCTCAGCAAAAAATGCTTGCGGGAGTTGGCTGGTTCAGCCGAGAACTTCCCCAAACGCCCACCAATTTTCTTCGGTAAGGGTTTTCTGCACAGCTCAGAACAACCATCAGTGAAGAGGGCAAAAATGCTGCTAGATCCCAAAAGTAATGGAGATACCTGCCATTACTTCAGAAACCGTAACACCACTCAAACCCTAGCAAGTGAACAAGATACCTGTGCTCACAATACTCTACAATAAGCTATTATTAATGGCTGAAAAATAAAATATGCAGAAACTAAATTAGCTCACAGCACTTCCAGAGAGTAACACCAGCAAGATTTGGACCCCAAAGTCTTCTTTTATTAACCAGAAACAGATTACAAGAGAGCTTCTTTAGTGCAAGACTCACAGATCCAATTGATCTGAAATGACCCCTAGCACCCTATTTAAAGGAAATGATCCCAACGGCTAGTTCGAGTGATCCATGTCGAAATGATCTCGACCGTCGATGGAGATCAAGACATTTCTTAATCTCATCCGTCGATTTATTAAAAAATGATATTTTGCATGCATTCACTTAAAATATTATTATTTTATTATTTAGGGTTTTTGCTCTATTTTTTAATTTTTTTGTTATTTTTTATTTATTTCATTTTTTAATTTTTTAATTTTTTTAATTTTTAATTTTTATTTATTTTTTAATTCATTTTAAAATGGATCCTTGAACCTAGCCTTTGGAAAAAATCTCCTAGGACCTAGGACTTAGGACTCATGAGGGGGATTAAAACATTTTCTAACCCTCAAGATACATTACATCATGACTTTTACAAGTTACATCTTAAGGGGAAAACCCCTTTAACATAGACCCTCATAAACCACCCAGTTTCTGCGACACAACTATAATCTAGCAGATTAACACACTAGGATTCTCCTAAAATTCTAATGACAAAATCCATCCCGGCTTTGGGGTCAGGGTGAAGGAAAACTCTGCCGATCATAGATCGGTGAGACAAAAAACCTTCCGGGACATAGATTACCACTAGAAAGTTAGGTCCACCTAGGCAATTTACATACACGACTCATATCTGCTAAGATTATTTACAATTCATACATGCAGACTGTGTTTACAATCAAAATGATCAAGTTGCTGATCACTGTAGGATGGCACGGACACGTCGATCAGGTGCTACCCCTTTTTGCCAAGAAAAGGGGGTGTACTGCATGGGTAGTTGACCGGTAGTGGTCAACACACTTCTTTGAGCTGATCCTGCATCTCCTTAACCCTTTTCAGGTTTTCTGCAAACTGCTTTGCTATGAATAAAATATTCATAAATTATATATATATATATATATATATATATATATATATATTAAATAATAAAATAATAAAATAATAATAAATAAATATTAAATTAATAAATTAATTTAATAAGGTGCCCATTAATTATGAAAGGACATTTTGTCAAAAGACATGTTTCTTAACCCTTGTAGCTAGTCAACTCCTATAAAGGAGGACCGCCCAAGGACTTGTAAGACATCATCTAATATCGAATAATAAATATATATATATATTGTTATGAAAACAAATGTGTCATCTATTGACAAAATTTAGTGAACAAGTTTTACTATTTCAGTGGTATCAGGGCAGACTTTCTTTGTGCCTGTGCAACATCATATTATTGTTCATCCTCCATTGCCTCATTCATGGTTTCATATTCATTATCGTTTCGCCAACCATCGTCACTACTCCACAAATCAACCTTGTTCATTCAACCTCGCCGTTGCATTCATCTCGCTGTCACACGCATCTGCCCACCCCTACTCCACGCCGCTGTGTAAACTCACGTCGGTGCTCCCCACGCTCCACGAAACAACAAGACTCTCACTTGTGCCCTGTCCTCACACACCGTCACTCTAACTGGGTCAATACAACGTCCGCACCTGGTTCATATTCCTTCCTCCGCGTGGTCCCTGATCTGTTGTCAACCACGCCTTGCTGCATTGTACCGACCATTGTACTGTAGCCATATTCCACGGTCCCGATATCGCCGTTGACTTGATACGCTGTTGTGTTAAAAGTTGTGGAATGCTGGAGCACGTGCCATTTGAAATAACTTGTGCCTATTCGAATCACGATTTTAATAGATTGTTACCATATATAAATCAAATATATATATATATATATATATATATATTACAAGAATCTTTAATTAATTTTTTTTGGGTCTACTAGGGAAAAGAGAAACAAAATGGGGAGTAGCCATGACGATGCGAATTCAAGGAAATTTCAGGAGGAAATCGACAAAATGCGCCAACACCTTGACAATGTCGAAAGAAGCAGGAGGAATTCGGAAAAGGCCAAGAGAGGATAATTAGCAATCAAGACCAAATGGCAATTAATATAAAAAAAATAGAGAATATGATGAGCCAGTTTATGGGAGGAGTCAATCCACCTTTTAATCCCTTAAGCACACAAGAGTCACCACAAAGTCCCAAGACTCCAGAAGGCGAAGTTTTCCCAAGCCATGAATTTCCGTCGATGCACGAAGTCCCACAAATACCGAATATACAGTTCCAAGGAAGTCAGTACTATACAAAATTCCTCGAAAGAGACTATCACAAAATTAAAAGGGAATTACCCAAGTACGATGGTAAGGACCATAAGTGCGCCATCGTGTGGGACATAAAATGGACCCCATCTTCGGAGAAAATCTGCCAATAGTTGAACAAGAGAAGGTCATGACTGCATCCAACAACCTAGAAGCTAAAGCATATGATTGGTTCCTATGGTGGTCCAACAGATGCGAGGCTCGTTCGTTCAATTGGAAAATTTTTGTGGACGCCTTGCTCAAAAGGTTCCATGAGGAAGAAGAAGATGATGCTTACAAAAAATTTGTTCACCTCAGACAAAAAGGATCGGTAAGAAAATGCACCCACGAGTGGGAAGTATTAACTATAAGGCAAAGGGGGTTCTCCGACGAAGAACTGCTAAAAATGTATAGATGTGGGCTTAAAGAGTATATTCGAGAAGAATTAAAACTATATAAACCCAAAACCATTGAAGAAGCTGGACATGCAACAATAATTGAGCGAAAATATAAGCTCCATAAAACACCATAAGCCAGTAATGAAAAATCAAACTACTCAAAAGGGAAGTCAAGTAATTTGTCTTTAGAAAACACTAGTAAGTACATTCCACCACCAATGGCAAAGGAGGAAAACAACAATCAAATTTTGAAAGAAAGAAAGATGGCAAATGTTGGACATGCGGAGATAAATATTCTCCAAGACATAGATGCACTACGCAAAAACTTTACAACTATGAAGCAAAACAAGAAGAGGAATCTTTAGAGAATAGTTCCGACGAAGAAAACAATCAAGAAAACGAGACTCCTAATCCAGAAGAAGAGAATATGCCAAGAATTTCTCTGGCAGCTATCAGAGGGATAGCAACATTAAAGCTTAAAGGACATATTAAGAAGCAAAACATTATTGTGTTAATAGATTCAGGGAGTACACACAATTTTATAGATGTAAATGTCGCAAAAAGATTGAACATTTTTGCCTATCCTATAGCAGATTTAAAAGTTATGGTAGCAGATGGAAAGGAATAGATGGAGTAGGGAAGTGCCATAAAGTTAAAATGCAACTAAACGAATACAAAATGGAGTCTAGTTTTTATACAGTTCCCTTAGGAGGTGTAGATGTTGTCTTAGGAGTACAATGGTTGCAAACACTAGGGATGTATTTTGCAAATCACCAAAAACAATTCATTAAAGTCAAAACGAATGGGAGGAAGTATAAGTTGTTCGGATTCCAAGCCCCACCTACCCAAATCATTTCTTCTCAACAAATGAAGAAGCTTATTCGCAAAAGAGCTCTGGTATTCGTCGCATAATGCCAATAGTTGGAGTTATTATCGATGGAAGGAGTCCACTAGTAGTTTGAAGTTACAACCGTAATCTAGAAATATGACAAGGTATTTCAAGAATTGCTGATGGAATTACCTCCTGAAAGGAAAATTGAACATATCATTGAAGTCAAACCAGATTCGACACCTGTAAATGTAAAACCATACCGCTACCCCCATCATCATAAAACAGAAATAGAGAGGTTGATACAAGACCTGTTAAAGTGTGGAGTCATTACGAAAAGTAGAAGTCCATATGCTGCACCAATAGTGTTAGTCAGGAAGAAGGATGGGTCCTTCCGGTTATGTATAGATTATCAGGGATTAAACAAAATTACTATTAAACACAAATTCCCCATTCCATTTATTGATGAGTTGCTAGACGAACTCCATGGCGCAGAATATTTTTCAAAATTAGATTTGAGGTTAGGCTACTATCAAATTCGAGTAAGATTAGAAGACGTTGAGAAGACTGCGTTCAGAACTCATGAAGGGCACTACGAGTTTAAGGTAATGCCATTTGGTTTAACAAATGCACCAACCACCTTCCAGGCAACCATGAATGAACTTTTCCACCCATACTTGCGAAAATTCGTATTGGTTTTCTTTGACGATATTCTCATATAGAACAAAACGTCGAAGGAGCACCTCAAGCATCTAGAAGAAGTACTTTTCGTATTAAAGAAGAATCAATTTTATGAAAAGTTATCAAAATGTACCTTTGGGTAGAAGGAAGTTGAATACCTGGGACATGTCATATCCAAAGAAGGAGTCAAAGTGGATCCCAACAAAATTAAAGCAATTAAAGAATGGCCAAAACCCAAGAACATTTCAAAACTAAGAGGATTTCTAGGGTTAACTGGGTATTACAGAAGGTTCATAAAGAACTATGCACATTTGATTGTGCCACTAACAAACTTGTTAAAAAAACGCTTTCCAATGGAATAACCAGGCAGATGAATGCTTCAAGAATCTAAAAAAGGCAATGCCAACCACACCAGTACTGGCAACTCCAGGATTCTCCAAACCATTCGTAGTCGAATGTGATGCTTCAGGATTTGGAATTGGAGCAGTATTAATGCAAGACAACCATCCTATAGCCTTCAAAAGTAGGAAGCTTAACAAACGAGAAAGCTTGAAGTCAACTTACCAAAAAGAGATGCTTGCCATCATACATGCATTAACTAAATGGTGACAGTACCTGCTCGGAAGTAAGTTCTCAATTCGAACCGATCACAATAGTCTTCAATTCCTACTTCAACAAAAAACATTATCAACATAACAACAAAAGTGGATGGAGAAACTTTCGACATTCGACCTGGAAATACTACACAAAAAGGGAAAGGAAATTGTCGTAGCTAATGCACTCTCACGAAAAGATGATGACAACACAACTTGCACCGCCTTGGTAATTGTTCCTGACTGGTTAGACGAAATACGAGCTGAGTATGCCAAGGATTTGGAATGTGGTGTTATGATTGAAAATATCAGTCAATATGCCAACTTTGAATGGAAAAATGACATATTATGGTACAAAGTTAGAATTTATCTAACTCCATCATCCAAATTTAGAATGAAAATTATAAAAGAATCTCATAGTTCTCCAGCAGCTGGGCATGTTGGATTCTTCAAAACCTACTACAACATTCGACAATCATTCTATTGGAAGGTTATGAGTAAGGAAATCCAAAATATGTCGCGGAATGTGATGTTTGTCAGAGAAATAAGGGTGAAAATATCCCAACTCCTGGTTTACTACACCCATTACATATTCCAAATAAAAAATGGGAGGAAATCTCAATGGATTTCATTGAAGGACTACCTATGTCTGATGGTAAGGACAAGATATTTGTCGTAGTAGACAGACTCACCAAATATGTCCACTTCATGGCAATAAAAAAAAACTGACACAACTAAGAACATTGCGGAAGTGTTTTATAAAAACATTTACAAACTAGATGGTTTTCCCAAGGTTATTGTCATTGATAGAGACGCAAAATTGAAAGGTACTTTTTGGAAAGATTTTTGCCACCAAGCAGGAATATCTCTCAACATGAGTTCGACTTATCACTCCCAGATAGATGGTCAAACTGAAGTTGTAAATAAATGTTTGGAAACATATCTCCGTTGTTTTGTCACCGAAAAACAAAACAAATGGTCTCAGTGGCTACACCTGGCATAATGGTGGTACAATACCACCTACCATCAACGAAAATGACTCCCTTCCAAGCCTATATGGCTATGAACCACCTAGGTGGAAGGATTTTGCACTGCACAATTCTAAGGTTCAAGCAGTAAAGAACCACTTAGAAGAAAGCCAAAGAATTATTAACTCGTTAAAAGAAAATTTAACAATGGTACGCAATAGAATGAAGCAACAAGCCAACCAACATCACGCAGAATGAGATTGGGTTTTTGTTAGACTTTAACCCTATAAGCAGTTATCATTGAAACAAGAAGGGAAAAATAAGTTATCTCCTAAGTATTATGGATCATATCAAATAATAAAAAAAATAAGTAGCATGGCTTATGGATTAAAGCTACTAGACCATTGTCGAATTCACAACATGTTTCATGTATCAAGCCTCAAAAAGGCACTGGGTCAAAATCAAACAGCTCAAACAGAGATACTTGATACTGATGAAGAAGGAAGGATCATATTAGAACTTGAAGGTATACTCGCTACCAGAGAGAAGGTACTACGATCTAAGACTATTAAAGAATATCTTATCAAATGGAAAAAACTACCAGAAGAAGACTCATCATGGGAGATAGAACCTTTTCGCCAACAACACCCAACATTGCCTATGGTTTGAGGACAAAGCATGTTAAAGGAGAGGCGATGATATGAATAAAATATTCATAAATTATAATAATAATAATAATAAATAAATAAATATTAAATTAATAAATTAATTTTATAAGTTGCATATTAATTATGAAAGGGCATTATGTCAAAAGACATGTTTCTTAACCCTTGTGGGCTGTCAACTCTTATAAAGGAGAACCGCCCAAGGACTTGTAAGACATCATCTACTATTGAATAATAAATATATATATTGTTATGAAAACAAATGTGTCATCCATTGGCAAAATTTAGTGAACAAGTTTTACTGTTCCATGCTTCATGTTTAAGTCATCTAAATTGCTATCTATACGCTTCCAATTTCTAAAGACTAATGCTTTAAACTCCTCTTTAGTTAACCATTAATGGTTGAACTTAAAGGGAGCAAGAGGTTTTCTATTTTCAACTTCAAATTGCAGCAAATTAGGCAGATGATCTGATGCTCTTCCTTGCCTCACCCAGGAGTCAGGACTTTATCCTTGCTTTGTAAATAAATGCTCTGCTACAAAAAACCTATCTGGATGCTTATAAATTTCTCTTCCTCCCCTTCATCCATTTCTCCAAGTTGGAACTACTTTCACAAGTATGACATCAACCAACTTTTGGGTTCGAAAAAAGTGATAGAAAAATCCGCATGGTGATCCTTTCTTGCTGCTTCACCCCAGATTTCTCTAAGGTGAAGAGTCAGGTTTAAGTCCCCTTCAACAATAATGTTGTCCCTACAAAAATATGCAGGATCACAGGCCCTTCCAAAAAAGGCTTTCGTTTAGGATATAACCCATACAAATTGATAATTTTGTAATCCATCCACAACTCTTTGGATCTGGCTTCAATTACTATGCTTGCATCTAGGTTGACATTTGAATTTGTGAATGAACCACCCGAAATACCTTCAACATGTATTGAATAGAAATTTTGTTGTTTCAAAAAAGAAGAAAATTACTCCACCGCTTTAGATCCAGAACACATGGTTTCTTGGAGAAGCAAAAGATCAACATTGTAAACAACACATTATTTTGATGGAAAATTGTTTCTGGGCTCCCCCAACCGCTCTGGAATTAAGGGAAGGTATTATTATTTGGAATTCTTTGGGGTCTTCCTTGCTCCAAGGGCCCTATTAGATCGTTTGTTGCTTCCCTTTGTGAAAATTCCTGCACTAGAATCCTATTGCAGCAACTGGTATTATTTCTCCTAATTGTTAATTAATTAACAATTTATTGGCTGCTACAAATATCAAAATAAACACACTACAACCTTCACAAATAAAATACTGTAGAAAAATAATTTGCTGCAAACTGAGAAATGCTAGCACACACACAAAAAATATGAGACAAAATTATCTTTGGACAAATGTCCTCGGAAAAACCCAACTTGGGAAAATCGGTGCAGGAGCTGAGGGTTTTATTATTATGCAGCAGTGAGAAATTCTGAGTACAACTGGATGCCGAAATCTTGCAATCCTACAGAGAAAAATACTGGCAAAAATCTAGTGAGAAATTTCCTCACCCCACAAGGAAACCCTGACACAACTTTCCTTCAGGAACTTGGCTCTCTGACCCTTTGCATTAGCCTTTGCGTTGCTCTGCGCATTCTGCTTGACGTTAAGCCTCTAACTGGTCTCTGATGAAGTCATTATGCTCTCTCCTGGCTGGAAAAATGCTTCTCCAGCACTCCGGGACTCCTTCCCGGCCTCTGGAACTGAAGACGTCTTTCCCTCTCAGCAAATCGAACTTGATTGTAGAAGCTATTGTGCAGCCCTTGTGTTAACTTCTCCGTGGCTCTTTTGCCTCTCTACAAATGCACTCACTGGATCTGGAATACTTCCTCCAGCCCCACTGTCTCTACCCCTCTCACACTACTTCGATCTCTAACTCTCTCAGGCAACTGACTGCTTCTACTCTGGAAATCGATCTTCCAAGAAATCAAACTGCTTAAGTGTGTCCTCCATCACCACATCGACCTCCTCTTATAATCCACTGTTGGAGCACCAACAATCAAGATTAAAACATAATCGATGGCTATGATCATCTTTGGATCGATTCTCGCCTTGACTTAATTAATACTGATTAATTAACCATATTCCCTAAGTTTAGACTTAGGAAACATTTAAACAATGGTTAATAATCTGATTAATTCATTTCTAGGCGGAGTTTCTAGAAACTTTCTGAGTTTTGGAGATCTTGTGAAAATTTCTGAATCTAACACATCAGAAACCCCTATTGTAATATCTGGTTTACTATCTCCTACTTGTTATTTACATTAACAAGTTATTTATTAACATAAACATCGAAGTAAACACAATTGCAACCTTCACAAATATACAGATCAACAACTGAAATAAACTAAGACAACACAAGGAACACCATTATTTTTGGACAATTGTCCCCGAAAAAACCTAATGCGGGAAAACCGACGCAACATATATGAGGGTTTTATTATTAAGAAGATTTCTGAATACAACTAGGGTGCTAGAAATGGCTCACCCTTCAGAGAATATCCTTGGCAACAATACCTCTATCCGGAGACAGATATTCCGGCTGATCAACAACCAAATGAACAATCTCGCAGTGACTCCGACTGTTCCTTGTGTTGGACAACGAAAGCCGCTCCACGCACTCCTCTGGAACCACGTCACCCTCTTCGGAACTGCGCCACCCTCTCTAGCTTTGCGTCAGCCAATCAACTCTCAGTCTGCCCCATTGAATCACCTCAGCACAGCCTCTGAAGCTCACTGCATCCTCTGCGTTAGCCTCTACGGCCTCTGTGTTAGTTTCTTTGGCCCTTTGCGTCCTCTGCGTTGGCTTCCTTAGCATCTGCGTCAACCCTTGTTGCCTCTGTGTCAGCCCTCCTATGCTCTGTGTTGCCTCTTCCAGCACTCTGCTGCCTCTTCCAGCACTCTGTTGCCTCTCTGGTATGTATCCTTCAACCTTGGATCGAAATCCCTTGTTGAACCGCCCCTTGCTGCAACTGATCTCTAACTTGATTTCCTCAGCAAACCCAGCCCCATAAAATCGAATTCTTGATCTCTCTTAGTGAATCTCCAACTGACCCTCAAGCCTCCTCTTATACTCTCTGTTGACGATTCAACGGCTGAGATTAAGTCCCTAATCAACGGCTAAGATTAGATCTGGCTTGATCCTCATTTTTTAGAACTTTGTCACCCATATTATATTAATACACATTAATATTTTAATTTTCCTAAGTTTAGACTTAGGAACCCCATTAAAAATATTAATTATTTAAGATCTCTCCATCTGGTTGGAATTTCCCCAAACGATTGCTGGGTCTTGGAGGTCTCATGTGCCTTAGCCTCTCAACCAATTTTCATGGCCAGAGCACATCCAATGCTACCAAAAATCAATACTACCTCTTACCGAGGAATGTCCTCTAGCAATTCTTCACCATAGAAACATCACACTGATCTTTCGCATCGGTACCTGTGCTGATGCTTGGCTTGCTGCCTCACATCCCCTACGTTGCTGCTTCCTGTACTGCTACCCATGACTCTACCACTGCCATTGCTACATCTGTACTACAACTTCCTCTCAAAATGTTGCCTCATGATGCCCATAGCACTACCATTGCTAACTGCTGCACTGCAACTCAGTTGCTGAGAAGTAAGCAACTGAAACTTCCCCCAAAAACTGACATGCTGGTCAGTCTGGATGCCTCATGATGCTGAAGCTACCTCTGCTGCTAATTTGTGCTGACCCTCTGCTGCTACTGCGCTACTACAAACTGCTTTGTGCCTCTCACACTGCTACAACATCCACTGTGCTGCCTCAGACTTTGGCACTCTAGCTCTGCCACTGTCGCTCCATCACACCTCGCTCCAATCGACACCCGTCACTTTGCTACTATCATTAAGGGCTCACGTAGCCATACGTGATCCAAGAGTTTGGGTACCTCAAGGATCCTGCCCGAGCATGTAGTCCTCCTGACTACAACTCGATGTCACCCCACCTCTTCTCTAGAGGTGCATGAGCACTCATGGCACAATCGTCATCAGTCTCGACATCCTTCTCCGCCTTTGCTAGAGCTGCCTTTGAGTCAGAAGCTTCTCCCTTGCCTTTCTTCCTTGGGCACTGAGATGCATAATGTCCTAGCTCCCCACAGTTGAAGCACTTAACTTTGGAGATGTCCTTCTTCCTCTTGCCTTGTTGTCTCGCAGATGCTAGAGCTGCATCCTCCTTCTCTTTCTTGACTCGAACTCCCTTACCACTACTCCCCGCCTTGGTCAACCTCCTGATCTCTTCCTGTCGAAGAGCTGCCCACATCTCTTCCCAACTGGGGAGAGTCGCTCTGCCCAAAATGCTTTGGACAAACGTCTCCTAGTCCTCGGAGACTGCATTCAGAGCAGTCCTGACCATAAAATCTGTATCCGGTGTAGACCTCATGGAAGTAAGCTAGTTGCAAATTCCTTGCAAGCTGAGGAGGAAGTGATCTATCTCCTCTCCTCTCTGCATCTGATATGACCTCCACTGATTCTCCAATAACATCTTCCGCTGCACGGAAGAGCCCTGGTATAAGGTGGTCAACGTCTGCCACATCTCATTTGTTTTGTTCTTCTCAACAATATGTGGTGTGACATAATCCATGACCCCATCTAGGATCATGCATTTCGCCTTTGCCATGGCCTCCTCATACTTCTCATTTGCATTTGACTCAATTGGGACAGCTATGATTTTCAAGGTATAGTCCTTGATGTGATGTTTATCTAGGATTGCCAAGATCTTGGTCTTCCAAATGACAAAATTGGAAGCCCTGTCCAATCTGTCCTGAGCCCTCAATCCATTCACTGCCATCTCTGCTCCTCTTCTAGACTCCCTTTGAGTCTTGACTTCCCTCCTGGAAATCCTCTTGCCAACTGTCGAATCACTCCTCTTCAATCCTCCTTTGTTGCTGCAACTCGGATTTGGATCTCTTGGCTAGAAATTTGTCGAGGTAGTGCTTTCCTCTACCTTGGTTCCGTCTCCATAGACACTATTTTGTACAGACATAAACAACGTCCCACCAGCTCCTCAAATCACAATCTGCACAACTCCCTTAGCCCCGACAACTGAAGAATCTGAGCCCTTCTGGCTCTGCGCAATCACAGTGAGAGCTGGATCAACTCCTCCTAGCCTTAGCGTCGATCCTTCTTGGCTGAGAAAGATGACCGGGCACTGCGTAGGCCTGATCTGCCCCCCCTCTGCCTCTACGCTGGCCTTTCTCCTGGCTCAGAATGCTGACACAGGCTCTCCGTGAGCCTCTGCGTCACCCTCTTAGCACTGCATCACTCCCCCTCTTGCCTCTTTAGCTCTAGAGTAGCGCTGTCTCTCGGGACAGTTGCTTCTCTGCTGCAAATCCTCAGATTTCTTTTGCTGGTGTCTTTAGTCCTCCTTGATCTGCAATCACTCTGATACCATGTGAAAATTTCTGAATCTAACACATCAGAAACCCCTATTGTAATATTTGGTTTACTATCTCCTACTTGTTCTTTACATTAACAAGTTATTTATTAACATAAACATCGAAGTAAACACAATTGCAACCTTCACAAATATACAGATCAACAACTGAAATAAACTGAGACAACACAAGGGACACCGTTATTTTTGGACAATTGTCCCTAGAAAAACCCAATGCAGGAAAACCGATGCAACATTTATGAGGGTTTTATTATTAAGCAGATTTCTGAATACAACTAGGGTGCCAAAATTGGCTCACTCTTTAGAGAATATCCTTGGCAGCAATACCTCTATCCGGAGACAAATATTCCGACTAATCAGCAATCGGATGAACAATCCCAAAGTGACTCTAGTTGTTCCTTGTGTTGGACAACGAAAGTTGCTCCACGCACTACTCTGGAACTGCATCACCCTCTTTGGCTTTGCGTCAGCCAATCAACGCTCAGTTTGTCCCACTGAATCACCTCAGTTCAGCCTTTGAAGCTCACTGCGTCCTCTGCGTTAGCCTCTACGGCCTCTGTGTCAGCTTCTTTGGCCCTCTGCGTCCTCTGTGCTGGCCTCCTTAGCCTCTGCGTGAACCCTCCTAGGCTTTGCGTTGCCTCTTCTGACACTTTGCTGTGTCTCTGATATGTATCCTTCAGCCTTGGATCAAAATCCCTTGCTGAACTACCCCTCGCTGCAACTGATCTCTAACTCGATTTCCTCAGCAAACCCAACCCCAAAAAATCGAATTCTTGATCTCTCTTAGTGTATCTCCAACCGACCCTCAGGCCTCCTCTTATACTTTTCTTGTTGACGATTCAACGACCGAGATTGAGTCCCTAATCTATGGCTAAGATTAGATCTGGCTTGATCCTTGTAATTTAGAACTTTCTCACCCATATTATATTAATACACATTAATATTTTATTTTGCTTAAGTTAGACTTAGGAACCCCATTAAAAATATTAATTACGTTAATATCTCTCCATCCGGGTGGAATTTCCCCAAACTATTTCTGGGTCTTGGAGATCTCATGTGCCTTAGCGTCTCCAGCAATTTTCATGGCTAGAGCACATCCGATGCTACCAAAAATCAACAGATCTCAGGTATTCTATCCTCTCCACCAAAGTTCGTGGCTAGAACACATTTGATGCTACAAAAACTAACACCCTTCCCCGACCTCCGTTTTTGCCTAGGATTTGGCTTTGGAGACATTAGATCTCCATCCGAAAGAAACAAGGACATCCTGATTTAAGTTAAACTCCCTTGTAAAGACCCCTTCTGCTCAGTATTCTCCCATTTGGATTTTAAGTGGTAAGAAGATTTGATACCAGTCCTAGAGGACTTACTCTTCTTCTCTACAAAGGGTCTTTTGGCTGAGAAACCTCCAAGGTCACAGGGGGAACTCAGAGGATCAGGGGAGACTTCATTTAAGCCAAGGGAGACTTCATTTAGGCCAAGGGCGAGTCTTACAGGGCTATGCTTCTAAAGGAAATGAAAGAGCCTCGAAATTTTGGGAAGGGACATCACTTCCAGAACTTAAAGAGGATTCTGATAGGCCAGGAGAATCCCCACAGGATAAACCCCTTGAACCCTTCTCATGGCTACAGACTGATACAGATATCCCCCCAGGAAGGAATAAATTTTGATAGGTAGTCTGAAAACATTGTCTAAGGGTCAGAAAGGTCCATACCTTTAATTGTCAATATGGTGGCTTGAATGCAAGGAGCACCTTCCCCTTGAATCTGATAAGCCTTTGACTTAGCTGAACATGCCTCTAGAACGTTCTTAGCATCCTCTACGCCCTTAGCTGAAGAAGAAGCCGCATACACTGACTTTTGACTCTTTGTTACCCAGACTTGATGAACTCTTGGTTTGCTTCTCTTAGGGTTTTTATATTCTACAAGCAAGTAACCAGTTCTGTGACATTCCAAGCATCGAAAAGGGATTTGCTAGAAGTCCAATTTCTACACAAAAGACCAATTGCCCCATTCAATCTCCAACTCTTCTGTTAATCCTTCCCTAAGGTCAAATTCCATTGGGATCTTGACCATTCACATATCCTTCTCTTCTTAAAATTTTTCTCCCACCACAACAAAATACCAAAGAGAATTACCAATTCCTTCAAGAATTTTCCGGTTCCACAGTTCCAAAGGAAGCTCAATAAGAACACAGATTTTCTGTACGTATGTCAGAGCCTTGGATCAAAACCTGGCTACGACTTCTTCAACCAGAACCAAAAAGGTCCGCAGAGCCAGTCCTTCAGAATCAGGTGAACATCCTCTGAACTTCTCAGTTTGAAACAAATCCGCCCCCTCACCAAGTTATGAAATCCAGGATACTAACCCAGCACCAGGGTCTAGAACTCAGCGAAGCAATGGTGTAGAGCTTTCCCCTTCACCGTTTTCTCAGAGAACAGCCAACTAGATTCCTCACCATTAAACATTCAACTTCCCCTAAACCTACATCTGGCCCTACCACCATTCTGATTTTATCTGGTTTGATTCCAATACATTTATACCTCATTTTCTTGTAGTTAGAGGATGGGCATAAAGTCCCTTTCCTCCCTAAGCCTTCTGGATCTTTACTGTTGGGCCTTCCTTTTGATTTGTTCCTGAAATTCCTTCCAACTCTTTCCAGGACCTCATAGCCCTGTAATTTCTCTTGACCTGGCAAAGAGTCTTCAGCTCTGGTTAACACTGCACAAAGGCTCAAACCCACACCTTTCTTATGAGTTAGTAGTCGAAACACTTGGTGCAAAATCCATTTCATGAGCAGCGGCAAGTGAAACTTCAGGACATGAATATTTGGCTTTTCTGTGTTGAGCTCCCTTGGAGTGCCTTGAAGATCTGTCCTCTCCTTGGAATTTCTGCAGATTTGCATGTCTTCTATCTGGCAGAACATTCTTTGGAATCTAAAAATGAAAGTTAGTGCGGTTCTCACCTGATACAAGCTCCTTGTTACCCCCCAACCCTATCAATTCTTAATGTGACCTGAAGTTGGTACCTTGAAGTGGAGGATCCTTCACTCATAAACAACAAGGGCTATATCATCCATGATGTTGACCCCTTGGCATAGACATAAACCTAAGATATGAAGGCTGTAGAAACCCTAGCTAGTTCTACTGCAGACCAAATTCCAGGAATGTTTATAAAGGTCTCTTACATAGTGATTCCTTTGTCCGAAGGCTTCTCTCTTGCAAATGTAGCTGTGCTAAGCATTAATTGATGTGTTCATTTGCTATGTTTGTTTCGTTACAAAGAGGAGTCAAAGAATTGCAGAAAAGAAGTTAGAATACATATTGATATTTCTTCCTTCTCTGTAGAAAGTTTAACCTAGTCGCTCTTACATGTGCCATTGTTTGTGCAGCTCGTTCATCTGACAGATACAATCTTATACTACTTGACCCACCTTGGGAGAACAAGAGTGTCTATCGACGAGCAGTGTATGTATTTTCTGGAATAATTTAATTGGGTCTTCTCTTAGTCCAACTTCTGCAATGGAAAATTCATTATTTTCTGTTATCATTCGAATTGTTTGTGTATGGAGCCTGTGCAGTGTGCAATAATACAGTACTGTCTAATCCATTTTGAAGGCAAATGCCAGGATTAAAGTCCAATGCATCTATCAGCTGCATTCTAATATTCGTGTATACAATTTACTGAAGGCACATATTCTGCAATGCATGTAAAAACAAAGTTCACAGTATCTAATCATTCGTTTTAGATTCTCACAACTTACTGAATCCTCTTCCCTAAGCACGCTGTCTTCATAATCACTCATGCGCTTGTATGTTGATGACTGTAATTAGCCCTATAGAGACTGCTACTAACAATTGATAAAGTATATATTTAATGATGGTCATATTTTAAGATAATTATAGGGACTACTGCTAACAATTGATAAGGTGTATATTTAATGATGGTCATATTTATTTACTTTTTTAAGAAAAATACATCTTATAGAATCTCTTTGGCTAAGTTGTTGCCTTACAGGAGGTATCTATGCTGTCAAAGTCACCTAGCATTTGCACCTAACCTCATCCACACCCACTCAGGGGTTTTAACTTTTGAACCTGGTTTTCCATGTTAATATGTCTCATCACTTTGCTGCTTGCCCCTAGACCACACTCCAGTGGGCATTGTATTCAGGCACATTATTAAATTTTTTGGGTTTAAAGTTAAGGTGTGAAGACTAAACTTAATTAAATCATCTATAATAATTGAATGTTGGGGTGTGCTCTAGTGGTTGAGATGAGGTGTCACCATGTTAATGATCCTGGTTCAAACCCTAGTGGGCATAGAACCCTGGATAAGTTGGCTGAGTTTGACAGGTTTGATATGCACCATTAATAAAAAAAATGTAATTAGATGTTGGGAATTTGAAATGAGCAATCACTGTCATTGAGGTTAACGTTTTGGAGAATTAATCAAGTAAGTTTGAATGTTCTGTTCCAATTTGCTGTTGTGAATCTATAATTGTGTTTTAAATCTGCAGTTCGCAATGGTGTTTACAACGTTCTGTTCCTAAGTCAGCTGGTTTGTGTTTGTATTTGAATTCAGTGACTAGAAATTGAAGAAAAAGGTCTGTGCAAAAGGGTTTGACAAAGCTCACCATTAAGTTTGAGAAGTTTCTATGATAAAATACATCAATGTTAAGTAATTTTTTAGAACATAGTATACACAGTTAGTTGACTTTTACTTTTTTAAATCTTCAATTTATGGAAGACAATCCTACTGAATTTCATTTGAGTTTTATGAATTGATTCCAATCAAAATTGAATTTTGTTTAAATTGAACAGTCTCGATGCTGACCAGATTTGAATTTGATTCCAATTGATTTATCTCAAAGTTGATCAAATTTGCATTTGGTTCAAATCAAATTGTCTCCTGCTGATCATATTTGAATTCGATTCAAATTGAACTGCCTTGATGTGGATCGACTTTGAATTTGATTCAAATTGAATTGTCTCAAAGAAAATCACGGAAAATAATTGAATTTAATCAGTTTGAAAAAAATCTTCAAACATTGAATTCCAAGGATAAAATCATCGAATACGGTGACACAGATTGTATGAGAGTGACAGTGGAGCCAAGGAGAAGGCAATCCATGAGACACTATAAAGGATGGACAACAACAGAAGGATTGTGTGCGTGCGTAAGTTTAGAGTGTTGTATTTCTAGTTCTTGTTACCCACCACCAATAGGTGAACCCTATAGGAGAAATTTTCTCCTAGATTCTCTTTAGCTGGCAGCCAGCGGCCCCTTGCAGCCATAGCTCGATGTGCTACTATTCTCAGCCACCTTAGCCAGCCATTGTGTGCCCTCGCTCATCTGTTATGATCGTATGTTTGAAGGTGGGTCATCCAGCCCCAAAGGTATGATTTTTCATTATGTAATTGAGTGTTTATTCTTGCTTTTCTTGGGCACATTTGGATATGGATTAGTGGGGGGATTTGATAAAAAGAAAAGATTTTGACTGTACTCTTGTTCCCTTACCTTAACTTTTAATTCTAAATCTTAGTCCCGTGGGATCTCCTTTATTTGCTATTAAAGCTTTAGGAATGACACTACATGGGAAACCTTGATTTTGGTTGTGTGGTCCTACTTCTCGATACTATATATTTCACTCCTTTCTGCTCATTACGAGCCCTTTCAATTTTTCCCTATCTGGGTCCACAAGGTGTTAGCCTTTCCTTCTCCTTGTTCACATCCTTGGTTGGGCCTGGAGCGATGCCCCAAAGGTTGATGCAGCTAAAAAGAAAGATAAAAGCATAATATGGCCAGCAAGAAATGTACCACAAAATGCAAAAGATGGCCGAGACAATAAAACTTAGTGTGTGGGCAAGAGCCAAACACGAGCTCTACCCCCTCACTATGGCCATCACCATGGTTCTTAGGGCCCCTATGAGTGCCCCTTGTATCATTAAGGAACCTATGATTCTCCCAACTGTTGGTGGGTGATGAATTGCCCCAACTTAAGGAGGCATTCACTGTTATATTTTACGCATCATGCTCTCATCCTGTTAATTTTAGGCAACAATGGTATGTTCTATGCTTTAGAGCAATTTTACTTCAATTTCTTTATTAGCCCAATATCAATATTCATATTAGCAATCACATCAACATGATAGTAAAATGTAGATAGAACATAAACATAAACAGTGGAAGACAAGACAAGACAAGAGGACAGAAGATGTGGCACTAGCCAGGGGACAAACCCCAATGTGGGGAAACGCTTGATCAATTCTTCTTATAGTCTTCAATAGTTCAGCAGAGAGAGATAGTACAATTTGCAAGTTACAATTCTGATAATCTATAATAGCAGCAAAAGGGCCCTAACCAGATAATTCAACGCTGGTCAACAGGGTAGATTTGACCCTCAACAAATTGGTCAACTTTGACCTCCAAATAGCAAGATGAATCAGCCTTCAAAACAACCCAATCAAATTTGGTAAAATAGCAACCCTGCGGTCAGCCCTAGTTGCAGTCAACGCTGGTGAAAGTCAACATTGGCTTCGATTTCTATGCCCAGAAATGTGGCCTGCCCAAACAGAAATACCTTACCCAAAAATGCAGTCAAACTGGTCAACATTGTTGGTCAACGCATGGTCAAACTATCTAGAAATTTGGTTTCCTGAAATTTTGGCCTCTTGAAATTTCACTCTCCTAAAATTTCGGCCTCTTGAAATTTCGCTCTCATGAAATTTCGGACGTGTGGAGGGAGAGAGGCTCAGAAATCCGTACCCAATCAATGAGGAGAGAGAGAGAGAATTGTGAAGATGAGCGTGTCCAAATGAGGCTAAGTCACGTTCTATTTATATGCAACGTTGAAGATGAATAGACGTGACTGTTGGGCTTTTCAGCCTACTTAAGTTTGTTGGCCGACCTTGACAATTTGACCATAATCAAAATAAATTCATAGCTTCATTTGTACATGTCAGAATCAGATGATCTTTAGATCAATCCTACACCTCTTGGAGAGAGGAATCCAAGAAAAATATCAGCCGTCATAAATAAGATGACCCATGTGGAGTTTGGCCCTAGTTGCCAATTTTAACACTCCCTCTTAACTTGGGAGAACTCCATCTGCTAATCCATCTGCCAATCTGTACTTTCTCTGCCATCAATGCACTGCTCTGCTCTGTTGAACTATGAATAAGAAGAAGTGATCGCGAATGTATCATACCATTCTCTACTGACCCGAAGTTTGTCCCAATCAAAGGAGAGTGTGTCATACCACTCTTATTGACCTGAAGTCAGTGCCAATCAAAGGAGAGTGTGTCATACCACTCTTGCTAACCCGAAGTCAGTTCCAATTGATCTCAGATCAATATTGCTCATCCTAGCATAGGGAGTACGGTAGTACACGATGCGTCCATCGGAAGTACTATGGCCCCTATCCTCATTTCCCTACTCATTGGCCAGATGAGAGGTACTTCCCATGAGTCCCAGATTGCATGGCTAGGATGTCTCAGCAGGAGAAGGATGAACCACTCATCCTGCCGACATGTCGCCAAGGGGTATCGCAGGGGAAGGCTGAACCACTCACCCTGTACACAGCAAACCACTAGGGGAAGTGTGAACCACTCACCCTATGGTTGTTCATCGCTCCAAGAAGTACCCCAAGCCCCTCGGAGCTCCCAAAGCTCAATGCCCATCTCATACAGGACCCTCATAAGAGGGTCTCTCCACGACTCCAAGTCTTTTTCAGAAGGCCAAGCACTTGACCTTTCCTAGGGGCTTTGTTAGAATATCGGCAACCTGCTCATCAGTCCTAATGTGATGGAGCCTTATTTCTCCTCGTTGTACCATATTGCAGATAAAGTGGTACATGATATTTATATGCTTGGAGCGATCATGAAACACAGGATTCTCCGATAATCGGATCTCACTTTGGTTGTCGTAGAGGATCACAACAGTATCCAGCACATGTCCAAACAGCTCACTGAAGAGCTTCCTCAACTAGACAACTTCACAGGAGGCCATACTAGCAGTTATGTATTCGGCCTCGACGGTGCTCCAAGCAACCGATTTCTACTTCCTACTTGTTGTCGCACAAAGTGTCTAGGTACCACGACAATGCTCAGAGTAAGGGCTGTCACTCTAATCCTTACTCACTCTGTTTAGACTCTCTCCTAGACAACTCAAGGGGGGTAGTCCCTAAGGTGAATGGATGAAGATAGACTGTGGAACACATGCTCTAGGAGATTTAAGGATGAACAACTTGATGAATTTAGAACAAGTCTTAGTCAATTGAAATGGATAGATTAAAATAAGACACAACCACAAGATAAAAATGATTATAGACCAGGGCCTTTATGTTGAATTAACCATAGACTAAACATAAACAAGTGATCTAGAGCAATTTATAAATGTGGCAAAACAAAGATCATGAATAATTAAATGTCAACGCCTAGAGCTTCTAGCAATTAAATCTCAAATCTAAAAGAATTTATCTTTCTCCTATAGTCAATATGATTTTTAAAACATTAATCGTACTTGACAATAGAGAAATCACAAAAATTAAAATTTTACACTTAACACCAAAGACACCAAGGAACTTTAAATTAGAATTTTAATTATTCCTTAGGCAATTACTTTAATGTGGAAAATGAAGAAATCAAATTTTTAATGTGACGAAAGTAAAACAAATCAAAGGGTTAATAAATTAAATTTTTAATGGGCCATAGGCCACATTAAAATTTTTAATGTGAAAGCGCAAGTCCTCCTTTGATTTATTTCAATCTCAATTCTAAAGTCACCAAAAATTAATTTTTTTTTTTGAGATTTTTTTAGATTTTAAATTTTTTAAAACAAAATAAAAATCAAAATATGAAAACCAAAGTCATAATATTTTTTGAAAACAAAAGAACAAAATCAAAACCATTAAAAAAATAAAAAAAATGAAAATGGAAATGGAGAAACTAGAACCAAATAAAACAAAAATCGAATTTAAAAACAAATCTAAGTATAACCAAAGTACAAAGAAAAAAATTAAAACAAAATCAAAAGGAACTAACTAAAACCCTAACGCATACGATACAAAATGAAACAATATTGATTTTTGTTGTTGTTTGCAGTTCTAAGAGGGATAGCGACGACAACGTTTGGCAGAAAAGCTCGAGCGAATGGCAGATGGGACTCACGCAGGAGGCAACATGCAGATGTCAACAACAACTTGACGGAGGGGCAATGGAGTTGCAGCGGGAGGAGCTCGACAGAACTGTGAGATGGAGTAAGGGAGTTGTAGCGGGTAGTGATGAGGGAGCTGAGAGAGGGAGAGGAGCACAAAGGCCAACGGATGAGGGAGGAGAATGATGCGGGTTAGGAGAGAGTAGCAAAAGTGGCAAATGGAAACGCAGGTCGAAGGAGGGAGTTGACAGAGATAGGAGTTGCAAAAAAAATGATGCGATGAGGGTCGAGGAGGACGGGACGCGTGGGTTTGCAGGTAGAGAAATGAGAGTTTAAGAGAGCAGGGTTTGACGACAGTGCATAGGCAACGAAGGAGAAAAGAAATGGAAAACCCCAGGCAGTGATGGAGAGAATGCAGCAAAGACAAGGAGCTGCAGAAGGAGTCTCTTTCAAAAAAAAAAAATTCGAAATTTTCTACAGCAAGAAGAATAAAAAAGAAAAATCCAGACAACAGTGCCAGGTAGCCAATGGTAGCTTTAAAAACCCAAAATAAACCCAGAAAAACGAATATTACATCAATATATTTTTTATGCTTCAGATTTGGCCTTGAAACCTTTTTAAAATTCCCAGATTTAAAATTTTAAAGCCCTTGGACTGCAAAAAAAGTTGAATAATATCCCTACAAAATGATTTTGAGGCCAGATCTTACCCTCCAGGGCCTAGATCTGGCTTCAAACAAAAATTCTCCTTCAGATCTGCACCCTGTACCTCCAAGAAAAATGAAAACAAAAACACCCAGAACCTAGATATACAAAAATAAAACCCCAGAAATCCAAGTCAGAAAATATTTTTTTTTTTACAGATCTATGGACAAGAATGGTGGATCTATCAGATTTGAGGAGTATGAGTCCAACTCTGCTCCCAGATCTGATAATCTAAGGCTCTCAACCGCCAGATCTATCAATTTTCCACACAAAAAGTTCAATTTTTAAATTTTAAAAGAGGTGCTTAACTCAAAACCCTTCGTATATCACCAATAAAATCTTATGATAAGCCCGGAGCTAATTTAGCTGGGCTCTTCAGAAAACACAGATTGAGAGTTGGTTGGTCCAAATGAAAACATCCCCTAACGCTCGATGATCTCACTCAAGATTTCCCTGCAAAACTCGATCCAGCCATTAAAAATAGAGCGAGAAAATAATAATAAAACCTAGACAAATAGAGATACCTGCTATTACGTTCAAAATTTAAATTATTATTCAAACCCCAACAACTAAGCAAGATCCCTGTATTCAAATCACTCTTCAGAAGCTATCATCAATGGCTTTAGAAAAAATTATGCATGAAAATAAAACATCTTACTGTATTCCTATGAAGAGTAACATCAACAGAAATTAACCCCAAAGTCTTTCTTTATTATTCAGAAAAAAGATTACACAAGAGCTTCTTGCTAAGCATACAACTCAGAGATCGGATAGATCGACTGACAAATGACTTCCTATTTAAAGATAAATCCTCCAACAACTAGTTCGAGTGATCTTCATCAAAGCAATCTCAACCGTTGATGAAGATTAAAATTTCTTTTAATCTTATCTGTTGAAATATTTAATTCTTGAGGAAATTCGATTTTTTCAATTAAATGTATTTTAATTAACTCAGAAACTAAATTTTTGAGTTAATTTCCCCAAAATTTTGACTTTGACTTAACCCCAGGGATCAAAGGTTTAAAATTTATCAAAATAATTAATTTACCTTAGTCCCTGGACATTTTAAATTTAATTTTTTAGGACCGATGAATTTTGCCTTTGGATAATTTAAATTTACCTAGGACCTAGAATTAATTAAATTTATGGCTTAAGATTTTAATTAATTTTTAGCGAAAAAAATTAATTAATTAACCTATGAGGGGATAAATTATTTTTACAACCCTCAAGACACTTAACATCATGATTTTCATATCCTTTATATCACAATGGGGAAAACCCATTTGTGATAGACTCTCACAGACTACCCATTTCTGCAACACAAATATAATCTAGCAGACCAAGAATTTGTAATAAAATAACCTAACCAAATAGTTACGATTATTCCCAAATCACTTTTACATAGACTCGATCTAGAACACTAGGACTCGCCTAAGATCCGAGCGATGGGTAAGATTGAAGGAAAACTTTGCCGACCATCCGAGAATGGATCGGTGAGACAAAATACCTCCTAGAATGTAGATCGTCACCGGAAAAGTAGGTTTACCTAGGTTGTTACATACATGACACGGATCTGCTGAGATTATTTATATCATATACATGCAGAATAGGTTTACATTATAACATCTTGGAAATCAGGTTGATGATGATTGCTGAAAGGCACGGACAAATCGATCAGGAGTTATCCCTTTTACGAAAAAAAAGGGGGGTGAACTACTATGGGTCGTTGACACGTAGTGGTCAACATTTCTCATCTAGGATATTGAAGCAAAACCCAAAGAAAAACAACATCCAGAAGTGCTCTTGCAATCCACCACACTGACAACCCAATCAACATCAATATAACCATGCAGCCTCACATCCCCGACAGTGTATCTCAGTCCATGAGTGATTGTGCCTCGAAGATACCTCAGAAGATTCTTGGCACCAATCCAATGTATATGATGAAGCTCAACCATATATTGGCTCAATGTGTTAACTGCAAAACATATGTCCAGATGAGAGTTCACCAAGAACATCAGTGCTCCTATGAGTTAACGATAGTCAAAAGCATTTCCCAATTCAGGTCCAACAGCACTACCACATAACTTCTTAAAGTTAAGTTCCATCGGGGTAGTCATAGGCTTGTAGTTCACCATCCCAAATCTTTCCAATATCTTCACAACATATTTTCCTTGAGATAGGAAAATTTCACCTGGCTTTTGCCAGACCTCCAACCCTAGGAAGTAGTGCATCGGTCCTATGTTCTTCATCTCAAATTCAGAAGCCAACTCCCTCTTACATTTGTGATTGAGAGGGTCTACATCTGTCAGAAAGAGGTCGCCCACATAAAGTACCAGAATGAGAGGTTTATCATTTTCAACCTTAAAGTAAAGGTTCGGATCGGCTTCACTTCTAGTGAATCCCAATTTCATCAGATAGCTATTGATCCTCTCATACCAAGCCCGGGGTGCTTGCTTCAATCCATAGGGAGCTTTCTTCAACCTGGATACATGAGATTCCCGATCATGAACCTCAAACCCCTCAAGTTGTTCAACATAGACTTCCTCTTTGATCGAACCATGCAAGAAGGCAGTCTTGACATCCATCTGATGTAGGTTCCATCATTGCGAAGTAGAAAGGGCTATGATCGAGCGGGTGGTGGTGTCAAGGGCAACAGGTGCAAATATCTCATCGTAATCAACACCTTCCTTTTGAGAGAAGCCTCAAGCAACAAAGCGAGCCTTGAACTTTTCTGTATTGCCATTAGCTCCATGCTTGATTTGGAAGAGCCAATTGGAGGTGACAACCGATTTGTTCTGGGGTGTAGGGACCACATCCCAGACATCATTTTTCATAATTGACTCGTACTCTTCATTCATAGCATCCTTCCATACTTGTTGCTTCACGACTTCTTCGAATGATGAAGGCTCATTTTGAATGATAGTGCTCATGACGGTCAAGTATCCTTGATACCTGTTCAGCTTCTTGCTTTCACGGAAAGTCCCCGTTGGTGCAATATGTCTCTCGGCATCTTCGAGAGTCTCCCTAAGACATGAGGGTCTCCTCTTGGAGGAGGAAGGCTCATGAGGAGGAAGATCTATAGGATCCATAGGTTCATCAACATCAGGCATCGTTTCGTCCTCTTTTTCACCCCGATTTCTTGTGTCAGCTTCTTAATCCTTCCTTAGGATTAGAAGGTTGTTGATCTTCTTGAGGGCCATAGCTTCGTTGAAGGTGATATCATGACTTATCTCAACTTCCTTTTGACCAACCACATAAATTCTATATCCCTTAGAATTTTTTCTATAGCCCACAAAGATTCCTTTCTTTCCAGATGCACCTAATTTGCTTCTTTTCTCTTTCGGCACATGAAAATATTTGGGGCTTCCAAAAATTCTAAAATGAGAGACATCGAGTTTCTTACGAGTGAACATTTCTTCGAGAGTCTTGGAGTTCAATGCTTGATGAGGGCATCGGTTTTGAACATACACGACGGTTTTTGCAGCTTCAGCCCATAGAAACTTCGAAAGCCCTTGATCATGAAGCATGGCATGAATATCTTCTACAATAGAGCGATTATTCCTTTGAGCCACACCATTCTTCTCGGGAGTGTATGGCATTGTAGTCTCCCTCTTAATGCCAGATTCTCTGCAATAATCTTGGAATTCATTGGATTCGTACTTGGTCCCATTATCAGTCCTCAATATCTTGATTTTCTTCTCGAATTGGTTTTCGATCAAGGCTTTGAAATGTTGGAACCAGGTGAACACTTCATCCTTCTTCTTCAAGAAGTAGATCTAGGTCTTGCGAGAATAATCATCCGTAAAGGTGAGATAATAGAAGTATCCTCCCAAAGAGCTTACAGGTATCATACCAGATATGTTGGAGTGGATCAATTGCAATATATTTGTGGTCTTGCTATTACTTGAGGGGAATGGTCCCCTTGTAAGTTTTCCTTCGACACATCTCGGACATACAACTTCATGCTCTACTTTGAACTCGGGCATACCTGTCACCATTTGTCTCACATCGGGTAGGGCCTTATAATGGAAATGGGCAAACTTCCGTTGCCATAGTTTAGATTGTAGAGATTTGTCACAAGACATGGCTCCCAATGGACTTCCTCCAACTTGATACAAAGTGTCAACCTTGAACCCAAGAGTAAAAGCATCTTTAAAATTTCTTTTCCAATCACGTGCCTTTCCATCGATGAATACCACGTTGAATCCGTTGTCCTCCATGGCTGAAATGGACACAAGGTTCTTCTTGAGGTCAGGTACATGTAGTACTTGTTGCAAATGAATAGTGTTACCTTGATTCAATTGAAGGGTAACATTCCCTACTCCCTTCACGGGATAGGTGACATCGTCTCCAAGGATGATCTCCAAGTTTGTCTCCTTTTCTATTAGATTAGAGAGGGCTTCCTTATATCTGGTGAAGTGCCTTGAGGCACCACTATCAATCAGCCAATTTCCCAAAGTGTCCAGAGGAGAGGCAGTGGAGAGGGCCAATATAAGATAGTACTCTTTTTGCTTATTGTTAACAACATTTGATTCTTCATACCTGGAGTTCCTTGATTTCTTGGATGGTCGACCATTTCCTTGATGTCTCACATTCCTTTTTCCTTTGCCATTAGACCTGCCATTCCTTTGATTGTTGTTGTTGAAGTTGCCCCTGGAATGATTGTGATCATCATTATGCAATGTGTCCCTTCTATTTGGACACTCTCTTGCATAGTGGCCAAACTTATTGCAAACAAAACATCTTCCCTTCCTTCCATTTTTGAATCCCGGTGTTCCTTGACTTTGTTTCAAATCAAGAGACATCTTCCATCCATGATAGTCAGATTTATCATGGAGCTTGTTTTCAACTAGGAAGTAGGATGAGGAACCCATTGAGTCTTCTGTCCTTGTCCAACTGTCTTTGGTGATTGCTCTTTCACTCTTGCTTGGGCTTTGTCTTCACCTTAGCTCTGGTACCATGTCAATTTTAGGCAACAATGGTATGTTCTATGCTTTAGAGCAATTTTACTTCAATTTCTTTATTAGCCCAATATTAATATTCAGATTAGCAATCACATCAACATGATAGTAAAATGTAGATAGAACATAAAGTTATAAACATAAACAGTAGAAGACAAGCCAAGACAAGAGGACACAAGATGTGGCACCAGCCAGGGGACAAACCCCAATGTGGGGAAACACTTGATCAATTCTTCTTATAGTCTTCAATAGTTCAACAGAGAGAGAGATAGTACAATTTACAAATCTGATAATTTATAATAGTAGCAAAAGAGCCCTAACCAAAAAAGTCAACACTGGTCAACAAGGTAGATTTGACCCTCAACAAATTGGTCAACTTTGGCCTCCAAACAACAAGATGAATCAGCCCTCAAAACAGCCCAAAAGCAACCCAGTCAAATCTAGTCAAATAGGTAACGCTGCGGTCAGCCCTAGATGCAGTGAACGCTGGTCAAAGTCAACATTTGGTCGCGATTTATGTGCCCAGAAATGCGGCCTGCCCAAACAGAAATACCTCAACCAAAAACACAGTCAAACAAGTCAACGCTACTGGTCAATGCATGGTCAAACTGTCTAGAAATTCAACCTCTTGAAATTTCGCTCTCTTGAAATTTCAGCCTGCTGAAATTTCGCTCTCTTGAAATTTCAGCCTGCTGAAATTTCGCTCTCCTGAAATTTCGACCTCCTGAAATTTCGGACGTGTGGAGAGAGAGAGGCCCAGAAATCCGTACCCAATAATCTGTACCCAATCAATGAGGAGAGAGAGAGAGAAGTGGGAAGATGAGTGTGTCCAAATGAGGCTAAGTCACCTTTTGTTTATATGCAACGTTGAGAATGAATAGACATGATTGTTGGGCTTTTGAGCCTACATAAGTTTGTTGGCCGACCTTGACAATTTGACCATAATCAAAATAAATTCATAACTTCATTTGTACATGTCAGAATCGGATGATCTTTAGGTCAATCCTACACCTCTCGGAGAGAGGAATCCAAGAAAAATTTTAGCTATCATAAATAAGATGACCCATTTGGAGTTTGTCCCTAGTTGCCAATTTTAACACATCCCCTTGAGCTTCAAGCAGTAAAATGAAGAAAAATCAATAAAAGGCAAAAGGCACATGAAGAAGGGCTGAAAAACAAAAGCATTGGATTCTACCCCTGATTAACAAGCTTATTTACTCACTAATGAATTATTGTATTAAAAGGTGAGGAGATGCATTGGATCATACACAGGATTGCAGGTGAGTCTTCATCTTGGACTTGGCCTCCCTATATGGGATCCAAGCCCTCTAGAGGGTCATAGTGGCACTTGTAGGGTGAGCATTGAAAGTCCTGGGCCTCCAGCCTTGCAGAGCATTGATTGCCACACCATGGGCTTCAACACCACCACATTGCTTGTTCATGCCCCAATTATACAAAGATGATGATGCACTTGGACCATGTTGCCCAGCTGGCTACACATTGCACCCGACATTTGGCAGCTGATCCAGGGCCTAAAGGAGGTTTTGTCTTTTCCAGGGAGACAAGGGAGGGCATGAGAGTTGAGCTTGGAGATAGTGGAAAATATGAAGTTAAGGGCATTGGTTCGTCTTCCTTCCAATTGGAATCAGGAGGTAGTGTATCTATTAATGGTATTGTATATGTTCCTGGTTTGAAGAAGAATTTGTTATCTATTTCATCTCTTAAAGAAAAAGGATATAGAATTTCTTTTGTGGATGGACACGTTCTAGTATGGAAGAAGGATGCCTTTTGAAATTGCTAAAGTCATTGGTGTACAAATTGGAGGCCTATATCATCTCCTTGGTCATTCCATCCAAGCCTTATTACACAACATCACTGATCTTTGTGAGCTATGGCATCGAAGGTGTGTTCATGTTCACTATAAAGGTTTATCTAGATTGAAAGATTTTGTTAAAGGTTTACCTGAAATTAAGATTGAGCATGATGGAGTTTGCAAGGGATGTGCCCTTAGGGAAAATGTACTAGCAATGATGGTAGATCCAAAGGAATCTTGGATCTTGTGCACTCTGATGTTTGTGGGCCTATGTCTGATAATACCTTGGGTGGCAATTTGTATTATGTCTCTTTTATTGATTATTACTCTCATAAGACATGCATTTATCTATTGAAATCCAAGGATGAAGTATATGAAAAGTTTCATGAAATCGAAGCACAGGTTGAAAATGCCATGGGAGGAAGGATCAAGACTTTAAGGTCTGACAATGGAGGAGAATATGTATCTAAGGAATTGATTGCTTTCTGTAGGGATGTTGGAATTAAGAGGGAGTTGATAGTTCCCTACTATCCTCAACAAAATGGAATTGTTGAAAGAAAGAATAGGACTATTATGGAAGCTGCCAAGGCCATGCTTCATGATCAAGAGTTGCCTATGTTTCTTTGGGGAGAAGCTGCAAGAACAATTGTTTATGTTCAAAATAGATGCCCACATCGAATCTTGGACTACAAGACTCCTGAAGAAGTCTTCACAGGTGAAAGACCCATTGTGGAACATTTGAGAATTTTGGTTGTCCTGTTTTTGTTCATGTGCCAAGGAGAAAAGGACGAAGTTGGAACCTTTTAGGAAGAAAGGAACTTTTGTTGGCTACAGTGCTCCATGATTAAAATAATAATAAAATAGAAGGTTATAGAGGAGTCCATCAAATCTATAAAAGAGGAGGAGGAGACCATTGGAGGACATATTGGATTGAGTATTGTTTCTTGTATGAGAGGTTGAGAACCCGATTCTCTACTCCATTGGTAGCCCCAGGACAAAAACCCTTAGGTGATTTGGAGAAATTGGGCAAGCACCCATCTCCCCTTGGTGGATTCATTCAGAATCCACAAGTGTACAAATTGTTGCTCTGTTTCAGTTTGGAGACGGGAGGGTTATTCCCAGTTATTGTATTGGCATCTATCTATATATAATAACACTGGATTTTGGTCGCTGCATTTCTCATTGTTTCTCATGTTGTGATCTTTTAATGAGATTTTGTACAATTTATAGATTTATGGTTTTGGTTTTACATGGCATTCTTCTGGAAAATGCATGTTAGTTTAATATGAAGTGCCTGTTCCAAAATTAATTGATTTGGGACATTACAGTGGTATCAGAGCTGGTGTTCTTGCCAGCGTGAGGGTTTTTATCACAGACCCGTTTCTAACAGAATTTTGAAAGGCTAAGTTCGAGGGTTTGCTTGTTATATTGCTGGACCAAATCTGCGGCATGGTGGTTTGGATGGAAATCATGAAATAATAAAAGCTCTAGTGGTGCTTTCCCTCGTGAACATTCAGACATTGTAATGACCAGAGAATGCACGTGGCAAATTTTTTGGCCCTGATCGAAGATCCAACAAGCTGAGGATAATTCAGTGGAATTTTAAGTCTGATATTCTGAGAATTAATCTCTTTTTTCAGCCGACGGGATTGAGCCGTGAGAGAAGCAAAGCACAGTTTGGTAAAACTCCTTTCCTTGACTAGTCTCCAGATCGATGGTGCGAAATCATTTGGCTGCATCATAGAATGGACACAAATCGTGTTGAATACTCAGGTAGTCAACCAAGAAAATTGACTGAGGGCTGCGCTTATCAAGAATTTGAACAAAAGTTTATGGAGGTTTGAGCCGCAAAACGTTCCAAATTGTCATATGGTGGGAAGGCGATCGGACTTGTGATTCACAATGTTGTGCATGAGAAGTCCTAGTGTGACGCAATTGGAAGACTAGCCGTAAAGAATGGAATCACGTAGTTTGATCGTGTACATGTCGTTAATCATTCATAGTGCTGGTGCAGATGGGCTTTGATACAGTTATAATTATTGGTCCATTGATAAAAGTTGCGTGTGCGTGTGAGAAATCATCATTTGTTGTAGTCGAGCCACTGTTTTAGAGGCTAGGGCGATACACATAACTCATTCCCTGTGGTTGAGGTTGTGCGTATCACAGAGGGCGTCAAATCCGCAGTACCAATGTGTGAGTGCATGCAGGGTTTCTCTGAATCGCAGCATGATTAAGGGTCGTAATCATTGCTAGAATAACGCAGGTCGGATTATTTATCGGTGGAGCCACTTGTTGTCGCTCGATCTGGAGCCGAGGATTTTTCATTAGTGGGCGGAATGTTGAGCCACCATTTGAAAGGATTGTGAGTTGTTTCTAGTATTGGTCTACTTGGTCAACGACACCGCTGGCATATATGGGAACGAAACACATGAAGGGGATTGCCATTTCGTATACAGAGAAAGTCGAGAAGTGAAGTCTTGGAACCTCTTGTTGACAGAGCCAGCGATTGATCAGTTCAATATGTTGAAGCCAATGAATTAATCAACCAGGGGCAGAGTCTTTCCACATTGACTAAAAATCCAACAGGGGTTGACTGGGGTCGTGCCATGGTAAAATCTGTGCGAGAGTCGGACCGGAGGCTGTGTCAGTCTCCTGTCGTATTCAAACTATCGAGCTCATGTTGTTAAGGAGAAAAGAGCGCTGTTACAAATTGCATAAACCTGTTGAACAAATGTGCATACGTGCATATCGGGAGTGAGGTAATTTGTAGCAGAGTGATTGCAGAGTGTACCTCCGATGGGGTGAGTATAACAAGGATCAATATGAGCCAAGCATATACCAGTACGCTGATCAAAAGTAAAGGTTGTCTTAATTTAATAGTGGGTTTTGAAGAGATCAAATGACCCAGTAGTAAAAAGGGCGAGTTCAATTTCCCTGCATTAGAGATTTTGATAGTATGATGCACATATGCTGCTTGTAGAAGTTAGAATAACATTGTATGCTACTGTATTCTTGATAGCATTGTGCATCTACATGAGAATGAATTGGAATTGAGGTTGTTGTGGTAGAATTGCTGCAAATTAACCTGTAGCAAAGATCGTGCAATGGTAGTAGATCGACAGCAGGGGTTGTTACCAGATTGAATGAGTGACAAAGGAGCATTTATAGAATGCTGTGAACTACAAAATGGAACCAAAGATTTATTGTTGTGGGGTATCATCTTAATCAGAAACTGTGTGGCCACTTGGAGGAGTTGATCTTCATTCTATCTCTCAGTCTACAAGCTCCTGGTGCTGCGACCATTTTCTGGGCTGAGTACACCTCAGAGATCGAGTTGTGTAACTAAGGGATTCATCACTTATTTTGGTTCACTGTAGAGGACTGAAATTGAAAGAGAAAATTTATGTCTACTGGAGCCATTCATGCAAATAGGTATGAGTCTTGATGATATTCATGTTATATTAAGTCTTATATGGCATTTAAGTTCACTGTGTATATTATTTGGAGATAAAACTCAAAGAGTCACTCTCAGCACTCCTTATGCAAGCCGTTTGTAAGAATATCACACTGAGAAATTCAACAAACTCAGAAAACAATGAAGTGATTATCATAATTGTCCTTGTCATCATTAAGCAAAACATGGATCAAACTTTTATAAACTCCCTTAATAACCTAGCAGCAGCAAACAACAGACCCTTCTCAAAGGGGGTCTATGCCATTCTTCAGAGAGAACAACGAAAGGATGTACAGAAGGGTTAAGAAATAGGACACGAAATATTTGCAGTCGGGATAGATTTAAAACACATTAGGGTCACATGGAAAATTCTTTCAAGCTTGATGAACTTGATGCCCTCCTTTCCAAAGTGAGCCAATTAGAGGGGATAAATTAATTTGGGATCTAAAACCAGCGATGCTTGCTCTCATACAACACAAGTTTTTGGAGGAACCTTGTGAAGGGGTTAGAATTCCAGGTGTATCTTGTCTCAGTAACATTATGAGACTAACCGCCCCTATAGCTGCTTACAATGATGATGCTATGAGGAGAGTTTTTAGGCTGATAGTAGAAGCTTTCAAGGATGTGGACAATAGTGCATGCTCTACCTATGGGAAGAAGCTTGAAATTCTAGGAGACATGGCTATGACTAGGACTTATGAGATCCTGTTTGATCTGGAGTGTGATGATTTGATCCTACAGATGTTCCAATGCTTCTTCAGCATTAGGAAACATCATCTTGATGAAGTCATAGCACACATACAGTCCATCTTGTCCTCACGTATGAGAGGCCATGATGCCTTTTGTCGGGAGTTGCAGTCTCAATTGTTGTCTATTTGGAGGAGAGAGCAGTTGGTCTCACCTATTGCTTATTATCTAGCCGAGAGGTTGGTTGAGTAGAACATTGGTCTATTCAGGAGACGGTTGACTAAGAAGGAGCAACTCAGGTTTGGGGCCTCATGCAGCAAGAATGAGATGAGGAGGAAGGGACTTTGCTTCATGTGCAGAGGACCTTGGGGACCTGACCACAAATGCTTGAGTGATACTAAGGAGATGGCAATGATAGAGCAAGGAGATATTATTTATGTCTATCAGGATAAGGACTCTTCGTTGGACGAGTTCGTGGGTTCATACGATGATACCTTAGAGGAGCACGAGCAGTCATATGGAGTTGATGACAATAGCCCAGATATGCATCCATGTGTGGTAGAGGAGTACAAGGAGCAGTTGATTGTTCCCATGTGGGAAAGAGATCAAGGAGCAGATGAGCGACTGATGATTCAACATAGAGAGCACATAGAGGAGCATGAGTCATGGCGAGTCATTGACATCAAGCTAGATTCATATGATGAACAACTCGTGGGTCCTAGGGAAGACATTTAGGATAGTGTGTCTCCAGTGATGAGTCAGCATGAGAAGCATATGATGGAGCGTGAGTTAGCTGAGGAGGATGAGGTGCACAATATGCATGATGAGCCTTTTTGGGAGAGCCAGTTGGAGGTTCATATTGAAACTGTGATGGTGGAGGATGAGCAGGCACCCTTGGGGTTAGCCACTGATGAGGAGTAGACAAATGTACAGACAACTGGCAAGATGACATTATTCGCTGACACTTGTCCTCAGGAGATGCTGGAGTATGATAGGACAGTTTGGCAGGAGATTGGTGGACTAAAGGAGCGTGGAGTTTCCTACTAGGCGAGGGGGATGGCAGTGCATCCATCTTTGGGACTACCCATTGATGAGGTGCAAACAGATGTAGTGACAGCTAGATGAGCTGCAACATTTTCAGGCAACAACCCTCTCCAGGAGTACATAGATGGGGCTTGCAGCATGGTTTGCCCACTTTTTCCCATTAGAGGGAGAGAGGTAGGATTTCTTAGACATGCTTGGATTGTCTAGGTAGAGCATCAACAATTGAGCATGGACCAGTTTCAGCATAGCAGACATATCCCTTGCACAGGTGTCCATGCGTTGGATTGGCGAGAGATCATGAGCTGGTATCCTTTTGATGGAGTGTCATTTTTAGTCAGGAGCATTGTATTGCAGGAGCCCTCCAAGGTGAGGGATATCACATGCTTCAGTTGGCAGCAGGATGTAGGCTGGCCACTCATCAGTATTTCAGCACGGCTTCAACATGATGAGATTGACCTTGGTCTATGCCAAGGGTTGGATTGGAGAGAGGTGATGAGTTGGTACGCGGTAGGTGGAGCAGCATTCACAGCCGGAGTTATAGCACAACAGGAGCCTTGATGCTCCTTCTTGGCGGCATTGGGATCCAGGAGGATTTGTTGATGACTAGTTCCATTGGAGATTGATTTGGGATTCGGGCATTAAGAAGTTCGTTCATGGTGGGTTGACACAGGAGCAGAGTGTCACCCAGTGGTTCGTATGGGATCCTGACATTGGGTCTCATTTGTGTCGGACCACCAGATTGGTCCACATACTTGGATTGCTTGAGGGCAAGCAATCTTGGGGTGGGAGGACTATCATGTCCCCATTTTTATCCTCCTTCATAGTGTAGCCGGGGTGGATTTCCAGGGCAGGAGATGGCCATGTCAGTGGAGCAGGTTTATGTCATCAGGGGTTCCGATGGAGTTTTGCGGAGTTTTTATGGGATTTGATGGCATTCGCTTGGCATATTCCACCATCCGCATAGTTTGCCTTTCGTTCCGTCGGATTTTTAGAAATCAACATTATTATTGGGTATAACTTAATTAATTATGCTCGAGGTGGCATTCTGAGGAGATTAATTGGTGGAACACCTCAGTGTAATAGCTTGGTGGAACCGGAACGAGAAGATGTATAGGATGGGATGGTTAGATATGAGTTTCAGTGGCTTAAGGAGACATGGTGGCCAATTTACCCTTTTCCCGCATTAAAAGAATATTTTAATTGAAATAAAAGAGGGAAAAGTACTCCATGATTAAAATAATAATAAAATAGAAGGTTCTAGAGGAGTCCATCAAATCTATAAAAGAGGAGGAGGAGACCATTGGAGGACATCTTGGATTGAGTATTGTTTCTTGTATGAGAGGTTGAGAACCCAGTTCTCTACTCCATTGGTAGCCCTAGGACGAAAACCCTCGAGTGATTTAGAGAGATTGGGCAAGCACCCATCTCCCCTTGGTGGATTCATTCAGAATCCACAGGTGTAGAGATTGTTTCTCTGTTTCAGTTTAGAGACTGGAGGGTCAATCCCAGCTATTGTATTGGCATCTATCTATATATAATAAAGATGGATTTTGGTCGCTGCATTTCTCATTGTTTCTCATGTTGTGATCTTTTAATGAGATTTTGTACAATTTATAGATTTATGGTTCTGGTTTTACATGGCAATCTTCTGGAAAATGCATGTTAGTTTAATATGAAGTGCATGTTCCAAAATTAATTGATTTGGGACATTACAGAATGCCATCTTCAACCTTTTCAAGATATAAAAGCTGAGGAGGAAGACCATTGTCATCCAAAATAAAAGGCCACCCCTAATTTTCAAGTAGAGCATATTAAAGAAAATCTTGATTCTTTTGTTGATGAGGAAAATCAAGGTTGGGTGTTAGTTTTTTATGTAGCAACGGACAGGTGTTCTAGTCTCAGATGATGCTAAGAGGCTAAGGAACATGAGATCTCCAAAACCAAGAAAAGGTTTTGTGAGATAAGACTCAAAAATGCCTTAAATAAATTAATTTGCCATAATTTAAATATTTTCCAAGTCTAACTTAGGAAAGGTGGTAAATTAAAGTCAATTAATTAAGGTAATTCCATTTTGCTCTAAAGACTTATATTGATGGAGTCACATTGATCTAAGCCATTGATCGGGATTAGATCTTGGTCGTTGGTTGTCCAACAGAAGATTATAAGAGCAAGTCAAGTGCTTAGAGAGAGGTATCAGTTGTGTAGAGCAATTTGACTACCCAGTTTGCAATATTCATCAAGGGTGTAGTTGAAGCTAGGGAAAGCATTAGAGAGAGGAAGCAACAGAGATTTGGGAGCAGAGATTATGGGGGAATATTTCCTCAGTACTTCCAATGTCCGAGAGACAAGAAAGAGGAGGCTGAGTTATCTGCAAAGGAGGCCGTATAGAACAGTGCAAGTTAGCCAGATTCCCCGTGCGAGTTGGTAGGAAGAGCCACGCTTCAATTGCTGGAGGCCGGATCTATTTCCAGAAGGTAGAGCAAGTGGTTTCTAGAGGTAGAGGGAGGCAGAATGACTCACTTGGAAGAGTTTCCGAAGGTTGTACGAATTTCCAAAGGCCAAATCTATGCATTTCCAGTCCAACAATGCAAGTTGCTGGGAAGTGCGAGTGACTAGAAAGAAGTCGAGTTGGTTTGTAGAGGGAGACATTTTGTCCCCAGTATATTTTGCCAGTTGAGATCAGTGGATTGTCAAAAGTTTCCCAGTTTTGCGACTAGTTGTAAAATTTTTCAAATTGTTGCATAAGAATAAAACCCTAATATTCTACACTAGTTTTCCCTTCAGGGTTTTTCTAGGGACATTTTCCAAAAATAACTGTCAATTTTGTGTGTGTGCATCGATTTCTCAGTTCCATATTTTTATTTCTGCAACATTTTTATGGTGAAGAATGCAATTGTGAATTGTTCGCCATTTGCCATTAATAATAAACTGAAGACAAATAAATTGTTTTCAATTAGGAGAATAATTTCTAGTTAATTGCATTCAAGGAATTTTCACACTGGGACAAAGGAGTATACCATGAGGATTGTCAAGATGAATATATTGAAAGTGATCTTGAGGATGATCCAAGAGAGGGGCATCGAGTTGGTGGGAAGAGCCACACTTCAGTTGTTGGAGGCTAGAGCTATTTCCAGAAGGCAGAGTGAGTGGTTTCCAGAGGTAGAGGGAGGCAGAACGACTCACCTGGAAGAGTTTATGGGGTTGTACGAATTTCCAAAGGCCAAATCTACGCATTTCTAGTCCAACAATGCAAGTTGCTGGGGAGTGCGAGTGACTAGAAAGAAGATGAGTTGGTTTGTAGAGGGAGACATTTTTTCGCTAGTATATTTTGCCACTTGAGATCAGTAGATTGTCAAAGGTTTGCCAGTTTGGCAACTAGTTGTAAACTTTTTCAAATTGCTGCATCAGAATAAAACCCTCATCTTCTACAGTAGTTTTCCCTTCAGGGTTTTTCCAGGGACATTTGTCCAAAAATAACTATCAATTTTGTGTGTGTGCATCTATTTCTCAGTTCCATATTTTTATTTCCGCAACATTTTTATGGTGAAGAATGCAATTGTGAATTGTTCGTCGTTTGCCATTAATAATTAACAGAAGACAAATAAACTGTTTTCAATTAGGAGAATAATTTCCAGTTAATTGCATTCAAGGAATTTTCACATTGGGACAAAGGAGTATACCATGAGGATTGTCAAGATGAATATATTGAAAGTGATCTTGAGGATGATCCAAGAGAGGAGCACGGTGTTACTAAAGAGAATCTAGCGGAAAATGATGCTTTGACAAATGAAGTTGAGGCAACCTACACCCTTTTCATGGATATTAAGCTTGGTGATACATCTTGTCAAACCCTTGAAAAGGATGATCCCATAAATTACCTAGAGATTAACATTGGTGATTTTTGCATATGGAAGAGGGGAAGTGGGATATGAGTAGCCATCATTTTGACAAGGATTTGATTTATGATATTGACAATGATGTTATTAATTACTTTGTCTTGCCGTGCACTCTCCATATGATGATAACGGGGAAATGCGTAGTAATTTGTTTCAATCAACTTCAGTTGCCCATTTTGAACTTAATTTTTATAAGAAGCAGTCTGTTTGTTGAGACCTTGCCCTTTAATCATCTCCCTCCTCATGCAATTCATAGCATGCCCCTAAGGACATCAATGAGAGTTGTGTCTGAGATAGCTATTGGGGAAGAGCTCATGAAATTGACCATTGATTACTCCATATTCTAGTTGCATGAGAGGATTAGCAAGTTAGGCGAAATTTGGATTCCCCCTTTTCATCATCTATCCCTTCTCACGGTAGTAGAACTGGCCCATGGTTCATTTATTTTCCCACCTCTCACCCATATGATCCAGCATGTGAGTATTATGTTATAGATGCTTCCTTGTTTTATCCCATGATTAGCCATAGGGGTAAGAGGTATGATATTAATATAATGATATGCTGGTTGTTACCTACTAAGTTCCACCTAGCAGGATGTGAAGACCCCATGGCCTAATGCACAAGGCACTTGACAAATTTTCAAATGATCAAAAGTCCAGCAGGGCATCCTTGCCCCTTCTCTCTCCTCTTTTACTTTCTTCTCTCAAATCTCATACCCCTGCCAGGCAATTGTAATAAATGAACACTAACATGATGAACTTATGTAATGTACTTAAGAATTTTGGGACGCGGTTACTATGTGAGTTCACTCTAGAGTGTTTTTTTCACTTGATTAATATTTTTTTCTCTTCAGCGATAAATAACTAGTCAAATTTTTTTCACTCATATACCTCCAAATTTGGAGTGCAGCTTAATAACTAGGCCTTGAGTGCATCCTAATGTCTAGGGTCGATGTACATTACCATGCTATGTCATATCCAAAGTCTTACGGAATTTGACTAAGTCTTTCTAGGATTTTTTAAATAATTAAAAATTTTCGCAAGATGAGATTTTTATTTATTTTCCTGTGTAATAATGTAAATAAGTGGCACTAGGAAATCTTGGTAGCATGTGAGTGCTCAAAATTCATGCTCGGAGCACCAACATTATCCCCGTCCCCACTTTGGGGGTCAAAAAATAATTTTTCCCCATGAAAACCCACTTTTACTCATAAAAATAGAGAGAAAGACAAGAAAAATGCAAAAATTAATAATTGGGGACATTAAAGATGTGTTTCCAAGTCAAAAGGACAAACCAAGTGATGTGGCATTGAAATAAAGTCAAAGCTCAGTTCAAGCCTGATTTAGCAGCCACCTTAGAGTGCCAAATATTAAGTCATGAAGAGGTCGAGTTAACTGCCTATTGAGGGGGCTGAAATTCCACATCAGCAAGTCAAGTTAGCAAGTATGGTGGCCCACGAGTTGCTGGCAGATTTGAGGCACATCCTTTTGAGCGTTAAGGGGAGTTAACTCTCCCTTGAACTCCCCTCTTCCTACACTTCTAAATGGGCAGTTAATGAAGGGATCAGACTGGTAGGCTAGAGACCCATGCAGGCCAGATTGGGAGCTCCATGCAACAGGTGTCAGCAGTAGTTGGATATCAAAGATTACACTTGGTACTTGGCCGCTTGTTAAGTCAATTTGGAGGGTGAGTTGTCTCCACTCAACTCCCCTCTCACTTCATACTTGTTCCACCAGCAATGCGTTGTCACAGTTGGGACTGATATGCTGATCCTCCACAGCCAGCGCAGATCCTTTTTGGGTGCCACCTACAGCACTTAACAGCAGACTTGGGCAGCAGCTCAAACACTTGGAGGAATTCAACCTCATAGAGATGATCACTACTCAGCCACTTGTTTTTCTCTTTTGCACTGGGATTCTCTCCAAAATTTGTATAAATAAGTCCCTTTGGCTCTCATTCTTCAAGGGCTGTAAGCTTGAGAGTTGGGTACACTCTATCAATTTGCATTTGCTCTTTGTTATAATAAAAAAGTCTTTGGATGTTCCATATTGGTGTTTTCTTGGTGATATCTTCTTGGGTATGAGGTAAATTTTCTTCTTGTTTAACTTCTTTTCTCTCCTTTAGTATAGATTTAGGCCCAAGTAGGGGCAGCGTTGCCCAAGGAAAGGATAGACAAGTACTTGTTTATCCTTTGATGGTTTTGCAATTAGATTAGATGATGTTATATTCTTGTGAAAAGCTTAAATTATCTCTTCTTCATGCAAGTTATTTCTTAATATTTACTAACAATTGTGAGCAAGGCTTTTGAGTTATAGCACAGGTTGCCTTCAAGGGTTTAAGGTTGGCCAAATTGTTGGCTAGATCAACCAACCTCAAAGTGCCAAGGAGTCATGATTTCGCCATATTCGAGGGCCACCAAACTACTTGAAAGAGATCCAAAAGAAGGGCTTTCATGCAGCCCAATACTCTTTCTTCCTTCCTTTAAATTCAAAAAACTTTTTCTTGGTTACTTTGTCCATAAGCTCATTGAATATCTAGCATTCTAAGGCTATCTTGTGGCTGGCCTAACAGTCACAAATCAGCCAAGAAAAGCTGATTTAACTCAGCTCCTCTTGGCTGCCCTAGAGTAGGATTTCACTTATTTAATTTAGAGTTTCTTGCAATTTATTTCATCAAGATTTGCTACTATCATTGCAGATGTCCAAGCTCATTTCGGCCTCTTTCACCTTGCAATTTTGCTGTTTTTTTTGTAGGCCATTAAATGCAAGAAAAAAATTTGGTGGATTGGGCTAAACCTTTGAAGCTTGAAGCAATCAAGATACCATCTTTGGACAGCCAATTGTAAACCACCATTCATCCCTTGCAATCCCCTTTAAGGGGCCTTCTTCATTCAAAGACTCTTCAAGGAAGACATTGAACTTTTTGTAAAGGAGATTACTTTTTAGGGTTCACCCATGTTGAAATTTCCTTACATCCTCAGTCTGGTCTATGACTAACCAAGTACATAAACACACTAGAAGTGCTCAACCATGAACAACTTTACACAGTGAATATATAATAGTAGTGAATCAATAAAACATAGATAAATGTATGGCCCAAAACTTGTTTTATTAGTCCTTCAATAAACAATCATAGGACTCCTATACCAGGGGTTTATGGCCCTTTACAAAAACTTGATACAAAACTAGTATACAACAATATACACTAGGGCTTGAGGTCAACTCCTTTAAACCTTGAATCTGCCCTGTTGACCCTGCCGCCTACACCTACCTACAAGTCAGTGAGAAAAAGCCTTCAACCCCACAAGGTGTGGTTGGTGGCAAGGAACTAAGAGAAGGGACTGTCACACTAATCCCGACTCTCTCCGTTTGAGCTATCTCATAGGTTAGTTAAGGGGGGTGGTCCCTAATGAAAAGTTAATTTAAAAAAGATGTGAGTTTCTAGGAGAATTGTTAGAGTTCAATAGATTATCTCTTTAAGATTTATAAGCAAAAAATTGAGATCAGCAATAACCATCATAACATAAGCATCAAATACATAAACAACCAGTGCCTTCCAAGTATTTGCTCTTTAAGAAATGAAATTGTATTTTTCTTAAAATGAAGTGAAATGCTTTCAAATGGAAAACCAAAATAACCCTGAGAAGTGAAACACAAATTGTTAGCACAAGATATTATAAATGCTTTCAAGATGAATAAGTCTACAAATCAAAACATGGAAACTATCTTGTTCAAAAGGATACAAAAATAACTCAAATGTTAGACCAAGATGACAACAAAGTATGTTACAAAAATAATCTACAAGAGGCTAGGCCAAAGAGTATGAGCAAACTCTCCTCTTTGACTAGCTATGACTTAGCTCTTTGAAATAGCCAGATATTGATAAATGAAGTACAATACGTAAAAAATAAATTTTTCCAAGTTTGATATTTTGATGCAAGAAATAAAAGCTTTAAGAAACTTGAAAGAATCCCTGCAAGACACAAATAAGATATAGATGAGACTTTGGAATTCAAAACATGTGAGTTCTCCTTGAATATTTTTCAAGAATGAGTTGATTCCTCTGAGAATTTCCCCTCACACTTGAAAATCTTGACCAAATAATGATTCATCTACAAAACTTCACCACAAATCATTAAATCAACATGAAATTAAATAAGTGTAGTGGAAAGAATTCCTAGAGATACATTTATTATCCACTAAAAGATTTCTTTTCCTAAAGCAAATAATTAATTCTTATGCTAATATGAGATCGCTGCATACTAAGATAACTTGAAACAAACATGAAAGAAATAATGACATGAGGAAATAAATAGAAGCATAACAACAAGTCAAGAATTTACCACACATGCAAGGAGAAGAACACCATCACGCTTTACCCCAAAGACTATTGTATTATATTGCAAGTAGTGAATACAATCCCGCAGAGTCTCCTCAAGCACAATAGCTCGTATTACATGATACAATATGAGAGCCCATGGCTCTATTATATAGAGAGTTGGGAGCAAATCCCAATGAAGAATGACAATGACAAATGGCATTGGAGCCAATCCCAATGTAGAAGTGATTAAACAAGTGGCATGAAGTGACAATCCCAAAGAAAAATTCGAATTTGTTGAATGGAGCTCCAATGCCAAGTGTAAAAATCGAATTCTGGCAAGTGGACATCATTTTCTTCTTCCCTTATGTGCCAAATTCAAATTTTATGATAGAATGACAAGTGTATATGGGTGGTAACCCATGTGGGGACAATTTCCCACAAAAATATCCACAAAATATTCTCCCAAATCCTCCCAAATGTGCATTAACTTCACAAATTCGAATTTCCAAGTAAGCAACTTTCTACTTTAATGCCAGAAATTCGATTTTATTTGAGCACGTCCTATCCTTGATTTTAGGAGTCCACATCACCTTGGGACTTTACTTTAACCCCCCCATAATTTTCCACTTCATTTCCACAACATTTAGCATGTGTGGATTATTTTTCTCTATTTATTTAATTTCTGGCTTAATTAATTGTCAGATTTCCCACTAAACTTAGGAAAAGTGGGTTTTGAGGGTTCAAAATACATTTTTAACCCGTCAAAGTGTGTCATAGTAGAAAGATGACGGTGAGGTGCAAATTTCCTTACTCATACCCCATACAACTTCTCTAAACATCACTTATTACATTACAAATACAATTTTATTTGCAATTTTTGACCTGTGGGAAATCTAAAAAATTAAAAAATGACTACCTAGACCTAACCAAATTCCACGATTTTTTTTGTGATATAGTATGGTAATATACATCGACTCTAGACACTAAGAAGTGTTAGGGGCTCAACCTTCAAACCGTCACCCCGGCTTTGGGGTAAAAAGTGAGTGAAATAACCTAGAAAATTATTTGCCTCTGAAAAAGAAGTGATAATTAATCAGATAAAAAAACACTCCAATGTGTACTTGTTTGTTGATCGAGTCCCAACATCCTAGGCCTGTTACAGACTCAAAAACTCATCATTACTAGTATCACTTATTACAATTCCCTGCAGGGTGTGGAATCTAGGTACAAGAAAGATGATGAGAAGATAAAAGTCGAGTTAAAAAACTCTATTGACTGATGATATCTAATGGTACAAGTGTCCTTTGGATCATCCTTGGGCATGGATTCTTCATATAATCATCAGGTGCCACTCCAGTGGTCAACACGCCCAACACAACAAAGACAAAACACTTGACTGACTTGTTGTAGCAATCCTTTGCCCCCAAACACTTGACTTACCTGTTGTAGCAGTCCTTTGCCCCCAACCCTTTCTATCCTCTTTGCCCTTGATGTACTTGGCTATCCTTTGCCTCCAAAATCCACAAGGAATGACTCCTTTCTTCCTTCGTAGCAACAACTTCTCACAGTAGGGTTTGTCCTCCAACCAACTTCATTAACCAGCCTTTAAACTTCTTGTTCACAACTCCTTTAATGAATAAACTTCATGATTACAACTTAGTGACCTTCTTTCATGAACAATAGCCTTCAAAACTTGAACAACAGTCCTTAAACATGAACAACCATCCTTCTTCTCTCTAGCTTGTTGGCTTCTCCACAGGCCTGAGGCCCCTCGACCCTATTCCATAAGCTCATTGAGGCCTTTTGGCCCCCCTTCCTCTACCTGTGACCCTCTCAAATCTACTTACTTTCAATCCTGCGGCCTTTTCAGCCCTCTTGCAACCAACCTAAGGCCCTATGCAGCCACCTTTGCAGCCCTACGATAGAATAGAACTAAGGCCTTTTCGGCCCTCCTATTACATACTTCTAGGGCTTCGGCCCTCCTCCAAAGAAAAACATAAACTCAGCCCTTAAAGAAACTTCCTCACGCAGCAAACAAAAAATTATTTCAGGGATGCTTCTCTTCACTGTCTAACCTCCTTATTCAAGACAAAATCTTCTTGCAAAATAGAAAACAAACCTCTCTTCGTCCTCCACTTGTTGATCTGTGGCTCCTCTTCTTGGCTTGTTGTTTTCACAAGATGAGTTGCTATGTGGTGGTGAAATGATCTCTCATGGTCTCACATATTTATAGTGTTCATGGGGTGACTAATTAACCCCAAGGGTTATGTCTCTTGGCACCCCGTCGACCTGAGCCTACATGCTCAAACACTGAAATAGTATAAATAAAATTTCATTTTCTTGTTCTAAACCCATTGTTTTGGGTTTAAAACCGCAGGCTTGGGTACTTCGCCCACAAAGTGGGTTTCTCTTCACAAGTCAAGCACCCAGGACTTGTGGGAATACCTCCCAAGCTACATTATTTTCAACACTCCCTCTTGGTGAGGGAGGTACTTCCATTCCTCTGAGGTAACTCATCAGGAACACAATCCCAATCCTCGGCATCCAACACTACAACATACCCTACAAAATGAACAACACTCTCCTTGGAAGTGGCCCTACCACTAGAAGCCTCTCGCTTCTTCTTCTCCTGATAGGCTTTTAGGCCATTCCAAGGTTCCTTCTTCCCAATTGTAGAAGTCTCCTTTCTTCCCACTAACCATGCACATTTCTTGGGTTGCGGAATCTCCCTTTGACTTTGCAAACTCTCACTCGAATTCAACTCCCTCTTGCGTCTCAAAAACTTGCTTCTTCCCTCGATCTATAAGCTTTCCCTTCAGCTTGTATAGACCACTCCCCTTAACCCCAACAACTGCTCCTGTGGAGTTAGAGCCTCTTGGCTTGAGCATCACCTTTCCATCCTAGACCAATACTTCAAACCCCTTAGCCTCAATCATTGAGATAGACAACATGCTGCACTTGAGCTCTGCTACCAACATTACATTCTAGACTCGTAGCAACCCTCCTGACTCCATCCTGAATGCCATCATACTTAACCCTTTGACAGTTTTTTGACTCTTAATGCCAACCTCCACATGCAATTTAGAGTCCCATTTGGTTAGAGTCTTGAATACTTCTCGTGATCTTGTCATATGCTTCGACACTCCACTATCAATGAACAATGCACCCTCGTTAATGGTCAGCAAAAATCCTCTTTGAACCTTCTTGTGAAGTCATTCTACTCAGTTGTAGATGTAGCAGCCATTGCATGTTGAAGAAAGTGTAACTAGGTTCGGTCTTCATAATGTGACATTCCAAAGCAAATGATGTAAATTGTATCTAGCAAAATATTTTGTGAATTTGAGTCATGGGTTTCATGCTCAAAAATGTATTTATCTTTGTAGCTCTCATTATGAGCTCTAGGTGATAAGTTGTGTCGTTAATGTTTACACTTGAAATATACAAGTATGACTCCAAGATCAAGGGCATAATCCTGTGTCAAAAGCTCCCTCAATGACAAGAAAAAGAGCTACTAAATGATCCCTCCAAACGAATGCAATAGAAGCAATATATTTTTCGGCATAAAAATATATTTATAAATGAATAATCAAGTTGGCTTGAAGTCGGCTAAGAGACAGTTCATGTCGGCTTGAAAAGAAGGCCTCAAACACTATAAATAGGCCTCTCCTCATGCATTCGGATCATCAATGATTTGGGTCTTATTCTATGTGAAGGATATTGTTCGTGGGTGCGAGGATAAGGAGGAGAAAGGAGCTGCAGTCAAGACCATCTATAGCCGTAGTCAAAGCCGCAGAAGTCTGCCTCACGTGCGAAGGTAGGGCATCACTCAATCTGCCCTCAACATCAAGGAGACATCTCGTTTTTGGGTCTAGTTCGGAGACAGATTTGTGCGAGGAAGTCTGGCTAGTAGAGCAAAGGGTTAGGAGGGCTAGGAGAGCCCAAACCCTCCACACGTGCGGAAGTACTGTTCATATCTAGGGCAGCATTATAGTTCATGAAGTCCTCATGTCTAGGGCTGAATTGCAGTCTAAAAGAATTCGGTTGGATGCCTAGAAGGAGTCTCCTAGCCTAGCGAATGAAGGGGAAGATTTCTAGGCCAAAAGATCACTCACCCGTGGGAAGAAAGGTATCAGTTTCAGACCTTGACCTAGGGTTTCTGAGCAGCAACCTCAAAAGGACAGATCATCTAGTTTAAGGGCAGCATTAAGAAGATCCACTAGGTTAGTGGACTATCTTGAGCAAGAACAAGATTGGAGGAAGAGGAGAAGGGAGTAGCATGCCAGATCATCCATGCTTTGGTAGCAGATCTGATCCATATTGCAGCAAGTGAAGAAGACATCAGTAAGATGATATTCTAGCCTTGATCTTGGAGTCACTTGGTCTCAATGGTCTTTGTATTGGTCTTGGAAATTTTGTCAGGAGAAGAAACTATAAGAAGAATTACTGTGGGTTTTCCTCTCAGGTTTGGAGAGGTTTTTCCCTGGCTATTGCCTATATCTTGTGTCATTGTTCTTTTGTTTATTATGCATGGTAGCTGGTTGATGAAGTTAATAATCTCTAACATTTGAAAGATCTTGTTTAAATTGTCTAAAGAATGAAATTACTTCACAAGCAGTTATCAAGATAGAGAAATCATTAACTAATCAAGCCCTTAGATTTCTCAACATGGTATCATAGGGTTGGTAGCAAATCAAGAAAGGGATGATATAGAACATTCAGGAAGAGGTAAGGCAGTTGAAGTTGAAGGCAAAGCAAGATTCATAATTCAAATCCACATTTTGAAACTCCAAGATCTATCAAAGTGAGGGATCTATAAGAGGAAGTTATCAAGAATCCTCTTACTTCAGTTGAACAATAGATCCTCAAGGATAAGGCAAGCAGATCTCAGGTTTCCTAGCAGTCAAGGGTAGTCAAGCTTCCTCAAGCTCCTTCAAGGCAGCCATCTAAAGTCAAACTTCAAGGATCATTACATCAAGTAAGTATCTTATTGATTTGAGCAAATCTAATCTTAAAAAGGATGTCTTCTTGCAAGGAAAGCAATAAGTTAGTTGGAGTTGCCAACTTCCTTGCTTGGAAGAAGAGGACTGATCTCACTTTGAAAGAACAAGAAGTTATTGATTATGTACAAAAGAAAATTGTTGCTCCTTCTGATAGTCAAGAACTAGCTAAGCATAACAAGAATGAAGTGAGAGCTCAAAATATTCTCATAGAATCTATCAAGGACTCTCTGATTCCTTATGTAGGCAAGCTTGAAACAACCAAAGAGATCTATGACAAACTGATAGACTTATTCTCCGTCAGCACCGCAGGAGAAGGGATCTCTCTGAGGAATGAGTTATACAAAATGAAGATCAACAAAGAAGAAGGTATAACTTCATATTTCATGAGGGTCTCTGAAATAAGAGATCAGTTGCAGGAACGAGGAGAAATCATGTTTGATCAAGAGATGACTACGATAGTGCTGAATGCATTACCTGAGGAGTGGGGAAACTTTACAGCAAGCATATGGGCCAAGAAGGAGGCATCCTCACTCAATGATCTATGGGCAATATGCAAAGTGGAAGAAGCACAATTAAAGGCCAAGGAAGATATTGTAGTTGGATCCAAAGAGCAAGCATTTGCTGCCAGGTTTAAAAGAAAAGGGAAGTTTGGAAAGTTTGAAAGATCTAGTCACCAACAACATCCCAAGAAAGACATGTCAAAGATCCAATGCTTTGAATGTCACGAATATGGACACTACCGAAGAGATTGTCCCAAGCGAAAGAAGAATGGCAAGAGGAAGTATGAAGCAGCTCATGTCGCTCAGGAAACAAAAGACAATGAAAAGAAGCCGAAGAAGGAGGAGCCTGAGGATCTTTACTATGATTAAAAGATCACCTCCTGTTTTTCTTTCATAGGTCTTAGTTAGCATAGCATGTTGTGAATCATGAACATTCTTATGTGTTGTTTAAGTAACTCTTTTAGAGAATGAACTGATTATGGATTTGGTAACATCCATGGATGAACTATTGATGAATGAGGATATGTTGAATCCTCTAGAAATACTGTTAATGGTTATGATTAATGTACATTGTATTTCTTTATGTAAGGATTCTAGGTAGAAATGAAATTGTTATGTGTAGGAAATTCTAAGATGAGAACATCTTGGTTCTTCGAATCTTTGAAGAATTTCTACAAGCAAATATCCTCTATAAAGAATCCAGGTCAATGGTACTTATCAACTACACTGCAGGTCAAAGATCCCTCAAGAAGTCTGTTGCAAGAATCATGATATGATTCAAGACAAATGAGGTATGTGTATTTTGTTTGATATTATAATATCATGTCACATGGTTGCAGGTAGCATGGATCAAGCATGATCAAGAGAATAAAGGATCTCCTCCTCTGAAAGGTTTAAAGATGAAATCAACATAATATGTCCTCATATGGAGTATGAGGTAGTTGACTACAATTAAGAAACTCTGATTGGAAGCCCCTGGGAATGAAAGGTGTAAGGATGATAGAGATCGTGAGATATGCAACCATGATGGAAGCAATCAACATCCAGAGAAGATTTGACGAGGAAATCTCCCAGAAAGATATGGAGACTTGGATAGAAGTCTAAAAAGTTGAAGACCCTTGACTACAGATATCTACAGAGATGTGTCAACATGTATGCAGGATGTTGATATCTACAAGGAGATGTCACTAGAAAAAGGCCATCACCAAAAAGGTAATATGTGATTTATTTTTGGTTTCTGACTTTTTGGATAAGTCTGGGTATGTATGCAGGGCCTTGGTAAGAAGAGTTGTGAAGGATGTCACAACTATGTACCTCGAGATATAGAGCAATCACCGCTGAAAGAAAGGTGGAGCTAGATGGCCCTATGAAGGAAGCCCCAGATGCAGATCCAAGGAGAATGCTTTCTAGGAAAGAAGGAATGACCTGATGAAGGAAAGTGATGGATGGCTGAACCCTACATATGAAGAAATTGATGACATCAAAGTGTTGGATCATCAGTCAACTAGAAGACCCTATAAAGCACTGATGATAGAGCCTCTGTTTAAGAGGGAGCTCTGGAAGATTCCTATGAGTAAAGGAACATGAGTAAGTTTCTGAGCAAAGAGAAACTTGGAACTCATCCCTGGTTAAGAGGGAGAGTTAGACACGACATTCTTGTCTTCAGTTTGGAAGAAAGAATGGAGGATTGTGGAATCATCTGGCATCCGACACTCTTTGAGGATGTGGTAGGGCATCCAAGATAAGAGTGGGCAAGAGGACCGATATTCTTGAGGGCTGGGAACCCAAGATGAGAATAGTCCTAGTAGGGCATACTCGGAGAACACCCGAGTGGGTATGACCCTAAGAGAGACAATGATGATGTGTGTCTATCAGTCATTGGTCTCGCCAACATTGTGCTCTAATCTAATTGAGAGATAGAGCTGTTAGTCAAGGCCTTGTTATATGGAAACAATGTTGATTGAAATGATGCTATAACAGATGGATTGCAAATCCAATCTTCTTATGAGAATTATTCTGTGAACTTGAAAAATTGTCCAAGGTCCATGAATGTATGAATACCTCCCTAGTTAAGAGGGAGTGTTGAAGAAAGTGTAACTAGGTTTAGTCTTCATAATGTCACATTCCAAAGCAAATGATGTAAATTGTATCTAGCAAAATATTTTGTGAATTTGAGTCATGGGTTTCATGCTCAAAAATGTATTTATCTTTGTAGCTCTCATTATGAGCTCTAGGTGATAGGTTGTGTCATTAATGTTTACACTTGAAATGTACAAGTATGACTCCAAGATCAAGGGCAAAATCATGTGTCAAAAGCTCCCTCAAAGACAAGATCAAAAGAGCTACTAAATGATCCCTCCAAACGAATGCAATAGAAGCAATACATTTTTCGGCATAAAAATATATTTATAAATGAATAATCAAGTCGGCTTGAAGTCCGTTACGAGACAGTTCATGTCGGCTTGAAAAGAAGGCCCCACACACTATAAATAGGCCTCTCCTCATGCATTTGGGTCATCAATGATTTGGGTCTTATTCTATGTGAAGGGTACTGTTTGTGGGTGCGAGGATAAGGAGGAGAAAGGAGCCGCAGTCAAGATCGTCTATACCCGCAGTCAAAGCTGCAGAAGTCTACCTCACGTGCGAAGGTAGGGCATCACTCAATCTGTCCTCGACATTAAGGAGACATCTTGTTTTTGGGTCTCGTTCGGAGACAGATTTGTGCGAGGAAGTCTGGCTAGTAGAGCGAAGGGTTAGGAGGGCTAGGAGAGCCCAAACCCTCCACACATGCGAAAGTACTGTTCATATCTAGGGCAACATTACAGTTCATGAAGTCCTCATGTCTAGGGTTGAATTGCAGTCTAAAAGAATTCAGTTGGATGCCTAGAAGGAGTCTCTTAGCCTAGCGAATGAATAGGAAGATTTCTAGGCCAAAAGATCACTCACTCGTGGGAAGAAAGGTATCAGTTTCAGACCTTGACCTAGGGTTTCTGATTAGAAACCTCAAAAGGACAGATCATCTAGTTTAAGGGCAGCATTAAGAAGATCCACTAGGTTAGTGGACTATCTTGAGCAAGAACAAGATTGGAGGAAGAGGAGAAGGGAGTAGCATGCCAGATCATCCATGCTTTGGTAGCAGATCTAATCCATATTGCAGCAAGTGAAGAAGACATTAGTAAGATGATATTCTAGCCTTGATCTTGGAGTCACTTGGTCTCAAGGGTCTTTGTATTGGTCTTGGAAATTTTGTCAAGAGAAGAAACTATAAGAAGAATTACCGTGGGTTTTCCTCTCAGGTTTGGAGAGGTTTTGCCCTGGCTACTGCCTATATCTTGTGTCATTGTTCTTTTGTTTATTATGCATGGTAGCTGGTTGATGAAGTTAATAATCTCTAACATTTGAAAGATCTTGTTTAAATTGTCTAAAGAATGAAATTACTTCACAAGCAGTTATCAAGATAGAGAAATCATTAACTAATCAAGCTCTTAGATTTCTCAACATTGCAATCTCTTTCTTCTTCTCATTATCTCCCTTCTTCCAACACGGACACTTACTTGCATAATGACCATGCTCGCCACATGTGAAACACTTCACCTTACTCAAGTCCTCCTTCGCTTTGCCCTTCTTCTTACTAGTGATAGCCACATTCTCTCCATCATAATTCTTCTAATGAAGATCCTCGTCTTGAAGTTCTTTTTGGGTGAAATCATCCCATAACCTAAGTTAGAGAACACGACCCTTATGGGTCTCGTATCCCATGTGTCAGACACAACATGATCCATAAAACGAGTTCGACACATTTTTTAACATGTTCTAAAATCAAGATACATGTTTGGGCCATGTCAAACACGTGCCCTAACATGTCATGATTTTAGGACATGTATCCCACTAAAATGCCAAACTGTCGTGTCTTGATTATTTTCTTTTTTTTTGTTAATTCATGTCTATTCATGAGAGGAATACTATTGAGCGTGCGACTATCATCGATTCATAGGCGAATGGATTTTGTGAGCCAAGTCCTGTGACTTAGCTTTGTGAGCAACTCATGGGGAAGCATGCCCTATTCTACAACAGTTAGCCCTGAGGGTCCTCTCTCAAGTTACTTCATCCTCTTGTTGTGAGAGGAATTGGAGCACATGGGAATCTGTATGGTTTGTGAAAAGAGAAGGCTTGAACAATTTAGGGCAGAGACAATGGTGTACATGCACACCAACCTTTGTCTTATTTACAAGGAGAGGTAGGGGTGGTTGAAGGAAAAGACAAAGATGTGGGATGTGTTTCCTAATGATATGGGTTTGGATGACAATATTGAGTTGGTGTTAGCCAACATGGATCTTAATGACCCTGTGCTAGAGCCAGTCACTTTTGATGATGAGTTTCTTGAGGGGTCATTCTCCACACCAACAAATGCAGCAACCCATCTTGGATTGGGCATAGAGGAGGAAAATGGGGCAGAGTCAGATGGCAGTGGCAATGATGGTGATTATGACATGGTGGAGGACCTAGACTATTGATAGAGTTGTGACTAGTGAGTCATCACTAGTACCATTGATGAGTTATGATATTCCTACCTATTTTGTATTTTCAGGTGGCATTCCCTTGGTACCTATGTAGTAAATTTTAATTTTAATGACTTAATGAAAAATCTGCAATTTATGGTTTTAATATCTAAGTTTTGCTTCTAAATTTCTAGCTTTATTTTATCAATCATGGTTTTTCTAAATTTCTAGTTTTATTTTATCAATCATGGTATTTCTAAATTTCTAGTTTCTTATGTGCTTGAACAATTGTTAATAACATGAACAATGAACATTGAACTGTGAACATCATTGATTTAATAAACTAACTAGTTCGAAAATTGTAAAATTTTAAATACTAAATTACTAAATAGATATCATCACGATTCATATCTATAGATGTTCTAATTTCTAAAAAATATGGTTCAGACACTATATTTTAATATTTTTTAAGATATATATATATATCACGTGTTTAGATCTGTGTTCCAGACGGCCACAGCCTTCAGGATACTCCAAGAAACATCAGATAGAGGGATAGAATTGACTTAATGATGTTTAATTTACCAAAGATTTGCAAGTCTTGGAACTCGCAAATTATATTTTTACTATATGTCAGTCCCATATACTAACAGACGATTTCCATTTACAAAATTGGACATAAAAAATAGAAGATAATGTAGTGCAAAATGGAACAATATCTCAAGAAATTACCCTTCTGTGTGACAAATTTGATGCTGAACTTGGTAATTTGGTAATAATCTGCAGTGGGTGCCCAGATGTTTGGTTACACACCATGAAATCAAATAAAGAATATTGACATTTGCATGATTAACGTTGTTTTTCTTGCCCATCATTTTATCTTTAGCTAAGTTTCATAAAGGAGAAAAATTTGTGAAACTTTTGACAAAGAAGGGCAATATTTGGGTGCAAGAGACGTTGAAAACAAGATTAAAATTACAGCCTCCTACATTGAGCATGTAAGACAAAATCCAGTAGAGGAGGAAGAAGGATAATGCTTATTGTGAAAAGGGCACTTCAAAAGACCATATTTCTGCTGCTTCACCTAATGATCAGATACTTTCGCATATATGGAATAGTGCAAAGATGCGAAGTAATTCGTGGGGTGGTGTATACAGAATTTATTATATGTTTATTCATGTACCAAGTGTTTAGGAATTTGCTACTTATGCAACAAGTGCATAAAAAAATATTATAATGAATGTATGGGAAAAAGTTCTATGGTACAATTGCCATTCTTTTGTGGATGAATATGCATTGATCTATCCATATTATTTATGTTCAAGCTAAGTCAGATGTATAAGTTTGGTACCTGTAATATAATCTATTTCTTTTCTTATTACGCAGATATCCAACCTTGCCAAATAGATATCTATTTTCCATTCCTATGAGGAAATTAGCACATCCAGAAGGGGCACTTGTGGCACTATGGGTAACAAATAGGGAGAAATTGCGAATGTTCGTTGAGAAAGACCTTTTTCCTGCATGGGGGGTCAGCTATGCTGCTTCTTTATATTGGTTGAAGGTTGTGGTGATGTGCATCATAACTCATGCCATTTACATAGATATAAATCACTGCCAGTTTGCATGGTTGGATTACATATAATCAGATCCTGTGGCTTTTTCTGACCATTATGATTCATTGATCCATCTTATAGGTGACAGAAGATGGACACATGCTCAGCAACTTGGATCTTCCTCACCATAAACCTTATGAATGTATTCTTCTTGGTTATATCCATAAGGAGGTCAGTCAGTGAAACTGGACGGTGGAAATAATGCGTTAGAATCCTCACTGAATATTTTGTTCTATTTCTTGTATGGATTACTTGTTGATTAACTGCTGTGTCCCTAACCAGGTAGAATCCGTTGTACTTCACATCTTGGACAAACCTTAACTAGTTTTTCACACTACAATGTTCACTTTTTACACTGCAATTCGGTAACCATTTTGTTTCCTTTACATTCTAAGAATCAATTGTATCACAGGAAAATGCCACGGAAGATGAAGTGAGCCATAAAATGCCTCTGGATAAGCATGTTATAATTAGTGTTCCTGGTGACCACTCAAGAAAGCCACCAATTGGAAGTATCCAATGCTAATTTTGGTTGAGTGTATCACTTTAAGATGGGTTGCCATAAAAATTATAAAAGCTTGTTCATTAAATGACATGCATTGTTAAAGCTGGCTAAGATAAGGTTTAATTAGCAATGATGCATAAATTACAGGCTTATATATTTAGGACATTACATCATTGATAGTATCTCCTTTTTGGCATGGCCACACACATTACTGTTATGCCTTTGTACATTTTTTCTTTTCTCCTTGACTTGGAAAATAGACTTGCTTTTGGATTATGCACCAGGACCAAAACCTGTAAGGGGTGTGGAACTTTTTGCCAGGGAGTTGGTTGCGGGATGGATTGCATGGGGAAATGAGCCTCTTCTTTTTCAGCATTCAAAATATTTCATGGATAGAAGGTGCCAAGAGTGATGATGATGGACAAGTTTCTTCTTTTTCTGTAGCTGGAAGCTAGAGCTGTATGTAAGTACTGAATGTAGAGTGAATGAGATCTATTTTAGAACTTTATGTGAATAGGTCACTGTTGCTGAGTATGGAGAGTGACATGACACAAAGAAACCTATAATTTAGTAAGCCTAGAGTTAATTTATAAGAATGGATATTTGTTCATGAAATGATCATAGATCTGTATTAGTAGCTCTTCTACATTGATTAATAATTTCATTTATCTCTGAGCACGAAGTGGTTTTGTTCACAAGTCATGTATGGATAACTTCTTCCATTTATCATATGGTAGACAATGAAAAGTTTCAGTACGAATTAGTGTCAGATTATTGTACATTTTATTTAATCACAGTTTTATGTTCTCCAAAATTTATTAGTTGAGAAAATGCTGAAGGCACTGAAATGTGGTACTGGCAGATCAATACTTCCTGAGTGCCATTGAAGTGATGTTTTCTATTTTATACAACGAACGAGGAAAAGTGTGGTAGAGCCTAAATATATGGATGACTTTGATGTGGAGCGAGCTGATTGCCAGCTCGCTAAGGGTTTTGTAAAGGCGGCACAGTCATGTTTATCTTTTCAAGCATATGGAAACAGATCTGCCAAGATTCCTTGGCTAGACACGTTTTTTGGTACTCAATTTATTGCTAAAATTTGAGATCACATGTATGTTCCAATTCAGAGGACATTCTTGGGGATATTCTCTTTCCAACGTCCCTGCAGAGACATTGTTGGTTGCCAAGATTCGTCCACCCAAATGTCCAGTTACTGCTTCTCCATTCAGGGCATTGTGCAAACCAGCCCTTGCTGAGATTGCATTCCATAAACGTGTCCATTGGGGTTGCCGACCTCTAGTGTACATTTGGATCTTTACTGCCACTACTGCAAATTTATATTTAATGTCAACTTTGTTTTTTATTGTAAAATATGCTCATTGTTTCACAGTTGAATGTAATCAGAACATCAAAGTGCACTAATAATTTGTTATATTTATATTCTGAAGGTGTGTAAGAGAGTGTATATATTCAGAAATGCTGGATTTTTTTTAGTGGTTATTAGATTTTTGTATTAAACATCGAAGAAATGAGTTTTATGTTTTTTTATTTAGTACTGTCTTGCTATATTTCTTTTCCTAGAATCTTTTCATTTTTCGCATCGTCATGGTTTTTGACATGAAGAGTCTTCCTTCCCCAAAATAGTAAGCTTTATGTGGGTTGTAGTGTTGACCATGTACATGTCAACAATTCCAAGAAGCAGTGTACCTGTCAGAAGGATAAAATTTTTCAGAATCACTATCTCAAAGAAGCTTCCAGTTTGTCATTGTAATCCCAAATTCTGTTATTTTTATATTAAAATAATTATAGTATGACTACTAAGCCATGTAACAACACCTAGGTAAGCCTATGATTCTTGTCAAAGGGTAATGAAAGGAAAAATTAATTACTCTCCAAGTGGAAAAATCATCAAAAAATTGTTGAGGCTTGTTGACCACTGTGTGTCAACTACCCTATTGCAATACACATTTTTTCAAAGAAATTCCATCATATTCGAGCGGTCAAATATCTAGAATTCATCATCATAATTCATCATTTTATCAAAGTTGTAACTTTAAATTTTGTAGCCTGGTGTGTTGAAAAATGTATTTGAGTCATTATGTAATGTACTTGTCAAAAGAATGAAAAAGAAAATTTTTATTATTATCACAATGACTTATTAGAGCATGGGTTTCATGCTTGGGTCATTATGTTTTAGGTCAAAGTCCCCATTGAGGACTTCTAGGATTTATTCTGAGTCATTAGTCATTGTCCATTTAAAAAGACCCTTCTTGGTTTTTGAATCATGTAAAAATATTTATTATTGAGTCAAATTAGGTATTTGACACCTCCACACCAAGTCGACCGCAAACAGGGCAATTCGACCTCACCTCAAGCCTATATATACAAGGAGATCGAATTCATTTGGAGCACTCTCTCACTCACTCATAAGTTTGATATCCAGAAGAAAGAGTTGGAAAAGTGCGAAGAAGGAAAGGAGGTTGAAAGAAGTGTGAAGTTGGAGAAAGAGGAAGGAAAAGAGAAAATTAAAGTTTTGGGCTATCTCTCTCTCTCGTTTGGATTCCTTTGGGAGATTGAAGTTTTCTTTGTCTAGTCGAAGCTGCCGCTGTTGACATTTGCTGAGTTGAAGTGCTGCTACTTCAAAGTCGAAATTTTGGGTCGAAGTTGCTGGAAGAGGACGCTGACTTGGTGGTTGGAGGAGGTCTGTGTCTAGGTTGAAGAGTCTCAAGAAAACTATTGAAGGAAGAGATTTTGACTGGGTTTTCCCCTAGATAGGAGTTTTGCCCTAGCAGAGTGCCTGTATCTTATGTCTTGTGTTTTTGTGATCTTTATACACATAATTTTGTAATTGTTTGATGAAAGATAATATAACAAATAAGTAAAAGAAGCCAACATAATTCACTAATAATTATCAAGAAAGAGAAATCTAATCCTAATTCTACTAGCATTGGTTTCCCAACATGGGATCAGAGCTAAGGTCAAAGAAGATTGAAGATCACTTCATTGGCTTGAAGGAAATGATTAGTTTCTCTATGATAAGAATGAGATTCAATACGACAAGAAGCTGGATCAAGAAGATCTTCTACTACTTATTCAGAAAGGTCAAAAGTCAAGGGTTCTTAGTTGCACTTACAGGTTCATTTAATGATGATAATGCATGGAACATTGACATTGGAGCATGAAGGCATGTGACAGGGGAACGTAAACAACTTCAAACTCTATCAAAGGAACCATCTTCTCATGCAGTGGAATTGGGAGACAACAAAAGCTATGCTGTTAGAGGCTTGGGATCAACATCTTTAAAGTTGGAGAATGGAGCTAAACTACATCTCAACAACATACTATATGTTCTAGGTTTAAAAAAGAATTTTCTTTCAATTTCTTGCTTAGAAGATAAAGGGGATAGAGTTGCTTTTGTTGATGGAAAGGTCTTGGTTTGGGGAAAAGATTCAAGTATTGATAAAGCTAGGGTTATTGGAGTTCGTGAAGGAAGCTTATATAGAGTTATTACACTGCCTCCTCAAGCCTAGTTCATATGGAAATCAATCCCATTAAGCTATGGCATAGAAGATATGGTCATCTTCATTACAAGGTCATTTACAAGGTCATTCCCACTCTTAATCAACTAGTTCATGGCATCCCCAATATCAAAGAAGATTGTGAAGGAGTTTGCAAGGGATGCTTTTTGGGTAAACATACAGAAAACCATTTTCAAATAGTGAAACAAAGTCTAAAGAAATATTAGACCTCATTCATTTTGATGTGTGTGGGCCTATGTCTGACAAATCACTTGGAGGTCATCTTTACTATGTGACATTCATTGATGATCACTCTAGAAAGACATGGCTCTACCTTCTCAAGAAAAAAGATGAAGTATTTGAAAAATTCAAGGAGTTTAGATTTGAAGTGGAAATTTTAACCGAAAGAAAAATAAAGACTTTGAGATCCGACAATGGTGGGGAATACACTTCTAAAGAATTGATTGCATACTGTCAAGAAGCAAGAATTAAGAGGGATCTTATTGTTCCCTACTATCCCGAACACAATGGAGTGGCCGAAAGAAAGAATAGGACAATTGAAGAAGGTATACGAACAATGCTCCTTGATCAAGACTTACCAAAATTTCTATGTGGAGAAGCAACAATCACAACAATATATATTCAAAATAGAAGTCCTCATAGAATTTTTGAAAATATGACACCTAAGGAAGCATTCACAGGGAAGAAGCCAAGTGTGGACCATCTATGGATCTTTGGGAGTCTTGCCTATATCCACATTCCAAAGGACAAACGAAAGAAGTTAGGTTCTACAAGAATCAAAGGGATCTTCATTGGCTATAGTCTATCCTAAAAGGCATATAGAATCTAAATCAAGGAAGGAAGACGTATTGAAGTAAGCAAAGACGTTATATTTGATGAAAATCATGCCTACAAAAGATCCAAGTACATTCCTATTGATTATGATGACAAAGATCTACAATTCAAGAAGAAGAAGAAGGACCAAGTGAGCCTATTCAACTTGTGATCATACCGAACACAAGGAAGATGCCAAATTGGTTAAAAGCTACTCTTGAAGATGTTAAAGGACATGGAGCTATGAAAGGAACCTTTAGAGAAAGCAAAAGGCTGAAAATATATTTTGGATATGCTGCATATATGACAAAACTGATTGAAGTTGAACCATCTACATTTGAAGAAGTTGCTCATCAAGAAGTATGGAAGAAGGCAATGCAGGAAGAATATCAATCCATTATGAAGAATGGGGTTTGGGAAATCGTTCCTAGACCTGGTGACAAATCGGTTGTCACCTCCAAATGGATCTACAAGATCAAGTACACTGTTGATGGAAGTATAAACAAATACAAAGTTAGATTTGTTGCAAGAGGTTTCTCTCAAAAGGAAGGCATAGATTATGAAGAAACCTGTGCACCCATTGCAAGGTATATTACCATTAGATCTTTGGTTTCATTGGATGCTACAATGGGATGGAATATCCATCAAATGGATGTGAAGACAACATTTCTGAATGGGACCATCGACGAGAAAGTATACATTGAGCGACCCAAAGGATTTGAAGTAAATAACAAAGATACTCATGTTTGTAGACGCAAGAAGGCCTTATATGGTTTTAAGCAGGCTCCTACGGCATGGTATGCAAGAATGGATGCATACCTTCTAAGAATTGGGTTCCTAAAGAGTTTTGTTGATCCAAATCTCTACATCAAGGTTGTGGATAATGCGACAATCATTATTCTAATATATGTGGATGATCTATTCATTACAGGTGTGGAACAAAGGATACAAGAATGCAAGAAGATGTTGGCAACCGAATTTGAGATGAAGGATCTAGCACTGATGCACTATTACCTAGGTTTGGAAGTATGGAAAAATCATGGGGAGATATATTTAGGGCAAGGAAATATATAATCAAGTTGTTGCAGAAATTTGGGATGATGGATTCCAAGCCCATGACTAATCCTATGATCACCAATCTCAAGAAGTTGAGGAGCTTTGGCTCAAGTCTCGTAGATCCTACCTTCTATCGTCAGTTGGTGGGTTCTCTGATGTATCTGGTAAATACTAGACCAAGTATATGTTTGCTATTAACATTTGTAGTCAGTTTCAGTTGGAGCCTCATCATGATCACTGGATAGCTGCCAAGCATATATTGAGATATATTTGTGGCACTATACATCTCTTCCTAAAGTACGATAGCAAGGAAGTCATGCTGATTGGCTTAACAGATTCTGATTGGGGTGGCAGTGAGATCGATGGAAGAAGCACTACAGGTGGATGCTTTAGTTTGGGATCTGCCTTGATCTCATGGATGAGTAGAAAACAAGATCTCATTGCTTTAATTAGTGCTGAAGCAGAGTATGTGGCTGCATCTGAAGTAGGAAAGGAGGTTGTATGGTTGAGGAAGCTTTTGAGAGATTTGTTCTTGAAGCCTCTGGATCTTACTGTGATAAACTGTGATAATCAAAGTTGCATCAAGATGTTTGAAGATCTCATGTTTCATGCTAGGACAGAGCATTTCAACAATAAGTACCACTACATTAGGAACTTGGTGTAGGATGGGATCATGAAGCTACAGTATGTCCTAACAGACGATCAGGTAGTTGATATACTAACAAAGTCTCTTCCTAATAAGAAGTTTGAATGTCTTAGAAGCATGCTTGGTTTAGTTGATATTGTTGATCTTGTCGATGATGATAAAAGTTTGGAAGATATTTGTTGAGGCTTTATGTGTGAGACAAATTGCCTAGGAGGACATCTCGCCGACACTGTTGATGTCTGGATCCTGAAGTAGAGAGGGTGGTGTTGGTCATGAAGCTCTGGCCTCAGATACACACCTGGATCCCTGGGTTGATGGTTAGCAAGTAAGCCTGATGGTACCTAGACTGGATGAAAGCTTTAGTCCATATTAGTCCCACCTGGATAGATTGTCCTGGTAAGAAACTAGTCCATTGCATCGTGAACGCCTAAATTGTTAGAGGACCTTGGATAGATTTCTTTTGTCAAGAATCTAGTCCATGGCATTGTCGTTCCTAAACTCTTCATAGTTCATATGTTTTGAGATCTTCCTTGTTCTTGTATATGTTATTATGAATACCTCCTTAGTTAAGAGGGAGTGTTGAAAACTGTAACAAGGTTCGGTTTTCATAAATGTATTTGAGTCATTATGTAATGTACTTGTCAAAAGAATGAAAAATGAATTTTTTATTTTATCACAATGACTTATTAAAGCATGGGTTTCATGTTTGGGTCATCATGTTTTATGTCAAAGTCTCCATTGAGGACTTATATGATTTATTCTGAGTCACTAGAGTCATTGTCCATTTAAAGGCCCTTCTTGGGCTTTTGAATCATGTAAAAATATTTATTATTGAGTCAAATTAGGTATTTGACACCTCCACACCAAGTCGGCCTCATGGAGTTCAAGTCGACCTCAAATAGGGCAATTTGACCTCACCTCAAGCCTATATGTACAAGGAGATCGAATTTATTTGGAGCACTCTCTAACTCACTCATAAGTTTGCTATCCAGAAGAAAGAGTTGGACAAGTGCGAAGAAGAAAAGGACGCTGAAAGAAGTACGAAGTTGGAGAAAGAGGAAGGAAAAGAGAAAATCGATTTTTTAGGTTATCTCTCTCTCTCTCTCTCTCTTGTTTGGATTCGTCCACGAGATCGAAGTTTTCCTTGTCTAGTCAAAGTTGACGCTGCTATGATCTGTTGGGTCGAAGTGTTGTTGCTTCAAGGTCAAAATTCTAGGTCGAAGTTGTTGGAAGAGGAGGCTGACTTGATGGTTGGAAGAGGTCTGTGTCTAGGTTGAAGAGTCTCAAGAAAACTATTGAAGGAAGAGATTTTAACTGGGTTTTCCCCTAGATAGGAGTTTTGCCCTGGCAGAGTGCCTACATCTTGTGTCTTGTGTTTTTGTGATCTTCATACACACATAATTTGATAATTGCTTGATGAAAGATAATATAACAAATAAGTAAAAGAAGCCAACATAATTCACAAGTAATTATGAAGAAAGAGAAATCTAACCTTAACTCTACTAGCATTGATTCCTTAACACGGTGGGCCATTGTAAAAATGATTCTAGTATGTCTATAAAGCCATGTAAAACACCTAGGTAAACTTAAGAATTTTTGCTAATGAGTTTCATCTTAGGGAGTCTTTTAATCTCCCCAAATTATTTGTGTTTGTAAACACGGATAATCGACAGAGTTGTTCTCCCAAATATACCCCAAAGCTAGGGTGAGGCTCAGTGGTGATGTCTTAAGTAAGTCCTAGTGTATCGAGTCTATGTATTTTCGTTATACTAGATCATGTCTTGAGCCTTGCATAATTTGGTTGAATCTAAGTGTCTATTTTTAGTTATTAATTTTCCAGCGGGTTAGGAAATTTAATAATTTGAATGTAAATTGTAAAACCAAAGTTTGTAAAAGTTGAAAGGGGTAGACTACTCATAATTATAACCTCTACACCACAATTTAGTGATTGGACACCTTTTGAGGGTTGAAATTATGTCTATCCCTTCAAATTATTTATATTTTTGGTTTTCTGGTAAAAAACGACAATAAAGTAATCAGAAAATAGCCAAAAAATTAAAATTGAGAGAAAATAAATTTCTCTCCAAGTAGAAACACAAATTTTGGCGAAGGTGGTCATTCCCAAGGAAGAATTAAATTGACAAACTCAATTCCAAGGCAGAAAGAACCACAAAAATTCTTCGGGGCCAAAAAATAATTATTTTTTCAAGAAAATTAATTTTCCAGGTCCAGTGGGTTGAAGAAAATTCGTGGGTCCAAAAGAAGTCAAATTTTCAATGCCTTGCAAAAAGGGGAAAATCAAATTTTTAACAAAAATTGAACTTATGTACCAAGGATATTAAGTCAAAAATGATTTTTGGAGGAAAAAAAGATCAAAATAAAATTTTTGGACCAATAAACAAGGGAATTATTATGGAATTCAAATTTCTTTGTCAAGATCAAAGGACAAGATTTAATTTTGGCATGGATCAACCATTTAACCGCTGATACTCTCTAGGATCAGGTCAAAATTGTGCAACTTCTTGGACCTAGCCGTTTTCCACTTTGAGGGGGATTTAGATCTCTCTATTTTTCTATAAATTGAGTCCGAGACTCTTCATTGTACATATTTGATCTTTGTACTCTGGCTAGCAACTCTTGAAGTTGTATATTTTGATAATATAGGAAAAGGTCTTTAGGGTTACTATTGTGGTGTTTCTTCATGGATATGGTATTAGATTTCATTTTTTGGGATTCAACTACGTTAAGTCATTCATCTATGACCATTTCCATGAGAGGTCACTGTAACTAACTAATTTCTCATGTTTTTTTAATAGTCCACTTAACACTCATTGCATCGGTTGATGCTCACAGGGGTGAAGAAGTGGGATTGAAACTAGTGAAATAAATCACATAGCATCAATCATCACTTCCGAGGCTTGCACCCGGTAACTAGGACTTCCCTGGAGGTCACCCATCCCAGATTGCCTCTGGCTCAAGCACGCTTAACTGTGGAGTTTTCCCCACAATCAATCCCACTTAGCCTTTAATTTCTACTTGTGCTTATATTTGTTTTGTCTATATGTTTTATAGAATCATTAGTGTATAACTATCTTACATTAGTGATTGGATCTGAAGAAAGCTATAGGATTGGACGTGGCTAATTCTTTTCAGTTAAACTCTTAGAACTTTTTTCCATTGTATTTTTCTATTTTCATATGGATCTAATGAAATTCTTATAAATTGTGTAAAAAATATCTGATTGAAAGATTTATGCATAATTTTTTTTCACCACAAATAGTGGCTCAAACTATATTTTAAAAACTCATTTTGGGAGGATGTAAACATTTATAACCTTCCTCTCTTGGCCACAAACCTTTTTAGGCTCCTACCTCATCGAAATTTTCTAGACGGGATTGAGTCATAAAAATTTCACAAATATTTTGGAGGGTTTTGGAGACTCGTAATTTTTTTATGAAGGCCGTGAGGATTGGCATATAAATTGTTGCAGATCGCATTTATATTTTTGGGAAGGAGCCACAGGGGTTTAATTATTTATTTTTAAATTTCCAAGGTGGAATTGTTTCCATTTTCATAGTTTTGCTCAAGGGAAATTTTGTGAGTTGCTTAACTCGTTTTTGTTGCAGTGAGGAAGCATAATTTTGATAGCCATAGGGCTTCGGGGTTTCATTTTCTCACAAGCTAACTACTTGTGTGTTGTGGCAGTAATCACTGAACAGACAAGGCCTTTATCGCTTTCTTTCTTTCTTTTGGGAAACGATTTTTCTGAGGGATCTAAGAGGGTTTTATTTGCAATTTTTTATAAGTCTACTCCTTGTTTGAAGACTTCCTTCTCAAGCGATTTGTCCCTTTGGAAGCTATTGTTCCTTAGAAGCCGAGATATTTTGCTTGAGCATCATTGAAGGAGCCTCAGAGAGAAATTCTCAAGCTTTGACCTTAAGTAAATTACCCTTTAAAACTTTATTGTAATAAGATCTTAAGTTGGGTGATTTTCTAAGCAAGGCCGAGAGCCTTTGTGGTGTAATTTCATCTTGGAAGGTCGTAAGCCCTTTGAGTTTCAGATTTTATTTGTCTATCTTCAAGGGATAACCCCTCTTTGTTTTGCAGGTTTCTCATTTATTATTTGGAGGGTCTCATCACAAACCTTTGGCACAAAAGTAATTATTTCAAGGGTTTGGCTTCATAATAAAATTTGGAAGTTTTTCTAGGGGTTTTCATTGGAGGTTTGACTGCAAAAATCGTTCTTCTTGGCCAGCCGCTAGCCTTGGAGTTTGTCTCTTAGCATCCTCTTGGGCTTGGCATCAATTTAGTCACTTGAAATAAATTTTTGAAGCCTTTGGTGGGGGACGCAACCCTTAAGGCATCATATATTTTTGCAATCAATTTGTTTTCTAATCCTTGATTCATTGCAGGTGTTTTCCATCAAATTTTTGGAGGTCTTACGTAAAACTTTCTGCATTTGATTTGACCTTTTAAGCCTCAAAATTTTTCCCTGATTAGTGCAGAGATTAATGAATTTTTTTTAAAGGGTTCATCATATCTTTAGGGGTACAAATTTGTCAAAAGTTTGGATGTGGTGGTTGGTATTCATTTGTAAATCTTTAGAAGGATAATCACAGGTTTTTTAGGCCTTTTCCTTCCTAGACGTGAGCTTGAGGAAGTCTGCAAATCTTCTTGTTTGAGGAGGGTTCTTCGACGAAAGTTTTTATTTTTAGTTTTTAGCATATTTCAAATTTTGCATCCCTAAAAAACTCACCTTTAAAATTTTTAATAAAATTTGCAATTGAATTTTAAGTAAGTTTTGGGGCAGGGTTGCATACCCTGCTAATTTGAAATTATTTGAGGTCTGATGCATGTGGTTTATCATAAAAAAAAAAATGCCATTCACTTGTTTATAACCTCACCCCTGGTGTATTAGATCTTCATTATTTATTGTGACTGCATTTTTGTTTGAGGACTAATCTTCTTGTTTGCAGTAAAAATTTCATTATATATTGAGCCTGCACTTTGAGCTTGAAACCAAAAAGTACTAAGGAGAACCTTTTCACTGAAATTCAAGTCACTGTTGTTGCAGAAAACTCATCCACTTTTTGAGCTTGAAATTCAAAATCTGCAGAGGTCTTGGTCTTCTAAGTAGTGAGTAAATTGGTTATCAATTCATCACTATTTGGAGGCACTGATCTAGAAGGTTGATCCAGATTTGGTTGAAGAAGTCCTATTGTAATTCATTTAAAAGTCCTTGCAATTTCCTCATTTAATTGAATGTATCTTGAGGAGAGGCATTAGTGCTTACTGTGTAAATTTGCAAGCTCTCCTTGAGGAGCTTGAAGTCCTTATCTCTGTCTAAAGGGCTTCTTATTTTGCAATCTTAATCATAAAACTAACATTCTTGCTTGAGGGAGCCAAACCATTGAGGGTTTCTTCTAAGGCTTTGGAGCTTGTTTTGTGAAGGAAATCAATCACTATTTCCCTTCGCAATTCTTTCATTGGGTTGTTGTAACTTGAGGAGAAATTCTTCATAAAATTTTGGTTTTCTTAAGGGAGATTGGGATCTCAATCCCATGGTATCTCACCTCCTCGTCTAGAAGGAGACCTTGTTTTCTTAAGTTTCAGATATAATTTGCTAACTGCTTTTCTTACATTTAGTTTCATTGCTAACTCTGATCTGACTACTGAAAGTTACATATTGCATTGCATCATAATCGCAGATCTAATCTACTACTTGGCTTAAGTGCACTTGAAATATTTACAATTTTTTTTTTCATTTACATTTAAAGTTCTTGAGTAGTTTTTATTTCTTTTGGTTAGTAATCTCATCTGCCATCCTAAAGTTGTGTTTGCATCATTTAAATTTGTTTCTTATTTCAAATGTCTAAATAAGTAAAGAACAGACCCAATTAGCACATTTAAAGGCATTTGATTAATTGTTCCCAACATTCTAATCATCATTGTTTATGAGTATTTCCCATTTTTTCATTAATTATTGTCATTAGCTAGTAATCTTGTGTTGAAAAGTGTAACTAGGTTCGGTCTTCATAATGACATGTAATTATGATTTTTTCCTCAAAGATTCTCTTATTTCTTTTTTTCCAGACATTCCAGAGAATGAATCCTGGTGTTAAAGCCCATGCTTGATTAAGCACCTCATTCTTCAAAAATCTCCTTCTCTAATGAACTAGGGTATTTATGATACTCTCTCTGTCCCTCTCTGATAGATGGAAAATGTTAGAAAAGGAATTCCACAACCAAGTGGTGTAAGAGCAGTAGTTAAGGATGTGTTCCATGGTTTCCTCATGCTCTTCACAAAGCTGACATTTAGAAGGCCCCAAGACGCCCCTTTTTCTAATATGGTCCCAAGTCAAAATTTTCTTATGGTACACCAGCCACATAAAGAGCTTGATTTTCATCCAACCTTGGTGAGACCAGAGTTGTCTCCAAGAATTGTCTGGCACACAGGACTCTAGTTTTAGGAGAATATACTTCACGTCTTTGAGATTGAAGGTTCGTTTGTTGTTGTTGCCCCATCTCAATTGATCCTGCCCCTCAGTGACCATGATTATCCTCTGTTTTAAAATACTTCTCAGTGCTTCTGTTTTTGTTGCTAAGAGGCTATTATTTCTGCAATCAATGTTACTCCAGTTTCTCCATTTGTCCTGGCCCTGAGGGATGTTCCAGAAATCTTTAACTTTGATCAGTCCTTGGGAATCTGTTTCTTGTTTGAGACTTATGAAGTCCTCCTTTAACAGCATCGGTTCTTGTTGCCATTTGTCCTCCCAAAAGAGTGCTTGCTCCCCATCTCTGATTTCCCAAAAACTGTGTTGCTGCACAATATTTCTATTCTCCCAAGCCCTATTCCAGATGGGAGAGCCCCTGATATTCCCCGACATTCTGATGAGATTATTAGTGTGCCAAGAGCTGGCATATTTTTCTTTCCAGACCCTTGCCCAAAGGGCTTTTGGCGCTTGCACCCATCGCCACCAAAGCTTGGCTCCTAGTGCTTTGTTTAGAATCTCCTGATCATCTAAGCCTAGACCCCCATGACTTTTGGGTTTGCATATTTTTTCCCAGGAAACCAGGGCCCATTTCTTCCTTGTTTCCTCCCTACCCCACAGAAAATCTCTTTGAATATTTTTTATTTTTTCTAAGACTCCTTTGGGGGCTGGAAGGGCAGATAACACGAAAACCGGGATGGATTGAAGAGAAAAAACCAACGCTCAGAAGCTCTATGACATTATTCTAAAGCAGATAAGGGAAATAGTCAACACCACAATGAGCAATATCACAGAGAGTCCACCCTCAGTGATGGAGCTGAGAACACTCAAACTGCTGGGATTGCACAACATCATTCCGCAAGGGCTGGGAAAAAAGAAAATGACAATGAATACAGAGAAAGATTGCTGGCAGCCTCCTCCGAAAAACTACCTGAAATTCAATATTGATGGAGCCTCCAAAGGTAACCCAGGATCAGCTGGGTCTGGAGGAGTTTTAAGGAATGAAGAGGGAAGAATCATATTAATCTTCCACAGCCATTTAGGTAAAGCCACCAATAACATGGCGGAACTAATGGCGATGGAGCAGGGCCTTGAGATTCTGATTAAAAATCGTAGCTCAAATGTTATTATAGAGGCAGACTCAGAAATCACCATCAACTCTGTAAAAAGAATCAGTTGTGGATCCAAACTAGAGAAAGTCTCAAATCATTGGAGACTTATCCAGGTCTATCAAAGGATTCAAGCCCACCTTCAAGGTCTGGGATCTGTTAGTTTCAATCATGTGCGCAGAAATGCTAATAAGCTAGCGGACATTCTAGCCAACCAAGGGGTGAACAGTGAAGATTGCAGGATGGTGAAGAAGTGGCAGGATCTGTCCCAAAATCGTTTAAAGGTTCTTTGCTATAACCAAGCGGCAGAGGACAGTCAGGTGGTCCATAGTAGTGGGAGGGTTTCTAGCAGATGTGAAGTGTCCCCAGCCAATGTTTCCTCGACGTCGTGATTTTCCCTTAGGACGCCATCGGTTCGCGGATGGGTTGGAGACAATCCTTTGTGTCTCTTCAGAACCGCCTCCGGTTATGGGTCCTGCGTTAGAATGGAAGTGGCAGGAGAACTGTTCTTTCAGCAGCCATTTTAGTTCTCCCGGCCGGATTAGTGTGAAGAGCATGGCGGGTTCAGTTCTTTTGGAGCAAACAAGTAATAGAATGGCCCTGGTGAATAATGGCAGAGGGTTTATATCTTCTTCTATAATCATCAGTGATTGGCACAAGTTTTCCCCATTCCAAGATAATGTTGTAGCAAATAATCGTCGGCAATGGAGTTGGGGGCTTTCGCTTCCTAATTCCCATGGTCGGGCGAACTTTCAGCAGGTGGAGTGGTTTTCTGGAGATCGCACTGCTGTCCATCAGAAAGTGGTTTCGAATTTTGGGCCACGACACCATTCAAAGAGTGACAAATGGTGGGGGGAAGGTTTCGAAAACCACCTTCATCGCACCTTAAAGTTCGGCACCTTTTTGATGCGCGACATAAATCTTTACCGTCCGTTTTTTCTTTGCCATCCGACGGTCTGGACGGTCCGAGCAGATCTGTGGCGCGGAGGTGGTTTTCGTGGCCCCAACAAGCGGGATGTGGTTTTCCCCATTTGGCAGCAATCACAATCATTGAGCTCCACGTGGAGGTGGGGTCGGAGGGAAAACCGCCCTCATCGCAAGCTATCTTCTGCACATGTTGGCCGGTCCGAAATCATTATTCTCCGTCGGCTGGCTCTTGAGGTTTCTACGGTCCAGATCTCCCGTGCAAGTTTGTGGTCCCGGGTGTTCAGGCATGCGGCGCTCAAGTACTTTTTTGGACCATTCTGTCTAACCTGAAAAGTTGACTCGTAGGTCGTGAGCGCGGGCATGTTACCCCTGTTCAACTCCTAGTCTAAACTCTTTGTTTTTTCTTCTTTCGATTTGTTAAGTTGGTTGGTGGGGCGCGAGGAAAAGTTAAGCTTTTATTCTTTTCCTTTGTCATCGACCTTATGGGAGGTGTTGTAACTCTATGTACTATATTTTTTGATTAATGAATGGGAAGGTCTGACTCTTGCATTAGCAAAAAAAGACATAATTATGATTTTATGTAATGTGATCTAAAGAAGAAAAATAAATTTATTGTATTGCTTGTTTCATGGGTTTCATGAGCAAGAGATTTCATTTTTGAGTCAAGACTCCCTTTGAGAGTCTTTAGGAATTATTTGTCATCTAGTCATAAAATGATAGAGTCATTGTCATGTAATGAAGACATGTTACACTTTGTAAAAGGTCAAATTTGTCTATGTAAAGTATCCTCCAAGGGCTTGTCACTTATCCTCTTCAAGTTGGCCCACAATGATGGAAGAACATGCTAGAAGAAGTCGGCCTAACCACAAGTGATCATGTTGGCAAAGGTGTATGTATAAGCCACACTCAGCCTCACTTAGAGCAAGCAACTCGACAAGCATTCTTTGACGAAGAAGTGCGAATAAGAGGGTATCAAGTGAAGTGCGGAAAGGAATAAGAGAAGTTTCTTGTGGGCAATACGAAGGAGTTTCTTCTTGCCAGTACGAAGGAGAGTTTCTTTTGGGTAGTGCAAAGGAGTGATTCTTCTGGGATCAACGAAGGAAGGTTTCTTTTGGGGTATTTGTTTTGAAGAAGAATTAAAGGCATCAAGAGAAGCAATATAAAGACTAGGGTTTTTGATTTAGAGACCGAGATTCTCTAGAGATAGCTAAGAAGAGTTGTGCAGGTACTAGAGATCGAGATTCTCTAGGAAAAGCCGAAAAGAAGCAGTATAAAGTATAGAGACCGAGTTTCTCTAGAAGGAGCCAAGGAGAGAAGTTCGAGATCAAGAAGAAAGTTGAGGAAAGGAAGAGGCAGAGCATCAAGGTTAGTGACAAGGTTCTTGGGAGGATACTAGAGTCAAGGGTCTGTGTCATGGTCAGTCTAGATACTCATCAATTGAAGATCTAGAAGAAGAATTTTGATCGGGTTTTCCTCTCAAGTGGTGAGAGGCTTTGGCCCTAGATGACAAGCCTACATACTGTATCACTTGTCTTTTATTGTGCATATTGGTAATTGTCTTAATGAAAAGAACACAATAATAACATAACGAAGAAAATACTATAAGCTAAGAAGTAAAAGTATATCACAATCAATTATCAAGCACAAAAATCTATTAACTACTCATGCCCTATATTTCTCAACATGGTATCAAAGCACACCAACAAGAGTCTTGAAATTATCTACAATAAGGTAGCAGGAAGAAAGAATGAAATCCTAGAAGCACTTCAGAGATCATTACATACTTCACCGAAGAAGTGGAAGCTCTTCAAATCTAAGGTTAGATCAAAAGGCAATCTTCTCTCTATCGAAGAAAGGATCATTTGAAGCAACATCATTATCAAGTTGAAGATTCTATCTTCACAAGTAAGTACATTTCTTATCTAGTGAAAATGACTTCATGTTTTAAGGAGAACCATAAGTTGGTTGGGATATCAAATTTCCTTGCATGGAAAAGAAGGATAGACATGGTTTTCGAAGTAAATGAAGTCATTGATAATGTCCATGGACAGGTCTCCAAGCCATCCAAAGAACAAGCATTATCTGAATACATGGAAAGGGATCTTAAGGCTCAAAATATTCTGAAGGAATCTATCAAAGATCCTCTCATTTCCTTTATAGTCGAGTTGGAGACATCTAAAAAAATATATGATAAGCTGATAGAACCTTTCTCTAAGAGCACCATAGAAAAGATCATATCACTTAGATCTGATCTTTATAAATTGAAGGTGTCAAAGGATGACGGGATATCATCATGTCTCTTAAAATCATCTGAAATAAAAGGTCAATTGCAGGATTTAGGAGAGATGGTATTTGATAACGAAATTATCTCCGTTATTCTAAATGCATTAACTGACGAACAAGGTAGCATCATATCTACTAGAGAAGAGGAAGCTATCCCATTCATCAAATTATGGTCTCTCTACACGGAAGAAGAAGACAGGTTGGAGAAAGAAAGTAACAAAAGATCAGATAGAAAGGATCAATCAATAACAAGAAGAAAAGGGAAATTTGGAAAGTTTGATCCTCCAAAGAAAAAGAAGAACATGGCTAAGGAAAGATGCTATGGTTGTGAGAGATTGTCCTAAACACAAGAGGGACAAGGAAGAAGCCCATATTACTGAGAAAGTGAAAGAACCTGAGACAAAGAAGCTTAAGAAGGAAGAAGCAAAAAGATCTCTACTATGACTGAGATGATCTTCTTCACTAGAAGGTACTTTTCACTTGTAATTTATAGAGAGGAAGCAATGTAAATAATATAGGATCCATCAGATTAGAAAATAGCATCGTGATAGAAGCATTAGAAGTAAGAGCTCGTGACATGAGAAGCAAAAAGGATGTCTAGATCAAATTCTATTACTTACAAAGAATGAGAGCTCTCGGAAACCTTATTAAAACCTCAAGCAATACTTATAGAAAAAAGTAGAGGTCATCATCGACAGGATCATCATACTATAGAAACATCTTACCAGGTAAGGATATGAAAGATCCTCAAGTTTCTGTGATGGAATCCTCATCGAAGGATTCACCAATCTAGAAAGGAAGCAAGAGTTTCATTAGGAATTCCAACTCCTGGGATTCAAGAAATGATGGTATGATGACATAAATGGAAAGCGGTCTAAAGGAAAAAGTTCTTTTGCTATAGGAAGTCTGGATGACCGAAAGGAAAGATGAGGTATGTATGCTTACATAGGATATTATGAAAAGTCATGTCATATGGTTTCAAATAATATGGATCACTATTTCCATCTTGGGAAACATGATTAAAAGAAGAAGGGATATCCTCCTCTGAAAGATTGTAGAAAATCAACATAATATGTTCTCATATGAATCATGAGGAAAGTTGACTACAATTAAAGAACTCTGATTGGAAGCTCCTAGGAATGAAGTGTGAAAAGAAAGGAAAAGATCGTGAAAATATGCAACAAAGGTAGAAGGCATTCAACATCTAAAGTCCAAGAAGAATTGACTAGAATATCTCCCAGAAAGATATGAAGACTCTGATAGGAGTCAGAAAAAGATGGAGACCCTTGACAATGGATATCTTCAGGAAATGTGTCAATTTGCATGTAGGATGTTGATACCTATAGGAAGATGTCACGATGAAAGACCATCACAAAGGTAATTTTGATTTAAGTGTTCATCTCTTATTTTTGAACTAATATCTGGATGGGCTTATGTAGGACTACCAAAGGGAAGATCTATGGATGACTTCCAAGAGGACCATATTGAGGGATGTAAGATCCTTCTGGAAAATATGGCATGAAAGCAAAATGACATAAAACATATCCAGATGGAAAACTAATCAATCACTTTCTGATGAAATGAGGACACGACTAACTCATGAATGAAAGTGATGGATGGTCTGTACCCTATGTAGAAGTCCCCGAAAGATGAAGACTCCATGACAAAATAGATTGATGACACTAGAGAAGAGAGGAGTTCTTTAGGAAATTGGTTGTTCCACATGTGGAGTTGTTGTAGGTCCCTAGTTAAGAGGGAGTCTGAAAAGAAGTTTCTTACTTGGAAGAAACTTGAAAATTCCTAAGCCAAGAGGGAGCTTAGGTACATTCCTTTTGTAGGAATGAGTACATTCCTTATTGGAATATGGCCTCCCTATTTGAGAGGGAGATAGACATGACATTTTGGTCTTCACCTGGAAGATAGAATGGAGGATTGGGTAATCATTTGGCATTTGATACTCTTTGGGGATGAGATAGGGAATCCAATGGAAGAATAGTCGTGGAGGACCGATATTCTTTGAGGACTAGGGAGTTCAAGATAAGGATAGTCCTCATAGAACACACCTTGAGTACCCGGGCATATATGTTCTAAGAGAGACAATGATGAGGGTGTCTATAAATCATTGGTCTCACCAACATTGAGCTCGAATCTTGTGGAGATAAGGAGCCGTTAGTCAAGGCCTTGCTATGTAACAATGTTGGTTGATATTATGCTATACAAATGAGTTACCAATCAGAATTCTTCTTATGGGAAATTATTCAAATTGAGAAAGTCCAAGTACCATTATAAATACCTCCCTAGTTAAGAGGGAGTGTTGAAAAGTGTAACTAGGTTCGGTCTTCATAATGACATGTAATTATGATTTTATGTAATGTTTTTTTTTTCTCTGTAAAGACTAATTCTATTAAAGGAAAATCAAAATTTTATTACAAGGAGGAAGAGGCCTCAGGCAAGAGCATCTGAGAACCTGCAGCATATCAAAACTGTCCCAAGTATGGGAGGACCAGTTACAATAAGCAAGGAGCCAAACATAGGGGCCTGAATACCACGATAAGACCATAAAGAAGAGATGGGATAACCCCCTATGAAACTATTAAGCCCAGAAACAAGAGACCGAGACATTATTCATATCCGCCAAAGAGCTACAGAATGCCACCCCACTAATATTGAGAACCAAGCTTCCAAACCGCAGAGGCTGAAACAAAACTACAGACCCAAAACCGCCTGATCTAACCAAAAAGCTAATAGAAAACTTCTGGGCGAACGCGAAGGGCCCAAGTGGCATCATATTACCATATCCTGGTCCGGAAGCTCCTCCACAACAGGGCATGCATTGCCATACCAGATATCTTCATCTCCGGCCACATCACCAGTTCCATTGCCTCCTAGAGGGATCGACGAAGGACGAATGCCATTGGAACTGCCTGCAATGGTCATCGAAACAGAGGCTCCATGAGTGCTGCCATCTGGAGGTTGAGTGTCACCAGGAGCACCACCGTCGTCGTGCTGCTCACCATGCCCATCCACCTTGCCTCCTTCAGCCATATTCTGCACATTTCCATGACTGCCCGTCATTCTGTTACCGCCCTGCGCAAGCTCAGCCGAAGTGCGCTCTGTTGCTTGAGGCTGAGCCTCTTCTTCAGAAAAGATAATAGTAATATTGGCCGTGATAATGGGCCTATTAAGGTTGCTCTGAAACTTGAAATGAGTAGTCTGAAAAGCATTGTGTGGGAAAGGTCTGCAGGAAGGGCTAAGAGGAGGCGAATTTGCCAGAGATGAAGGCTGAGTAGCAGGGGGCGAAGGTTGATCGATAGAGTGAGTAGACCGAGAACGCCCACGGCCACCACGACTCCCTCCATGGCGGCTTCTCATGCGCTCACGGACCATGACTAAGCAACGGTGGGGAATTTCAGAAGAACAAGTATCTTTGGAAGGGAGACGAGACAGCACAAGGTGGTTGCGAGCAAAGTTCAAAGAACAGGCCTGAGAATGGAAAGAGGGAAGCTCAATTCCACCACCAAGAGCCACCAAGAGCGACCCACTGATGTCTAAAACCGACCTACTGCAGAGAATTGCTACAAGAATCGAGCAATGACACGAGAACGGGGAGTGAACAATGGAATGGTAAGCCGAATTCACCATGATTATATCAACAATCGCCTTGCCTCGGACAGGGTGAGCACTTAAGGCAATCTTCATGCAGAATCGTTCTTGCCTGAGGTGAGCCAACTTGAGCCAGATATGTGCATGGAGAGGAGCGCTATCCTGCAGCTGACAGGGCCGAGCGCCGACAATATTAAATAAATCCATCAATTAACATTTAATTCACCCGCATCTGGGTGCTCTTCTCCTTCCTGTTTCATTTCATTCTTCACAAGGTTTTGGAATTCCATGAGTTGGGTTTCAGAGGCCAATCTGGAAATTGATCCTGTGTGAAGATCCAGTCCACATTCAACTCCAAGGTTAGCAAGTAAGTCAGCTACTTTATTTCCTTCCCTGCGGATGTGCTTAAGAGTGATTGCCCTATGAGAGGAGAGCCAACATTCAATGAGCTCAAGCCTTCTCGCCATTCTCCAACTGTTGCTCACTTTACTTGAGGGAGTTCCTTGCATAATTTTGGAGACCATATTTATGATGATCTGAGAATCGCCTTCTATGATAAGCGGAAAGAATCCCTTGTTATGAGCTAGAATGAGACCCTGCCAAAGACCTTCCAATTTAGCCGAATTATTGGTATCCCATCCTTTTGATCCTAGGAAGGATAGAAGAGGAGCACCCTTATAGTCTCTGAAAATCCCTCCAAAGCCCGAATTACCTGGATTACCTTTCGAGGCTCCATCAAAGTTTAGCTGGAACATATGCTTGGGAGGGGGGAGCCACTTTTCAGGTGAACGACCCAACAAAGGTGTTGTTCCTTTGGAAACATGTTCTTGATTCCACTGAAGGTTCCAATTAGCCCAGATGTTTTGTTCTTGGGGGATAGTGGGAAGGTCCTCCTGATACCAGGTATGGAGAGAGATGGTTTCCTTGATATTTTGGCAGATAATTTTCCAAAGATTCTCCAAAGGCGCAGAATGATCCTTGAAGATTCTACAATTTCTTTCCTTCCAGATGGCCCACATAAGGATGCCCGGAATGAGCTTCCATAAGAAATTTAAAATATTGATTTGATAAGGATTCTGATCCCAGTTGTGAATTGTGGCAATGATGTCTCCATGTATTCTTCCTTCCTTTTGGCATCGAAAGCTGACCTTTTCCCAGAGCTTGCGCGCAATATGACAGGAATGCATGAGATGATTTATGGATTCCTCCTCTTGTCTGCAGTTGGGGCACATTGAGGGCCCATGAAAGTTCCTCTTCCTGAGATTATCCCATGTGAGGATCCTGTTATGACACAAGAGCCAGAGAAAGGTGGAGACTTTCGGCCAGTTGGTAGGGTCCCAAACTTTGCTCCAGAGAGGGTCTTTAACCATATGTTCCTTGATTAGGATATTATAAGCTTCTCTTGTAGTAAAGGTGCCTTTTTCTTCATATCCCCATCTGAGAATATCCCTTTCTTCAGAGAGTTGTATTCTCCTTTTCATTAATTCTGTGTCAAGAGTTTGTTGAACTTGTGGAGTTCCTTGTCTTAGAATTTGATCTGCTTTGATCCATTGCCTATATCCTTGAGTAGAAGAGGGATTCCAAAAGTTTTTAACCTTGTCATATGTCTGCATATCCTGCTCCGGAAGTTGCAAATGAGAAATTAGGTCCTTTAACTTGGGCATCTGCTGCCAGGAATCTTCCCAAAACCTTGCTGTGTTGTCGTTCTTTATTTCCCAGAAACTATGTTGCTGAATTAGGCTTCTGTGCTACTTGGCTGAATTCCAGATTAGGGAGCCCATGCTAACTTCTGACATTCGTATTAGTTCCTCTGTTGGGAAATTGCTTGCATACTTTGCTGTCCACATAGTAGCCCAGGGGGTGAGTGGCACAGTAAGCCATTTCCACCATATTCGAGCCCCCATGACCTCATTGCTATGAGAAGGATCCCTCAATCCAATACCACCGCCACTCTTTGGAAGACAAACTGTGTCCCATTTAACAAGAGCCCATTTGCGTTTTTGACCTGAGCTGCCCCATAGAAAGGATCTCTGGAGATGCTTGATTTCTTTGAGAACCCATTTGGGAGCCGCAAGGATGGAAAAAAGGTAGAGCGGCATGGAATGAAGAACATCGTTTATGAGGACTAGATGACTCGCCATATTTAGGGCTCTGTGAGTCCAAGAGGAAAGGCGAGCCTCTAATTTTTCTAAGAGGATCTTCCATGAAGAATGCTTTAAGGCCGAGGCAGTCAAAGGAGCTCCTAAATATTTGGAAGGAAGGACAGCAATAGAAAATCCTAGAATGCGGGCTATAGCAGCTTGGGTAGTAGCAGGGGTATGGAAAAAGAAAATTTGGGATTTGGATTTATTGATAGAGGCTCCTAAGGCATCCGAGAAATCCGTCAATAAATATTTGAGCTGACGAGCTTCCTGGATGGAAGGATGACCAAAAAGCATGTTGTCATCAACAAATTGCTGGTGAGTGAAGGTGGAAGAGTTGTGAAGAGACAAGCCTTTAAGGAGCTGAGATTGCTGAGCTAATTTAATGCTTTGGCCCAATCCTTCTGCCATAATAACGAAAAGGAAAGGGGAGAGAGGGTCTCCCTGCCTAATTCCCCGAGAAGGATGAAAAGGAGAGGAGGGAATACCATTGATCAGGACAGAAAAGAAGGAGGAGGATAAGAGACTCATAACCCACCTTACCCAAGGAGGAGCAAAACCAAAAGCAATTAGAGTTTTTTTAATGTACAGCCAGCTTAAGCTATCAAAAGCCTTTGAAAGATCTATTTTAAGGAGCATACCTGGCTTCTTGGATTGCTTCAAGGAATGGATTATTTCATGAGTAAGGATGATACCATCCGTAATCTGCCGACCTTCAACGTATCTAGATTGCTCAGGCGAAATAATGAGAGGAAGCAGCAATTTGAGCCTGGAAGCGATGATTTTGGAGACTATCTTGTAGATTATATTGCACAGAGCAATAGGCCTGTATTTTTCGGGAGTACTGGGCTGATCTTCCTTGGGAACTAGGGCAATGAATGTGGCATTCAATCCAGGAAACATCCATCTCAAGGTTCTTGATTCCTCAACCACCTGCCAAACTTCCATTTTTATCAATTCCCAAAAATTGTGGAAAAAGTTGGAGGTGAATCCATCCGGGCCTGGTGCCTTTCCCGCTTTCAGCTGACGAACTGTCGTTTCAACCTCCTGTAAGTCTACAGGCCTGAGAAGAAGTTGATTATGCTCCTCTGAAATAATTTTAGGAATATTTCTTGTAATTTTTTCTATGGCTATCGATCTGTCTACATGTGGCTCTTGATGCGCTTGCTTGAAATAGTTTAGAAGTTCGGTTTCAATTTCTTCATGTGTTTCCACCTTAGCCCCCTGCTCATTTTGAATGTGAGTTATGTTGTTATTCATTCTGCGTTGGATGGTGGTACTATGATTTTTTTTTTTTTTAATTCGCCATCCTTAAGCCATCTTATTCTTGATTTTTTCCTCCATAGCGTTTCTTCCTGTTTAGCCCTCTCTAAGATTTGCGCCTCAAGAACTTTTTCCTGTTCTGATAGGTCATCGGAACGGCCTTCAATGATAATCCTCTGCTGCAGATGTTTCATATCTTGATCGAGGGTGCTCTGAGCCTGGAAAATATTACCAAAAGAAGTATGATTCCATTGTTTGATCTTGCCTTTGAGATGCTTGAGCTTCTACTGAAATTGAGACATCTTTGAGCCATAAGGAGGGGAGAAATTGGTCCATTTTGAGTTGATTAAGTTGTTGAACTCCGGGTGGGACAACCAGAAAGCCTCAAAACGAAATGTTATTCGGGTCGTATTACCAGGACGAGTCCATTGAAGGGAGATTGGCCAGTGATCAGATCCCGAGAATGGCAAGATGGAAGCAGCAAAGTCTCCTCCAATATGAATAGCGTTGTCTGAAAGTAAGAATCTATCCAGCCGGGAGGCAATCTGATGCACCCCTGCTCTCTTGTTGCTCCATGTAAAAAGTCCATTATTGAAAGGCAGGTCAATAAGCCAGTTGTTCTGAATAAAATCTTTTAGGGGCTTCCCTTCCTGACTTCCTCTGTTTCTGCCTCCCCTTTTTTCTTCCAGCCTGGTGATCAAGTTGAAGTCGCCCCCTGAAATCCACAGTGGATGCGGTCTATCAGTGTTGATAGCTGAGAGGGTGTTTAGGATTTCTGCTTTATGCATAGCCTCCTGGGGGAAATACACATTGGTTAAAAGCCCGTGTATATTTGTCCCGATGATGTGAAAAGTTGCTTGGATGAAATTCTTATTTGCATGGATGTTGTTGAGCATAATAGTGCGAGTGTCCCATAGCACTGCAAGGCCTCCAGATGCCCCATCGGCATCCACTACAGTTGTGAGACCTCCTGGCCAGACTTTTGCTGCAATTCTTTCCAGAGCACTTGAATTGCATTTGGTTTCTTGCAAGAAGAGGATTTGTGGTTTTTCTTGCATAATCATGTTTTTGAGTAGTCTACCTTTCCTTGGGCCATTGAGCCCTCTGATATTCCATGATATTAACTTCATTGGGAAGGATTATGAAGGGAGTTATAGTACTTTGTTAGCTTGGAGTACCTACCTGACTCCACTAACATTTCTCCTATTCTGATTGTTCGTTGGAGATCTGTTTTCCTTCCACGTTTTTTGTTATCTTTGGTAATGAATCTTCCATCCCAGGGGCTGCCAGTCTGAATACCTAAAGATTTTTGCCTTTGTGCCCGTGATAGGATCTCCTCCAGATTCTCTAGTTGTCGATCTGGAATTTTGTCAAAAATTTTTGTTTTACATGCCTGCTCTAGGCCCAGAATGTCTAGTTCCCCAATATCTATGCTTTCTGGTTCCTCCTCCATGTGCTGAGATTCATTTAATTCTTCATCTGTTTCTGCTGCTATTCTGGAATCAGATTGTAAGTTGTCTACCTCCATTCCTTGAGTGTTCCAGGTTGGGGCCTTGAGCTTAACTGAGGAGAAGGTATCTCTGGGCAGAGGATCTTCTTGGAGCGACCTGGAATCTATATGCTTCGATTGTTTGTTCTTCGTTGCCTCCTTCTGTGGGGGAGCGGGAATTTCAGAGCTAGGGTCATTTTGATGAGCTAATGCTTCAAAGTTGTTGCTTGTTGAAGGCTTGGAGGAGCTGGCTTGAGGCATTTTGGGATTTGAAGCTGATTTCTTATGGTTTTTCCTACTACTGGCCACTTTGGTAAAGCCGTCAGGCTTAGGCTTATCTGGGGCAGAAGGGGATGAAGGTTTTTGAGTGAGAGGATAGTCCTTGAATAAGTGGCCCAGGGCATGACATCTTCTACACCTAAACGGCACATGTTCATAGTCAATCAACTGAACCCATTCAACATCGTCATGGAATAAACTTACCGCATCCGGAAGGGCCTTGTTGAGGTGCATGTAGATGCAGATGCGTGCATAGGAGGTATATCTTCGGATTTTTGTTTCCTCTGCAACTTTTATAAATTCACCCAGAACATTACCAATTTCTTGTAGAGAGGCTTCCTCCCAATACTCCACGGGAAGCGAGTACAGTCGAATCCAGACTGGAGCCCAACTGAGATCCTCCTTATCAGGGTTGAAGCGCTCTACCCATCCTCTGAGATACAGGCCGATGGCATTGAAGAAATAAGGCCCTCCATCCAGAACCCTGTTCTGGTCCTCTAAGCAGTTGAAAATCGCTGTGAAGAACCCTTTAGGCCCCAGCTGCAGGGTGATATGTCCTTTTGGGTTCCATTTCGTTGCTATCCATCCCCGCAGCGCCTTCTCAGTCGCCCAAAGTCCAATAAACTTGCCTATCAGAGCATGGTCCCTCATATACTATATCTGAGCATTGATTTTGTGACTTGGAAATTCTACTTTCGGGCGTTCAATGGCCACTGGCTTGCATGTTGTTGAGCTGACCTTGGGCAGTTCTTTGTTATCTTTTTTTTCCTATTGTGAGTTTAGATCCGTACTGTCCTCACTCTGATACTCTGGTTTATCGCCTTCCTTATTCCTTTGCCGCTTTTCATCGTCCATTGGGGGAGGCGCTGAGCCCTCCCCCTTGGGGGGGTTCATGAAGTTTGAAACTATCCTGCTGAGATCGCAAGGTCGTGATGCCGTCAACATTGGCAGGTCTGCAGCTTTTTGGAGATATCTGCCATTGCAAAGATCGCAGAAACCCTAGAATGCAGACCCTCCACTCATCGCTTTCAGTGATGTGTGTATATCATGTCATGATTTTATGTAATGTGATGTAAAGAAGAAAAATAAATTTATTGTATTGCTTGCTTCATGGGTTTCATGAGCAAGAGATTTTATGTTTTAGTCAAGAATCCCATTGAGAGTCTTTAGTAATTATTTGTCATCTAGTCATAAAATGATAGATTCATTGTCATGTAATGAAGACATGTTACACTTTGTAAAAGGTCAAATTTGTCTATGTAAAGTATCCTCCAAGACCTTGTCACTTATCTTCTTCAAGTCGATCTACAATGATGGAAGAACATGCTAGAAGAAGTCGGCGTAACCACAAGTGATCATGTCGACCTAAAGGACATGATGAAAGGTGTATATATAAGCCACACTTAGCCTCACTTAGAGCAAGCAACTCGACAAGCATTTGTTGAAGAAGAAGTGCGAAGAAGAGGGTATCAAGTGAAGTGCGAAAAGGGATAAGAGAAGTTTCTTCTGGGCAATATGAAGGAGTTTCTTTTGGGTAGTATGAAGGAGAGATTCTTTTGGGTAGTGTGAAGGAGTGATTCTTCTGGGATCAACGAAGGAAGGTTTCTTCTGGGGTATTTGTTTTGAAGAAGAATTGAAGGCATCAAGAGAAGTAGTATAGAGACTAGGGTTTCTGATCTAGAGACGAGACTCTCTTGAGATAGGCGAGAAGAGTAGTGTGGAGACTAGAGACCGAGATTCTCTAGGGAAAGCCAAAAAGAAGTAGTATAAAGTATAGAGACTGAGTTTCTCTAGAAAGAGCCAAGGAGAGCAGTTCGAGATCAAGAATAAAGTCGAGGACAGGAAGAGGCGGAGCATCAAGGTTAGTGACAAGGTTCTTGGTAGGATACTAGAGTCAAGGGTCTATGTCATGGTCTTTGTACTCATCAATTGAAGATCTAGAAGAAGTATTTTGATCGGGTTTTCCTCTCAAGAGGTGAGAGATTTTGGCCCTGGCTGATGAGCCTACATATTGTCACTTGTCTTTTATTGTGCATATTGGTAATTGTCTTGATGAAAAGAATACAATAATAACATAACGAAGAAAAGACTATAAGCTAAGAATTAAAAGTATATCACAAACAATTATCAAGCAGAGAAATCTATTAACTATTCATGCCCTCGATTTCTCAACATCTTATGCTTTGAAGTATCTATCTTTTGTGATTACAAGCATATTGGTATTTTAATTTCCTTGAATCAATATTGATATCATTGTATCTCACTAAAGCATTGCATTCTCATCTTGCATTTTAGATCTAATTTGCATCCTAAAATTTACCTCCAAGCCTAAGCTTGATTGATAGAAAGTTTTTAGGGCCACCTTCTTCATCTAATTTGAGAAGTTAAACCCTCATTCATAGTTAACACAGGTGACCTTGCTGTCGTTAGGGCCACATTCCCTACAGTGTTAGAGGCACTTTGGTAGTTAGAAGCAAGGGGAGGTATCGTTAAAAAATCCCTATCTTTCTTCCCCAGACCTTCTCTCTACAACTTGTATTTGTGACTAATTTTAAAATAATTGAGAAGAAGGATTCATCTAGACCAAACATTTAACCAAAAGTAACCAATATCTTGCATTACATCCTTCTAACTTTTCATCTATTGTAGCATAACTATCATTGTGGGCATTATATTTTCCTTACAAATTGTATTGTTGTCCTTGTACTCATCTTTGGTTATATTGCTCATTGCCTATTTACATTGTCATTCTTATCTTGAGCATTTTCTTGAAAGTACAAGCTATTTATGTTGTGTAAGTTATTTTTATCTGATCATATTTGATATTGTGCCATTTCTAACTTGTCTTGCAGCATTGTTATTTTTGTGACTTGAGGTATCTATCTCCTTGCAAGTACTTTCATTGAGCATTGTTGAAGACGCTAGTCTACTACATTTATATTTTGCATTTGCCTTATTGATCTCAATTGAATATGTCTTAATATACATATCTCATAATTTCTCATACTTGCTCTAATTAACAACCAAGTTACTCTAATGATAATTTGCCTTTCCCTTAAAGTCTCCTAAAACTTGTTGTTCCAAGAAGTTTCCCCCTTCCATCTATCCTTAGGGACTACTCCCATGTATTTATCTATGAGAGAGTCTAAATGGATTGAATAGGGATTTAGAGTGACAACCCCTGTTCTCATGGTTGTGCCTTAGGTGTACAGTTTAGGCAACAACATTGTTTAGTGTTGTTGCTGGAGATAGAGTTTTTATGTTTATGGTTTTTAACATCCTTCACGAGGATAAGTTTATTTTCCTTGGTTCCCTTTATTAACTGTCGTTTCTTGCATATTGGGTTTCTAGAGTTAGATTTATGTTCAAGTGGCCACTCCACTTATTCCATATTCTACAAGAGCGTGTACTATGAGGCATCCAAGTAACTTGATTAATCCTACTTCGGATCCTGAAAAGGTTCTCAGAGTTCTATTATGCAAGCTCTCTTCTCGTACACTTCTTGTTATTCTCGGAGTGGAAGCTCTCTTTGATATCCATTTGCTTTTTCTTGGTCCGATTGAGCAAGGCATCATGGATGACCTGTATCTTCCTTGCAATTTTACTAGCATTCAAGGTTATATGCATGTTAGGCCCCTATAATACTAGTGTGTTCCCTTATTATTATTGTCATTGTAGCCCCTTTATTGTTATTGTTGTGCCCATGTTATCCCATATTGTTATTATTGTGCCCCATAGAAGCCCACTATTATTATTGTTGTGCCCTTACATTCTTATTGTTATGTTGGCTTTGACTATATTGTGACCCCTTAGACTCCTATATATACAAAGGGGGTCTTGTCATTTGTATCATCAAAGAATTGTTCATTTATGTAATGTAAAGGAGGTTGACCCCTCGAAGAGGTTGATTTTGAAGTCGTTGCTCTATCTTTTATTCTATTTTGTGAGTTGGTTGCATAACAATTGGTATCAGAGCTTTGGATTCTAGGGTTTCGATGCTTCAAATACACCATCATGGAATTTTTCTATAACTTTTTTTCTATGACGTTTCAAAATCTAAACTTAAAACCCATTTGAGACGAAATCGTGATGAATCCCGGATATGGATTTCAGATCTTGTTTCTCTATATTTTTATAGATATGATCCAAGGAAGTTAGGGTTTTTGCAGGCTCCCGAATTATATCTCAAACATGTGACCTGGGGAAAATCATCATAACTTTCTCTCTGAGCATCAGATTGAAATTTTGTAAAAAAAGTATAGAAAAAGGATGGACTGTAGTTTTTTGTGTATCAGTTTCAGGTCCGAAGGTCGAAACAATGACACATGGAACTTCATACAAGTTTGTTATACCGAACTAGTCTATAATCAGGTCATCGTGGGAGATTTGGAATAACTCTTTTTTGGAGAATCCAATCTTGATCAGACTTGTGGTGTTGGAACAAGGACTTAGAGGGATACCACAAGACAAAATTTTAGACCTTGGAGATCTACAATTACAGAGATACAACTGATTCAATATTGAGTTCCAACAAAGCCAAAAAGGTGTGTAGTCTTCTTAAAATTTTGCATAAGTTTGGTTTGAAAAATTAGTTTGAAGGAATTCAAAGGACATAGTGAAGCAAAATTATCATTAATCGATGTATCAAAGAAAGAAAATGGAAAAAACTAGTAAGCAACATGAAATCTCTAGCATGAGTCACGAAGAAGAGGAAGAAATGCAACATGATATATCAAATTACGAGACCAAGTGCAACAAATTTCACTCTCACAAAAAGTAATAGAAGCTAAGATGGATGGTTTAAAGAAAGGCGTGGAAGCTAATATGGATGGTTTAAATAATGACGTGGAAGCTAAGATGAATGGCGTGGAATCTACGATGGATGGCATAGAAACTAAGATGGATGGTATAGAATCAAAGCTTAAAGGCAACATGGAAGATTTGAAGATAGATTTGACAAAGTTGCTACAAAAAATGCTTACTAATGGTGAAAGGGTAGTAAAAGAAACTTATGATGAGAAAAAAAAATGTTAATCATGATTTCATAGACTCTAACATTGGATTGAAGACCCACCATGTTCCAAAGATCGATATGAGGAAGTTTGATGGCAAGGATTTTGTAACATGGATACTACAGATGGAGCAATATTTCTATCTCCATAATGTGAAAAACACACAAAATGTATGCATTACAACTTTATATTTGGAACCCAATCAATTTGTATGGTATCGATGGCTTTGCTCTCGTAAAAAAATTTTCACTTGGACAATTTTTACGGAAGAAATGATAGCACATTATGAGGATACAAAAAGCAACACTTTTTTTAGCCAATTGATAAATCTCAAACAAAAAGGTTCAATGGTGGAGCACACTGAGGACTTCCAAAAATTGAACATAATGGTAAAAGATATTCTAGAGGACCATAGGATTGATGTGTTCATACGTACGTTAAAGAATAACATCCAACATGAGGTTCACATTTGAGAATCTGATTCATTGGAGAAGACATTCATGTTGGCAAGAAAAATTGAAAGCAAAATTATGCCAACAAGGAAGACCAACAATCACAACTATAAAGATGGAAGTGTTGTTGCCCCTAGCCTTCCACAACCTACAAGGTTGTCACCACAACAATTGGAAGAAAAAAGAGAAAAAAAAGTTTTGTTACAATTGTGATAGCAAATACACTAAAGATCATAAGTGTGTTGAGAAGAAATTATTTTACATAGATTGTGAAGAGGAAGAAGAAAATGAACAAGAAACATCAAAAGAAGATGATACACACCAGGAACAAAGCCTAGAGAAAGAAGAAATGAATCTGATCATATCTTGTAGTGCATTGGCCGAAATAATCACTCCTCAAACTATCAAGATAGAAGGACATATCAAGAAGAAAAAGGTAATAGTGTTGATTGATTTGGGCAGTACCCATAATTTTATTCATTGTAAGATACCGAAAGAATTAAATTGCTTCCTATATCCAGCGTCAGAGTGTCAAGTGATGGTTGCACATGGAAGAACCATAAATTTCTCTGGGAAGTGCCATAATATCAAGTTATCCATGGGAGAATATGTGTTGAATAGTCCAATGCTTTCCATTACAATGGGTGGTGTTGATGTTGTACTATGAGTCCAATGGCTACAATCTATGGGTATGATAGCGTTTAATTTTCAAGAACTTTTCTTGAATTATTTATTTATTTATTTATTTTATTTTATTTATTTTATTTTATTTTTTATTTTTTTTTTTTTTTAGAAGGAAAGGAAGTTGAATTAAGGGGTATTGCAGGGAAACCAAGAAAAATAATCAACTCTAATGGCATGACAAAGCTTCTAAAGAAAGAACAACGTGGTGTAATTGCACAATTATGTTTGCTAGAGGTTTCCATGTTGAAATCATCTATTTCTCCGGATCTCCAAAATGTCTTGGACAATCATTCCAAGGTATTTGAGATTCCCAAATGCCTCCCACCTATTCGTGATCATGATCATGCTATTCATTTGATTCCAGGAAGTGTTCCTCCAAATATCAGGCCTTACAGATATCCCTGTGCCCAAAAGAGTGAAATTGAACTTATGGTTGTAGAAATGCTAGAGGTTGGTATAATTCAACCTAGTCAAAGTTCTTTTTTTGCTCCAATAGTATTGGTGCACAAGAAGGATGGATCATGGCGCATGTGTCTAGATTATAGGGAGCTCAACATGCTCACTATTAAAGATAAATTTCCCATTTCTGTTATTGATGATTTTTTGGATGAATTACATGGAGCAATTTACTTCACCAAGTTGGACCTTCGTTCAAGATATCATCAAATTAGAATGAAGATTGAAGACATTTTGAAAACAACATTTAGAACTCATGAGGGTCATTATGAATTTTTGGTCATGCCTTTTGGCCTTACCAATGCACCTTCTACATTTCAAGGTTTGATGAATTCCATTTTCAAACCCTTCCCTAGAAAATTTGTGTTAGTATTTTTTAATGATATACTAATCTACAACAAGTCTTGGAAGGATCATGTTCAACATGTTGATAGAGTGCTCAAACTATTGGAAGAGAAACAATTATATGCAAAAAACTCCAAATGTTTCTTTTGAGTACAAGAGGTGGAATATTTGGGTCATATTGTATCTCATGAAGGTGTTAAGATAGACCCTAGCAAAATTAACGCCATTAATTAGGAATGGAAAATCCCTACATCCATAAAGCATCTACGAGGATTTCTAAGGTTGACAGAGTATTATCGCAGGTTTGTTAAGAGTTATGGGAGAATAGCAACACCTCTAACAACATTACTGAAGAAAGATGCATTTTCTTGGACTCCAGAAGCAACGAAAGCCTTTGAACATCTTAAAGAGGCAATGTGCCAAGCACCGATCTTAGCTATTCCAAACTTCACAAAAACCTATATTGTGGAATGTGATGCCTCAGTAAATGGAATTGATGTTGTTTTAATGCAAGAAGAAAGACCCATTGCTTTCGAAAGTCGTCCAATCAAAGGAAAGTATTTACACAAAGCTATTTATGAGAAGGAAATGTTGGCAATACTACATGCACTTAAGAGATGGTGGCCTTACCTAATGGGAAGACACTTCAAGGTAAAAACAGTTCATGATAGTCTTAAATACTTTTTAAAACAAAGATTATCTTCAAAAGAGTAGAAAAAATGGGTCACAAATATGTTGGGTTATGACTTTGAAAACATCTACAAAAAAGGGAAGCAAAATGTTGTTGCATATGCACTCTCAAGAAATGATGAGGATGTGGAAGCATTGCTTTGCGCCATTTCTATTATCCAACCATATTGGATAAATGAAGCAAAGGATGAATGGAAGAATGCCGAAGAAGTGTGGGCACTCATTCAAAAGTTACAACAAGACCCCAGTACATCTGATACATCTAGTTGTAAAAATGATTCGTTATGGTAAAAAGATTGTTTATACCTCTGTAAGAATTCCCAACTCAAACAAAATAATTTCATGGATTTTCTCACCTCTCTCTTAAGAGGGCACTCAAGTTTTTCTAAAACTTACCACAGGGTTAATATGGAATTTTTTTGGGATGACCTTAAATCTGATATTCAAAATTTTGTGGCAGAATGTTTGGTTTACAAAAAAAATAAAGTTGAAACAATTAAGACCCCCAGTCTATTACAACCTTTATCCATTCCAAGTCAATGTTGGGAGGAGGTTTCAATGGATTTTATCACAGGTTTACCCAAGTCCGAAGGAAAGAGTGTCATCATGGTGGTAATTGATAGACTTACCAAGTATGCACACTTTTGTGCATTATCTCATCCCTTTAAAGCCAGTACAATTGCTACTGCATTTATGGAAACAATTCAAAAGCTACATGGAAACCCAAAGATTATTGTAAGCGACAGAGATCCCATTTTCACTGGAAATTTTTGGACATAATTATTTTCTTGTCTGGGTACTCAGTTAGCTCATAGCTCATCGTATCATCCTCAATCTGATGGGAAAATTGAGATAGTGAAAAAATGTTTGGAAGGATATCTTCGTTGCTTTGTATATGATAAACAGACACAATGGGTCAAATGGTTGCCTCTGGATGAATGGTGGTATAACAATTCCTTCCATACTGCTGCAAAAATGACCCCATTTATGGCACTTTATGGATATCATCCACCATCCATCACATCATATTTAAGAGAAAATTCTAAGTTTAAAGCAGTGGAAGATCACATCGAGCATCAACAACAAGTTCTCCAACTCTTAAAGGATAACCTCACTTTGGCACAAAATAGAATGAAACAACAGGCAGATCAACATCGCAGTGAAAGAAGTTTTGATGTAGGTGATTGGGTATTTCTATGGCTACAACCATATAAACAAATGTCCCTCTAGAAAGCTAAGAAGGATAATAAATTATCACCAAAGTATTGTGGTCCGTACAAGGTGTTGCAAAAGATTGGTACTATGACATACAAATTGGAGCTTCCTACAGCTTCTCGAGTGTGCCCAATTTATCATGTTTCATGCTTAAAGAAGGTTATAGGTGAAAAGGTCCTAGTTCAAACAATATTGCCAGAAATTAACAAGGAAGAAAAATCATATTGGAACCTGAAGCAATCACAGAAACAAGAACCCGACAACTACAAAATCAATCAATTTCAGAGTATCTCATCAAGTGGAAGAACTTACCCGCTGAAGATTCCACATGGGAGGATGAGAATTTTATACAGAAGCATCCAGAACTACTCAAGCGTTGAAGACAACAATTTTCTGAAGGAGAGGGGCATGTTAGGCCCCTATAGTACTAGTGTATTCCCTTATTATTATTGTCATTGTATCTCCTTATTGTTATTGTTGTTCCCGTGTTGTCCCCATATTGTTATAGAAGCCCACTATTGTTATTGTTGTGCCCTTACATTATTATTGTTATGTTGGCTTTGACTATATTGTGACCCCTTAGACTCCTATATATAGAAAGGAGGTCTTATCATTTGTATCATTGAAGAATTGTTCATTTGTGTAATGTAAAGGAGGTTTCCCCTCGAAGACGCTGATTTTGAAGTCGTTGCTCTATCTTTTCTTCTACTTTGTGAGCTAGTTGCACAACACTGCATGACCTTCTTGACAAAGGCTTGGAGAAGTTGCCTTATTTTTAGGACAATAATGCGATAACTGTTAGGACTTATCTTAACGATTTCAAGCCTTTCATAAATAAGTGGTGTAGTGGTGCTAACTTTAAACATGAGGATGTGAAGATGAAGATTTTTGTTATCTCTTTGGAAGAAGATGCTTTGGAATGGTTCACTAAAAATCCTGATCATTTGTTTGATTCATTGCAATTGATTATTACCGCCTTTAAGGATAAGTATGGAGATGAAAGAGAAGCAAGGCATCTGGTTAAGGCTTGTTAGTGTCATAAAGTAGAAAGAAAAAGAGATTGTGGAGGAATTCAATAAGAGGTTTAATGGTATTGTTAAGGAGTCACATCAAGATTATAAACCTCTTGACAAGTCTCTTTTGGATTTTTATATTGATGCCTTTAATGTTGATACTTTTTATGATTTGAGACGTGCTAAAACTAATGATTATAAGCCTGCCCAAGTTGGAGCTGAAAGACTTGAGAATGATAAAAAAGCATATGGGAAGTTTGAAATCCCAGTTTTTGATAGAGGTCCAAGTAAATTGAAAGAATCTAAGGGAAAATAAATTAAAGAAGCTACTAATGACTCTATGCAGAAACTTGAAAGTATAGAGCTTAATCAAGCAAAGTTATATCAAATCATGCTAATGAAATAAGTGTCATGCAGGCTAGGTTGGTCTAGATGGAAACATCTCAAGCACAAAATATCCAACCTAGGAATAATAATAATCGAGGTAATAATTCATGGCAAAAGAAAGGTCCATTTAATGAGCAGAGACTGCCAAATCCACTTGAATTTGCCAATCTTGTGGATGAAGCTCCTCCTTATTGTAGAGCTTGTGATGCTCTTCATGAAGAGGATAATTTCCCCACTGTAAAGAGAATCATGGATAGTGGAATGATGGGGACAAGTAATCAAATAAATATTGTTGGTGAGGAGTATCATTTTTTAATGGAGGATTGGATGGAAGTTGTAGAAAACAACCGTGAGGTTAAAAATATTAGATCTTATTATAGTGTTAATAACTTTAGTGAAGAAAAGGATGTGATGTATGAGCTAATTGGTGAAAAAAATTCTTCAGAGCAAGTCTTGGAGATTGCGAAAGATAAAGGGTTAACTCAGAGAAGGAATAAAGATCAAAGCGAGAAATAGACTACCCCTCAAAGTTCTAACCCTAGTTTAAGTTCTAATTCTAGATTAAATATTGACTTGGGATGATGGTTGAATAATATAAAAATATGGGTTCTTGTCACCAAGATATTGAATATTCCTTCCCAAAAGGCTAAGTTATTGAATGCCATTGAAGCTCCTCATGTTAATGTTTCTCAGGAAAAGGATCTTGAAGGTGTGTATCAAGATGGCCCAATATATTTGCAAAGTAAGGACCCGGATAACAAGGATCATCAACCATTTTTTATTACTTTACTTGTTAATGGTTATCAATTATATAACTACATGTTGGATTTTGGTGCTTCGATTTGTGTTATGACCAAAAGGGTCATGGAGCAGCTCAATTTAAGAATTTCTAGGCCTTACTACAACATATGTTCCATGGGTTCTAAAAATATTGAAGTTCATGGGTTAATCAAGGATTTACAAGTGCATTTATCAGTTTACCCTGACATAATGATAGTAATGGACATAGTTGTAGTTGATCTACTAGATGCTTGGGGTATGTTATTGTAGAGGAAGTGGATTTATGATCTAGGAGGGATTATTCAAATGAATTGGTCATATACTATGATTCCTTGTCCTAAAGGTTATGGATTTGTTAGACTTATAGAGAACCTGAAAGAAGATTTCATGTTGAATACCACAAGAGCCCCCATAATGAGATTGTAAAGGAACAACCTAACCTTGGGAATTATGCCATTTTGTCTAACTCCATAGTTCGTTTAGATGTTAAGGTTGATGAAAAGGTGGGTGATTTAAAGGATAAAGTATGGTCTATAAATTTTTATGGTGCATCTTGTAGGTATGGTAAAGGTGCTAGAATAGTATTAAAGTCTCCCCTTAGTCACATTTTAAATTTTTTCTATAGATTAGAATTTGAAGCAACCAACAATGTTGTGAAGTATGAAGATTTATTGTTGGTTCTTGAATTGGAAAAGGATTTGAAGGTTAAGTTGCATAGTATCAAGGGAGACTTTGATTTGATTGTCATGCAAATTAAGAATAAATTCAAATGTAAAAATCAAAGATTAAGAAGTATCAAGACGGTATGGGATATTATGGACTATTTTGATGCTCTTGATCTTGAAACTATCCCTAGAGAAAATAATAGCTTGGCATATGAACTTGTTGTAGCAGCATCTACTTTGCAGTTATCTGATGAATTGTTGAAGGATAAAGTTAAAATGGAAATTATCTTTAGAACTTCAATTCCCGATAATCTTGACCATTAGCAAGTGTTTAATGATGATAGTCAAGTTGTGTAGTTCCTTAATAATTTGGAGGAATTTGAAGACTTTAGTAGTGGTTATAAGGAAGAGGGAGGTAACTATGCTCATGGTGATGATATTATAAACCCTCTTCCTAAAGGTCGGCAAACTCTAGAGCAACTCTTCAATTGACATGATGCCACGAAGAAGAAAGAAGAAAACAAGATGGATCCAGGGGAATTAATTGAAGTAAATATTGGTACCTCTAGTGACCCTAAAATTGTGAAAATTGGTAAAGGTACTAGTGATGAAGAAATAAAATATTTAACTAATTTACTTCATGAATATAGGGATGTTTTATCATTTTCTTATGATGAGTTAAAAGGTTATAGGGAAGATGTCATGGAACACACTATCCCTTTAAAAGATGACAATGCTAAACCATTTCTTCAAAAACTTAGGCAAATAAACCCTAAGTTGACCCCCTTAGTTCAAAAGGAACTTTCAAAGATGCTTGCAACTAGTATTATTGTGCAAACTAGGCATTCAACATGGTGTTCTAACTTGGTGATTGTTAAAAATAATAATGGAACGATCATACTTTGTGTCGATTTTAGAAACCTTAATCTAGCATGTAAAAAGGATAATTATCCTTTTCCAAACATGAAGACCATGTTGCAAAAAATAATAGGTTCAGGAATGATGTCATTGCTAGATGATTTTCAGGATATAATCAAGTTTGGGTTAAGAAAGAGGATCGACACAAAACCACTTTCACCACACCATGGGGAGCATTCGAATACATCAAAATTATTTTTGGATTAGCTAACATTGGAGCTACCTTTCAAAAGGCTATGAACTATTCTTTTAAGGGTTTAATTGGTCAAATCATTGAAATATATCAAGATGATCTTACGATTTGTTGTAAAGATGGTATCAGTCATGTAGATCATCTTAGAAAATTTTTCGACATGTGTAGAGAGTTTGGAATCTCCTTGAATCCTGCTAAATCTATATTTGGAGTAACTGAAGGGATGTTCTTTGGTCACATCATCTCCAAATATGGGATCAAGATAGACCCTGAAAGGGTTGAGGCAATCCAAAAGATTCCTCTTCCTCATAATCTTAAATCCCTTTAGTGTTTCCTTGGAAAGATAAACTTTCTTAGGATATTTATTCCAAATTATGAAGAGATAGCCAAGCCTATTGATGAGCCCCAAATTGGGTAACTTATTGGGCTCATTTTGCCTAATTATCCTTGTTTAGTCCTTATTCAATCCTCCATTTTTCATAGCTTATGCAATATTTTTTAGTATGTTTATGTCATTTGTACGAATAAGGGTGGTCACTCTTCCTAGGTGGCTAACACGTGCTTATTTCAGGTTTTTTGACACATGTTGGAGCAAAACCGAGCAATCATGGGCTAGAAGACAACCAAGCTTGAGGTGAGGATTCGTAGGGGGGTTGTCTATGACATTAAATAACCCTTCCTCGGGATCTTCACCCTCAAACTCTGAGCTCACAGGCCACCAAAACCGGATCTTGAAGGCAGCCAAGCAGATTTTGGAAAAGGGACTGTCTACTGACAGCTGGACAGCCAAGTCCCCCATATTTAGGAGGCCTGCTAGGGCCCTCGTGGTGTATAAATGAGAAGGCCTCAGCCTTCGTAAGGGACTTTTGGAAACCATTGCATATTTTTGCACTACAGTGCTGTCAGCTTTAACTCGTTTTCTTGTAGCCATTTTGGCATAACTCTTGACTGATGACTATATTTTGATAATGATAAGCAGTCCTATTTCATATCAACTTTGAGTTTTCTATAGGAGCCGTAGCTCTCAGGGTTGGGCCCAACCTGAGAGCCTAGGGCCTCCTTTATGTACTATTATCTTTCCTTTAAGCATCGTTGTTTTCCTTTTGTGCATTTGCAAACGTATTTCTGTTAGGCAGATTAAGTTGTGTGGATTAACCAGGTCACTGTTTATGAATAGAATGCTTCAGATCTTTAGAATAGATTGGTAGGATAATAACAGGAAAAAGGCTCCAAAAAAAAAGGGTCAACAAATATTGTTGGTTTCACCTCCTCCTTATTGGATCAGGGGCTGGAATTGAAGTAACCGTGCTGTCCCAAACAAAAACACTAGTTTGCTTTACCATGCAATCCTTAGTGTACTTTTTTCATTTGCAGAAGTTGGTTATGTGTTTAGATCTCTGAAATGTTTCATTGTATAGTTGATATACATGGTTCTCTTTCAAATAAAGCTGCTTTTCATTCACTGTATTGTCAGTTAGATCAGATTAGCTAGGACTTTGATTACTTGCAAGACTTTGTTGATTCAGTTGAATGTATACGGTGCAGGGCATCTCTACCACTCTTTCATCCACCTAAGCTTCATCAGAGCCATCTGCTCCACCTCCTAGCTAGATTCCTCGTCTCACATCTGTACTCTTGCCCACGTAACCCTACCTTTTTGCGCAATCATTGTTTCAGCCTTCTTTGAGCCAATTTAGCCATCTACACCTTCTCACCACTCCATCCACCAGTCCCTGGGCCACTTCAGACCCCTATCCTACCTCCATATCCCTTCATACATCTTCCCTCACTCACCCATCCTCCAAAATCCAATTTTTAAACATCCTGTAGAAATTTCTGAACTTCCTGTAGAAATTCTTGAACATCTTGTAGAACCCCTGCAGACTTCCTGTAGAAGCTCACAAATGAGGTTCCTTGATAGCCAAATTTTGTGAAACTCTCTGGAAGGGTGTTAGGGACTCCTTAGACCCTCTCTGAACCTTCCCGACCTCTTCCAAGCATTTCTCCTCCTTGATCCACCCCTGCACAGTCAAAGAACAGTGAAAGCATATGCATGATGAAACTGACGACTTAATCAAAAATACAAAAAGATGTTTTCTTTAGATAGAGGTAGTATAAACACATGTATTTTACCTTCATAGAAGTAATGGCATCTCTTTCAGTAGTTTGCATTCTCTCCTTTGCATCAGTAGGACTAGCTGGTAGAATTAGGGTTTGCTAGGGTTTGCGTTTTCCTTCAGTTCTTCAATCTCTTTTCACAAATAGATTAGCTTCCTTCGAGATTAGCTTTCATCCATCAATTAAAAAGCTTCTTCTAAGAGCTCATAGAAGTTGGCTTAAGCTCCTAGCGGACTTGTGCCAGCTGACCAAGTGACAGCTGCGGCAAGAGCTAGTACTTGTGCATATAGCATCGTCGCTTCCAAGTTTGTTACAAACTACCGGGTTGATAAAAGTAAAGAAGGGAGTTCTAGGAGTTGCAGCATTATTGCTGCAATACTGGGGCCCACCACTCTTTTTGGCACCATTGCCGGGGAAGCGTCAGAGTATTTGTGATTGCTGCTTTTCTTCTATTTTCCTACTCTCGCCTTCTGCTAAGTAGTTTATTTCATTTCCATTCTACAATTTCATTTCTGCAAAAGTAAACTAGACATTTCCTGCTTTCGTAGATTAACCTTTCAATTCTGCAAGCGTAGATTAGCCTTTCAATTCTGCAAGCGTAGACTAGCCTTTCATTCCTGCAATTTCATTTGAGCAAAATAGATTAGTCCTTTCCTGCTTTCATTTCAATTCCGCATTTTCATTTCAGCAAGATAGTTAGTTGCAGTTCAATCTACTTCAGTTTTGCAGGTACAAGCAAAAAAAAGCAAAAGCAACCAAAAGTCCTTTCATGCCTCGTAGGAACAAATATAATACCGGAAAATTCCTATCCAACACCTCCACCACTTCACTAAGTCACCCTTCACTCTTCTTTGGTGGCAATGATCCAGAAGAACCTATAGGTGAACCTCCTGAGATATACGAAGATCCTATAACAGAAGAAGAGCAAGAAAATATTCCTTGTGAGACTATGGCTGACAATAGAAATGGTAGAGACGATGATGAAAGAATAGAAGGTACCTTCCCCATCTGAGAGACTAACGGGGACATGAAAATGAAGAACATAAGTCCCTCAGCCTTACCTCATTTCCATGGATTGACCACTGAAGACCCTGATACCTTCCTGTTTGAGTTTGTTGTCCTTTGTCAAACTTATGACTATACAGAAGACGAGCAAAAGTTGAAAATTTTTCCCTCCACCCTCAAGGATGCAACATTACGCTGGTTCATGGGGTTACCTGGAAATAGTATCACCACTTGGGCTCAGATGCAACAAGCCTTTAACAACAAATACCAGGATTACTGTAGGTCAAAGGAAACCAAGGGGGAAATCTTTCGGATTACCATGGGAAATGATGAGTCTCTAGAGGACTATGAGGAAAGGTTCCAACTTAGCTATAAATGGGCTAGGTGCATACTTGACCCTGAATCTCTAAAGCTGGTTCTGCTCCGAGGAGTCCCTGAAGACCTTCTAGATACCCTTCACATGCTAGCTGGAGGGGATATTTACCAACTACCTTATGAGGATATAAAGACTGTGTTTAGAAACCACTCTAGGGCAGCCCGGAAGAGAGGTAGGGGGAATCCACTTTCAGCTAGTACTACCTTCTCCAAGCATGAGTTTGCTAATCAGCTGGAAGACCTCAAAAGTGAGGTGAGACAGACCATTGCCATGGAACTTGATACGTTTCCAATCCAACAAAAGAAATAGGAAGCTGAGAGGGCTTTGGCCATTTTCTGTCCCATATGTACGAGGAAGCACCCTAAGAATGAGTGTCCATTACACTCAGTCGAGGTATGTTTCGTTTGTGAGGAGAACCACCCTACAAACCAATGCCCAACCTTGCCCGGATTCAAAGCCATGTACCAAGGCACTGAGGCACCCATTGAACCTCTCTACTTCCTCAACCAAAGGCGACCGCATGGACGTAGACCTTACCAGTAGGGGATGCAAGGGACATCCCAATCTTATTATAGCCCCAACCAATCTGCTCACATGCCTTCTTGGGGTCCCCCTGCTCATCTTTCCTGGTCTGCACCTCCTCCGTGGTCTTATCCACCTCAATACCATTCTCAACCCACTGCTCATTTGTTTCACTCACATGTCCATCCACAGCCTCAGTGGAATGCACCTCAACCGAGGTGGAGGACCCAATACAACTCTCCTCCCGCCATTCTGCCTCCACCACCGGCTCAACCACAACCATTAACTCCTCCTCCTCCAAGACAACCCCAGATGCCTGCCCAACTGAACCCGAACCCCAACAACCGACAGGACCAGCAGGTATACACTGGGGAAACAACATGTCCTACTTATGATGTGGAGATCCAGGAGATCAACCTGCGATCCGGAAAGACCCTTCCAGATCGCCAACCTCCTCCCCCAGAGAACGAGGAGGAGAAACAGGAAAGTGAACCCAAAGCCATTCCACCCTTTCCTGAGTGACTAACAGTAACCTCACAACCAAACCCAGAGGAGACTGAACTTTTGGGGGAACTAAAACAGTTGTGTGTGAAAATACCTCTTCTCCAGGCCATCAAAGATGTACCGATATACAACAAATTGATTAAGGAGAAGTGTTTTAGGCACCCAGGCAGGAGAAAGAGAGATGCCTCGACGATCAATGTCATAGGACAACTGTCTGATCTAATGTTGGGGCAAGTAATCTGTCCAAAGTATTTGGACCCTGGGAGTCCTGTAGTTGACGTCCACATTAATGGCACCATTATCCCCCATACCTTGATTGATCTATGGACTGCCATTAATGTGATGACCAGGGACACCATGCTTAAACTCAACCTTCATGGTTCCTTAAGGAAGACTTTGACAGTCCTGCAATTGGCAGATCTCTCCACCATGACTCCTGAAGGAATTGTGGAGAATGTCTTGGTCTCGGTTGACTCTTGGGAGTATCCTGCGGACTTCTTAGTCCTTCAACCAAAGGCAAAGCTTACTGGATACCCCCTCATTTTGGGAAGGCCTTGGTTAGCCACTGCAGATGCTTACATCAGTTGCCGAGCTGGAAACATGACCATCAAAAATGGTCCTATGTCCAAGCAGATAGTCCTATACCCTCCTACCTAGCCCCTGCTAGAACATGACTTACCGCTCTGGCTGGAAGAAGGAGATGAGGATGAGGTATACTCTGCACCCTTATGCACCATAGAAACCACCAGGGGAGATCCTCAAACCGAGGATGATTTGATTGAGAACTTGATCCAAAATCCTCCCCCCGGTGCACTATCCTTGGAAGAGTTGGTGGAAGATACCCAAGCCAGTGCTTTAGTGGACCTATGTGTGATTGCTCCGACCACTCCCAGAGTTAATAATGTGGAGTTTGGCCCTGAAAGAACTTTAAATATCAGCTCCTCTCTCTCTCCCTCTCAGGAAAAGGAGCTATGTAGCCTCTTGAACCGCCATTTGGAGGCTTTTGCCTGGAACTACAAGGAAATGAAAGGAATCCATCCATCGGTCTGTACCCATCATATTTACATTAAGGAGGACTGTAAACCAGTCAGGCAACCTTAGAGGAGAATGAATCCAGCCCTTAAGGACATTGTTAAAGACGAAGTGCAAAAATTGTTGGATGCAGGATTCATCTACCCCATCTCGGACAGTGAATGGGTTTCCGCTCTGGTGTTGGTACCCAAGAAGAACGGGAAGTGGCGAATCTGTGTAGATTATCGGGAACTTAACAAAGCCACTAAGAAAGACCACTTCCCTTTGCCTTTCATAGATCAAGTGTTGGACGGACTGGCAGGGAAGAAGTTTTTCTCTTTCCTAGATGGGTTCAGCGGGTATAACCAGATCCAAATCAGCCCAGAAGACCAAGATAAAACCACCTTCACCTATCCTTGGGGTACCTTTGCCTATCATGTCCTTCCCTTTGGGCTATGCAATGCCCCTGCCACTTTCCAGAGAGCTGTACTGAGCATCTTTGCCGAGTTGGTTCATGATTCGGTGGAAATCTATATGGATGACTTTACTCCTTACGGGTCTAGCTTCCAAGAAGCCTTGTCCAACCTGGGAAAAGTTTTAAGCAAGTGCATAGAGATGAACCTGTCCCTCAGTCCTGAAAAATGTGAATTCCTGATGACTGAAGGGACCGTGCTAGGACATACCATTTCTCGCCAAGGACTACAGGTGGATCCTAATAAAATTGCTATCATCCAAAGGGTCCCACCTCCTCAAAAGGTAAGGGATGTTCGGAGTTTCCTAGGCTTAGCAGGATATTATCGAAGATTCATTAAAGACTTCAGCAAGCTAGCCTCGCCTTTGTTTGGACTCTTAGGGAAAGATGTTGAGTTTAAATGGACTGACAACTGTCAAGGGGCACTGGATGAGTTGAAAGAAAAGCTGGTATCCGCCCCGATCTTGAGAGGTCCAAACTGGGCCCTACCTTTCCACATCCACACTGATGCCTCGAACAAAGCCATAGGGGCAGCCTTAGGACAAGTTGAGGAAAAACTTCCATATGCCATATACTTTGTCAGCAAAAACTTATCCAAGGCAGAATTGAATTATACTGTAACTGAGAAGGAGTTCCTAGCCGTGGTCCATTCCCTGAACAAGTTTCGACACTACATCACTGGTTATCAAACATTTGTACATACTGATCATGCTGCGGTTAGATATTTAATGAATAAGCCTGATGTGAATGCTTGTATTATTAGATGGTTATTTTTGTTGCAGCAGTTTGATTTGACTATCATTGACAAACCAGGTAAAGAAAATGTTGTTGCTAACTTCTTGTCGAGATGGGATTTGCCTGCAGGTGAAGAAGGAACAGTGGATGACCAGATGCCAGATGAACATCTATTTTCTATCTCAGTACTCTCTCCATGGTTTGCTGATATAGCAAATTACTTGGTCTCAGCACAGTTCCCTCCGCATCTGTCCTCAAAAGAGAAGAGCATAATTGTAAGGAAGAGTGCCCCGTTCACATGGATCGGGGACAACTTGTTTAAGCTTGGTCCAGATCAAATCTTGAGACGTTGTGTTAGGGAGGAGGAAGTCTTTGACATCCTCCTAACCTGTCACGATGGACCTTGTGGAGGCCACTTTGCAGCAAAAAGGACTGCCTTCAAAATTCTATAGGCAGGCTACTATTGGCCTACTCTCCATCAGGATGTCAGAAGATATGTCAGCTAGTGTGACCGATGTCAGAGGATGGGGAAACCAACTCCAAGAGATGAAATGCCTCTCCAACCTCAAGTGACCTTTGAGCCATTTGAGAAGTGGGGCATGGATTTTGTGGGTCCTATCAACCCTCCTTCAAAGCAACGGTCTTACATCATTGTGTGCACCGACTATCTGACCAAGTGGGCAGAAACAAAGGCAATCAAAGTAGCAACAAAAGAAAAGGTGGCTGAGTTTCTGAGGGAAAATATCTTCTACAAATTTGGCTACCCAAGAGAGTTAGTCACAGATCAAGGAAGCCAGTTCACCTCCAACATGATTGAAGATTTTCTCGCTCATCACAAGATCAAGCACAAGACTTCCACCCCCTATCATCCTCAAGCAAATGGGCAGGTGGAAGTCACTAATCGAGCATTGGAAGGGATTTTGACCAAGGTTGTGAGCAGCAGCAGAAAGGATTGGGCAGATCGCCTGGTTGAGGCCACCTAGGCCTACAACACCACTTGGAAGACCACAACCGGTTTCACACCTTATGAGCTGGTCTACGGGAAGAAAGCTTTGCTGTCCATAGAGTTCGAGTACAATACATTGAGGGTGGCAGCTCAGCTGGACCTAGATCTCAGCCATGCTCAACGTGAGAGATTATTGCAGCTGAATGGGTTAGACGAACAAAGAATGCAGGCCCTCCTCCACTCAGAAGTAGTTCAACTCTAGAGGAAGATATGGCATGACCGGCACCTTAATGAGAAGCAATTCCAACCGGGAGATTGGGCGCTGCTGTATGACTCAAGATACAAGGATTTCAAAGGGAAGCTGAGGACAAGATGGTTAGGACCATATACAGTGGAGAAATGTAATGACAATGGTTCCGTCCTTATCCGGACCATTGATGAAGAAGCCATCCCCATGCTCGTCAATGGGCATCGACTAAAGATCTACAGGAAACCTCTTTCGAGGCAAGAGTTCATCGAAACTGTGGAAAAATCAGTGCTGGTAATAGAGAAGGGTTCTGCCTCTGTTTTGGCCACACCCTCAGCATCATCATTAAAAAAAAAAAAAGGAGGAAAAAAATACAATAAAAAAAGATCCTTGGGTGAAAACCTCTCCGAGGCACCCAAGGTAGATGGTAGGGGTGAAAACCTCATTGAGGCGCCCCTGCTGTCTCTCTGAAAAAGAATTTGAATAAAAAGACCCTGGGGCGAAAACCTCTCTGAGGCGCCCAAGGTAGATAGTAGGGGTGAAAACCTCATTGAGGCACCCCTGCTGTCTCTTTAAAAAAAAAAAGAGAAAAAGAAAAAGAAAAAGAAGGAAGAAACAGAGAGAAAAAACAAGTTTAATCCTTGGAAATCATTGCAGGTTGCAGGAACACAATGCAGGAAGGAGCCCTCCCAACACAAGGACAAGGGTCCCTACCAAGTTACCAGGCATCCTCACATCCACTCCCTCCATGAACACTCATTTTTTTCAGGGTTCGGATACAATCTAGTCATGGTTCCACCTTCTACAGGACTTTCTACAGGAAGTTCTGTATTTCTCCAGGAAACATCCTATAGAGTCTTTGGGCAGGCCATAATCGATTATGGAGAGGGATTTGAAGCTTGAAGCCTGTTGAGGAGGCATGAAACCACTCTTTTCTTCCATCCTCCACTTGTTTCATCCCCTTTCACCACCATTGCCACCATCTGGTTGAATATACCTACACAGTCATACCAGAACCCTGTTTTCTCAGATAAAAATTTGTTTTTTCAAGTGAAAAATAAAGCGTGCAGAGGCCCGCACACTTTACCTGTCAAGGCACCCTCAGGACCCCTCATACGTGAACGCAACTTTGTTTGTTTTAGCATGCACCCCAGGAGGAGAAACAACTATAGGATGTCCTACAGGAATCCTGTAGCAGCTGATCCGGCTGGAGCACATACCATGGAGACACCAACAACTCACATCAAACGAAGTCGGTGCATGTAGCATTCACCACCAGAGAGTCGGGTCTCAAGGTCTTGGAACCAGCATCAGCCAATGGAAGAGGAGCTCCAGCACCCGTGCACGAAGCAGCAGCAAGCAAATCCAGCATTCCTCATCCTGAAGCCTGAAAAAACATCCACGGTCGCACAGGTAAGTGCCTAACCTTATTCGTCGAATTACATGAACTATACTCTAAAATTTGCATGACTGTGAGAATGGGTGGATTGAACAAGGGTGGTGGCCATTCAACTGGACACCCACAACCAGTCATATGGCCTCGTAGGATCCGAATGGGCTTGGTTATGCCAAAAAGATGGGCAGTTGACACGTGGGAAGTGTCCAGTCGAGGAGAATCGGCAGTATGACAGAAATGGCGGCGGTGAATGCAGAGGGAAGGATTCGGCGGTTAGAGACACGCCGAGGAATGATGGCTGTGACGTCGGCCAACGGATCGGCCTGGACAGCTCACCCTCGCGCCATGAATTCCGCAGCATTTCAAATTGGCCGGTCGAATAACTCACGGTAAACTGCTATCATTCGCACTTGCAACCGTTTTTGCAGCCGAGTACACGTCCTTCTCCTCTGCAAGTTGTTAGCCTGAGCTTCTCGGTCTGTTCCAACGTCCTTCCGCAGCTCAGACTTGTCCAGAACCACCGTAACGTCCTCCAGAAGCAGGGAAAGCTTTCTACAGGAGGGTGCGCTACAGGAAGCCCAACATTACGAAGAAGCTTGGACTGTTCACGTCGAGGGTGGCAATTCTCAGAAAGGTAAGCCTGAACATACCTTTCCCATGCAAAATAGTTCAAAAGGTGGTGAATTCGACGTGCTGGGGTAGAAATTTTTTTAAAAGCAAGTCTGTCTGCGAATCCAAAAGCAGTTTACTTATCGTTGCATGAAATTGTCTTCGTGGTTTGCGTCCAAGATTTTCTCCATGAAGTCCTGAGTTAAATCCCTCCTGTAGAGAAGTGAGACACTGTCAAGGCTAACCGGTGGAAAAACTGTGAATGTTATATGATTGTGTGTATGTTGGAAACATAGCCCTACACTCTGTTTAGAGAAATCCCGAGTCGTCCTTCTGTACACAAGCAGTCAGGTTTCAAAATAGAGGAATTGATACGAAGAGGCCTACAGATACCGTTTTTAATGCTCTGAGAAGGAGACACACCTAGAATTCCCTTTCTACTCAAAGCACAAGGAAAAACAAAGTCTTTTTCACCATGTTAGGAGGGTTTATACGAAAGGAACCCTCAGACTCCAAGAAACTCGGAGAAACCCCTGAGGTGGTAGACTTATTTTCCCGTGCACACTGGATGACATTCTGTGACAAACTTCAAGGTCACGATGATGAAATTACAGAAGAATTCCTAAGGTCCCTGAAGCCGAAATCGAAGACACTAGCCACTGTCAACTTCAGAGGATTGACCCTAAGACTCACCCCACAGCTCATTAGCAGAGTCATTGACCTGCCGATGGGGGTACCCTGGGATAAGGAGGAGAGAAAATTGGGTCAAAAGGCTAAAAAGGAGTTCTTCTTGCCAGAGGAACAATTTTCAGAGGACAAGAATGGGGTCCGAAGAACTAACCTACAGCCATTTTGGAGCGAAGTCAGCCTCCAAATTATGAAGTATATTACCTGTGAGGGGCGATTCAGCATTGTATATGGTTATCATTTCCGTTTGCTAACAGAACTCAGGCACCAAATGGATCTGCCCTCAGAACAAAAATTGAGCATCCCCTACTTCCTCCTGCAATCCTTGATTGAGTGTGCCACAAAGTTGAGGGAGGGGACACCAGACTAGCTGGCCCATCATGGGCTTATCAAGCTCCTCGTGGAAGATGCACTCCATACTTACACTGTCCCTATCTCCTAGGAAATTTTTCGAAATATGTCTAAGGATGATGACATCCGAATTTTGGCTGAGGAGCTCACTTCCTCCAGTAGCGAGGAGAAGGAGCACACTGAGGCAGAAAAGAAAGCTAAAGGTCAAGAAACCCCAGGAAAACCACCAAAGAAAGAACAGAAAGAGCCACGAGAAAAAGGCCAAGTTGCTGAGGCCAAAACAGTGGGTGGTAAAATGACACAAACACCCAGGGAGAAAAGACTGCAGAGCAGGGCAGAAAGGATCGAGAAAGTCCAAGCCAGTGAAGGCACCCCTCAGGCAGCCTTAGCCAAGCTAAAGGAAAAAGCACCCTCAACCAAGCATGCTAAAACAATGCCAACTAGTTCTACAGGAAGCCAGAAGGCCATTTCTACAGGAAGTCCAAAAACTACTTCTACAAGAAGCCAGAAACCAGCCTCTACAGGCATTTCTACAGGAAGTCTAAAAAAAGGGCAGCAGAAGGAGAAATCGGCTGAGATTCTAGCTAGGGAGGCAGCAGCTGTGTTGGCCACCCTAAGCACCTCTCCCAAGCAGAAGGAAAAACGAAAGAGGGAGACTCCCCTGTATTTTAAGGCAAGGAGGAGTGTGAGGATTAAGACTGGCAGACCCCAACCTCCATCAAAAGAGCCAATCACAATTATAGATACCCCTACCACACCAAAGGAGAGGTCCCCCTCCAAGGCATCCATCACTTATGAGCGGGGAAGCCTGAAGACGTCCACCTGGAGGGAGAGAATGGAAAGGTTGGACACAAAAACCTCTCTACAGGATGCTGAAACTATTCTACAGGAAACTTTGGCTAGACTGAAGGAGACCGAAGAAATGGAGGGTGGGGCAGCCAAATCACCCCAGAAGGAAGAAGTGGTCGAGCACATTATGGAACCTAGCCCCCAGCCCAGCTTGGGCTCCTATTATAACTTCTTGGAGGCCAGAAAGATCATTCCTCAGAAATTCACAGTGCCACTCTTCCTCGCACTAGAGGAAGAGAGGGTGAGGACCCACACTTGGATGAAAATCACTAAGTCCAAGGGAGTAGTAGACATAGGTCCTCTAGAGGAGCAACTCAAAGAGGCCAGAAGAGAATTGGCTATGGTGCGACATGTGGAGAGCATCCAGCGGGTCAGGCTACAAGAAGAAAATGAGCAGCTCAAACAGCAGCTACAGCTACAAGGACAGAGGAAAGAAGAGGACACAGCAGCCAAGGACACCACAGAAGAGCCTCAGGGAAAAGAAGGAATGCAAGCTAAACTTGAGGCACTAAACCGGCAACTACAGGAAAGGGAATTGCAAGCAGGCCTAGAGATACAATCTCTAAAACAGCAGGTGCAAGAAAAGGAGGCACAACTGGCCTGCATGGCCAGTTGGGCAATGGAAGCTCTGCAATGTAGGCAGCCGGCCAAATCCTATGGCCTATACCTCAGGGATCAGTGGCTGCAATTCCAAATCAACACGTTGGCATAGAGGGGTATCTCCCAAATCCAAAACCCCCAGCAGTTCAAGGATTTATGTAACAACAGTTCATCGGAAGACAAGGCCAAGCTATTAGAGTTCTACCTTCATAATTTGGCCCTTCCAAATATAACCTCATGGGACCCCAACACAGCAGTAGGGGACATGCAGCTGATGGCAATGACCTCATGGCTAAACCACGAAGAAAAGAGAGCGGCAGAGGTCAGAAATGTCATGGACCGAGAATTACGAGAACCACTGCTGATTAGAGCAGAGCCAGGGGACCCCACAGCATTGATATCCGCCCACCAGCACCTAGCAACCAACTCTCAGGCTCTGTTAGAGTACATGGATCGGCAGGCTCAGGCCATAGCACACTTTGAGGATATGGAGCGACTATTGGGGGACAATTGTGTTCATGCTTGCACCCGTAGGTGGAACACATTGTCCCACAGCCTCAAAATCAGGGAATACCACACTCCAACTAGAATGAGGGAGGCCTTGGCACGAGTGCCTCTCTACAAAAAGTCTATGCAGAACCTCCAGGCCAGCTGGATAGGCCTCAAGTTAAGTCCCCCTTTGCTTTTGGGATTGTTAGAAGGAGGCACAGAAGAAGAAGAACATAAGCAGTGGGAAGAGGTGGAAAGGAAGGCCGGATTCCATGACAGTGAAGAGGACACTACTTCAGAAGCCTGGGATGTGAGGGAGGTGATCAAAGCAATTAAGGACGAGGAGCTGGACTAGTTGCTCGAGGATGAGAAACCCTTTTAGCAGGGGGGTGATGATGAGCCCCAAATTGGGTAACTTATTGGGCTCATTTTGCCTAATTATCCTTGTTCAGTCCTTATTCAATCCTCCATTTTTCATAGCTTATGCAATATTTTTTAGTATGTTTATGTCATTTGTACGAATAAGGGTGGTCACTCTTCCTAGGTGGCTAACACGTGCTTATTTCAGGTTTTTTGACACATGTTGGAGCAAAACCGAGCAATCATGGGCTAGAAGACAGCCAAGCTTGAGGTGAGGATTCGTAGGGGGGTTGTCTATGACATTAAATAGCCCTTCCTCGGGATCTTCACCCTCAAACTCCGAGCTCACAGGCCACCAAAACCGGATCTTGAAGGCAGCCAAGCAGATTTTGGAAAAGGGACTGTCTACTGACAGTTGGACAGCCAAGTCCCCCAGATTTAGGAGGCCTGCTAGGGCCCTCGTGGTGTATAAATGAGAAGGCCTTAGCCTTCATAAGGGACTTTTGGAAACCATTGCATATTTTTGCACTACAGTGCTGTCAACTTTAGCTCGTTTTCTTGTAGCCATTTTGGCATAACTCTTGACTGATGACTATATTTTGATAATGATAAGCAGTCCTATTTCATATCAACTCTGAGTTTTCTATAGGAGCCGTAGCTCTCAGGGTTGGGCCCAACTGGAGAGCCTAGGGCCTCCTTTATGTACTGTTATCTTTCCTTTAAGCATCATTGTTTTCCTTTTGTGCATTTGCAAACGTATTTCTGTTAGGCAGATTAAGTTGTGTGGATTAACCAGGTCACTGTTTATGAATAGAATGCTTCAGATTTTTAGAATAGATTGGTAGGATAATAACAGGAAAAAGGCTCCAAAAAAAAGGGTCAACAAATACTGTTGGTTTCACCTCTTCCTTATTGGATCAGGGGCTGGAACTGAAGTAACCGTGCTGTCCCAAACAAAAAACCTAGTTTGCTTTACCATGCAATCCTTAGTGTACTGTTTTCATTTGCAGAAGTTGGTTATGTGTTCAGATCTCTGAAATGTTTCATTGCATAGTTGATATACATGGTTCTCTTTCAAATAAAGCTGTTGTTCATTCACTGTATTGTCAGTTAGATCAGATTAGCTAGGACTTTGATTACTTGCAAGACTTTGTTGATTCAGTTGAATGTATACGGTGCAGGGAATCTCTACCACTCTTTCATCCACCTAAGCTTCATCAGAGCCATCTGCTCCACCTCCTAGCTAGATTCCTCGTCTCACATCTGTCCTCTTGCCCACGTAACCCTACCTTTTTGCGCAATCATTGTTTCGGCCTTCTTTGAGCCAATTTAGCCATCTACACCTTCTCACCACTCCATCCACCAGTCCCTGGGCCACTTCAGACCCCTATCCTACCTCCATATCCCTTCATGCATCTTCCCTCACTCACCCATCCTCCAAAATCCAATTTTTAAACATCCTGTAGAAATTTCTGAACATCCTGTAGAAATTCCCGAACATCCTATAGAACCCCTACAGACTTCCTGTAGAATCTCACAAATGAGGTTCCTTGATAGCCAAATTTTGTGAAAATCTCTGGAAGGGTGTTAGGGACTCCTTAGACCCTCTCTGAACCTTCCCGACCTCTTCCAAGCATTTCTCCTCCTTGATCCACCCCTGCACAGTCAAAGAACAGTGAAAGCATATGCATGATGAAACTGACGACTTAATAAAAAATACAAAAAGATGTTTTCTTCAGATAGAGGTAGTCTAAACACATGTATTTTACCTTCATAGAAGTAATGGCATCTCTTTCAGTAGTTTGCATTCTCTCCTTTGCATCAGTAGGACTAGCTGGTAGAATTAGGGTTTGCTAGGGTTTGCGTTTTCCTTAAGTTCTTCAATCTCTTTTCACAAATAGATTAGCTTCCTTCGATTAGCTTTCATCCATCAATTAAAAAGCTTCTTCTAAGAGCTCATAGAAATTGGCTTAAGCTCCTAGCAGACTTGTGCCAGCTGACCAAGTGACAGCTGCGGCAAGAGCTAGTACTTGTGCATATAGCACCGTCGCTTCCAAGTTTATTACGAACCACCAGGTTGATAAAAGTAAAGAAGGGAGTTTTAGGAGTTGCAGCATTATTGCTGCAATACTGGGGCCCACTACCTATTCAAAGTCTTTTGAAGAAAGATGCTAAATTTTTATGGAAATAAGATAGTGAAAATGCTTTTAAGGAGATCAAGCGTGTTATCGTGAAAGCTCATATTCTAGTCAACCTTGATTATTCAAGGGAGTTCATGGTTTTTTCTTTTGATTCATAGGATACAATTGCTAGTGTCTTGTTACAAAAGAATAAGGAAGGTCATGAGCAGCTTATTGCTTTCATGAGTAGAGCGCTTGAGAACTCTGAGTTAAATTATACCACCACGGAAAAGAAAGCATATGCCTTGGTCAAGTCTTTTAATCAGTTTAGGATTTATGTGGGTTATTCCGAAGTCATTATTTTTGTCCCACATTTTGCTATTAAAGTTATATTAACTCAAAATGATTGCTTAGGGACTCATGCTAGGTGGGTTACTATGATCTTAGAGTATGAATTGGAAATTACACCCACTAAGTTGGTTAAAGGTCTAGGATTGGCTGAGTTGTTGATTGAAAGTAACGAAAAGGCCCTTGGTTTGATTTGTCTTAATGATTAAGCTTTATCTGAATTGCAGAGATTAGGAGAGCATGATTAGTACAAGGAAATCATTTATTATTTGTTAAATCTTACATGTTTTGACCATTTAGTGGTTCATAAAAGAAGGACTCTTAGATTGAAAGCAACTAAGTATTGCATCATGAAGGATGGCCTTAGATGGAGGAATCTTGAAGGTATAGTACTTAGGTGTTTTGATGAAGTTGAGTCTAGAAAGATAATTTTTGAGTTTCATTCAGGATTTTGTGGAGGTCATTATGCCGCAAAAACTATTGCCCACAAAATTATTAGAGTTGGTTATTACTAGGCTTTAATATTTTTTTATTCACATAAGTTTGTTAGGGGTTTCTAAGTCTGTCAACTATTCATTGGGAAACATATGCTAGTTGCCCTGCCCTTACAACCTGTGGTTGTTAGGAACCTTTTTAGCATTGGGGTTTGGATTTCATTGGGAAATTTCATGAAAATTCTAGCAATGGCTACTCATGGATATTAAATGCTACATATTACTTTATTAAATGGGTTGAATTCATCCTTGTTAAGAATGCCACCAAAAAGTTTATTATGGATTTTATTGAAAATCAAATCATTACTAGATTTGGTGTCCCAAATAAGATTACCACTGATAATGCCAAGGCTTTTAGTTTTGTAGAGTTTTCATCTTTTTTCTTTAAGTATTGCATTCTTTTATCTCATTATTCTAACTACTATCCTTAAGGTAATGGCCTTGCATAATAAAGTAATAAAAATCTTATAACTATTATCAAGAAGGTAGTAGGAGATAATAAGCGATCCTGGGATAGCAAAATCAAGTATGCATTATGGGCATATATGATTATAAAGAAAAAAATCTACTGGTAAAAGTCCCTTTGAATTGGTTTATGACTTGGATGTAACTCTGCCTGTGCACATTAAATTGCCAACTTATCAACTCCTTCAACATTTTTCCACTGATAAAGATGTTGTTCAGAATAACATTGATAAAATTGTGGAATTACATGAAACTTGAAGAAAATCTTTTGATAATATGTGGAAATTAATCTAAAATTAAGAAAAGTTTTGATAAAACATCTCAAGCTGGATCTTTGGAGGTTGGAGACATGGGATTGCTTTGGGATCGCAAAAATGAGAAACCGGGAAGTCACAAGAAATTTCATAGTTTGTGTTTATTTGGGGTAGCATCAGATGTGCTCTATCCACGAAAATTGGTGGAGAGGCTAAGGTGCATGAGATCTCCAATACCCAGAAAGGATTTGGGCAGATTCTAAACAGTTTGGGAGATATTAAAATAATTAATATTTTTAATGGAGTCCCTAAGTCTAAACTCAGTGAAAATAAAATATTAATGTGTATTAATATAAAACTGTGTTAGAATGGTCCAAAAGTCATGGATCAAGCCGGATCTAATCTTAACCATTGATTAGAGACTTAATCTCAGCCACTGATTTGTCAACTAGAAAAGTATAAGAGGAGGCTTGAGGGTCACTTGGAGAATATACTCAGGGAGACTAGTCAGTTCAATTTTTGGAGCGTGGTTAGCTGAGAAATTGAACCAGTGGTCTGGTGAGCAGTCAGGAGGTAGCAAGTACAGAGCAGAGAGGTGTGATCAGCCATTGGAGATTAGCGCTGAGGTAGAAGAGGTAGACACAGGGATTTTCAAGCAGACGCGAAGGCAGTAGAAGACTGCGCAGTCACTTGCTGGGCCTGCATGAGTGACGCAGATAGGCCTAGGGTTGACGCAGTCAAGCAAGGGTTGATACAGAGGGTTTGAGAGCCACGCAGAGGTCAGCTGGGCTGACGCTGGGATTGGGAGAAGTGTTGGAGAATTATTTCTCTCTGTGGGTAAGCCAGTTTGGCACCCTGTTGTATAGAAAAATTACTAAATAATAAAATCCTCCCTTGCTGCACCGGTTTTCCCACATTGGGTTTTTCCGGGGACTGTTGTCCAAAATATATGTGTCAATGTGTTAATGCGTGTGCATATGTTTGTTTCTGTATTATGGTGTGATATCTGCAGCAGTGTTTATTTTTATGTTTATTGAAGTAATTCCATAAATAACTTATTGTGGAATAAGTAGGAAAAATAAATCAGTTGCTGTAGTGATAGAATTTTCACAGTTTGTGGCAGGGTCCTTACATTATCAGAGGAATTGCTAGACCAAATTCATTTCACTTGAGTACATTGGAGGGGGAACCACTTGACTTACTTGCAAATGGCCAAATGCTCAAGTTGTTCTTTGAAGATGACATCTGATGCCATAGAGAATCCTCTTTATAGTATTTCTAACCCTACTCATTATTATGTTATTAGATTAGTTGTCATTTCAACATTTCCATTTCATAGATTAAATTTAATTTATGTTTTTAGATTAGATTTACATTTCATGTTAGTAGAATGGTTTCTGCAATGGAGCTTCTATTTCATATACTTAATGTTATATGATGATTTGTGGATTATATTTGGATGGATGCTACTAATAGAGGCTTGTGTGTTTCTTGGATGTAGATTCTGGATTCTCGCATTTCTTTGATGAAGCAACATGTCCCCAAGTAGAGCCATATGTTGACCACTTTGTGTCAACTACCTTATTGCAGTACACATTTTTTCAATGGAATTCCATCGTATTCGAGCAATGAGATATCCAGAATTCATCATCAACATTCATCAGTTTATCAAAGTTGTAGCTTCAAATTCTGTAGTCTAGTGAGTCATTGTAAAAATGATTCTAGTATGTCTATAAAGCCATGTAAAACACCTAGGTAAGATTAAGCATTTTTTGCTAACAAGTTTCATTTTAGGGAGTTTTCTAACCTTCCCGAATTATGTGTGTTTGTAAACACATATAATTGAAAGATTTTTTCTCTCAAATATACCCCAAAGCTAGGGTGGGGCCCAATGGTGATGTCTTAAGTAAGTTCTAGTGTATCGAGTCTGTGTATTTTTGTCATACTATATCATGTCTTGAGTCATGCAAAAATTGGTTGAGTCTGAGTGTCTATTTTTAATATTTAAATTTCCAGCTGGTTAGGAAATTTAATAATTTGAATGTAAATTGTAAAATCAACATTTGTAAAAGTTGAAGGGGGTAGAGTACTCATAATTAGAACCTCTACAACTCAACTTAGTGTTTGGACACCTTTTGAGGGTTGAAATTATGTCTATCCCCTCAAATTATTTTTATTTTTGGTTTTCTAGCAAAAAAAGGGCAAAAAATTAACTAGAAAATAGCCAAAAATTTAAAATTGAGAGAAAATAAATTTCTCTCCAAGTGGACAAACGAATTTTGGATAAGGTGTTCTTTCCCAAGGAAGAATTAAATTGACAAACTCGATTCCAAGACAGTAAAAACCACAATAAATTCTTTGGGTCCAGAAAATAATTATTTTTTCAAGAAAATTAATTTTTTTGGGTCTAGTTGGTTGAATAAAATTTGTGGGTCCAAAAGAAGTTAGATTTCAAGGTCTTCCATCAAGGAAAAATTCATTTTTTTAACAAATGGTTGAACTTATAGACCAAGGTGATTAAGTCAAAAATGATTTTTTGAGGAAAAAATGTCAAAATAATATTTTTTGGACTAGGAAAAAAGGGAATTATTATGGAATTCGAAATTCTTCATCAAGATCAAAAGACATGATATAATTTTGGCATGGATCAAGCATCTACCAGTGGTTACTCTCCAGGATCAGGTCAAAATTGTGCAACTTCTCGGACTTACACGTTTTCCACTTGGAGGGAGATCTATATCTCTATATTTTTCTATAAATTGAACCTGAAACTCTTCATTGTAACATCTTTGATATTTGGATCTCTGTACTCTAGCTATCAACTCTCAAATTTCTATATTTTGATAATAAAGCAAAAATTCTTTGGGGTTACTATTGTGGTGTTTTTTCATGGATATGGTATTATTATTTCACTGAGCTTTTAATTTCTATTTGTGCTTATATTTGTTATGACCATATGCTTTTTTAGAATCATTAGTGTATATCTATCTTACACTGGTGATTGGATATGAAGAATTTTATAGGATTGGATGTGTCTAGTTCTTTTCGGTTAAACTATTAGAACCTCTTTCCATTGTATTTTTCTTATCTTTTATGGATATGACGAAATTCTTTTAAATTATTCAAATTCAAGCTTCTATGATCCATTTGATTATTTGAAAATATTTTTGGAAGAAATCACATTGGTATAATTTGGCTGACGCTTTTCGAACCAACCATTGTGGTTCATTTTCAGGACAAGATGAAAATCATATCATAGCGGCAAGTTAAATAGGGAGTGAGGACCTTCTAACGGCAAAAAAACAACTTTTTTTACTGGATAGGAAAATGGGCAAATTATTTTTATTTTATTATTAATTAATAATAAATTAATAAATCAAATATATATATATATATATATATATATATATAATTAAAAATAACTATCATGTCCCCCAATATATAAAAATAATAAGTCGAATAAATTCCAAAATAAAAATAATAATTAAGTAAAAGGGGAATTTTAAATAATATTACAAATATAAATATATTAATTAGTTATAAACTATTTTTTTTTGAAGTAAATTCTAATAAAAAGAATAAAGAATAAAATAAAATAATAATAATAAAAAACAAATCTCAAGGGGAGAAAAATTGAAAATGGTAAAAAATGTTTTAGGTACATTTGTGAAAAAAAAAAAAAAAAAAATTATAAAATAATTTAAATGTATTTTAATATTAATTAATTATTATTTTATTATCTCATAGATTGTAGCTATTTCAAAAAAAAAAAAAACCTTAGGTGGAGAAAAATCGAAAAGAGGAAAAATAGACATGAAAGGGAGGGGGGAGGAGGGGGAGAACTAAGAGGAAAGGGCTGGAATCTAGCAGCTACTGATTTTCCAACCGTCGTCCCTATTAAGATTACTAGGCCTCTTCTCGATTTCAATGGCTTCCCTAAATTTACGGTGATGAAAGTGAGAAATCTTCGCAATGACCTTAGCCTCTTCAATGCATATCTGATGCTTGGTCTTCTCAGCATGTTTTGCTAAGGCTGAAGAGCGGGTCCTCCCATGCTTTATATCTGTAGCGTGTTCCTTAATCCTTTGATTAATAGAATGACCTGTTTCACCAATGTATGATGTTCCACAAGAGCAAGGGATGACATAAACACCTTTCATATCTTTGGGGTCAACGGGGTCTTTTACTGATTTCAAGGAATTTCTAATGGTGTTAAGGGGTCGAAAGGTGGAGGTAATGTTGTGCTTCCTAAGGACTCTTGCAATCCTGTCAGTCGTCCCTTGGATGAAAGGGAGGTGAACTCCAGAGCTACGATCATTAGGGTCAATATTAACCTTAGGACTTTTGCTAGCCTTGAGGAAGGCTTTAAGGCCTTGTTTCTTATTGTAACCATTATTAGCAAAAACATTCAAGAGATGGGATTTCTCTTCAGAAAAATGGTCGACATCAGAAACCCTCATAGCACGGGTAGCAAGAGTGCAGAGAACACTCAATTTCTGAGTAGGGAAATGATGAGACCTAGCATGAAGATACTGCTCAGTATGAGTTTTCTTCCTAACAACCAATGAGAAAACGAGCCATCCTCTTTCTTAGAAATGAGGACATCTAGAAAAGGGAGGCAACCATTGACTTATTTCTCCATAGTAAACTTCATGGAGTTAGATTGATTATTAAGACGTTGAAAGAAATCAATGTGTAAAAAATATTTGATTGAAAGATCTCAAGCATGAGGGGACATTTTCGACTAAACCATCCTACTTTGCATTAAAGTGGAATAACCCACTCTATTTTCCAAAAAATTTACTTGACCATTTTCCAAAAAAATTATTTATCTCAAAATCTCTTTGAATCATCATGCTTAATAGAATACGTTTTCTAAATTAGAACTATTATTTGTTAGTCGTGGCACTGAGTTGTACTCATATTCCATGATTTAGCTATTGTATATTTTGTAAATAAATCCTTATCCTTAGATCTAAATTTGAGCATAATTTTATTTTTAAATTTTTAATTGTTTTTTTGTTAACACTGTTTGTGGCTCAAACAATTTTTGGAAACTCAGTTTGGGAGGCCATAAACATTTCTAATCTTTCTCTCTTGGTTGCAAACCTTTTTAAGCTCTTAGCCCATCGGAATTTTCTTGGCGGGATTGAGTCATAAAAATTTCACAAATATCTAAGGGTTTTGGATACTGGAAATTGCATTTATATTTTTGTGAAGGAGCCGTAGGAGTTTAATAATTTTTTTTTCCAAGGTGGAATGGTTCCCATTTTCATATTTTTTCTCGAGGGAAATTTCATCAGTTGCTTAACTCGTTTTTGTTGCAGTGAGGAAGCATAATTTTGATAGCTGCAAAGCTTAGGGGTTTCATTTTCTATATCAATTTTCGCACAAGATAACTTTTTTTTGTGTTGTGGCCGTGATCATCGAAATTTGGGTGAACTTTCTGAGGGATCTAAGAGGGTTTTATTTGCAAATTTTTATAAGTCTACTCCTTTTTTGAAGACTTGCTCCTTAAGTGATTTTTTGGGCATAAATCGACCCTTTGGAATCTATTGTTCCTTGGAAGCTGAGAGATTTTCTTGAGATTCATTGAAGGAGCCTTGTAGAGAAATTATTAAGCTTTGAACTTTAGTAAATTTCCGTTTAAAACTTTATTATAGTAAGATCTTAAGTTGAGTGATTTTCTAAGTAAGGTCGATGGCCTTTGTGGTGTAATTTCATCTTTAGAAGGTCGTAATCCCTTTGAGTTTCATATTTTCTTTGTCTATTTTTCAATGCCTAACTCCTCTTTGTTGTTTATAGGTTTCTCATTTATTATTTGGAGGGTTTCATCGCAAACCTTTGGCACAAAAGTAATTTTTTTGAAGGGTTTGGCTTCATAATAAATTTTGGAAGTTTTTCTAGGGGTTTTCAGTGGTTCATGCCATTCAAACTTGGTTGATACTTTTCATGTTATTTCTTAGATTCCCTCTTTGGTTCTTCCCAACATACTAATTTCCCTTTCAATCCAACACATACATTAGAACCTCCATCTTCTCCAAATAGCCTAATCTTATTAGTCAAGGCCATCACGAGGAAGCTTACATTACAATTTATATTTTCAACTTGTGCTTCCAGCCGCACAAACCTCTCCTCTGCGAGATCATGAGAGTTATTCATAGATTTGTCAGCCATGACTAGGGTTTTATGACTTTCAACTTAATAGATCTTGATCCCTTGCAAATCCACACAATATACCCAAAGAAACATGATATGATACCAATATGATTCATAAATTATGGTGGATATTCCATTGGAGAGTCCATCACAATAGATTTGATACAATTATACATAAAAATCTATGTGAATTATTTTTCGTTAGACTTTTGGATTTATTACGTTCCAATTTCATGCATGCAATATGTACAATATAAAAAATAGAGAAAAAAAAAAAAAATCACTCACAAATGTAAGAACACAAGATATACATTGGGAAACCCTTTCAAGAGAAAACCCAGCGAGAAGGTGAGGTTGCTCTATTCTCGTTCTCTAAATGGAAAATGGATTGCAAGTACAAATGAATGAGGCTTTGTGGCTTGTTGGCTTCTACAATGCACAAATCCTCTTTTTTCTCTCTCTCCCTATCCACTCTCATCTGTTCTACTCATCTATGGGAAAAAATGAACTTCAATAGAATGAAATCGCTTTTCCTCCTAGTTGCCCAGTTATAATGTGAAAATTTGGATGCCCAAATTTCTACTGCAGCAACTGATTACATTTCTTCTATTTGTTAATTACTGAACAAAATTATTTATTGTTTCCTATAGTAAACAACGAAACTACAACCTTCACTATTTAATTATTATATGCGGAAATAAGAAACTGAACAAGAAACAAATACAACACATTTACACAATTATTTTTGGAAAAATGTCCCTGAAAAAACCCAGTGTGGGAAAACCGGTGCAGCAGTTGAGGGTTTTATTATTAATAAGTAGTAATTTTTTAATACAATCTTTGGATGCCTTCTAGGCTATCAAGTACAAAGAATATCACTAACAAAAAGATAAGTGAGATTACCTCACACTATCACTGGAGATCTGACTGATCAAACCAATGAATCAACAACCCTTGGTTGCCTCTGCATAGTCACTACATCAGCCCAATGTCATAGCCTCTAGGGACTGCGTCACCCCTTTTTCTAATCATTTTTCGGCCCAAGAAATTTGATTTTCACCTCCCGGACTCACACCCCGGCTTATGGCCTCTGAAATTGATTCCTTCAACAAATTTTCGGACCTCCTCAAGGCTCTGCATTGCCTCTGTGTCAACCTATGTTGCCTCTGCGTGACCTGTATCAACCTCTTCTAGCTCTGCGCTGCCTTTGCTAGATCTCTCTCTGCTTCCTCTGCTGAGTATTCTTATATCAGGAGAAATATCCAACCAAAACTATCCCTGCCCCTCGCTGCAAAATCTCACTTCGAATTTCTCTCTGACAGCTACTCTGCTTCATAAAATTGATCTTCTGATCTTCACTTGATATGTTCTCCAAGTGCCCCTCAAGCCTCTTCTTATATCTTTTTGTTGGACAACCAACGACCGGGATTAAATTCTAATCAATGGCTTAGATCATTTTGGCTTGATCCTCATCTTCTTCTAGAAGTTACACCCACAATTAGATTAATACATTTAATTATTTTAATTTCCTAAGCTAGACTTAGGGTCCCATTAAAAATAATTAATTATTTTAATAAAATTGCCTCCCAGTGGAATTTCCCAAAACAATTTATGGGTATTGGAGAATACATGTGTCTAGGCCTCCCTTCAAATTTTGAGATTTAGAGCACATCTGATGATACTAGAAATCAACATTCCCTCTTAGCAAGGAATGTGCTCTGGCAATGCACCCTCCTGAAGCATCACTCTATTATGTAACATCTCCTTCTGCGCTACTGATGTCTAACATCATGTCCACCAACTATTACGCAAATGTTGCATTTGTACTATTTTTGACCTTGCCATTGTCAACACTGCATCCATATTGCAACTCCCTCTCAATTTTGCATCCATGTTACTGCGGGCACTGCCACTGCCAATACTGCATATGCACTACAACCTTCTCCAACTGATGTTGCTGCAACATCAGCAATAGAAAAGCATCCCAAATTACTGAACAAGTGTTCAGTATGATGCATCTTGTTGTTGGAGTTGTGAATGTTTCTAGTCTCTACGTTGACCCTCTGAAGCCTCTGCGCTACTGCTGACCTCTACTCTATGCCAACTGCACTGCTGCCAACTCTTCTCTACGCTGCTCAGTCTCTGGTGCTCCTAGTCGTTGCAACTATCACTCTAACACTCCTCTACACCAATTGACACTGGTCCATCCTGATACTTCTTATTTGGTCTCCTGTAGCAAGGAATTGATCTAAGAGGTGGACTCCTCAAGGATCCTTCCCAACTACAGTCCTTTCAAAATACAACTCTAAATATCCCCACCTCCCTTCTGGAGATGCATGGGATGTCATGGTGAAATCCTCCTCCTTGATCTTTGCAGTTGCAACCTTCAGATCATGCTTCTCATCCTTTTCCTTATTACTAAGAGGACATTATGTTGCGTAGTGACCGAATTCACCGCACCTGAAGCTTTTGATCTTCGAAACATATTTCTTCTTCTTTTGTTGCTCCTACTACCCCTTGGATGCGGGGGCTGCATTCTCTTCTTCCTCCTTGGGCTTCAACCCATTGTTGTTACTTCCATCAAGTTTACACTTTACCAAGTCTCTCCTCAACTCCTCTTTCTTAAGAGCTACCCACATTCCATCACAATCTGGCAAAGTCGCCCTGCCCAGGATGCTCTAGACAAAAACTTGCCACTCGTCCAATATTGAATTTATGGCCAGTCTTATCATCGTGGAACCTTGAGGTGTTGACCCCACAACTGTCAGGGCATCTCAGGTCTCTTGAAGCTTAGTAAGGAATGGATCAATACGTTCCCCCTTCTGCATCTGCATAGATCTCATCCTCTGCTCTAAGTACATCTTTCGTTGCTCGAAAGATCCATGATATAGTGTTGACAAAGAATCCCATGTCTCCTTGGCGGTGTCTCTGCCAGCACTGTGACAGACTATATGATCCTTCACTTCGTTGATGATCATTCTCTTGGTATTCGCCATTTCTCCCTTGTACTTCTTGAGCAGATCTAGATCCACGGGCTTAGCTACCATGTTGTCGACGTATATCTTGAGAAAATGCTCATCCAGAAGGAATGACAACCTTTCCTTCTAGATCACATAGTTGGATGAACCATCTAACCGATCCTGATCTCTCAATCCATTGGCTGCCATCTTTGACACTCGAAAAAAAAGTCGAATGAACTCCTCTCTCCTGATGCTGCTAAAAAGTATGATAATTCAAATTCCCTGACTAGGAATTCTCTGAGGAAGAAATTTCCTCAAGTGTCTCTTCTTCCCTCTAACATCTTTCTACCTGACAACTACCTGCAAAAAACTGTGTCACACTAGAAACCCCTCTTGTTGAAGCTACTGTTGCACTACTCCTTTTGCCACTGACAAATTTCGATTTGGAAACCTACCTCTCTGTTGACTCACTCAGAGAGAGATTTACCATGAAAATCTTTCCCTCTTGGCCTGAATTGTGCACTCCCTCTGGGGATTTGAATTGTGCCTCTACAGAAATTTCAAACTCCCTTCCTCCTTCAGCGCTAGCCTCTTCCGGCATTGTTCTCTTGTTTCACCTGCAGCTCTGATACCATGTGAAAATTTGGATGCCCAAATTTCTACTGCAGCAACTGATTACATTTCTTCTATTGTTTAATTACTAAACAAAATTATTTACTATTTCCTACGGTAAAAAATGAAACTAATACAATGAAACCTTCACGCTTTAATTATTATATGCAGAAACAAGAAACTGAGCTTGAAAGAAATACAACACATCTGCACAATTATTTTTGGACAAATGTCCCCGGAAAAACCCAGTGTGGGAAAATCGGTGGAACAACGGAGGGTTTTACTATTAAGCAGTAGTGATTTCTAAATACAATCTTTGGATGCCTTCCTGGCTATCCAGTACCAATAATATCACTAACAGAGATATAAGTAATATTACCTCACACTATCACTAGAGATCTGACTGATCCAACCACTGAGTGAATAGCCTCTGGCCACCTCTACGTAGTCACTACATCAGCCCAACGTCAAAACCTCTAGGGACTTCGTCACCCCTTCTTTTGATCGATTTGTTGCCCAAGAAATTTTATTTTCACCTCCCGGTCTCACAAGTCGGCTTCTAGTCTCAGAAATTGATTCCTTCAACAAATTTTCGGACCTCCTCAAGGCTCTGTGTTGCCTCTTTGTGGCCCTGCATCAACCTCTTTTGGCTATGCGTTGCCTCTTCTGGATCTCTCTTTGCCTCCTTTGCTAATTATTCCTGGAACGAGAGAAATATCCAATCAGAACTATCCCTGCCCCTCACTGCAAAATCTCACGTTGAATTTCTCTCCGGTAGTTGCTTTGCTTCAGAAAATCGATCTTATGATCTTCACTCGATATGTTCTCCAAGTGCCCCTTGTTGAGCATTAGAAAAGGTATGTAATTGCCACTTATTTCTTTATCTTTTCCTTTAATTCATAACTTCTTTATATTCTAAGATGGGCATATGATGAAGGATTATGATAAAGTTAAAGATATTTGTGATTAACGTAATATGACTAATTATTGCCTTTTTCTATGTAGAAAATGAAGAAAATGGGAGATCACCATTTCAGAGGAAAAGACAAGGCAAAACTAGCTGGTGTCCCTTTGACAGGAAACCGTATCCAAATGAGGCAATCGAGATCGGAGCGCATGGGCCAGGAAAAGGAAGAAGAAACGCAATATTTGTGCAAGAGGATGAAGAGATAACTGAAGACTAAAGATCTAGCGAATCCCTCAAGACTCTTTGATCCTAAGGGATTGCTCTTTCAAAGCTATCTGTATTTTTGGTATTTCCGCCTAGCCACTATAAAAAGGGACAGTGCTGCTAGCCCAGGGGCGGATTATTGTGGATTGATAGAATTTGTTGTTCCAATTTGAACTTTGATCATCAACTCTCTTTAAAAGAGTGATCTCTGTTATTCTGTTTTTATGATTAATACATAAAATTCGTTGCTACTCCATTATCTGATTCTGGAGTAACCGCAGCAGTGCGTCCCTGGTGGCTAAGGGCCCGGCCCTAGTGGATCACTTGCTTCTTGTATCATTATTTTCTAATTACAAGTCGTGTGTGGTTTGATTTCCTTTACTTGCTTTATTTAGTAATCTGTTGTTCCTTGAAATTTCATTTACTTTCTCTGTTATATTTAATTTGTATTTGAATAGTAAGATTATTATTTGTAACTGAAGATGTTATGCTATTCGTTATGAAATCATATCGTGTTGTCTAGTTCGGACATTACTATTCATTTACAGATTGACACTACTGATCATTTACAGAGTAACATTGTTGTTCGTTTACAGATAGACATTACTGTTCATTTACAGAGTAACATTGTTGTTCATTTACAGATTGGTATTGTTGTTCATTTAGCTACGATTTACCTATAATTGTGATTGTTGTTCATTTGGATTACTGTTCCATTACAACCGCAATTGTTGTTCCCTTATAACTGTGGTTAATACTTATTATGCTAAACTTAGATTGTCGATTCCATCATCCTAGATTCGTTGTGTGTTTACATTTGATTTAGTTCGCTATTCAATATTTCGTGGAGTTACTTAAGCTTGTTGTTCCATTATTGGATTGTTGTTCAATTCATTTACTAGTTAAAGATTGCTTATTCAATTCCTTTCGGTTATGATTGTTGCTTAATTCATTCCTGTAGGTTAAGCTTTACTGTTCGAACTTTTCAATAAATTAGTTTCTGTTCCTTTTCCTATTAATTGAATTGTCATTTCAAGTATTTGCTTTGGTATGAACAGAACGATCTGCAACTGTAGCAAACATTGACTATTGTTGTCTAGTTCCCAGATTGGAGATCTTCTCTTTGATTGCTTTTCATTTACATCAGTTTACAAAGGAAAGAGTTATCATTACTGCATCCTTGACTGATGATTGTTGTAGCTTCTTAAGTGAATGATTTAGTTACAAAGCATTTTAGTTTCTTGCCATTACATTTAGAGTTTGTTTCCAGCATTTATTTACTTTTGTAAAAGCACTATACTACTAGCATTACTCTTGAACAAGTGACCACCTCAGACTGAGTACACTCTTGAGATAACAAATCGTACCTAGATTGATAATTAATGTAGGGTAAATAGAGGTTAAAAAGACCCTTTTTACTACTCAACACCCCTCAAGCCTCTTCTTATATATTCTGTTGGACAACCAACAACCCAGATTAAATTCTAATCAATGGCTTAGATCATTTTGGCTTGATCCTCGTCTTCTTCTAGAAGTTACACCCAGAGTTAGATTAATAACCTTTGATTATTTTAATTTGCTAAGTTTAGACTTACGGCCCCATTAAAAATAAGTAATTATTTTAATAAAACTGTCTCCGGGTGGAATTTCCCAGAAAGATTTTTGGGTATTGGAGAAGGCATGTGTCAAGCCTCCCTGCAAATTTTGAGGCTTATAGCACATTTGATGCTGCCATAAATCAACATATAACACAACCCTATAGTTTACTAGTGGTTAAGTTTGACTCCTTCAACTCTTAACTAGAGTTACAATATTGACTTTTATAGAGTGTTCATCATCATGACCACATGGCTATCCCCTTTTCCATGAATGATGGGGTATGATGGGGCATCCTCTTGAATTATGGTGGTCAAAACAAGAAGGTCAACTTTCGAGTGGCATAAATTTTGCATACAAAATACAATTGAGGAAATTCTTAAACCATTGGAAAATTATATGTGTGTAAAATAATACAAAAGGATGCACACTTAAGCGGAAAAATTTTACCCTAAAAAACGTCGTTTGATGCCTCAAAATGCTCTTGGAAGGTTTTATACCCCAATTATCCAATCAGGACTTGCCAATAAAAATGGTCTTGTGAATTGATTCATCCACTTTTTCCAGTCTAAAAGCTTCAAGATGGATGAAATTTTTTTATAATTATCAGATCCAAATCACTTATGGTGGATCTTAAATGATGCATGGTGGATTAAGTTGGTTTATTTGCTTTGTCTTTGTATTATGTTTTTTAGGATAAATGTTCATATGCTAAGTTAGTTTATTTTACATTTACTTCATTGTCCCTTGTTAAGCTAAACTCTTGGTTAGGTCCCTATAATACTATTGTATTCCCCCATTATTATTGTCATTGTAGCCCTTCTTATTATTGTGCCCATGTTGTCTCCATATTGTTATTATTGTGTCCCATAGAAGCCCACTATTGTTATTGTTGTGCCCTCGCATTTTTATTATTATGTCGGCTCTTATTGTATTGTGACCCCTTAGACTCCTATATATAGAAAGGATGTTTTTTCATTTGAATCATCCAAGAGTTGTTCATTCGTGTAATGTAAAGGAGGTTGCCCCCTCGAAGAGGCTGATTTTGAAGTCCTTGATCTATATTTTCTATCCTTTTGTGAGTTGGTTGCATAACATTTGGTATCAAAGCTTTGGATTCTAGGGTTTTTCTCCTTCAAAGAAGTCATCGTGACATTTTCTCTATAATTTTTTTTCTACGAAGCATCAGTAGCTTAACAAAACGCATTTGAGGTGAAATCGTGGTGCACGTCGTGACCAAATTTAAAACCTTTTTGCAGTATAATTTCAGAGATAAAAGTCGAGGAAGTTAGGGTTTTGCAGGCTTCTAAATTCCATCTCAAACAGGTGACCTTAAGAAAATCGTCCTAACTTTCGCTTTGAGCATCAGATTTGAATTTCATAATATGTTATAGAAATAGGACGAACCTTAGTTTTTTGGGTATTGTTTTCAGGGAAAAAGGTCGAAGCAATGACACATGGCACTTCATACAAGTCCTCTTTACTAAACCAGCCTATAATTAGGTCATTGTGGAAGATTGGGCATAAATCTTTCTTGGAGAATCCAATTGCGATAAGACTTGTGGGGTTAGAAAGAAGACGTAGAGGGATACCATAGGAAAAAATTGTAGATCTTGGAGATCTGAAATTACATAGATACATCAGATTCAATATCGAAATCCACAAAGAAAAAAACAAAAAAGGTGTGTAGTTTTTTAAAATTTGCAGAAGTTTTGTTTAAGAAAGTAGTTTGAAGTGATTCAAAGGGCATTGTGAAGCATAACTATCATTAATTGATGACCCGAAGAAAGAAAATGGAAACACCTAGTAAGCAACCGGAAATATCTACTATGACACATGAAGAAGAGGAAGAAATCCAACATGATATATCAAAATTACGAGACCAAGTGCAACAAGTTTCTCTCTCACAAAAAGTAACTGAAGCTAAGATGGATGGTTTAAAGAATGGAATGGAAGATAAGATGGATGTAATGGACGCTAATATATATGGCATGGAAGGTAATATGGATTGCATGGAAGCAAAGATTAAAGACAACATGTAAGATTTGAAGATAGATTTGACAAAGTTGCTACAAGAAATGTTTCTTAATGGCGAAAGGGTAGTAATGGAAACTCATGATGAGAACAAAAGAAATGTTAATCATGATTTCATAGATTCTAAAGCTGGATTCAAGACCCACCACATTCCAAAGATTGATATGAGGAGGTTTGATGGGAAGGATCTCGTAACATGGATACTACAGATGGAACAATATTTCGATCTCCATAATGTACAAAACACACAAAAGGTATGCATTGCAATTTTATAATTAGAAGCTCCCAATAAGTTTGTATGGTATCAATGGCTTTGCTCTCATAAAAAAAATTGTCATTTGGTCAATTTTTAAGAAGGAAATGATAGCACATTACGAGGATACAAAGAGAAACACCTTATTTAGTCAATTGATGAATCTCCAACAAAAGGGTTCAATGGTGGAGCACATTGAGGACTTCCAAAAATTAAATATAAGGGTAAATGATATTCCAAAGGAGCATAGGATTGATTTTTTATAGGGACTTTGAAGGATAACATTCAACATGAGGTTCCCTGGATGCGGGTGGCTGCTTGACATTCAATGGCGCGCCACATGACAGCCATGGGCCGCCACGTGATGAAGCTCCTCCATTAAATGTTATACGCCGCCAGTACCCCTCGTCTGAAGCGGCCTCTGAGCAGTCTTAATGGAGCAAAGGGAGGGAATTACTATCCTGCGGAAGGCATTCATGGCTGGTCATTTCATAGGTTATGGAGAACGGTTTAAGAATGAGGAAGGCCTGGAGAAGGGCGCTCATTTTGGTAATAGGAATTTGCAGTGTGGTGAGAGTCTGTGTGAAGAGCAGGAGGTGGAGAGTTGGGCCGCGTTCCAATTCTCGCTTGCGTTCCTCGTATCAGTCTTTAGCCTATATAAGAGTTGCTTGGTCCCAAATTGGGAAGCGTTTGCTGTGGGGAAGGCGCAGCTCCATAGCTGGTTCTCGTCGGCTGGGGAAAGAAACCAAAGTTTGGTGGCTGTCATGTTGCGGGAGAGAATGCCCTGTCGGAGAGGGACCTGGCGTGGAGAATCCTCTCGACCTCCAGCTGCTGACATTCACCATCACTGTTGTTGTTGTTATTGCCACCGGAGGATGGGAGCCACCCCTATCCAGCCCAGTCAAGTCATGGAAGTGGGCAGCTCAAGCGGAGGGAAGCACAAGTTACCTGCATTTGGTTCTGTTATATTTACTTTGGGTAGTTCTGAGGATAATCCAGGCATCAACGCCCATATCTCTGTGCTGTTCACCCAAGCTGAGGAGGAGAACGCAGAGGGATCGTCTTTGGTCCTGGCGGAAGACAATGCTGTGCAGAGCAAAGGCAAACGCCCAATGGGGGAGCAGTCTACTGAAGAGGAGGGCTCAGCAAGCAGTCGAGGGCAGCTCCCAGTGGAGGAGGCAGCGAATGAGGAGAGCAATTCTGGGTCGGACCGCTCTCAATACACTCCCCAATCTCGAGCTACCGAGCAGCCGGAACATGTGCCTTCTTCGTCAGCCATGGAAGAAGAGCCAGAGGTATAGCCCTGGCGGGGGGTTCTGTGTCAGGCCGTGGGGTAAGAACAATTGCAATTTCCTGGGTCACAATGTTGTCTATGTTTTGTTTCCGTCAAGTTTTGTATGCGGTCTCCTTCACGGCAGTGGGGATTTAACTTTCTGTTGGGCGCAAATCCTTGGTAATTGCCTGGTTCTTGGTTTGTTCATGTTTTGGTCTTCAGGTTCCACTGTAGGTTGGGGAGTAGGTTTGTTTGGAAAGGCCCCTGCGCGGGCAGTTATGGAGTCACTATGGAAACTGTCAGTTTTTTGTGTTTTGATCTCTCTGGTAGCAAGGCCCTGCGCGGCGAATGTGCTTGTTTGAAAAGGCCACCCATGAGCCGTTGTAGGCCTTGGGACAATAGTCTCTCAGATTGTAAAGTTATATGTACATATTAATAGAACAGTAGTTAATCTTGCCGAGCAAAAAAAAACATTCAACATGAGGTTCACCTTTGGGAACTTGATTCATTGGAGAAGGCATTCAGGTTGGAAAGAAAAATTAAAAGCAAAATTATGGCCACAAGGAAGCCTCCCACTCACAACTATAAAGATGGAAGTGTTGTTTCACCTAGCCTTCCACAACCTACAAGGTTGACACAAAAAAAATTCGAAGAAAAAAGAGAAAAATGGCTTTGTTATAGTTGTGATAGTAAATACACTAAAGGTCATAAGTGTGCTGAGAAGAAATTATTTTACATAGATTGTGAAGAGGAGGAAGAAAAGGAACAAGAAACATCAAAAGAAGAGGATATACACCAGGAACCAACCCTAGAGAAAGAAGAAATGAATCCAACCATATCTTGTAATGCATTGGCAGGAATTACTGCTCCTCAAACTTTCAATATAGAAGGACATATCAAGAAGAAAAAGGTATAGTGTTGATTGATTTGGGTATTACCCATAATTTTATTCATTGTAAGATAGCCAAGTAATTGAATTGCTTCCTATATCCAACACCAGAGTATCAAGTGATGGTTGAAAATGGAGGAACCATAAATTGCTCTGGAAAGTGCCACAATATCAAGCTATCCATGGGAGAATATGTATTGAATATTCCAATGCTTTCCATTCCAATGGGTGGCGTTGATGTTCTACTAGGAGTCCAATGGCTACAATCTTTGGGTACAATAACTTTTAATTTTCAAGAACTTTTCTTTAATTTTTTTGGGAAGGAAAGGAAGTGGAATTAAGGGGTTTTGTAGGGAAGTTGGGAAAGATAATAAGCTATAAAAACATGAAAAATCTTCTAAAGAAAGAACAATGGGGTGTAATTGCACAATTATGTTCACTAGAGGTTCCCACATCGAAATCATCTATTTCTCAAGATCTCCAAAAGGTCTTGGATAATCATTCCAAGGTATTTGAAACTCCCAAAGGCCTCCCACCTATTCGTGATCATGACCATGCTATTCATTTAATTCCAGGAAGGGTTCCTCCAAACATCATGCCTTACAGATATCCATATGCCCAAAAGAGTGAAATTGAACGTATGGTTGCAGAAATGTTAGAGGTTGGTATAATTCGACCTAGTCAAAGTTCTTTCTTTGCTCCAGTAGTATTGGTTCACAAGAAGGATGGATCATGGTGCATGTGTCCGGATTATAGGGAGCTCAACAAGCTCACTATTAAAGATAAATTTACCAGTCCTGCCATTGATGAATTATTGTATGAATTACATGGAGCAATTTACTTCACCAAGTTGGATCTTCATTCAAGATATCATCAAATCAGAATGAAGACTGAAGACATTTCGAAAACAACATCTAGAACTCATGAGGATCATTATGGATTCTTGGTCATGCCTTTTGACCTTACCAATGCACATTCTACATTTCAAGGTTTGATGAATTCCATTTTCAAACCCACCCTTAGAAAATTTGTGTTAGTACTTTTTGATGATATACTAATCTATAACAAGTCTTGGAAGGATCATGTTCAACATGTTGACGGGGTGCTCAAACTATTGGAGGAGAAACATATATGAAAAAACTTCCAAATGTTTCTTTGGAGTATTGGAGGTGGAATATCTGGGTCATATTTTATCTCATGAAGGTGTTAAGGTAGACCTTAGCAAAATTAAAGCCAATAAGGAATGAAAAATTCCCACATCCATAAAGCATCTGCAAGGATTTCTCGGGTTGACAGGGTATTATCGCAAGTTTGTTAAAAATTATGGGAGAATATTAGCACCTCTAACAACATTACTAAATAAAGATGCATTTTCTTGGACAACAGAAGCAATGGAGGCCATTGAACATCTTAAAGAGGCATTGTGCCAACCACCAATATTAGTTATGCCAAACTTCACAAAAACATTTATTATGGAATGTGATGCCTAGGGAAACGGAATTTGTGTTGTTTTAACGCAAGAAGGAAGACCCATTTCTTTTGAAAGTCATCCAATCAAAGGAAAGTATTTACACAAAGCTATTTATGAGAAGGAAATGTTGGAAATGCTAAATGCACTTAAGAAATGGTGACCTTACATAAGGGGAAGACACTTAAAGGTAAAAACGGATCATGATAGTCTTAAATACTTTTTAGAACAAAGATTATCTTTAGAAGAGAAACAAAAATGGGTCACTACGGTGTTGGGTTATGACTGTGAAATCATCTACAATAAAGGGGAGCAGAATGTTGTTGCAAATGTACTCTCAAGAAAGGATGAGGATGTGGAAGCATTGCTTTGTGCCATTTCTATTATCCAACCAGATTGGATAAATGAAGCAAGGGATGAATGGAAGAATGACAAAGAAGTGTGGGCACTCATTCAAAAGTTGCAGCAAGATCCCAATACATTTGACACATTTAGCTAGAAAAATGATTCGTTATGGTACAAAGATCGCTTATACCTCTGTAAAAATTCCCAACTCAAATAAAAGATTCTTCTAGAATTGCACACCTCTCTGTTAGGAGGGAACTTAGAATTTTTAAAAACATACCACAGGGTTAAGAAGTATTTTTTTTGGGATGGCCTTAAATCTAATATTCAAAGATCTGTGGGGGAATGTTTGGTTTGCCAACAAAATAAAGTTGAGACAATTAATACCCCGGGTCTGTTACAACCTTTATCCATTCCAAATCAATGTTGGGAGGAGGTTTCAATGGATTTTATCACAGGTTTACCCAAGTCCGAATGAAAGAGTGTCATCATGGTGGTAGTTGATAGACCTGACCAAGTACGCACACATTTGTGCATTATCTCATCCATTTAGAGGCAATAAAATTTCTACTGCATTTATGGAAACAATACAAAACCTACATGGAAACCCAAAGATTATTGTAAGTGACAGAGATCCCATTTTCACTGGAAATTTTTGGACAAGATTATTTTCTTGTATGGGTACTCCATTAGCTCATAGCTCATCTTATGATCCAGGTGGCTCCAGAGACACACACAGGACAAGGAGGGCTTATGAAAGCTTAAAAATCAAAGTGATCAAAAAGCTTTCAAACTAGGACCAGAGAGTAGATCGCGTCGTCCTGATCGCAACGGTGCGAACAATTCGTCAATCCGAGCTTGTGTGAGGGAGAACGAGTCAGACAAAGTTCAGGTTGACTTGGGTGACTGGGCAGGCTTAAGAAGGTAGCATTTTGGACAAAATACGGCCATCGGATTCTGGCCAACCTGGGCCAGATTCCGGGTGAATTTTTGGCTTGTTTAATTTGTCTCCTTTGGTCATTTTTTGAATTTTAAAAAATGGCTATGTGGTTTTTTAATAAAAAAAAAAAAAAAAAAAATATTATTGGGGTGGCGGGGCACCAACCGTGCCACCCCCCCAACGGACTACATTAAAAAATCAAATTTTATTTATGGGCTGACGGGCCACAACCCCTGCCGACCCTCCCTAACCACCAAGTAACAAAAAACATATATTAATAGGGCGGGTGGCCATGACCCCGCCCCCCCGGAACCTCCATTACACATATGTATTAACATATGGGGGGCGGGTAGTCAACCCCGCCACCCCTCCACATTACTCACACGAATGGCCGACGAAAGTTTGGGGAGCAGGCCACCGAACTGGCGGACCCACCCCTGTTACATGTTAATGCAACCATTTTATAACAAAAAAAGGAGGGGCGGGATTTGATCCCTCGACCCCTCCTCAACAATCCTCCAAACTTAACCAATGCGCCAACAGTCATCTTTAAAACATCTGCTCGGAAAAAAAAATAAAAAAATAAAAAAAATATATATATATATATATATATATATATATATATATATATATATTTAAACTCTAATTTTCTTTATTGCAGGTGTAGCATGGAGGAACCGGGAGTGGGCACAGAATTCGAGGCAATTTTTTTTAATTAATTTATTTGCAGGTGGAACCATCACTGAGCAAAATTTTCAGGAGGGTGAAATTTTTGCATTGTCCAAATTAGACAAATTTTATGTCGATCTTACACCTCTCAGCGACACAAACCCGATGGCGTAGTCAGTTTCCTGATTTGAGCAACAGATCTGCAGAAGCCCCGGAGGAGGGAATCTTTGAAGAATCTAGGGAGAATCTAAAAGATTCCTTAAGCCCTAGATTTCCATTTTCTCGGAATTCAGAAATTTGATAGTCAATTTTGCACTATTCGACACCACAAATCTGATGGTGCATTCAGATTTTCCATTTTCTCATTTCATTTTTTGGCCACTTTTCAAAGTGGAGTGCAGGTGTCAGTATTCATTAGCGAGCAGTCATTTCCATGCGATTCGATGCCATGAGATCGATGGTCCAAACAAATTCAACAGCTTGACATCCAGATCTTCAGATGGCCCTTGGATGTGAGGTATATGCAGTGTATTCATGTACTTCTTTTGTTATGCATTATGCTGCACAAATCCTTGTTTGATGTTTGATGTGGGATCTTGTTTCTTACTTGTTTTCATGGTTCCTACTTGATGTGATGTGGAATCATTCGTGTGATGTACTTGTGGTCATGATTCGTCATGTTTTGTTCGAGATCGTTTTGTCGTCATGTTGACGGGATACTCATGTTGTCATCATGTATGTTTGCATTGAGATCCCTCTTATGCCATGTCGGTGGGATCATCATCATGCATGAGTTTTGTGTCATACTGATAGGAGTCCTTTTGACTGAGAGTTCCTGTAGTGGAACATCTCTTGGTGCCACTCCTGCGTGAGGGCATTTTCCTTGTATGATAGTGACATCACCTCTTATGTACATCATCACTATTGATAGCACTTAATGCAGCGGCCTACACCATCTTGACACCGGGGCCCGGAGACATAGTCCTTCCTAGACGAACTTCGTTATCAACGTCTTATGTTTTCATGTGCTGATGATTGTCACGTTCCTCTTCTTTACAACATGTAGATGTATTCATTGGTGTTCTTTTAAAAATGAAATTTAACACATCATGAAATTAAAAGGTCTTGGAAGGGTCCTTTGTCACACCCAGACCCGGATCATCTTATCATCCTCAATCTGATGGGAAAACTGAGATAGGGAACAAATTTTTGGAAGGATATCTTCATTGCTTTGTATCTGATAAACAAACAAAATGGGTCAAGTGGTTGCCTTTGGTTGAATGGTGGTATAACACTTCCTTCCATACTGCAGAAAAAAATCACCCTATTTATGGCACTTTATGGATATCATCCACTGTCCATCACATCATCTTTAAGAGAAAATTCCATGGTCCAAGTAGTGGAAGATCACATCGAGCATCAACAACAAGTTTTTCAACTCTTAAAGGATAATCTCACTTTGGTGCAGAATAAAATGAAATAACAAGAAAATCAACATCGCAGTGAAAGAAATTTTGATGTAGGTGACTGGGTATTTCTACGGCTACAACCATACAAACAAATGTACCTCAAGCAAGCTAAGAAGGATAATAAATTATGACCAAAGTATTATGGTCCGTACAAGGTGTTGCAAAAGATTGGTACTATGACATACAAATTGGAGCTTCCTGCATCTTCCTGAGTGCACCCAGTTTTCCATGTTTCATGCTTAAAGAAGGTTATAGGTGACAAACTCCCAGTTCAAACAATATTCCCAAAACTTGACGAGGAAGGAAAAATCATCTTGGAACCCGAAGCACTCACAAAAATAAGAACACGACAGCTACAAAATCGACCAATTTCAAAGTATCTTATCAAGTGGAAGAACTTACCCGCTGAAGATTTCGCATGGAAGGATGAGAATTTTATACAAAAACATCTAGAACTACTCAAGCGTTGAGGACAACACTTTTTTGAAGGAGGGGTATGTTAGGTCCATATAACACTAGTGTATTCCCCCATTATTATTGTCATTGTAGCCCTTATTATTATTATTGTTGTGCCCATATTGTCCCCATATTGTTATTATTGTGCCCCATAAAAGCCCACTACTATTATTGTTGTACCCTCACATTATTATTGTTATTTCGGCTCTGATTATATTTTGACCCCTTAGACTCCTATATATAGAAAGGAAGTTTTGTCATTTGAATCATCCAAGAATTGTTCATTTGTGTAATGTAAAGGAGGTTGCCCCCTTGAAGAGGATGATTTTGAATTCGTTGATCTATCATTTCTATCTTTTTGTGAGTTGGCTGCATAACAGTCTTCTTCCAAGTATTTCAAGAATAGAGAAAACTTTTTCTTCGCCTTAATTATCCAAAAAATTTGAGACCCTAGATTTCTAACCCTAGGGTAAGCTAGTTATTTTTCCTTAGTTTTGTTTGGATCTAGTTATCACTCCATGGAAATTCTAGAATTGTTTGAATCCTTGACTCCATATGCCTTATATTGGGAAGGCACTAGCCTATCTCCCTTGTTGTAATCTTCTAAATTGTAGTTTTTTTTTTTGATAAACTAGGGTTAAATTTCAAAACTTTCAACATTTAATGGCCTTTTGATCCATGTCTTATGGTTAGACATTGTTGAAAAGTGTATTTGATAAGTGAAAATGTTGTTTTACATGCATTTTTCAGCCGTTCTCTAGGGCCAACGTCAAGTTTTTATTTGTTGTTATATAGCTTATTAACTGTCAAAACTTGTTACAACTTGGTCCCTATTTTTCTCTCAAATTTAGCCTTCGTTCTATATTGTTTACTCATAATTTACGCAACTAAATTTGTTGTTGTTATAAATTGTTGCATTGCGGTAAATTGTTGATTTAAAACACTAGCTTGTAGTAGCCTTGTATTTTCTTGATTTGGTGTGTTTGTGAAACCTATTTGAGCCTTTTTAGGTTAATTATAACCTTTAAATTGAGCCATAGCTACCTTGAATCCAAATATGGAATTTACTCCATCCACCTCAAACATTATCTTGTTATACCTTTATTTAGTGGATTCCCATTGCAACATACTTAGAGGGTGTTGAGCTTAAAATTCTTGAGTTATTTGATTGTGACCACCATTAAAATGAAGGGAATTGTTGTTGAGATGACAATGGTAATGTTTTTAAAATGTTGCACATTGTCTAAATAAGCTACTGAGACTTTGCACTAGATACTACATTTTGTTATAATATCCTATAGTATTGTGGACTTAAATATTTGAGTTAAATCAAAATTACATCACTCTTTAATTTTTTCCTTATTTATGCAATCATACGTGCTAAAATATCCCATCATGCGATGAAGGAGCATATAGAACTTTGATCTTCAAAGAAACCCTAATTTTATCTCATTTTCCAAATCTACTAGACTTTCATGCCCAAATATTGCCTTTTTGTTGTATATTTTCTATATCTTTAGCCAACATTAAATTTCACTGAAATCAAATTAGCCTTCTTCCACTAATTTTGTATATGACATGTAAAAAGTTGTCAGATAAATTCCAAGGTGTGCCTTACACATTCCATGGTGTTGATGCCCAATATATGGCATGTAAAAGGTTGTCACATAAGTTTCATGATCTGCCTCACATATTCCAATGTATTAATGCCCATGCTCCAAAGAACATGTATAAACAAGATGGACATCTCTATTGTGTGCTCAAGCTCGTCGATTAGAATGGTTAGTTGGGTTGTAGTTTAGTGGTAAATTGGTGAGAGTCTATCACAATTGAATTAATATCAACTTTCGATGCATTTATAATAATGGTTCTATCTGATACGTGACATATTTTGATGATTCAAATGGGATAAAATGAAATATAAATAAGTGTAATATATAAAATTGTTATATTATATATATATAAATTGAAATTTAAAGTATTTTTATTAAAATAAAATTAAAATAAAATATTTTGATTTTGAAATGAATTGGACATTTAGTAAAATGAAATATAAAAAAATGTAATATATAATATTGTTGCTTAGCACGTTTTTATACAAAAAGTAATTGATTATATATATATATATATATATATATATATATATATATATAAAACAAACAACTAATATAATCTTAATAAATTTTATAATTTTTTTTTTTTTTAATTTTCAAAACTGATTGAAAGTTAAAGTTTTTTTACTAAAATACGTATAAAAATGTTGTAAAATAAAAATAAAATAAATATTTATAAAATATATTGATTTTGAAATCAATTATGGTTTTTGGCCAAGTGGTATCAAGTGGTATTGATAAACCATGGTAATGACCCATGGTATTGTAACAAAGCCTATTTAAAAGTTAATAATATCCATGGTTAAATAAGGATTAATATCATGGTTAAGAATTTTGTTACATTGTAAGTATTAAGTTTTAATTTTAAAAATGTTATAAAATTAAATTAAAATAAAATATTTTGAATTTGAAATGAGTTATGGTTTTTAAGCATATGGTATTAATAAGTCATAGTATTAGCCCATGGTATTGTAACAAGGTCTAAATTATTATATAACCACATAAAAATATAGTTATCAACCAATTTGAAAAAACAACAACAACAACATTTTTTTTAATATTTAATTTTTTTTTTTGGTTCAAAACTTTAACAAATTTCATACAATTTTCAAAACTAATTGAAAGTCAAAACGTTTTTGGCCAAATGTCATAACCTTTGCTATAAAAATTGGAGAATTTCTATCAAATTAAAATGAAACAAAGCTACTAATTAGGAGGCACTCATGGTTTCTATCAAATAAAAGCAAAAGGAATTATGTATTGAATCCCTAACAACAAAAATCTAGCAAATACATTTAAAAGATATAATGTTATGGGAAATATAAATTTTTGACAACATTTTGATAAGTTTCTCAATGTAGATTACATGAACAAATTTCCTTATTTACCCAATCAAATATTATTCACCACATCTCGAAGCATTTAAAATATAACACACAATAATACAAAGATTCAAACATAGAGGCTTTGGAAAATCTGCATTTCTATTAAAACTCATAATCATACATTTCTCTCTTGGCCTGATTCTACATTCATTTGGCCATTAGTTTTCCCCTTAGGATGACAATGTTTTAAACAACATATACAAACAAAATAATTTTTCCTAGATCCATAAATCAATCCACAAAACACTCTTGCTTTTCAAGGTAGACTAGCTTTTGTCTTGCTCACAAAATCTTGTTTATCCATAGCTTTTCTAAATCCTATAAGCACTCCAAAAGTTTTATTTCTAAAATTTTTCCTCTCCTAACAACTTGCTAATTGCTACCAAGGCTTTTCCCGTCATAATTTATTTTCTAAATCTTAAAGACAATTTTTCTTTTTAAAAATCTTATCTACTCAATCTTGTCTCTATCCATTGTTCTCTTAGAAATAAAGAAAATAAAATTATTTACAATAAGGAAATAAAATTCATTTTCCATGTTGAAACATGCTTTGTCTCAAAAAAGCTTCATGACTTGGAGGCTCTAATGCTCCTACATCAAATTCCCAAGGTAGAAAAAATTCACGACCTCCTTGTCATGTGTCATTACTTTTGAGTACTCAAGGATCCCAAACTTTACACAATCTTTTATCATCCATCTCATCATGATGTTGTCCCTCTGCATCTGCTTATGGAACTTCACTATGATTCCATACTTGTTCTTATTGCTTCTTACAATCCTGCAAGCTAACCATCTCTACCTTTCCACTTCTCATCATGCTTCTACTCATCATTTCAAGTGAATATTTTCTAGCCAAGAAAACAATCAAAACAAAAGTATACAACCAAACAAGTATACCTTCAATCTCACTTCTTTCTTGGCATGCTTGTGAAATTTCAACTTGTACTTCTTATTTTGTTGCAATTTGTTGCTTAAACTCAGTTCCCATGCTATCAGTAAATTCTTCAACCTTTGGATTTACTACATCCTCCTTTATAACAACTTTTGGAAGTTTTCCATCCTCACATTCTACTTCACCTACATACACATAATCAGTTTGAGAATTGAAAATCATTTCTGCATGTTGTTGTGATACTTCATCACCCTTTACAAGCATTCCATTTAAGTATTGCTCTTCATCTTTGGTTAGAACAAAATTCGGATTATGTTCTCCTCCAGTTTCCTCTATCTTCATGACAACTTCAAAGGGTTGTTCTTCACCTATATCAAAACCTATAATTACACAAGTCATCAGATTTAAAAACATAAGGCTCCTTAGCCTCATTTGATGTCTCAAACATCAAATCTCCATCAACATCATCACTGTCCTTTCCAAGAATTTTTCCTTGCTTAGGTTCACATATATGAACTTCCTCCTCATACTCAGTTTCTCTGAGTTCTTCTTCAACTTGTGTCACTTGTTTTTGCATCAACTTTCTTGCAAATAACTTCTCCATAGGCTATTTGACCCTTTTCCGCATATTCCACCAGCTTCTCTCGTTCTCCTCATTTTGTTGTAACAACTCCATAAGCACATTCAACTGTGCCTTCACCTCAATGAGTTCCTTCTCAAACTCTTCATCACTCATCTTCCTCATGCCAATAGATGTGACATCTTTATGGCTTCCCTCTAAATTCTTCAAATGACTATCCATAGTCATCTTCATCTTCTCCTCTTCCTCTGTGAGCTTTTCGTTGCCCACTATAAACTACAAATAACCTTTATAGTAATAGGTCACCTTCCTACTACACATGCTTCACCAAGCTTCCCACTTGTACTTGGTCTTTTGGCATTCCAGTTTCCCGCTGGAACCCATTGAGCACTCCTTGCGTCTAGGTTTCTACACTCACATTTCCTCTTTCCATCACATCTATACAAGTTGTAATATTTCTTGCCAAAATTCACCTTCTATGTTGTTACAATTTGCAAAAAACTTTACCAGAATTTAGATACAAACATTCAAATCTACATCAAGAACCAAGACGCAAAATCTCAACTATGATTCTGCAATCATCTAAAAGCATTTACCAACTAGAACATAAATATAAACCTCTACATCAACCAAAAATTCAACTTTTGAATTCCACTTCTAAAGATCTTTACAAGCGTTGATACCACTTAATGCAAGAAAAATTGAATTTTCCCTACAAAGTTCAAATTCTCAATCTAAATTACATGCACAGATTTCAATATTTACTCAATTATATATTATTCGCCACATCTCCAAGCATTTAAAATAACACACACAATAATGCAAAAGTCACAGTGCCTCTTTTGGCAAATCTATATTTCCATTAAAACAAAGGAAAATTGTACATGCATAAACTCATAAATCATACATTTTTCTCTTGGATTCTACATTCATTTGGTCATTAGTTTTCCCCTTAGGCTTACAATGTTTTAAATAACATATACAAACAAAATAGGAAATTGAGAGAGACCATTGAAATTGATAAACAAGCCAATAATATTAATAGGGACGATGATTGGAAGCTAAGCAAGAATTAGGTTCTTGCTCTTTCTTTGTGAGTTTTATTTTATCGTTTGTTTTTAAATTCTATTTTTATTTATTTTATTTTATTTCTATTTACTCTTATTAATTTATTTTCTCATCTTTTCATTTATTTATATTTTTATTAATTTACCATACCTATTTTATAAATATGGTATTTGGCCCATAGGATTCACTTAAATAAAACCTATTCTTGAAAATGGGCGTATGGAAGGTTGTAACTCCTAGTTTCAAGGGCTAAATTTACCTTTTTTACCCTCTCCCTTAAAATAAGGTGGGCTATTTGAGGTGATTTGTAAAAATGTGCTATGATACAAAATATTTTCCCACTAAAAATTTAAAACCCCTTAATTTCGCCAAAGGGCGAACATTCGCCCCTAAAATTTTCTATAGATGAGACGGGGCGACGGCGGACGAGATGGCCACTTGGCCCCCTGCAACCATTCCAAGACCAACTTGAATAATCCTCACGGCACCTCACAGACGACCTTTAATGCTTGCTCTTGCCGAGGCAAAACCATCACCTGCATAACCATGGATCTGGTGTATCACCCGATCATTCTTCCCCTCTTTCATTGTGCCTGCCCTTTGCAAGCGGGAGAGCCAACTAAGCAAACCAGCATGGGACACAGATGTTGGCTTGTTTGCTGTCTGGACTTGGGTAATGGCTTCCACCATTCCCATACTAACCTTTGCAATTTGGCTCCTATCCCTCAGCGCTCTGTAACTTCTGCCCCCCTTGACTCTACAACTGCGCCTACCTCCACCATGGTCTGCCACCGCATGCGCAGCCGTCACCGTGGCACTCACGGCGGTAGCTCTCGCTCCCCTGCTTTACACAGCTACAATTGGGCTTCCCCTGCCTCTTCTACTGAAAATCCCTGCCATTATAGTGCTGCTGGTCATTATTCGAACACTAGAGGTGGTAGAGGCAGAGTCTGCCTCCACTGCTCCAGACGCGATGAGGTGGTTGTGTGCACTGCTACCTTCCTTCTGCCTCCGCATCAAGTCCCTCACACTACACAGTTCTGGTTTTGTAGCTCTATGAATTACCCAGTTATAGTCGCCACCGTCTCCATTTGCATTTTTGAAGAGCCGAAGCAGCAAATACCCATGACTACTTCCTTGGTAGAGACGACCAGAGCAGGCCCAAGCCGACACAGAGACAACAATGACGAGCTAGATGGTAATGGAGGTCAGCACAAAAGACATGAAAAAGCCATCGCTGGCAGCTCACATGATGCTTCAAGCGTTCCTAGTGACACGCGGGTAGTGGAAAGTCGTCTGGAGAACACGTCGCAGGATGCAGCTGGCAGCAGGGAGGGAGGAAGTCAGGCTGCGGGACGTGGCGAGGCGGACAACCCAGATGACTGGGCGTGTCCTATCGTGGAGGAACCCGCTCCGGATGACCTAGCACAGCGTGTCACCCCCGACAGATGACAATTCATTTAGTTCTGGGTTTATTTTCTGTCTTGCTTATGTGTCCTCAGGGTAATCTGCTAGCTGAGTGGTCCAATCAGGACAATCTGTGGTTTTTCTAGGTGGTTTTGCTAGTTTTCATGGTAGTTTTGTTGTTAGCTGATAGGTTGGTCTATTCAGGAAACCTATGAGTTAAATTTGGACGTTTAATGGACTGGTTTCCCCTTTGTAGGGGTAATCTCAGACAGTTTTCATGGTTGTGTGCTAATTAAGGCCATGACCCTTTACAGCGCAGCTACTATGTAACTTTTTGTATTATATCAATAGATTAACCTTATTTAGAAAAAAAAATAAAAAAATTATACGTGCTAAAATATCCCATCATGCGATGAATGAGCATATAGAACTTTGATCTTCAAAAAAAAGCCCTAATTTTATCTCATTTTCCAAATCTACTAGACTTTCATGCCCAAATATTGCCTTTTTGTTGTGTATTTCCTATATCTTTAGCCAACATTAAATTTCACTAAAATGAAATTAGCCTTCTTCCACTAATTTTGTATATGACATGTAAAAAGTTGTCAGATAAATTCCAAGGTGTGCATTACACATTCCATGGTGTTGATGCCCAATATATGGCATGTAAAAGGTTGTCAGATAAGTTTCATGATCTGCCTCACATACTCCAATGTATTAATGCCCATGCTCCAAAGAACATGTATAAACAAGATGGACATCTCTATTGTGTGCTCAAGCTCGTCGATTAGAATGGTTAGTTGGGTTGTAGTTTAGTGGTAAATTGGTGAGAGTTTATCACAGTTGAATTAAGATCAACTTTCGATGCATTTATAATAATGGTTCTATGTGATACGTGACATATTTTGATAATTCAAATGGGGTAAAATGAAATATAAATAAGTGTAATATATAAAGTTGTTATAATTAATATATATATATATATATATATATATATATATATTTTGAAAGTTAAAGTTTTTTTATTAAAATAAAATATTTTGATTTTCAAATGAATTCGGAAACATCAAAAAATGTAATATATAATATTGTTGTTTAGCAAGTTGTTTATAAAAAAGTAATTGAGTATATATATATATATATATATATATATATATATATATATATATATAAAATAAACAACTAATATCATCTTAATAAACTTTATAATTTTTTTTTAATTTTCAAAATTGATGGAAAGTTAAAATACGTATAAAAATGTTGTAAAATAAAAATAAAATAAATATTTATAAAATATATTGATTTTGAAATGAGTTATGGTTTTTGGCAAAGTGGTATCAAGTGGAATTGATAAAACCATGGTAATGACCCATGGTATTGTAACAAATCCTATTTACAAGTTAATAATATCCATGGTTAAATAAGGATTAATATCATGGTTAAGAATTTTGTTGTATTAAGTTTTAATTTTAAAAATGTTATAAAATTAAATTAAAATAAAATATTTTGAATTTGAAATGAGTTATGGTTTTTAAGCATATGGTATTAATAAGTCATAGTATTGGCCCATGGTATTGTAACAAGGTCTAAATTATTATATAACCACATAAAAATATAGTTATCAACCAATTTGAAAAAAAAACAACAACAACAACATTTTTTTTAATATTTTTTTTTTTTTTTGTTCAAAACTTTAACAAATTTCATACAATTTTCAAAACTAGTTGAAAGTCAAAACGTTTTTGGCCAAATGTCATAACCTTTGCTATAAAAATTGGAGGATTTCTTTCAAATTAAAATGAAACAAAGCTACTAATCAGTAGGCACTCAAATAAAAAAATCAGATGGTTTCTATCAAATAAAAGCAAAAGGAATTATGTATTGAATCCCTAACAACAAAAATCTGGCAAATACATTTAAAAGATATAATGTTATGGGAAATATAAATTTTTGACAACATTTTGATAAGTTTCTCAATGTAGATTACATGAACAAATTTCCTTATTTACCCAATCAAATATTATTCACCACATCTCGAAGCATTTAAAATATAACACACAATAATACAAAGATTCAAACATAGAGGCTTTGGAAAATCTGCATTTCTATTAAAACTCATAATCATACATTTCTCTCTTGGCCTGATTCTACATTCATTTGGCCATTAGTTTTCCCCTTAGGATGACAATGTTTTAAACAACATATACAAACAAAATAATTTTTCCTAGATCCATAAATCAATCCACAAAACACTCCTGCTTTTCAAGGTAGACTAGCTTTTGTCTTGCTCACAAAATCTTGTTTATCCATAGCTTTTCCAAATCCTATAAGCACTCGAAAAGTTTTATTTCTAAAATTTTTCCTCTCCTAACAACTTGCTAATTGCTACCAAGGCTTTTCCCGTCATAATTTATTTTCTAAATCTTAAAGACAATTTTTCTTTTTAAAAATCTTATCTACTCAATCTTGTCTCTATCCATTGTTCTCTTAGAAATAAAGAAAATAAAATTATTTACCATAAGGAAATAAAATTCATTTTCCATGTTGAAACATGCTTTGTCTCAAAAAAGCTTCATGACTTGGAAGCTCTAATGCTCCTACATCAAATTCCCAAGGTAGAAAAAATTCACGACCTCCTTGTCATGTGTCATTACTTTTGAGTCCTCAAGGATCCCAAACTTTACACAATTTTTTATCATCCATCTCATCATGATGTTGTCCTTCTTCATCTGCTTATGGAACTTCACTATGATTCCATACTTGTTCTTCTTGCTGCTTACAATCCTGCAAGCTAACCATCTCTACCTTTCCACTTCTCATCATGCTTCTACTCATCATTTCAAGTGAATATTTTCTAGCCAAGAAAACAATCAAAACAAAAGTATACAACCAGACAAGTATACCTTCAATCTCACTTCTTTCTTGGCATGCCTGTGAAATTTCAACTTGTACTTCTTATTTTGTTTCAATTTGTTGCTTAAACTCAGTTCCCATGCTATCAATAAATTCTTCAACCTTTGGATTTACTACATCCTCCTTTATAACAACTTTTGGAAGTTTTCCATCCTCGCATTCTACTTCACCTACATACACATAATCTACATACACATAATCAGTTTGAGAATTGAAAATCATTTCTGCATGTTGTGATTCTTCATCACCCTTTACAAGCATTCCATTTAAGTATTGCTCTTCATCTTTGCTTAGAACAAAATTCGGATTATGTTCTCCTCCAGTTTCCTCTATCTTCATGACAACTTCAAAGGGTTGTTCTTCACCTATATCAAAACCTACAATCACACAAATCATCAGATTTAAAAACATAAGGCTCCTTAGCCTCATTTGATGTCTCAAACATCAAATCTCCATCAACATCATCACCATCCTTTCCAAGAATTTCTCCTTGCTTAGGTTCACATATCTGAACTTCCTCCTCATACTCAGTTTCTCTGAGTTCTTCCTTCAACTTGTGTCACTTGTTTTTGTATCAACTTTCTTGCAAATAACTTCTCAATAGGCCATTTGACCCTTTTCCTCATATTCCACCCGCTTCTCTAGTTCTCCTCATCTTGTTGTAGCAACTCCATAAGCACATTCAACTGTGCCTTCACCTCAATGAGTTCCTTCTCAAACTCTTCATCACTCATCTTCCTCATGCCAATAGTTGTGACATCTTTATGGCTTCCCTCTGAATTCTTCAAATGACTATCCATAGTCATCTTCATCATCTCCTCTTCCTCTGTGAGCTTTTCGTTGCCCACTATGAACTGCAAATAACCTTTATAGTAATAGGTCACCTTCCTACTACACATGCCTCACCAAGCTTCCCACTTGTACTTGGTCTTTTGGCATTCCAGTTTCCCGCTGGAACCCATTGAGCACTCCTTGCTCATCTAGGTTTCTACACTCACATTTCCTCTTTCCATCACAACTATACAAGTTGTAAGATTTCTTGCCACAATTCACCTTCTATGTTGTTACAATTTGCAAAAAACTTTACCAGAATTTAGATACAAACATTCAAATTTACATCAAGAACCAAGACCCAAAATCTCAACTATGATTCTGCAATCATCTAAAATCATTTACCAACTAGAACATAAATATAAACCTCTACATCAACCAGAAATTCAACTTTTGAATTCCACTTCTAAAGAGCTTTACAAGCATTGATACCACTTAATGCAAGAAAAATTGAATTTTCCCTACAAAGTTCAAATTCTCAATCTAAATTACATGCATAGATTTCAATATTTACTCAATTATATATTATTCGCCACATCTCCAAGCATTTAAAATAACACACACAATAATACAAAAGTCACAGAGCCTCTTTTGGCAAATCTATATTTCCATTAAAACAAAGGAAAATTGTACATGCATAAACTCATAAATCATACATTTTTCTCTTGGATTCTATATTCATTTGGTCATTAGTTTTCCCCTTAGGCTTACAATGTTTTAAATAACATATACAAACAAAATAGGAAATTGAGAGAGACCATTGAAATTGATAAACAAGCCAATAATATTAATAGGGACGATGATTAGAAGCTAAGAATTAGGTTCTTGCTCTTTCTTTGTGAGTTTTATTTTATAGTTTGTTTTTAAATTCTATTTTTATTTATTTTATTTTATTTCTATTTACTCTTATTAATTTATTTTCTCATCTTTTTATTTATTTATCTATTTAATCATTTTTCTCCCATATATATATATATATGTTAAATTATTCATTTTAATAGTTTTTTTACTAAACTTTATTTTTCAATAACTGATCATTGATGTTATAATTTAATAATTTAATATTAAATAATTAATATAAATTATCTTAATATCTCTTACCATTGACTTTATTAGTTATAATCTCGACTAAAACTAGCTGTTAAGGTTAGTTTTTATTAAATAATATTATTTTCATAACGGCTAATTCTGGAACTTGATGCATCCTGTTGCTATTTATTCATACTGATTAATCTGTTTTTTCACCTTAGTCCTGAAGATGAATCTCATTGGCAGTTCAAAATGTTAACCACCAAATTTTCGATGTGATTAATCAAAAAGATAGTAGATAACAAAAAATAAAAATAGAAAAAATACTCTAATCCATAAATCAATCCACTTCAAAACAACCTTGCTTTTGCCTTATTCACAAAATCTTGTCTATCTATAGCTTTTCTAAAACTGAAAGCATTCCAATAGTTTCTAAGATTTCTAAATTTTTTTCAATCTTAACAACTTGCTAATTGCTTCTAAAACTTTTCCCTATAATCTCTCAAAATTTATTTTCTAAATTTTTCATGCTTTCAAATTTAAAAAAAAATCTTATCTACTCAATCTTATCTCTATCCATTGTTTAATTAAAAATAAAAAAAATTAAAATTATTTACAATAAAAAAATAAAATTCCTTTTCTAGGTTGAAATCTATTTCGTGTCTGGATGGCTTGAAAGCTCCAATACTCCTACGTTTCTCACAAGGAGAATGAAAATCACAAGACTGGAAATGTTTCAAATGGTAAAATTGCCGCGGTTAATTATGGTCATCAATGTGCAAGCAACAAATAAATATATGAAAACGGAATGATGCTCAGGGAGTATTCCAATTGCTACATATTAAACATTGATTACTGCTGTGAATTTCCTTTTATAGATTACTACTGTGAATTTTTTTTTTTATGGACATTATAAGAAACATGCCTTCAGTACATTGTATACTTCAGTATCGAAATGCACTTTACAAATGCATTAAGCCTAAATTCAAAACTAGAGCATACTATATTGCAGGCTGTAAAGACTCCACATTCAAAACAAAGATGAGTTGAAAAACATATTAGATCATGAAGCAATAGAGAGTATAGTGGAAGCATGGGATCCTTAAAATTGTGGCTTATAGGCCAGAAGAGTGATTTTCTAGGTATCATTTTCATTTTGTTGCTCCTATGGGGTTTTTTAGATTCAGAATTTGAAGGGACCCAACCTGGAAAAAGTGTTGTTTGGTGGCTTGGCTTGTAACACATGGTACTTAGCCCCAAACAACTTGAAAGTGTACAAATTTCGGAGGACAAAGGATAACAAAGAGTTACTATTAAAATTTAAAATACCCTCTTCACAAACTCTACGTGGGATTTCTTGAAAATTTTAATTTATCAGCCTCTGCATTTCATCAAAAGATAAGAGCCTTACTGTAAAAGAAGGATTGAAACTGAAAAGTAATGAGCTGTTATCATTTTTTTCTATTCCACCAGAGTCACAAAACATGTATTGACCAGTTCACTCTAAATGCTGCATGATTTATTACAGAAATGGTAAAAAACTCAATAGTCATTTCTTTTGATCTCAACGAAAATTCGCATTTTGAAATCTTATAAATCTATTAAAATAGTAACAATAGTACAAAATTATATCTTATTTTCCAGTGATAGATTTAAAGTAGTAACAATAGTACAAAATTATATCTTCTTTTCCAGTGATCAGGAATTTTACGGCCCTGAAAGCTTTATTATGAGTAAAAGCTTCTTATTTCATTGTCTTCTAACAGTTTTGTGTGAACAAACTCTAAATTTCTTGCACCATTCCGACTTGAAGTAAATGCGCAGGTGGTATATTGTAGGTAGACAGAGTCGACCTGCAATTGTTTTGGAGAAACCTGTAGAGCTTGTCAATCAGTAATCCTTCAAAAGGACCAGTGCTCTTATTAGTCTTCAATGTGATTTTTCCTAGAACATACACAACCCCTGTATTATTTGCCAATTCAAGCCGCTGCAATTCCTCATCTACAGAGTAGTTACTTTCTGCCACTGTATTTCTGCTTGCATAACTTCTGTCATGTGAGGAGGAATGAGTTCCTCTAAGCTTGAGATAGTCTTTTAAGCTTTCAACAACCTGGTTGATAAATTCAGATCCTTCCATGTTTGGGACATCTTTGTAACCATATTGGGCTACGCATTTATATACACCCTTTGGCTCTAGTTTTCCAACCATAAATCTCTCCGACAAAAGCACTGTCTTGACTGGAACCATTCTTATGGTGATAATGACAAGAACTTCATGCAAAGTCCCCACATTCTTTACATAATGCTCAATAATCGGTGGTAAGCCGGAAATAAGGTCACTGCAGAAGAAACAAATTCCTGGTACACGTGAATTCACCCCGGCAACCAATCCATTCAAACCTTCTATGCTGAGTTTTCTCCGTGCTAAATATTTATACTTTTTCTGCCTTCCATAGTTCCAAGAGAACATTATGGTCAGAAAAATTGCTGCAATTAGGAAGGGACACCAACCTCCCTGTGGCACCTTATTCAATACAGATGATAGATAAACGCCTTCAAAAATAGCAAAAAACAGAGTGAAGGGTAGTATAAGCAAAACATGCATGTTCCAAACCACAAGCATGACCAAGGTTACTAGGCACGTCGTAATGAACATGACCCCAACCACTGCAACCCCTGCACCACCAAATACCTAAAATTATCCTTGGAAACTCAAAACAATCCATAAAAACTACCAAAAGGTTGCACCACCAAATACCTAAAATTATCCTTGGAAACTCAAAACAATCCATAAAAACTACCAAATTCTGTTGTTAGATATAAATTCAGATATTCTTACCATATGCATTGCCAATTTGTGTTCCATCCCGGAATCCTACGACAATTGCAAGGCAGATAACCATGAGAACATAGTTAACTTCAGGTGAATAGATCTGGCCCTCGTAATTTTGTGAGGTATGCACAATCTTCACTCGAGGGAAGCAGCTAAGAGCCATGGACTGTTTTATGATTGAGAATGTTGCTGTAATCAATGCTTGACTGGCTACAATGGCTGCTAAAGTGGCAACAATGAACATTGGCCAATACACAGACTGTGGTATTGATTTGTAAAATGTAGAGCCTATGTCCCCTGGGTTCTTTATCAAATAAGCCGCTTGTCCCGTATATGTGATAAGCAGAGATGGGTAAACCAACGCACAAAAGGCAAGCTGCACCAAAAAAACCCAAATTTCACATTATGATACTAAAACTTAAGGAGGATGAAGCACACATGTATGATGAAATACTAATAATTCTGTCCTTGACATATAGCTTGGACCTGGATTGATTTCCTGTTGAAATGGCCCAAGTCTGCAAACATGGCCTCGGCACCTGGATCCAGGCAGAACAAAGAACTGATGTTAGTGTTTCTATTTGTATAGCTTTAGCATAAATAATTTGGGATGAAGTTATGAAATTTGTTTGAGAAAATCATTGATATGGATTTATCAATTGAGTTAGAAAACAGTTCCAAGTATACTATATGATAAAATGAGACGTATATCATCGTCAGAATAATCAATACCTGTGATACATAAGACTACACCTCCAAGCATCACCCATCCTTGTTTGTGATATTCATGAAAGTAATAGTATATATAATATGGGTTGAATGCCTTGAATGCTCCAGGATAATATTTCACAATATTATACAGTCCTATCATTGTGTTGGTCACGAACCAGGTAATCATTATGGGTGAGAACATGAAGCTAACTTTACTTGTACCGAGTTTTTGAAAAAGGAACAGTAGTAACAGGATAAAAAATGACACGAGTACAACAACGCCTGCATGAGTTAACATACGAAAACATAAATTATGTCAGGAAGTGGGATGCCATAATTCACATTATACACACAGATGATATCATGTTTATGATAGGGAGCTGCATCCCTCCTCCAAATAAACTAACCCATACTGGAAAACTTGATTACATCCCAATATACTCATGGAAGCCAAGCTAATAGTGCCTATTTCGCATTCTTGTATCATCTTACCTTGGCTCATGTTATTGTTCCTTGCCTGAATTCCTTGCACAGCTGACATCACTGCAGGATTAAAAAAGTATCATGGAACAAAATCAACATGTGTGATGGAGCATTGAGTTGAGGTGCCACGCTAATACCAGTTTGACATGAAAGAATTTTTTGAGATACATTTATGGGCAGACCTGATATTGCAGGAGTCAGCGCTCCATCGCCAATCACCATACAAGTGCCCACCATAACAACAATCAGCAAAATTCTCTGAGCCGTTGCACTCTTCTCAAGCAATTCCTTTGTCTTCGAGTTGATAGCCTTTCCACCATTTTCCGTACTGAAAAACTTCAATTTAGTATCTGATGCAAGGCGCCTGAATTGCTTGCCAGTGCTTTTTTCAAGGTTGACATACTGAGATAACAAGGAGTATACAGCGAATGTGCCTCCTGTAAACCAGTTCACAATTTAGCACTAACCTGCACTCTATGATAAACCATCAATTACTTTTGAATATTAAATATTTCTATTTAGTGGCACAAATCCATCCAAACTGGGTCTCAGATGCACCTCTCAAAGGTGAAGCAGGAGGTTGCATATCTCGAGTTCAAAGAAACAGAAATGGAAGTAAGCAGTGACAAAATTCACAACCATGGTGAAGTTCAAGATTGGATGTGTCCCCAATGGCAAAGTTCAAGATTGGATGTGTCCCCAATGGCAAAATATGCAACCTTAAAATGCATATCCCTCTAAATGCATATCAAACCCTGGTCTAAATGGGTCTGTGCTAATGTGCATATTCAATACAACCAACCCTCAATAGCCACAGAATGGTATATTTTCAAAAGAAGGAAAATCCCTGAAACCCAAGCATTTGCAGTCTTAGAAGCTGTAAGTGGAACACATTTGAAATAAAATCCATTACCTTCTCCATGATCATCTGCTCGAAGGACAATGATAACATACTTGACCAAGGCAATCATGGTTAAAGTCCAAAATATGAGGCTAAGAATTCCCAGTACTTCTCTTTCCTTTGGATTTTCAACACCAACAGAAGAGAAAACATACAAGGGAGAAGTTCCAAGATCTCCATACACCACCCCAATTGTCTGATAAGCTAGAAGCAATGTTTCTCGCTTTCCAAAAATCTACACAGTATACATTCCCATCAATTATCTCATATAACAAAAAAAGATATTTAACAAATTAAGATAAGCATACATAGTGATGAAGCAATCAATAAGTACCCAGCAACAGGGCAATTAACGTTATATATGTTACGATACAGACTGAAATTCAAATTACCTTTAAGTACCTGCAATGTTATAATATACATCGTTGAATTCAAAGTATCTTCAAATATTAGAATATAAATTGTTGAATTCAAAGTAGTTTCAGAATTTCAGATCCCACTGTAAATGCTGTAAATGCTGTATTATATGCTACTGGATTTGGATTGAAGTAACTTCAAATTCATATATATATATATATATATATATTGCTCTGTAAATATATAATATGTGCCTAATGATGATATGGAAATATAGAACATGTTTTCTATGAGATTGCATCCATCACCTATAGAGATGGTGAGATACTGTTTACATTGCTTTCTTTCGAGGAAAAATGCGAGGTACTCTTTATTGCTTTTATTTTTACGAAATTATTTATTTAAAAATATATACATTAACTTCTTTTTTTCAATTGAACTGATGGATCTAAGCGCACCCCATTTTCATCAATCCCAATAACCTCCCCTGACTTAAGGTTACGATATGGGCACAAAATAACAATGCATGCATGCTTACCTTTGGCTTGTGAAACGGAATTTCATAAGACTGCATCATTGTCCTATAATTATCTGGTTTCCCTTTATCGATCATACCCTCCTCATTTTGAATTGATACCACTTCCAGTGCAACTCCATAATTGGCCTCTGAATCTGCAGGAGCGTGTTCAGATTTTCCAGCGACTTCCATCTTTATGACCAGTCAGATTATCTCAAGTATCTCTGACACCGATCAAACAAATCTTATTTCATTAAGGCATGCCCTTCTGATCCATTGAGTTTAGCTATGATTCAGACCTGAACTACAAAAATTGCTAAAAATCAAAAGGCTTGGCAAAATTTGTAAAAAATCAATTTTGCAAAACAGAGGAGAACACCCCCGCCTCCTCCCAAAAAAAACCAAACACCTTCATCACACGGCTAATTAACATTATGCCCGTAAATAGGCAACTACCCTTTAAACACCCCTATTGCCAATGATAAATCAAACCTGATTCTGCACCTGTAATATTGTTAAGGTAAAATTATGATCGTAGATCCAGCACAAAGGTAAGTGCAGAAAAGAAGAAGGCCTTAAAATAACTGCAAATACTTAATATATCTACATGCATGCAAAAGTCCAAGCCATAACCTTTGTATTTGATGGCACGCAGCTCCCTGGATTAATGCATTCCCCTCCCTCAGACAAAAGTCCACGCCACGACCTTCTGATTTGATAGAACGCAGCTCGCTTGCTTAGTGTACTCCGCTTCCTGCAACTAAGGTCCACGCCATGTATTTGATGACAGCAGCTCGCTTGATTAATGCATTCCGCTTCATTCGACGATCTTTCTTCTTTTTAGGGATTTTCCAACGGTACTTGCGGTTGAAGTAAGGTATATATAATTAAATCGCGGAAGGAGAATGGCAGGAAAATATTCGCCGTGATCAAATCCCAAATTGGCAGTTCATTGGATGCATGTAATCCCAGTTTACTAGGAAACATACCGCGTTTATTGAATGTTTGTGTGACCAAATCCATCAGGGTATGCTAGATTTTTAGATAATCAGCTCTTTCCCACCACTAATTTCGAAGGCCAGCCATTTGGAATTAGAGTTCTATTGTCAGTTTTATTGAAGATGGCTTCAGAGAAGAAATTATCAGTACCCAACATAGGAGTACGCTCTATGAACCCCATAACCTCAGTGGGGTTTATCATAGCAAGTAACCTCCATAGATGGCTGTGACTTCAAATTTGGTAAGCAATAAAACTCATCTGTGAAATCATGATGTCGGGTTATAGGTCTACATTTCTTGTAAGGATTTATGCAATTTTCTGTTTTCTGTTAATACAGCTACAACATTAGCTGCTTTCCACGTCACTCTAACTGCATTGGTGGGATTTGTGTCAAATGCTACTGGGAATTCTGCTGCCAAGGAAGTGCCTTTGTGGGAATTGCTCTGGTTTTCTGTTCTTGCCAATAATATATTGTGGGGATGAACCTGAGTCTCATGTTAAACTCAGTTGGATTTGATCAGGTGAAAATATATTTAGTTAGGTTTTATCAGTTCGGAACATTTTTCAATCTGCTCCCTTCGCAGATCTGCATTAATTTCATTCAGCATCAGATCTTTGAAACTATTTCTTATCTTGGGCTTGTGCATTTTTTTGGTACAGATTTCAAAGTTGAGCATGATTCCTGTGGTTTGTGTGATGGAATGGATTATTCACAGCAAGAATTATTGGTGTCTGCACTGTCACGGTTGTGAAGGTCAATCTCAAAAGAGTTTCTGTGTGCTGCGGTGGCTGTATTATGTACTTCTGATTCTCCACCCTCTGTTTCTGAAAAGCATGAACCTTCCTCTCATTTCTTCCATGACATTACCCATAGTTAACGGGTTTAGTGTAGCTGTTCATGTCTTTTTCACATTTATGCCAGACCTTGAAAAGTATGTTCAAAACCGTTGGCAGAGGATAGCTGCACAAAGTTCCCTCTGCATTCCCCTCTTGCCACTGGCACTGTACTAGTACATTACTAATCAGTTTTATATGCCCAATCCCAAGACTCTTGAGTCGTTTCGGTTCCCATTTGTCGTTCAGTGTTCTTTTATCTCTAGTAACATAGGCAACTCCAGCGTTTCTGACCCTCTGTCAGGTAGTGGAATGACCTACATCTTAATAATAGGACCATAACCTTTCATTTTACCCAAATAGATGGCATGAAACTCCATATTCTGAGGTCTGCTGAGAACAGAGACTACATTTGCAGTCTATATTTGTCGCCTAAGAAGGCCATCAGAGAACGTGGTCATATTGATTGTATTCAAAATTGGTTACATCTATTTGCAGCTTTGCAACCACAGAATGATCCTCGTAGGAAGGGAAAGGAGTCCATCTGGCTTTTGTCATAAGCTATATGGACTTGTTTTAGGAGATGCCATGACACTCCTATGTTGTATGGACACGTGATATTATAGATATTATTATTAAACTGTAGATGTGGTTATAGGGTGATGAATTTTGTTTTTTTAATAATTGAATGGATAAGATTTGATATTAAGAGAATATTGTTGGTCAAGAATATGAAAAATATTTGAAAATTTTTAGGTTCAAATTAAAAAAATAATATATTTAATTTAAATATTATTTATTTCAGCATTTATATAATATATTTAATTTAAATATTATTTATTTCACCATTTATTTATTAATTTAAATATTATTTATTTCACTATTTATTTATTAAGTGAATTGGAATGGAATCAGTTAGGTTTTGTTTGATTGCATTAGACCAATAACATCTAAACAAATTATTGAAAGTACAAAAATTATGTCAAAAAGATCAAATGGCTGTTTTGTTTACTCCCAATTCAACATCGTAATCCTGTGTGTACAGTGATAAAATTTTTATTAGCCACTAGGGCCAGTGTCTTGCTACTAATCATTTTGTGTCTTGCTGCTCATCATTCTGAGAATCCACTTGTATGTGAACCTTTACATTTTGAACATAAAGCCTAAATTAATAAGGGGAAAATGTTTACAAGATGCTTCTATTAGGTCATATTAAAAAGCTATTTCATTATTATTTAATTGCAGTCAACAATTTTTCAGACATCATTCAAATAGAGATTTTGTGAGTCTATATAGATGGTTCATTGTACATGAAGAAAGAAAAATCAATTGGTTAATTGAATATAGAGTCAAGAATGGAAAATAAAGATCATAATGATGATTCTTAGATTTTTTTTTAAGTTATTCTGAAAATTAAATTTTAAAATTTTATATTACTAATGAAAGTATTACTTAATACACAAATTTTTTAGAAATTGAACCGTGATCAATTATATTACTTGTTAAGTTGTTTTCTGTATAGGTAAGATATTGTTAGCATATGTCACATAAACAAAGGTTAGTTGACTTCAAGATTGACTTCAAGATTTCTGACTGCAATGTGTATATGAATGATTGGGGTGAATTGCTCCTCACAATCAACAACTAGAGAGTAAATGTTGATGATCAGCTAATTAATCTGATAAGGTAGTACATATCCAAGAAAAAAGAATATGGGTAAATGGTGATGATATGAGTTAATTAATGTGATAAGGTAGTACATATCAAAGAAAAAACAATATTAGGTCCATATATTAAGTTGATGCCTAGTGCATATATCAACCACATTTATTAATGTGGTTGTGCTAGTAATAGGTTTTTTTTACTTATTTTGTGATTTTTTTTACATTAATAAAATTATATTATCTATAATTTTAGTTTTAGTATATGAATGAATTTGGCTAGAATATTTTCAACAAATGTTTCAAGAATAACATGCTAGAGATGTTCGTCTTAGTTATAAAGGTTCCCTTTTATTTCCAAGAACAACATACAAAGGTACTTGGAGACCATTGTTTTAGCTTGAGGTCATAATAGAAGAAATTTTGGATTGGGCACAAGTGATTTTATTAGTTATATCAATGGTGATTAATTTAACTAGTTTTTTACAGGATTTTATGAGAACCCTATGCACAATAAAGTCTAGGAGCATATTTCATCATGTTAAATGTTATGGTTTAGGATGCATATGAAAGATTTATATTTAGTTCATCATCAATTGTTGACATTATGGTTAATGTGTTGTCCTTGATGAAAACATGCTTGATAAAGATGTACTTGATGTCAACATTGTGATATTATGATGATTTTGGAATTCATGTAGATTGGTACAAATGCTATAGAGGATGTGAACAAAGAAATGGCAGTTTAGTGACATAAGGATGACAAAAGTGAAGTTTGAGAAAGTATACATGGTTTGTGTGAATAAGGGTCACATACATACACAGATCTCATGAGTAAAAGTCATGTACATAATCCAAACCAAGGAAATCTGGATACCAAGGATCATTACCATAGTATTTTCCCATAAAATTTGAGGTGCCAATGCTCATTTGATCCCGTCAACAAATACTAATGACATTAGCAAAAGATTTGCCTAAGGTATTGGCTAAGACAAAAGCTATATAAGGAGATGGAGATCAAGGTGTTTCGTGTGCAAGTAAAAGAGTTATTTATATGTGATTTGATCTGAAACAGGTGTGCACCAGGGAGTAAGGAGATGGCTCAAATCTGATAGATCTAAAAGTGTAGTAAAGACTAATGAATACACTTGCTTGATCTATTTATGCCTGTAGCTAACAATGATAGATCTATTGTTGTAATGATGCTATGATATGAATGTGTGATAGTGAAGGTTGCAACATGTAAGTTGTAGTTGCAGCGAAGGTTTGTTTCAGTGATTTAAGATATGTATGCTGGTTTGCCTCTGGATAGTCGTGTACATACACGGATCTGGTTCTGCACAATCACATATAAGTTTTGCAATATTTTATTCAATATGTTGGTATATTATAAAAAGAGTTTCGGCCAAAATCACATGAAGAAAACATTTGTCGACACGTTTCGAACCAACCAGTGTGGTTCATCGTCAGGACAAGTTGAAGAAATAGATCAAGCTTAGCATGTTAAATAGTCTGAGCAGAGCCTCCAACGGTTAACTTGACCAACGGCTAATATGCCAGTGTTATGCATATTAATCGTGTACACACGCTGATCTATTTTATGGATGTCATGTATATGCATTAGGGTTTGAGCTGGTGATTGAATGATAGTTGTTGATATCTATTCTATTTATTGTTGTTTGTCAATGATGTCTTGATAAACATGGTTTGTATCTAGCAACGTTGATTGGGTTGATTAGATTGTGGCTTGTTGTGTTGATCAGTGATGATGTTGTGTTATGATTGGGTTTTTTGTGAGTTAGTATTGATGTATCTGTTGTGATTTAGTTTTTTAGTAATCCAATTTAACAATAGTTAATGATTTGAGATTTGTATGCAGATGTTATACAGAGGAAGCACGTATCTATGCAAGTTCTCTTAAGAACAATCACACATATATTTTGAGGTTCATTTTTTCTGGTTGGCTTCTGTATTCTATTGAATGATGATATAGTGATTCAGTTGGTTCAATGACTCTATTTCAGATTCAGTATTCAATTTGGTTTGAGTTTATTGATGACGTGGGTCTAGTGTGAAAATTTGATGAAAGGTGGCCTACATGTTGTTTTATGATTGTTTGACGCGTGGGTCTAGTGTGAAACATTCTGAAACGTGGTCCACAAGATAGTGAGGGGTAGGATTTCCCTTCCGGTAGAAGCTAGTAAACGAGATTAGGGGGGTCGTAGCTCCCTTCTAGTAGGTGTTGGAGAGCAAGTGGAGGTTGTAGCTGTTGGGTTCTAAAAGGTGTCTTTTAAAACTCCTAATTGCCTCATATTAATTATCAACCTAGGTAAGTCTTTTTATTCCAAGAGTGTACACAATATGTGCAAGCTATAAATCCAAAGAGTAATGCTTTAAACTAAGTTATTAAATTCCATACAAGAGTAAATGGATGAAATCATAAATCTCAAGTTTGTAACTTTAAAGGAAATAATTCATCTAAGCATCATGACTCTATCTCAAACAATATTGTAATTCAATCTTAATCAACCAAATTCAAATGAAAATCAACCGAGAGCACTATAGTATTAACTGAGCTCTTTCAACTGGACTTAAAATATTGAATAGAAGGAAAGCATTTAATCAATCACACTTTATTCTGCATTTAACTAGAAATGATTCTTTAATTGATAATTAATTCAATCCATGACATGAATTAAATAAAACCAACTATGACTATGCATTAATGAAATGAATACCAGAAATCCGATTCAACGAAAATGCATCAACAGAAAAGCTATAAAGCAGAATAACTTGCAGGAAATGAAAAATGCATAAAACAAGGAACAAAAGTAAGTTCCACCAGAGACCAGGCCCTAGACACCAGCGAACACTGCTTAACGATTTCAGAGTATTTGAACAAACAACAACGCAAGTTGTATATTAATCATCAAAATCACTTATCATTACAACACGATCTTGTTCTTCAGAATCACCCTTCTGTAAATTAAAATTACAATCCAAGTAAAAGACGAGAGATCCCTCTTCAGTCTTCCCTTTTATAGTCAAAAGGAAAAGATAAATGTGATCCCTCAGGATTAGTAGATCCTGAAGGATTCACAGCTAAATGTTGTCTTCAAACAATTCTTCTATCTCGCACTGATCTTCTTGACTCGTTCCTTGGTTTGATCACACCCGCCGCGTCTCATTTTACTCGATTAGTTCTTGATGTTCTGACTTTGGAACAACAACGGTTCCTTCTGTTGTTTTTCTACATAAAAAGTAATGAGAGTTAGTTTGGTCAGTCAAATCGTATCAAGAGTAGTTTTATTCATTCCTTATCAAAATCCTATCAATTTGTTATTATATCATGGCACAAAATTGATAAGAAAGGAGGAAAAAAATAATAATCAAGAGTAAATGCATACCTATTGCAAGGCTCAACATACTCCCCTGCTTACCTTTTTTCATGTCCTCATGACAAATAAATAGTTTCTATGTAATGTGGTTAAGGAGTATGCTGGAAAAAAGGTTTCTTTATCAGGCCTAAAGCCGTGATTTTGTGCCAAATTTGCAAAGGTTGTCTGTTTGTGTCCTTCAGGTAACTCATAGTCAAATCAATACCCTTCAGGAGGATACCAAATAATGGGACATCTAAATCGACATCCCAACCAATAAGGCCCTTCCCTCAAAATAAGATTGATATATGTGATTAACCAGCTTGCAGCAGCTTTGAAGTTCCCATAATTAAATGGTTCTCTTTCCTTAACACTGTTAGTTGAGACCGTCCATCTCATTTTGGATGCAGTCAGGGATATTTCCTGGATGGAGAGGAAATATGTTGTTCCTTTCCGTACAATTTCCTTATGTATGGGCCCTAAAATTTGAATCACGCGTTCTTGTGTCATCAGCCTTTTATTTCTAGAAAATAGTTGCACAGGGTGAGTAGGCTCACTCATTACCTAGAGATCCAACCCGTGTTCCTGTCTTTGGAATGAATTATACGCCTTAAACCACTTAAGTTGATTAACTCGAAAAGAGATAAAAGCCTGGAATTGAATATCTCCAACAAAAGGGCTAGGGTTCTTATCAACTTCTCCTTCTAATATGAAATTATGCAGATAAAATTCGCAAAGAAGCCTTTGGACTTTTGCCCAATGTTCCTTGCAACAACTTATAAAACCTTTAGTTGTCTTTAACTTGATTGGCTTGCCATCTCTTACGGTTTTAATCTTTAACAATAAGTATCGTTCAAATAAGAACAGGGCATAATTTGTGGCTGGAGACCTACATGTGAAGACATCCAAATATAGCGAGCAAATGGTGTCTATCTGATTCCTGGATTTTTGCAGCTTGGTCTTCACCTTCTTCATCTTTTCTTCTTCCTGTCTAACTCTATCAAAAGTCCCATTCTCAGTTATGGTTAATTCCCTAAACTCTTTCTGCAACTCTTGGTATTTTTGTAGAGGGATTGTCTCTTGTTCACATCGTTCTAGAGCAAGATGGGCTTGCATCAGTTCTTCCTGTAGCTTTAGGAGAATAGGGTCTTTGCTTGATAGGATATCCTTGGCTTGTTCTTCTATCTGAGTGCCTGTGCTACGAGAGGATATTTCCTCGATTTGTACTTCCTTATTATGGGAGGACCAACCCTCCATCTAAATGGATGCATCCACTAAGTCTGCATGCAAATTTTCCTAGGTGGCTATTGTTTGAGTAGGAATGAGTTCGGTTTGGGTCTCTGTTGACCTACCCTTACATATTTCCGTTTGCGTAGCCACAGAGACTACCTCAGGAGTAGTGTTATGGGCTTTTCCGTTTGTAATTTCTTTAAGCTTCTAGCGTAGCCTTTTAACAATCTTTTGAAGCTTTTGATATTTGTGTCTCAGCTTCTTTAGTTTTGCTCCGGCTACTCACCTCTTCTGAGGAGCATCTTTTACACTAACAGGCTTGTCAATAGCTTCTGTATCTAAAGATTCCTGTTGTTTATCATGGTTGTGTTCCAATAGAACTGTGTCACCAGACTGGTTGTCTGATTCATGAATAACTTCTGTGTCTGCTTCCTTTTCCTGGTCTGTAGCTTCTGAAGAAGGCAGAATTTCTGTATGCCCAAAATCTTCTAGGGATTGTGTTATGAAACCAGCTCAAAAAAAGATAGAAAAGAGAGATCCACGCCTTAGAATTCAGCCTCTTCGAGGGGGCAACCTCCTTTACATTACATAAATGAACAATTCTTGGATGCCACAAATGAAAATACCTCCTTTCTATATATAGGAGTCTAAGTGGTCCCAATACAATCAAAGCCTACATAACAATAATAATTGTAGGGCACAACAATAACAATAGAGGGATTCTATGGGCACAATAGTAACAATATGGGCACTACATGGGTACAACAATATAAATAAGGGGTATAACTACAATAGTAATGGGGTAATCACTAGTATTATAGGGACCCAACATGCCCCTCTCCTTCAAAAAAGTGTTGTCCTCAACGCTTGAGTAGTTCTGGATACTTCTGCATAAAATTCTCATCCTCCCATGTGGAATCTTCAGCGGATAAGTTCTTCCACTTGATAAGATACTCTGAAATTGATCGATTTCGTAGCTGTCGAGTTCTTGTTTCTATGACTGCTTCCGGTTCCAATATAATTTTTCCTTCCTCGTCAAGTTCTGGCAATATTGTTTGAACTGGGAGCTTGTCGCCTATAACCTTCTTTAAACATGAAACATGGAAAACTGGGTGCAATCGAGAAGCTGCAGGAAGCTCCAATTTGTATGCCATAGTACCAATCTTTTGCAACACCTTGTACGGACCATAATACTTTGGTGATAATTTATTATCCTTCTTAGCTTGCTTGAGGGACATTTGCTTATATGGTTGTAGCCGTAGGAATACCCAATCACCTACATCAAAACTTCTTTCACTGCGATGTTGATCTGCCTGTTGTTTCATTCTATTCTGTGCCAACACGAGGTTATCCTTTAAGAGTTGGAGGACTTGTTGTTGATGTTCGATGTGATGTTCCACTGCCTGAACCTTAGAATTTTCTCTTAAATATGATGTGATGGATGGTGGTTGATACCCATAAAGTGCCATAAATGGGGTCATTTTTGTTGCTGTATGAAAGGAAGTGTTATACCACCATTCAGCCAGAGGCAACCATTTGACCCATTGTGTCTGTTTATCAGATACAAAGCAACGAAGATATCCTTCCAAACATTTGTTTACTATCTCAGTTTGCCCATCAGATTGAGGATGATAAGATGAGCTATGAGCTAACTGAGTACCAAGACAAGAAAATAATTCTGTCCAAAAATTTCCAGTGAAAATGGGATCTCTGTCACTTACAATAATCTTTGGGTTTCCATGTAGCTTTTGAATTGTTTCCATAAATGCAGTAGAAACTGTACTGGCTTTAAATGGATGTGATAATGCACAAAAGTGTGCATACTTGGTAAGTCTGTCAACTACCACCATGATGACACTCTTTCCCTCAGACTTGGGTAAACCTGTGATAAAATCCATTGAAACCTCCTCCCAACGTTGGCTTGGAATGGATAAAGGTTGTAATAGACCCGGTGTCTTAATTGTTTCAACTTTATTTTGTTGGCAAACCAAACATTCCGCCACAAACTTTTGAATATCTGATTTAAGGCCATCCCAAAAAAATTCCTTCTTAACCCTGTGGTAAGTTTTTAAAAATCCTGAGTGCCCTCCTAAGGGAGAAGTGTGCAATTCCATAAGAATCTTTTGTTTTAGCTGGGAATTCTTACAGAGGTATAAGCGATCTTTGTACCATAACGAATCATTTTTCCAGCTAAATGTATCAGACGTACTGGAATCTTGTTGTAGCTTTCGAATAAGTGCCCACACTTCTTCGTCATTCTTCCATTCCTCCCTTGCTTCGTTTATCCAATCTGGTTGGATAATAGAAATGGCGCACAACAATGCTTCCACATCCTCATCCTTTCTTGAGAGTGCATCTGCCACCACATTTTGCTTCCCTTTTTTGTAGATGATTTCAAAGTCATAACCCAACATCTTTGTGACCCACTTTTGTTGCTCTTCAGAGGATAATCTTTGTTCTAAAAAGTATTTAAGGCTATCATGATCCGTTTTTACCTTGAAGTGTCTTCCCATTAGGTAGGGTCGCCATTTCTTAAGTGCATGGAGTATTGCCAACATTTCCTTCTCATAAATAGCTTTGCTTAAAAACTTTCCCTTGATTGGACGACTTTCAAAAGCAATGGGTCTTTCATCTTGCATTAGAACAGCACCAATTCCATTTCCTGAAGCATCACATTCCACAATAAAGGTTTTTGTGAAGTCCGGTGTAGCTAAGACCGGTGCTTGGCACATTGCCTCTTTAAGATGTTCAAAGGCCTTTGTTGCTTCCGGAGTCCATGAAAATGCATCTTTCTTCAATAATGTTGTTAGAGGTGCTGCTATTCTCCCATAATTCTTAACAAACTTGCGATAATACCCTGTCAACCCAAGAAATCCTCGCAGATGCTTTATGGATGTGGGGATTTTCCATTCCTTAATGGCTTTAATTTTGCTAGGGTCTACCTTAACTCCTTCATGAGATACAATATGACCCAAATATTCCACCTCCTGGACTCCAAAGAAACATTTGGATCTTTTTGCATATAATTGTTTCTCCTCCAATAGTTGTAGCACCCTGTCAACATGTTCAACATGATCCTTCCAAGACTTGCTGTAGATTAGTATATCATCAAAAAATACTAACACAAATTTTCTAAGGAATGGTTTGAAAATTGAATTCATCAAACCTTGAAATGTTGAAGGTGCATTGGTAAGGCCAAAAGGCATGACCAAAAATTCATAATGACCCTCATGAGTTCTAAATGCCGTTTTCGGAATGTCTTCAATCTTCATTCTGATTTGATGATATCCTGAACGAAGATCCAACTTGGTGAAGTAAATTGATCCATGCAATTCATCCAGTAATTCATCAATGACAGGAATGGGGAACTTATCTTTAATAGTGAGCTTGTTGAGCTCCCTATAATCCGGACACATGCGCCATGATCCATCCTTCTTGTGCACCAATACTACTGGAGCAGAGAAAGAACTTTGACTCGGTTGAATTATACCAGCCTCTAGCATTTCTGCAACCATACGTTCAATTTCACTTTTTTGGACATAGGGATATCTGTACGGCCTGATGTTTGGAGGAACACTTCCTGGAATCAGATGAATAGCATGATCATGATCACGCATAGGTGGGAGACCTTTGGGAGTCTCAAATACCTTGGAATGATTGTCCAGGACTTTTTGGAGATCTGGAGAAATAGATGATTCCAATGTGGAAACATCTAGCGAACATAATTGTGCAATTACACCTCTTTGCTCCTTTTTTAGAAGCTTTGTCATACCATTAGAGCTGATTATCTTTCCTGGTTTCCCTGCAATACCCCTTAATTCAACTTCCTTTCCTTCCACAGAAAATTTCATGAAAAGTTCTTGAAAATTAAAAGCTATTGTACCCAAGGATTGTAGCCATTGGACTCCTAGTACAACATCAGCACCTCCCATTGGAATGGAAAGCATTGGGCTAGTCAATACATATTCTCCCATGGATAGCTTGATATTATGGCACTTTCCAGAGCAATTTATTGTTCCTCCATTTGCAATCATCACTTGACACTCTGGTGCTGGATATAGGAAGCAATTCAATTCTTTTGCTACCCTACAATGAATAAAATTGTGGGTGCTTCCTGAATCAATCAACACTATTACCTTTTTCTTCTTGATTTGTCCTTCTATCTTGATGGTTTGAGGAGTGGTAATTCCCGCCAATGCATTACAAGATATGGTCGGATTTATTTTTCTTCATCTAGGCTTTGTTCCTGGAATATATCCTCTTCTTTTGACCTTTCTTGCTCCTTTTCTTCTTCCTCTTCACAATCTATGTAGAATAATTTCTTCTCAGCACACTTATGACCTTTTGTGTATTTGCTATCACAATTGTAACAAAGCCCTTTTGCTCTTTTTTCTTCCAATTGTTGTGGTGTCAACCTTGTAGGTTGTGGAAGACTATGGGCAACAACACTTCCATCTTTATAGTTGTGAATGGTATGCTTCCTAGTTGCCATAATTTTGCTTTCCATTTTTCTTGCTAACCTGAATGCCTTCTCTAATGAATCAGGTTCCCAAAGGCGCACATCATGTTGGATATTATCCTTTAAAGACCCTATGAACACATCAATCCTATGCTCCTCTGGAATATCTTTTACCCTTATGTTCAATTTTTGGAACTCCTCAATGTGCTCCATTATTGAACCCTTTTGTTTGAGACTTATCAATTGGCTAAAAAAAGTGTTGCTTTTTGTATCCTCATAATGTGCTATCAATTCTTCCGTAAAAATTGCCCAAGTGATAAATTGTTTACGAGAACAAAGCCATTGATACCATACAAACTGATTTGGTTCCAAATATAAAGTTGCCATACGTACCTTTTGTGTGTTTTGCACATTATTGAGATCGAAGAATTGCTCCATCTGTAATATCCATGTGGCGGGATCCTTGCCATCAAACTTCCTCATATCGATTTTTGGAACATGGTGAGTCTTCGATCCAACATTAGAGTCTATGGAATCATGATTAACATTTCTTTTGTTCTCATCATGAGTTTCCTTTACTACCTCTTTCACCATTAGTGACTATTTCTTGTAGCAACTTATCCATCTTATCATCCATGCCATCAATTTTAGCTTCCATGCCATCCATCTTAGCTTCTACACCTTTCTTTAAACCATCCATCTTAGCTTCTACATCTTTCCTTAAACCATCCATTTTAGATTCTGTTGCTTTTTGTGCAAGTGACACTTGTTGCACTTGTTCTTGTAATTTTGATATATCATGTAGCATTTCTTCTTCTTCTTCATGAGTCATGCTAGAGCTTTCAGGTTCCTTACTAGGTGTTTGCATTTTCTTTCCTCGTGGCATCAGTTACCGATAATAATTCTCTACTATTCCCTTTGAATTCCTTCAAAATAAATTTTCAAACCAAGCTTAAGCAAAAATTAAAGAAAATCTACACACCTTTTTTCACTTTGTAGGAGCTCGATATTGCCTCCGATGTATCTCTGTACTTTCTGATTATCTAGTTCTAAATTTGTGACCTTTAGTAGCCCTCTGTGTCCTCTTTCCAATGCCACAAGTCTGACCCAAATTGGATTCTCCAAGGAAGAGTTATGCGAAATCTCCCACAGTTACTTGACGATGTGCCACGTGTCACTGTTTCAACCTTTGACTCTGAAAAATATATAAAAGAAAACTACAGTCCGTCCTCTTTCTGTACCTTCTTACTAAATTTCAATCTGATGCTCAGAAAGAAAGTTATGATGATTTTCCCTAGGTCACCTGTTTTGAGTGTAATTCAAGAGTCTGCAAAAAGACCAACTTCCTCAGATCATATCTCCGCAAATATCGCGCGAAAAACTCTGAAATTCGTACCCAAGGTTCAGCGCGATTTCTTCTAAAATGGGTTTTTTTTGTGACTTCTGAAACATCACAGAAAAAAAGTTATAGCGAAAATTCCACGATGACCTGTTTGGAGCAGCGAAACCCTAGAATCCAAAGCTCTGATACCAAATGTTATGAAACCAGCTCAAAAAAAGATAGAAAAGAGAGATCCACGCCTTAGAATTCAGCCTCTTCGAGGGGGCAACCTCCTTTACATTACATAAATGAACAATTCTTGGATGCCACAAATGAAAATACCTCCTTTCTATATATAGGAGTCTAAGTGGTCCCAATACAATCAAAGCCTACATAACAATAATATTGTAGGGCACAACAATAACAATAGTGGGCTTCTATGTGGCACAATAGTAACAATATGGGCACTACATGGGTACATCAATATAAATAAGGGGTATAACTACAATAGTAATGGGGTAATCACTAGTATTATAGGGACCCAACAGATTGATCTTCCATTAGGTTAGGATCAAGTGATCCTGCAGACTACATGTATGCATTTAGATTTGCCAAGACCTGAGCCATCCCTTTCTCAAAATCCTGCAGAATATCATTTTGGGGACTCATGGTTGATGTTTGAGGAGGTTCTTCTTCATTTTCCAATTCATCATCAAGATGTTGTGCCCTTTCTTGTTCTGAGTTCGGTCTATCCTCTTCCTCGGGTTCTTGTCCTGAATTGGCCTCTTCCTCGGGTTCTGATTCTGAATGACATCCTTCCCCTTGTTCAAGTTCTTCCTTTGGTTCCGACTCAGAGTCCTATATACTAATTGGTTTAGATGGTTCCACAGGTTGTTCGATGCTATCTACAGACATTCTCTGGACTAGATGTAACCTTGCAGACTGCCTGCGCTTGTGGGGTTCAATGTTTGAGCAGGTAGTCCTTTTCCTTTTCGGAATAGGGCCCTGTTGGCTTATCGCCAAAATTTCAGGATTTTGGATTACAGGGTTTTGACTAATCTCCAGGGGCGCTATGAGACCATCCCAAGTTAAGTTTTGTTGAACGAGGTTATGGGTAACAATTAGTCTAATCAATCCATGGTGGCTAACTATGGTTTTCGGGTGCCTAGCCCGTCTTATTCTATCGACGGTATCATGCAGCAATAAATTCAAGAAAGATGGCAGATTAACAGTGATCTTTAGTTTTAAAACAGCTAAAAGTTTGAGTTGTCGTGGTCTTACCACGTCTCGTCGTCCATCACAGGTAATGTACCTCTGGACAACACTTTCCAACTCACACCATGGTTCTGCCAGAGAAGATGGTTGTATGCCCTTGCCTTTCTTGGTTAATTCCTCGCCTGCATCTCTGAAAATGTCCACCGCGTCTTGTAACATTACGTATCTTTTGGCCATGTAGTTCATTCCATCGACAGCCCAGATACTTCAGCTATTACAATGTCTGATACTGTAATTCTTCTACCTCTCACTAGGGATTGCCCATTCTATAGATGCTGTAGAAATTCTATAGCGATTTCCTCACTTGGTTGAAATCTTGTGAAGTATGGTATCCACCCTGCGCGGACTAGAATTTCCCTAGCTCTGTTGGAGACTTCCAGCACTAAAGGTTCTCAGCGCACTAACTTACCACCCATAATGCTTGAGTTCTTCCTACTATTGCAAAGGATTAGTGCAGTGGAGAAAACACAACAACAGACATAAATAGAGAGATAGAACAACAAGTAAATTATAATAGCTAAGTTTTTCAATTTTAAACGATATTTCTATGAGAATTCATTAATTCGAGGACTATCATTTTGCCACATGCCGCGTGATCATAGAGTACCATATAAACCTATGAAATCCAATAAAACAATTATAATGCATGCACGAGTGTAATGAAGGTCCCCTCCCTCCTTCAAGATGAGAGGTCACCTATGACCGAATGGATGAGGGAATGTTGTTCTGACGGCAACGTACAAGGGTGAAAGATATGACATTAATATGGGACAGAGTATGTATATTAATGAGAGGACTGTAAAAGGTATGGATATAATGAAAGCGAGGTGTGTAATGATGGTTATTGATAAGAGACAAGATGCTTTGGTTGATGATAGGTTATGCGGTAAGGAAAAAGGACAACAATATGCAAGAAAAGATGCTTTGTTGATGATATTCTGGCTGAAAATGATATGATTGATTAAAAACATTAACTCATGCATAAAGGTTCAAGGTAGGGAAAAATTAAGCAAATAATTCTTCTGATAAAAACAAAAGTAAGAAGAGGGTATTATAATAATTATTGATGTTGAAAATGGAACTTCAATACCATAAGCATAGCTTTTGATGCCAGTAGGCGTCCATAGCCTCAATAGAGCTTATTTTTAACCCATATGAGCTAGGATCCTCAATTTATAGTTGGAGAATTCCATTGTTGTTTCTACAGAAGAGATCAGTGTGCTGGCATGGTAACCAGAGGACCACACTGCCATTCACTGGGAAGTAGCAAAAGTGATCAGGTCGGCTCGTGATAAGACATCCTGTTCCAAGGATATTTTGGCCATCCTTTGGATCATAACCCTAGTGTGGTGGCCATAGTGGGAATGTCACATTGCTACATCCTTATGAGCATGGTAAGTTGGCTCTTAATGAGACCCCCTATCCTCTATCTATATGCAAAATTTGTTGTTATTACACATTTTTATAATAAATAGAGGGAGGCTTAGTGCTCCTTAAGAGCAGGGATGGTGGAAGAAGTTGAACATATCAATAGAAAAAATATACCCATAATCTCACTTATAATAGACAGAGAGGATTATAACCAGGAGGGGTGGAACCAACATGGTAAAGATGAGAAATCAGTATTATATACAACATAAATCAATACAGTAAAGTAATACATAGATAATTGTGTCCTTCCCCATTTTTTTTAAGAAATATATCATCAGGAAGTTGTCTTGTTAAAGATCATAACGTTAAGGGTATTCACCTGCTTCAATAGAATCCATAATTCTTGTCCTCATGAAAGTATTGTACTTCATCCCGTGAAAGGGAATAAAAAAAATGGGGCTGAGATGAGCTAGGAATAATCCTAGAAGTGTTGTTCAACATCACAATAATGCAAGGAAAAAGGGTTTTGTTTAAAAAACACATGACTTCAAGAAGAAAAAATGTTGTTCCAAAGAAGGAACAACAACAAATTCTAAAAAAGAGAGGTAGTATTTGAATAACAAACAACAAAAAATGGTGTTCCAAAGTTGGAACAACAAACATGCAAAAAAGTGTTGTTCCGAAGTGGGAACATCAGAAACGAAAAGTGTTGTTCCGAAGTGGGAACAACAAAAACAAAAAGTGTTGTTCCGAAGTGAGAAAAACAAAAAAAAAGTGTTGTTCTGAAGTGGGAACAACAAAAACCAAAAGTGATATTCCAAAGTGGGAACAACAAAAAAAGCAAAAGTGTTGTTCCGAAGTGGGAACAACAAAAACCAAAAGTGTTGTTCCAAGTGGGAACAACAAAAACCAAAAGTGTTGTTCCAAGTGGGAACAACAAAAACCAAAAGTGTTGTTCCGAAGAGGGAACATCAAAAACCAAAAGTGTTGTTCCAAAGTGGGAACAACAAAAACCAAAAGTTTTGTTCCGAAGTGGGAACAACAAAAACCAAAAGTGTCGTTTTGAAGAGGGAACAACAAAAACCAAAAGTGTTGTTCCGAAGAGGGAACAAAAAAAACCAAAAGTGTTGTTCCGAAGTGGGAATAAAAAAAGCCAAAAGTGTTGTTCTGTGTTGAGAATGCAACAAGATGATGGAGCTTAGTGGAAAGAAGTTGCCTTCACTAAGTGGGCTCACAGGCTATTTTTGGCGCAAAGTCTATTTTTAGACTATGTCTATTTTTAGACATATGGATCATGGTCTATGAGTTGCAGGATGCTATTTGTGGATGATTGGTCATGTTGGTAAAAATAGATAGACTTCTATTTTTAGACATATGGGCGGTTTCTATTTTTAGACTGCCAGGCTAAATATAGAACAGTCGAATATTATTGTCTCATAATAATATTTGGACTATAAACATTATCTTATCCTCTTGGAGCACTTCAATTTGAGCTACAGATGTGGCACATGCAGCTGTCAGAAAGAAATACGCTTTCTTTGTGGGTCAGTTGAGCTATTGCATGCAAGACTTCAGTTAGAACTCATGTGGTTGAGTTTCGGTGGAGTTGATTGTGGAGTTGATGGAGTTGTGTTCAGTTTGACTTGGTTGAACTAGTTGTATTTTAGTCTAACTAAAGAATACACTAGTGATGAGTTGTGTGAATTAAACATTAATTAATTCACTAATTATTAACTCATAAAGCAACTAAAGAATACATCAGTTAACTCAATGCATGTACAGTTCAGTGGAGACAGGTGTTAGAGGTTGAGATTTCTATCAGTTGTGACTATAGTTGTGCATGAGATTTGCACATGCATGGATGGAGATTGCCCACGAGGCTTGCGTAGTATAACCAAAGGAATTCGATTTCACAGAGTGATTGATTCTCTTGTAGGATTTCACAGTGGAGGCGGGCCAACAGTGGAGGAGATTTGAGGCTTTAGATCTGAGCTAGTTTGTGTGTAACAGGTGGAGATAGTACTGAGTACTTGTGAGGAGTATTGTACTATGTATTGTTACATGTTCTCTATCATTATAATATACAGATAGTGTGGGGTTTTCAGCTGTATGCTTTCCCCGGTTTACATACTGTGTTAATGTGTGCATGCGATTGATGTTTCATTGTTTTTTATGCTGCTAAATTGATGATCAATGTAGAGGAGATTATGTATTGTGCATGTATTCTGCAATAATGTATAATCAGGATAATCTCTGTGAATAAGTGTCATATTATTCAAAATTTCTACATTCCGAAGATGGAACAACAAAAACCAAAAGTGTTGTTCCGAAGTGGGAACAACAAAAACCAAAAGTGTTGTTCTGAAGTGGGAACAACAAAAACCAAAAGTACTGTTCCAAAGAGGGAACAACAAAAACCAAAAGTGTTGTTCCGAAGAGGGAACAACAAAAACCAAAAGTGTTGTTCCGAAGTGGGAACAACAAAAACCAAAAGTGTTGTTTCGAAGAGGGAACAACAAAAACCAAAAGTGTTGTTCCGAAGAGGGAACAACAAAAACCAAAAGTGTTGTTCCGAAGTGGGAGCAGAAAAAACCAAAAGTGTTCTTCCGAAGAGGGAACAACAAAAACCAAAAGTGTTGTTTCGAAGTGGGAACAACAAAAACCAAAAGTGATGTTCCAAAGTGGGAACAACAAAAACCAAAAGTGTTGTTCTGAAGAGGGAACAACAAAAACCAAAAGTGTTGTTCCGAAGAGGGAACAAAAAAAACCAAAAGTACTGTTTCGAAGTGGGAATAGCAAAAAGCAAAAGTGTTGTTCTGTAGGGGGAACATCAAAAAACAAAAAATGCAGAAATCAAATCAGCAATCATATTTACAGTTTTTACAAAAAGGAATAACTTTTTACAATAATGAAGTTGTCGAAGGATTTCCTTCTGTAGCTAGAATTTGCATGGTGGAGTCTTCGTGTATCTGTTGATAAAAGGATTCTCTTGTAAGTGGTTTTTGGTAGAGGCGCACCTGATGCCCATTTGCTTTGAAGGAAAAACCAGACCCATCAATGGTGGCCAATGTAAGAGTGCCATTGTCATGTACTTCCTTTATTTCATAGGGGCCTAACCATCTAGTCTGCAGTTTACCAGGGAAGTCTTGAAACCTGGAATCGTAAAGAAGTGCCCACTCGCCCTCATGAAATGTCTTTTTTCTTAATCAGGGAATCGTGCCACTTATCATTTTGTTGTTGAATGAGTGCAGTATGCTATAGAGCCAATAGCTGAATTTCATCTAATTCATTTATTTATTATAGTCTGTTAATCTAGGCTTCAGTTAAATCCAGTCCCACTTCCTGGGCTATCCTTAGTGTCTGTATCTCAAATTCTATGGGAAAATGGGTTCCTTACCAAATACCAGCTGATATGGAGAATATCCAGTTGGTGTTCCTCCACGTCGTGCGATATGCCCACAAGGCCTCTGGCAGTTGAGTCACACAATCTCGTCTGTGCGATGAGATTGTCTTCGTTAGAATAGCTTCAATTACTTTGTTGGTACTCTCCACCTACTCGTTCGCCTGCAGGTGATACGGAGAGGCAATTCTATGAATAATGTGATGATTCTTTAGTGTAGCAACAATCTTGTGGCTTAAAAATTGTGGCTGCCCATCAGTAATTACTTCTCTGGGTAAGTCGTATCGCACAAAAAATTATAAAAGAAAATTAATCACTATTTCCTCTGTCGCTCTTGGTAATGCTACTGCCTCCACCCATTTAGTCACGTATTCTGTTGCAATCAATATATATGATTTCTGATTGGACAGTGGGTTGATCGACCCGACGAAATCTAACACCCATCGCTCAAAGGGTTCTATCACCAGCTGTGGATGCAGGGGAATCTCATTAGATTAGCCAGGGAAACCCCTCCTTTGGCAACTATCGCATGCTTGGACAAATTTCTTAGCATCCTTAAAAATCGTGGGCCAGTAGTAGCCCATTTGCAAAATTTTATGTCCAGTTCTGCGGTCTGCAAAATGTCCACCGCAAGGTCCATCATGGCAGGATTTTAAGATATCATAAATTTTGTCTTCCTTGATACACCTGTGGATGTGCATATCGGCCCCTGTGTGAAAAAGGTATCCTCTGATCCAGGAGAACTGAGTGCTGCGCTGCACTATTAATTTTCTTTCTCCAGGAGTCAGATGTTTGGGCAGTTTTCCTATTGCTAAATAATTTGCCACATCTGCGTACCATGGTGTTTTTACGGCCACAGCAAACAGGTGTTCATCCGGGAACTAGTCTTCTACCGCCATTGCATCATCTGTTCTTGGCACTCCGGAGAGGAAATATGCCACAAGGTTTTCCCTCCCTGGTCGATCCTTTATAGTTATGTCAAATTCCTACAAAAGTAGTAACCAACGTGTCACTCTTCCATTCGTGATGGGTTTATTAGCTAAATATTTGATGTCAGAGTGATCCGTATACAGAAATACATGGTATCCAGTTATATAGTGTCTAAATTTGTTAATAGCATAAATAACAACTAAAAAGTCTTTCTCTGTTACTGTATAATTCAACTCAACAGGAGTTAAGTTTTTGCTAACGTAATATATAGTGTAGGGTTTCTTGTCGTCTTCCTGGCCAAGAACTGCTCCAATGGTTGAATCTGTCGTGTCTGATGAAATTTGGAATGGTATATCCCAATTCTGCCCCTGTAAGATTGGTGCTGTTGATAGTAGCCATTTCAATTTTGTAAAGGCAATGTCACATTTATCAGTCCATATAAAATGAACATTTCCTATTAGGGCATATAATGGTGCAACAATCTATGAGAAGTTCTTTATAAATCTACGATAATATCCTGCAAATCCCAGAAAACTATGTACCTTTGTTTGAGTGCAGGGAGTAGCTAATAAGAGGATTACCTGTATTTTTGCTGGATCTACCTAAATTCCAGTTGTTGAAATGAAATGACCCAAGATCAGGTCCTCTGTCATCATCATATGGCACTTCTCGTGGCTTAAGCATAGCCTAGTAGCGATACACCGTTCCAGGACTTTCTCCAATGTCTGTAATGCCTATTCAAAGTCATCTCCATAGGGTGTGAAATCATCCATGTACACTTCCAATCCTTCATTTATCAAGTCTGCAAAAATACTGAGTATGGCTCTTTGGAATGTAGCAGGTGCATTGCATAATCCAAAAGGTAATACCCTGTAAGCAAATGTTCCCCACGGGCAAGTAAAAGTAGTTTTATCCTGGTCTTTAGGGGCAATCTAAATTTGGTTGTAGCCACTAAAGCCATCTAAGAAAGAGAAGAATTTCTTCCCTGCCAGTGTATCTAGGACCTGATCGATGAATGGAAGGGGAAAATGGTCTTTTTGCGTTGCTTTGTTGAGTTCTCTGTAGTCAACGCATATCCGCCACTTCCCATTCTTTTTGGGGACCACTACTAATGGAGAAACCCATTTACTGTCAGATATAGGATAGATAAAATTCACATCTAATAGTTTTTGAAGTTCTTCTTTAACAATATCCTTTAGGTGAGGATTTAATCTACGCTGAGGTTGTCGAATGGGTCTTGCATCTTTTTCAATGTAAATGTGGTGCATACATAGTTGAGGATCAATTCCTTTCATGTCTGGGTAATCCCAAGCAAAAGATCCTTTATATTTCCTAAGGACTTGAATAAGTTTTTATTACTGGTCATCATTCAGATTATTGTTAATGTTTAGGATATTCCCTGGCTCGATTTCAATAGGTTTGTTATTATAGATAGTAGTTTTTGGTATTGGTTGGTCATTGATATCTCTTAGGGAAACTTCTTCAATTTCATTGTCAAGGACTACTTTAATCATGTGATATTTCAAACTAGACACTGTAGCACGATGATTGATAAAAGTATTAATGACATTGTCTTCTGTTTGGTTTTTAAATTCAAGGGCATCTACCACAGTCAATGGTGACCGAATATTTTCTATTAAATATGTTACAAGTTGCTTCCTAGTTTTTACAATGGTTAGGCTTGGTTGAGCAGGAGGGTATAAGGCTAGATTCTTCACATCATTCCCTCTGGTTATGGTCATACTGCCTGTCCGACAACTGATATAAGCATCAACGGTTGCTAGCCAAGGCCTTCCTAAAATTAAAGGATGTCCATCTAGCCGGTTCCTAAGGCTAATAATAAAAAAATCTGCCGGATATTCCCAACTGTCTACAGAAACCATCACATCCGGTAATGTTCCTTCTGGCCTAATGGCTAAGCAGTCAGCAAGTTCCATCAAGGTAGTTGTTGGTTCCAAGGTTATGATGCCAAGTATTTTGCAAGTTGCTGTTGTAAGAATGTTAATGGTTGCCCCTAAATCAACTAAAGCATTGGGAAAAGAGTGACCATTTATTTGTACTGTGACAAGGTTTCCCGAGTCTTCATATTTTATAGGTGTCTCTTTTCCTAATAATAAATCAGACAAAGTCCCAAGAACATGGACAGTTGGGGTTATTTTTGTTTGCCTCACAGACTTCTTTATACACAATTCTTTAATAGTTTTGGCATATATTGGAATGTCTTGAATGGCCTGGAGGAGGGGTATTTTTATACAGATATTCTTGAGTTCACCCAGAAGATCAAAGTTGGGGTGTTAAATTGGGCGCGGTATCATCATTCTTTCTAGGAATGGTGGGGAAGTAGTTATGATCTGTTTGGGAGTTTTTTGCCTGACTGTATCTTCCCCTTGTTGATCGTTTACAGACAAAGACTTATTTGGGTGTGGTTCTTGAGGTTGCAGATTTTTATCCTCATCTTGAGTGATTATGCGTCTAGATCTTAACTTGAGTTCATTACACTCCCTCAACTCTGCTTCAAGGTCTAGACCCTCAATGATTTGTACTAACTAGATTGGTCTATTTTTGGGATTTTGGTTGGGTTGGGCTAGGAGTTGTGGTCGTATATTAGATTGAGGATTCTACTACAACGTATAAGGTGCTGGTAAAGTAGGTTGAGACAGAGGAATTGTACCCATAGGCTAGTTCGTGGATCTTTGCCAATTTGATTGCTAGTTCTGATTTTGTGAGATGGAAGGGGACCATTGAGATGGATAGGGATTGTTCTGCCAGAATAGTGGAGGGTAAGAGGGATTTGACCAACTATTGTTTGGATTTGATTGGTTGGGCCATGGTGGCACAGAAAATGTTTGAGGTGGCCAAGTAGAAAAAGGTGGCTGGTTTTGCCATGCTGCCCCTGAATATTGTTGAGAATTATATTGCGAGGGAGGAAAGAATGAAGATGGATCAGTAGGCATACCTGTCTGATGTGCTTGCCATTGACGATGTTGGTTTAGTAGGTATACTAGTTCTACTTCTTCTTCCGCTTCCTTGAAGACTGCTTTTAATCCTGGGAGCGATGGGAAACTTTCTGTGGCATACTCCTTGGTACATATGGCACATGCCTGTATCATATCTAGCGGGCATTCTTTATGACTGTGTTTTTTTCTACAATGGGGACAGAAAATAGCCAGGTTTTGTTCTACTTCGGCCTGCTTTTGTTTAGCTTGCATGATATCCAATTGTGTCATCAGGGTCCCCAAGATATCAGTCTTGAAATCTTCCAATAGATTGTTGATTTCAACTCTTGTAATGCTTCCTCCTGAGGCTTTGTTGTCTCTGGTGATCGCATCGCGTCCGGTTGGTTTCAACCTTGTACTACCCCTGGAGCACCTGATGCACAAGTCTATAATATTGTCATAATCTTCTTGATAAATATCACCCTTACCCATTATATTCAGTGTTTCTACCCATTGGTCTTTCATACCTTTAATCATTGTGGTTTTTAGAACATTATCAGGCAGATTTGCATAAGGAGATCTTTGTAGATTATATTGGAAATGCTCCACATATTCTTCCAAAGTCTTGTTAGGCTTAGCTACCATTTGAAAGATTTCATTGTTTAGTTCTCTAGTTTGGCAATAATATTGGTATTTTTTAAGGAAGGATGTTTTCATTTGTTCCCAATCATTGATGGTACCTCCACCAAGTCCCATAAACCAATGCAGGGCTACTCCCTTCAGAGTAGAGGGGAACAGTTTCAGCTTTTGGGGGTCAGTGGTGTAATCATAACCCATACATAGGACATCGAATTTGAAAAGGAATGCATCAGGGTCTTATGAAGTTAGCCCGTGAAAGGTAGGAATATTTTGTAAAGGAATAACTTTCATGGGGGCATTGACATTTGTGTCTACAATAGGGTATTGTAACGTAGATTTCTAGGGTTGTCGCTGATTATTGGCCATTTGGTAAAAAATATGCCGATATTTTTCAGGGATCTCTGGAGCTAGAGAGTTGTTCCTACGATGTCCAAAAGAGGCTGGAATGATTTTAATAACGCTACCTCGATCTAGAACACTGGGTGTCCTTTGTTCAATCACTACTTCAGGAGATCTAGGTTCTGATGATTTAATTTCAAGATTACCTGTTTCTCCTTCTCCTTCACGGAGGTTGCAAGAATTCCCTTCTTGTGAAGGGCATGGTTGTGAATTTTCAATATCTTGAAAACTCTGTTCAGACCCTTCAGTCTTACTGTGAATCTCAGCGTTAGCTACAGATGGTGATCCTATGGCCTGAAGGGAAACAATAGGGTGTCTGGTAGCAATAGTTCGGGGTCCTACTGATGACTGAGACTCAACTTTTCTTATGATTTCGTCAATAAAGGTTGATCGTCCAAGGGTCACCAGTCCCTTGGATTTTTCAAGTTTGGGGGGAGGAATTATATCTTTTTCTAGTCTTTTCTTCTTAGTCATTCATACAAAAATACAAACATTCATTTCTATCTTAAATTCCTACACAATTCTGCTGGAAAGCGGACGGAGGAGCGAGCATTTTACTTACTCATTACACAGGTTCTTACCTCTCGTTTTTAATACCCAATTCTCTCTCAGCAGACAAACATCACTCTTTGTAAAATGGCAACACTCTCCCTGGCAACGACGCCAAAATGTTGGGTGCTAAAAGGTGTCTTTTAAAACTCCTAATTGCCTCACATTAATTATCAACCTGGGTAAGTCTTTTTATTCCAAGAGTGTACACAATATGTGCAAGCTATAAATCTAGAGAGTAATGTTTTAAACTAAGTTATTAAATTCCATGCAAGAGTAAACAGATGAAATCATAAATCTCAAGCTTGTAACTTTAAAGGAAATGATTCATCTGAGCATCACGACTCTATCTCAAACAATACCGTAATTCAATCTTAATCAACCAAATTCAAATGACAATCAACCAAGAGCACCGTAGTATTAACTGAGCTCTTTCAGCTGGACTTAAACTATTGGATAGAAGGAAAGCATTTAATCAATCACGCTCTATTCCACAATTAACCAGAAATGATTCTTTAACCGATAACTAATTCAATCCATGACATGAATTAAATAAAACCAACTATGGCTGTGCATTAATGAAATGAATACTAGAAATCCGATTCAATGAAAATACATCAACAGAAAAGCTATAAAGCAGAATAACTTGTAGGAAACAAAAAATGCATAAAACAAGGAACAACAATAAGTTCCACCAGAGACCGGGCCCTAGCCACTAGCGAAAACTGCTTAACGATTTCAGAATATCCGAACGAACAACAATGCAAGTTGTATATTAATCATCAAAGTCACTTATCATTACAACATGATCTTGTTCTTCAGAATCACCCTTCTGTAAATTAAAATTACAATCCAAGTAAAAGACGAGAGATCCCTCTTCTATCTTCCCTTTTATAGTCAAAAGGAAAAGATAAATGTGATCCCTCAGGATTAGGAGATCATGAGGGATTCACAAGTAAATGCTATCTTCAGACAATTCTTATATCTCGCGCTGATCTTCTTGACTCGTTCCTTGGTTCGATCGCACCCGACGCACCTCATTTTCCTCGATTAGCTCTCGCTGTTCCGATTTTGGAACATCAGCGATTCCTTCTGTTGTTTTTCTACATAAAAAGTAATGAGAGTTAGTTTGGTCGGTAAAATCGTATCAAGAGCAGTTTTATTCATTCCTTATCAAAATCCTATCAATTTGTTATTATATCATGGCACAAAATGGATAAGAAAGGAGGAAAAAGACAATAATCAAGAGTAAATACATACCTATTGCAAGGTTCAACAGTAGCCTCCTACAAGTGGGTGCCTATGTACTAGTAAGATTTTGCACCAGTACTAAATGTAATGAAGAATTTGTAATAAGAAATGAGACAGAGACAACCATAGCAATCATTTTCTCCCACATTGGATTTCCACCTAAAATCCGGTGTTCTATATGTGTGCTCATGTGTTGTGACTTATTTGTTCTTTGCTGCATATTGGATGGTTAATGAATTAATAATGCAATGGTTAAGTTAACTTATTAATGATTGTTATGACAAATTAAGTAAACTGGATATACGTTGTTTACATTCACTAAAGTTGCATACATACGATGGTTGCATGAAGAAAAATCACGTACAAAATTCTGAATAAGAAATTGAAAGTTTGACGTGAATTAAAATATTGATTCACTGCAGCCCCCATCCCCCTTCTCAATATTTTTCCTAACAATTGGTATCAGAGCAGGTCCCTGATAAGAAGCTTGATTGCTTAAAGGGAGGTCTATCAATATGAGCAGTCAAGAGGGAGTATCTATTATTAGCCCCCCTTGTTTAATGGAACTAACTTTGTATTTTGAAAAATAAAAATGAGATCATATTTGTAGGATCCATGAGTTGATGTATGGGAAATTGTTGAAGGTGGAAATCAATACCCAACCTCCATTCCCATAGATGATGCAGGGAAGAAACAATATGAGATCAATGAAGAGACTGGGAAGTTTGGCAGAATTTGAGTTTGTGAAAGTCATGCAGCTGAACACCGCAAAGGAAATATGGGATAATCTTGTTCAAAGCTATGAAGGTGACACTAAGGTAAAACGTGCTAAACTTCAAACATATGAAATTCAATATAAGAATTTTAGAATGCATGATGATGAAATCATTGCAATATTTTTTCTTAGAGTAGATGAGATTGTTAACTCAATGAAAAATCTTGGTGATGAAATAAAATATACTACTATTTTTGAAAATATTTTGAGATCACTAACCCCAAAGTTCAATTCCAAACTCTCCACCATTGAAGAAATGTAGGATTTGAAGAAATTCACTATTGAACAACTCTGTGGGATCTTGACAACTTTTGAGATGAGAAAAGGGGGTACATCAAGTATTAGAGAAGCAAAATTCAAAGGCACAAACAAAGGGAAAGAAAAGGAAGAGCCTAAGGAAACAGGTTACATTTCAGATGAAGAAGAAGAATTTTTTTTGAAGAAGGTCCAAACAGGATATGGTAGGTTAAAAGGTAAGCTTCATTTTAAGTGTTTTTCCTGTGGGATATTAGGTCACTATGGCACTAAGTGTCCTTATAAAGAAGATCATGAAAATAATGTTTCAAAGAAGAATGTTAAAATAGGTAGTATTAACAAGAAAAGTTTTTATATTCATGAAGATAATGAATATTCTTCCAATAATGAATCTGATGAATCGGATCAAGATTGTCAATTACTTATGGCATTCGAAGAACAATGTGTAGATAAATATGATGATGTTTTTATGGATGCTCTAAAAGAAATTGATAAACTCAAGGTCATAAACAAGAATCAAGAAAAATAAATCAGTATGTATAAAGAAAACACTCTTGTTGAAGAAATAACTCAACCAAAGATCTGTATAGAAGAAGCTAAATTAGTGGAAGAAAATTTGAAGAAACACGTCCAAGAAAGGGAAAGACATTGTGAAAACTTAGAACTTGAAATTGTGGGTCTAAGAAAAGAACTTGAGAAAACAAAGGCTCTAAATCTTAGATTTGCTAAAGGATCTGAAACTTTATAAGAAATCATTCAAATGAAACATTCTCCTCTAATCAAGATATGTATCGAATATAATCCAAATGGTGAAACCGTAGAACCTATGAAATCTTCTGAAACAGGTACAAAAAGCTATGCCAATGTTGTAAAAGGAAGCAAGTTACCATCAGAATTATAGGACTCAACAAAAGAATGAAGGATCAAATCTTTGACATGTAAAACAACCTTTCCATGAACAAAGGGCAAGCTACTCAAAAAGGTATTATACTCCCATGTATTCTTACTTCAATGGTCAATGCTTCACTTGTCACAACTTTGGTCACAAAGAAGTTCATTGTGTTGCTTATAAAATGATTATGACTAGAGAAGCAAGAAAACAACATGATGCAAATAGGACAAAGAAAACTTCTTATAATGCTTTCTCACCTCTTCATAATGAAGTTGAATGTTCCATTTGCAATAACTTTAGTCATGGAGAAACTAAATGCAGAGGCAAGATAAATTCATCTTATCAACATGAACATAATACTATGGCACCGAAGGAATGGAAAAAGAAAAATGCTTCCTCTGAAAATTGTGGTCTAGCATTGTATGCATGAGATCAAGAGAATCTATGGTACATTGACAACCGGTGTTCGAAGCATATGACAGGTGAGATAGATAAGTTTGTTTATTTTAATGAAATTAAGAAAGAAAAGAATATGATCTTTGGTAATAACTCACCTACTACTATTAAAGGAAAAGGATCTGTATATTTGAAAGAAAAGGTAAAGGATGGGAATGTATTATTTGTTGATGGGCTAAGACATAACGTGTTAAGTGTTAGTCAAATGTGTGATTAGGGGAATGATGTTATTTTCAGATCAAAGAATTGTGTGGTAAGATATTTGGATATAGGTAAGATCACAATCAAGGGAACTAGAACTTCGGGCAATGCCTATATCCTCGAAGGCGACAAAGAACACTCTTTTTTGAGCAAATATGAAGAAACATAACTTTGGCACAAAAGGTTGGGACATCTCAGTTTTTATCAACTATACAAATCAAGCAAGATGGGAGCAATTCATGACTTTCCCAACGTTTCTCCTCCTAAAAATAACATTTGAAAATCATTTCAATTTGGTAAGCAATCTAGAGTTCAGTTTAAAGCTAAATAATGCACTTCAAGTAAACCTCTTGAACTTGTTCAAATTGATTTATGTTGACCTATGAGAAATAAGTCTTCTCATAGTGAACAATACTTCATACTATTGATTGATGACTTTGCCAGAATGTGTTGGGTTGGTTTACTAAAGTATAAAGATGAGACATTTGAAAAGTTTAAAATATTCAAGGCTTTGGTAGAAAATGATTTGGAACTAAAAATCAAATGTATTAGATCTGATAGAGGAGGAGAGTTTATATCAGATGAATTTTTTAGTTTTTGTGAGCAACATGGCATTAAAAGACAATTTTCCATAGCTAAAACTCCACAAAAAAATGGAGTGGCAGAAAGAATGAACAAAACAGTTCAACAAATGGCACATACCATGCTTGATGAGTCAAGAACACCTCACACCTTCTAGGGAGAAGCAATACATACAACTGTGGATATACTTAACAAAGCCCATGTTCGAGTAAACAGTGATAAAACTCCATATGAACTTTGGTATGGTAAGCCTACAACTGTCAAACACTTTAGAATCTTTGGAAGAAAATGTTTCATAAAGAAAAATGATGATAAGCTTGGAAAGTTTGAATCTAGAACTAATGAAGGAATCCTTCTTAGATATTCTTCTAAAAGAAAAGGATATAAATGTTACAATAAAAGGCTCCAAAATATCGTTGAAAGTATAGATGTTGTGATTGATGAAGCATCCACAGGTACCAAAAGGTAAGCACAAGCAGATGACAAACCACTCCCTACTAAAATCCAAGAAGTTGTAGGATAAAAAGAAAGAGAAGCATCAGAAGAAGGAAATGAAAAAAACGGTATGGAAAAAAAGACCCCATCAAGGTATGTTCATAAAAATCATCTTGAATCTCAAAATTTAGGTGATAAACAAACTAGAAGAACTTTTGTTGGCTCATCTAGTCACTTAGCCTTACTATCCACAATTTAACCTTAAAATTTGAATTAAACAAACAAAGATGAATGTTAGATTAAGGCAATGCATGAAGAACATAATAAAATAGAAAAGAACCATATATGGGAACTTGTACCAAGGCCTCATATTAAGAATGTAATTGGGACAAAGTGGGTGTTTAAGAACACACTAAATGAAAATGGAGAAGTAATTCGAAACAAAGAAAAACTTGTATGCAAAGGTTATGCTCAACAGGAAGGGATAGACTTTAAAGAAACATTTGCACCTGTAACTAGACTTGAAGCCATAAGAATGTTTTTTGCATTTTCCAACTTTTGCAACTTTAAAGTATATCAAATGGATGTTAAATTTACATTTTTAAATGGGGGCCTAGAAGAAGAAGTTTATATTGAATAACATGAAGGATTCATACTTGGAAATTATAAAAACCTTGTTTGCAAACTTAGGAAGGCATTATATTGGTTAAAACAGGTTCATCGTGCATGGTATTATTGTCTTGACATGTATCTTCAACAACAAGGATTCAAGAAAGGATATGCACATAACAATTTATATATCAAATATGACAAGACAAACTTTTGGTAGTAGTGGTGATATCATATTTGGAAGAAACATTGAGTCTATGAGTTAAGGATTTGCTTCAGCTATGCAACAAGAATTTGAATTGTGTTTACTTGATGAGCTAGCATACTTTCTTGGTCTTAAGTTCATCAAAATAAAAATGGAATCTTTCTATATAAAACCAAGTATCTCAAGCATATTATGAGGTACGAAATGGAATACTTGTCAAAATGTGTTCACACCAATGGTAACATGAAGCAATCTCAATCAAAATGATGGATGCCCTACAGTTAATCAGCCCAAATACAAAGCTATGATTGGAAACTTTCTTTATCTTACTAGTACAAGACCAAACATTATGCATGTTGTTGGCATAGTTGGATGATTCCAAGAAAATCCCAAGGAAACTCATCTCAAAGCAGTCAAGAGGATATTCAAGTATCTACAAGGAACTCAAGATTTTTGTCTATGGTATCCCAAAAACATACATTTTTCACTTCATACTTATACTAATGCAAATTGGGCAGGTAATGTTGATGACCACAAAAGTACTAGTGGAGGAGCATTCTATTTTGGACCTCGCTTAGTTTCTTGGTTCAGTAAGAAACAAAGTTCTATTTCTTTATCGTTTGTTGAAGCAGAATATGTTGCTACTACTTCTTGTTGTACTCAACTTCTCTGGATGATCCAAACATTGCAAGGCATTCAAGTCATTTATCCTCAACATGTACCTATTCTATGTGACAACATTAGTGCCATAAGTATCTCTAAAAATCATGTCATGCACTGAAAAACTAAGCACATCCTAATCAAATACCATTTTCTTAGAGAGCAAGTTCTTGAGGAAAAAGTCAAGTTGGAAGATGTCCCCTCAAAGGAACAAGTTGCAGATATATTTACTAAGCCTCTTCCATGTGATTCCTTTGAATATCTCATACAAAAATTAAGAATGATTCATGCATCTTCACTCTGCTAATTGTTCTAACAGGTATGTATTGTTCAGGGGGAGTTGTGGCTGTAAACATCAACAATTTACTTTTTCTATGCAGATCTCATGAAAGACAGTCGTGTGTATACACGGGTTTTGATTTATACAGTTTCATATAACTCTCAGTAATGAAAAGTAAGTAGCACAAATTTAGGGGGAGCTACTCATATGCTTCCATATGTTCATTATTGGCATTTTGGTTCTGACATTGATGTGTTATAGGTTGTTGATGATGCTGATATGTTGGTTAGTATGATGTTGGTTCATCATAAGTTTATGAGTTGTTGCAAATATTATACTACTACTGATTGAAATGGTTCTTTGGTGCATTTGTTGATTGATGAGATGGATATGATCATATTTGATGATAAAAGTTGGAATGGGCTCAGGGGGAGCGTCTGGTAAGCTTCTAATGGTTCGTATTGTTGGCATTATGGTTTCCTAAGCTCTTCTTGTTGCATGACGATGTTTATGATGAGTTCATGATTTTCTCACTGTTTGATGAGAAGATATATATATATATATATATCTATATATATATATATATATATATATATATATATATATATATATATATATATATATATATATATATATATATATATGTTGTGATTATGTCAGAATGTTTGGGTTCCTTATGATGCAGTTATATTTGATGATACTACTTAATGCACTTGATGAGGAGAGATTGATGCCTATACTATCTTGACTTACATATTGAGGATGATCATGTTGCTATCTATGTTGCTTCTATCAATTGTCTATGTTGCAGACTCCTATATGGTGAATGATGGTTGCTGATGACTATCATGGTCTTGCTACCTCATTGTTGAGGTTCCTGTCTTTGGTTATAAGTGTCATATATGTCTCTTGATGTAAAGGTCATGAAAAGATTCATGTTGTCAATCATTGTAAAATTCAGTCATATATGGACTATTGGGATCAAGTCATGATATGTATGTAATCCCATTATTTGGGACATTGATGTAAAATTTGAAGTCCAATATGTAAACCCAATCTATTGGGTATATGATGTAATCATGAGTCATTGGTTTAAGTCATAAAGCCTTGTACTTTGAAAAAGTTCAACATATGGGGGGGGGGGCAAGGTTGGTATGTAGATTTCATGGTTCATATCAAGTGATCAGACCTACAACATTCAACTCTACAAGGAAAGTATTTCATTCAGCTTGGTTCAACCCTTTTCCCTTGATATCAAAGGGGGGGAGGAGACTAGGTGTTTGTAGGTGGTGTCCAAACACCAAAATGGTTTCCATCAAGTCCAAAGGGGGAGATTGTTGGAATTATGGCTAATGTATTGTCCTTGATGGCAACTTGCTTGATAAAGATGTACTTGATGTCAACATTTTGATATTATGATGATTGTGGAACTCATGTTGATTGGTATAGATGCTACAAAAGATGTGGATAGAGAAATGGAAGTTTAGTGATAGATGGATGAAAAAAGTGAAGTTTGAGAAAGTATACATAGTTCCTGTGAATAAGGCTCGTGTACATACATAGGTCCTATGAGTAAAAGTCATGTACATAATCTAAACCATGGAAATTTGGATACCGGGGGTCATTACCATGGTAATTTCCCATAGTAATTGAGGTGCAAGGTTCATTTGATCCTGTCAACAAATACTAACAACATTACCAAAGGATTTACCTAAGGTATTGGCTAAGGCAAAAACTATATAACAAGATGGAAATCGTAGTGTTGTGTGTGCAAGTGAATGGGTTATCCATATGTGATTTGATATGAAACAGGTGTGCACTAGGGAGAAAGGAGATGACTCAAATATGATAGATCTGAAAGCGTAGTAAAGAATAATGAATACAATTTCTTGATCTATTTATGCTTGTAACTAACAAATGATAGATTTGTTGTTGTAATGATTCTATGATATGAATGTGTGACAGTGAAGGTTGTGGCATGTAAGTTGTAGTTGCAGTGAAGGTATGTTTCAGTGATTTAAGATATGTACGTTGGTTTTCCTTTGAATAGTCGCACACATACATGGATCTAGTTTTGCACAATTGTGTATAAATTCTATAATAGTTTATTTAGTATGTTGGTATATATATTCACATGTTATGCATATTAATTTTGTACACACGTTAATTTTTTTTATGGATGTCACGTATATGCACTAGGGTTTGAGCTGATGATTGATGAAAGTTGTTGATACATGTTCTATTTTTTATTGTCTGTCAATGATGTCTTGATAAGCATGGTATATATTTGACAATGTTGATTGGGTTGATTAGATTGTGGCTTGTTATATTGACCAGTGATGATGTTGCACTATAATTGGGTTTTCTGTGTCAATGTTGATGTATATGTTGTGATTCAGTTTTTTAGTAATTTAGTTTGACAATAGTCAATGATTTGAGATCTTATGCATATGTTATACAGAGGAAGCATGTATATACGCAGGTTCTCTTAAGAACAATAATGTATATATTCTGAGGTTCATTTGTTCTAGTTGACTTTTGTATTCAGTTGGATGATGCTATAGTGATTTATTTGGTTTAGTGATTGTATTTCAGATTCAATATTCAGTTTAGTTTGGTCTTATTGATGATGTGGGTCCAATATGAAAATTTGATGAAATGTGGCCTACATGTTGTTTGATGATTGTTTAATAGGTGGGTCCAGTGTGAAACATTATGAAACGTGATCCACAAGGTGTTGAGGGTTGCACCCTTCAGTGAGGGGGTAGGAGTTCACTTCTGGTAGGAGCTAGTTAACGAGATTGGGGGGGTTGTATCTCCCTTCTAGTAGGTGTTGGAGAATGAGTGGAGGTTGTATCCTCCTGCAGGCAAGTGCCTACATATTGGTAAGAGTTTTCTCCAGTAGTAAATGTAATGAAGATTTTATAATAAGAAAGAAGATAGAGACAACGACAGTGGTGGGTTTCTACGACATTGGGTTTCCATCTAAAACCCTGGTGTTCTATGTGTGTGCTCATGTGTTGTGACTTATATGTTATTTACTACATACTGGATGGTTAATGGATTAATAATGCAATGGTTAAGTTAACTTACTGATGATTGTTATGAAAAATTAAATAAATTGGATATATGTTGTTTACATTCACTAAAGTCGCATACATATGTTGCTTGCATGAAGAGCATACAAAATTTTGAATAAAAAATTGAGGTTTGAAGTGAATTAAAATATTGATTCACCCCACCCCGCTACCCCTCCCCCCCACCTCAGTATTTTTCCTAACACTAACGATTCACATAAATGGTTATTTATATAGTTCTTTTCCTTTTGGTGCTTTACTTTTCACATAAGAATGTTATTAAGTCACTTGAAATAATGATACAAAATATGGAAGATGTTTGACATGAGACATAATGATATAGGAAATAAGATAAAAAGGACACATTATATAGAATTAGTGAATTATTATACATAAATAAAATACAAATAGAGATTCAAATTTCTTTAAAATTTAGAAACTAAAACATGTACAATTTTACATAATGATACAAATTCAATCGCACTACTGCATATAACCAAAATAGCACCAAGTGCTCTCCATCTTGAATAAAAATACATCAACAAAGAGGTCCTAAATAGTTATTTAGAGTCGAAGGAAAATCATGCTACAACAAAAAATAGTACAACATATCACCAACATGATTGTCTATATTGAGATTTTGTTTGAATGATGATACATTTTTACTACGGTAATGATAGAGGAGTTCAACAATCATTGTTGTTAATATTGAGGTATATAGAGGGCTTGGTGCTTTAAATTAAATGCTAGTTCCATACCCTCGTACATGACAATGGAATGGAAATGTTGCAATCCCCCAAATCATGAAACCTTGAAAACTATTAAGTTTGTTGGATTTTGGGTAGGATCTAAAATTCTACTTTCTCCATATAAAATTTAATGAGGTTGAAATCACTCTCAAACATTTTGGAACAATTAATGGTAATGTTAAAAATTTAATTTTTACTTTAAGAAATTTACATTACCATTAATTACCTAGCAATAGTAGTTCCTAGAAAAATCCACTTCCCAATACTTGGGATCCCTTCTAACACTACTTAGTCATCCTTCGTTGCACTCCAAAACCTCTGGGAGCTCCAAACCTAGGACTAAATTGCATGAAGATTAGGCAAAAAATTGATTTTAAGAAGCTTTTTTGTCAGAAATGTGTTTGAATTTTGGGAGATGGGTAGGGCTTGTGTCTAACATGAGTCAAACTCATGTCATACACTGTTGTGTCTGACACGTAAAATACTTGACAAAGGGGGTAAGGGCATGTCAGGTGACTTATCTTAGCATCTAACTATTGAAATAATTTCCCACACCATAGCTCACATTTACTTGTCTTTGCATTTTTAGGTTAATGCTATTTTATGTTAAAACTAAATTACCATGGAAATTTGGTGTCATAAGAACTAGACCGAATTGGCATGTCTGACTGTTCTTAAGTGAAATTGATCTGAACCACTGCCACAAATTGGAAAAGGCTAGTTCTGTATATAACTAGTTAGTTTCGTATAATGAAACTAAGGACCCTTGGAACACCATTTTTTTTAAACAATAATTTATGAGTGGGGTAGCCTAATATTCAACCATGGGCCCTACTAACACTATGCAACTAATGATAATGTTAAATTCTACAAGTAAAAGTGATCACTTTTAGTTAAATTCTTAACATTAGAATTAATTGTCTTAGGATGTTTGAGAGTGGTTCCAACCTCATTGAATTTCATATGAAGAAAGTAGAATTTTATATCTCACTCAAAATGCAACAAACTTTATAGTTTCTAGTATTTTAGGATTGGGGGAATACAACGTTTCCATTGGAGTCTATCACGTACAAGGGTATGGAACTAAAATTTAATCAAGAGCACCAAGCCCTCTATGTACTTCAATGTTGGTCCTTTTTTTTGGTTTGTTTATTTTTTTGTTTTAGTCTTATTCATATTTTTGGGCTCCAATGATTCAATGAATGGTCAAGTTTGAATAATGTTGGGGAAAATCCCTATAATGTGACCTCCCTTGTAGATTGAAGTGGAATAAAGACAAGATGTATATCTCGTGTTCACTTATCTTCGTACTTTTAGCTGTTAGTATTTTTATGTTAATTCCTTTTTTAATGCTAAAACTAAATTATGGGGGAATGCATATAATGCCAACCTCCCCTCTAGATTTAAGTGTGTAATTAAGGCAAGATGTATTGTTGTATTTTGTATAGGCTTTCAAATTTCAAAGTTGTTTACCATTATTTTTTGTCAGAAACACCCCATAGGGGGTTGTTCCTATCCAACCCGATAATTTTGCTAGGTAGTGTTATTCAAATCAACAAGCCATGGATACCAATTTGAAATGCACCAATAAAACTATTAATAGTTGAAAACAAAACTCAAAATGGGCGAAATATTGATCCATGTATTTATTCCCAAAAGTTTCATAAGAGAGTCACAAATCTTGAATGTTTTCCAAGGGGCGACTAATTGATCTATGCAGATTCCTAAGTGGAGAGTATTTTGAGGCCTTTACATATTTAAAAAAAACTAAAATTCAAAAAATAATAATAATAAATAAAATCTAATAATGATAGTTTATCTACACTTTATCACTTAACTTAGCACTAGAGATGTCATGAAGAGGCACTAACAAATTTATATGCAATTAGTTATGACAAAATCATTCTGATGAAGAGGTATTTCAAGGGGCCACTATGAAAAATCAATGGATTCAAAGAATGAATATTTGATTCTACATCAATGCTTATGTGGAACCAAATCTAAAGGGAATGAATCAATGCTATAGAGGATGGAGTTACAAATCATGGATAAGATATAGATGGTTGCAAGTGAGCATGGAGGTTGTGAAAGTTAGGAAGCCTTCATAAATAATTTAATACTTTTCATTGAATGCATAAGACCCACACCTATTCTTCTAGGTTATTCTCATAAAAAATTTGATGCATTTGACTCTTTCTTCCCACACTAAAGAGCACTAGAAAGGAAGAATATCTCCATGGTATTATAGAGAAAGGAAACATATTCATCACGTTGTCTAGGGAATTGGAAGAGAGTGCCATAGTTGTTCGATGGTATATGAGATGCTTAGAATGCTCTATAGTGAGGAGGTTCATTGAGCCATGAGAGAAAGGGCTTTTATTGAGTGAAGCTAAAAATCATATAACTTGTTTCCATCCCCTAGTTGTCTCATAGTATGACTTGTGGAACTACAAGGAGAACACTAGTTAGTAGAGGTTCGAGCATAAGCACTTCTCCTTATTTTTCTTTTGGAAAAGGTTTCTAGTGGGCGTGTGTAGGTGGAAGTTTTAACAAAAGTTTTCCTTGTAATGTGCCTCAAGCTATTAGGAACATTGGTCCTCAATCATAATTCATCCATGGATGCATTTATGCATTTAAATGAAAACATGCCTCCCCTGCTTGAATTTTGTAAAATATAAAACTTGAAAATATTTGGCACACAATCACACAATACACAATAGATATAAATGTGCTAGTGCTCATTGTCACATTAATGTCTCGTTATAAAGTGCATCATTTTAAAATTAAATTAAAAAAAATCTAAATTTTGTAAAAAGGAATTTAAAAAAAATAGTAGTGCTTACTAATCCTATAAGTGCATTGATGCATACAATAACACATGCTCTCTATGAGGGCTAACCATTTTTTAAAATTTATTTGTTAAAAAGCAATATATAAATGTGATATAAATACACCTTAGTTTGCTTTATCACTTCCAAAACGTTGGTGCATCATGTTACAAAGGCACATCGTGTAAAGTTAAATAAAAATACCTTAAATTTGTAATAAACACAATTTGAAATAAAAAAAACAAAAAAAGGTAAATGACAATGATTACTAGAGTGATTACTAGACTTATAGATACATTCTTAGGGTTAAGATTTTTTAAGATTTTCTTATGTACCACAAAAATCTAACCAAATAATGAATAGTGATAAAGGCGCACTAATATAGGATTAAAATAAAACATATCAAACCAAGTATAGATTTTATAATACATTTTTTTTAAAGGAATTTATGTGGTGCACACTACATGCACAATTTCACTATTTCACTAGTGCAGTTAGCTATAAAGAGCGTAGAGAAAATAGTTATAGGGTCTTTTGTTAAGGCACTTTGTGGGAAAAAATTCTAGCCATGCTAAGGATTGGTGTGGCCCAGGCCAGGTGTAATCTTCGGGTGATTTTGGTAGCTTACATGCCCATGGGTCGTGGATACTCGAGCCATAGGTTAGGTGAGCTAGCCAGCTCAAGACTCACATAACCTAGCAAATGAAAAATTGTATAATTTTTTATTTTATTTTATTTTGGAGGTTAAAATTACCAACTAATTGGCATTACAACATTATTAGGTATTTGTATTAAAAAAATATGGTTACTAGGCCAGAACCTTTACATATTACAATTTTCCTTGGAGGTTTGAAATTGAGCATGAAGGCTCAATCCAAACCCTTAAGCAAGTTCCTCATGACACAAAAAATTTAGTCCCTTTCCAACTAAAAATTCTCCAAAAAACTCCTAATATCTAGATACATTTACATTCCATTATTCACTACTTCTATTGTCTGACTTCTTGTTTTCCTTAGTGAAATGTCTTTTCCTTTCTTCCCAACTTGATTTTAGCCTATGTTTTCTTCTATTCCCAGTGAATCATTCTTTGGGAAGTGAAATTTTGACTCTTCCTCATCCGCTTGATTATGTTTTTCCAGCAAAGATATTTATGGATTCAGGAGGGGATCCATTTTCTATGAGGGTTTTCTATTTTTCCACTTTTGTTGAGTCTAGAGGATCCTCATTTGCATGAGTTTTTTCCTACTTGGTTTTTGTTTCTGCTGATACAATTTCTTTGGATGTATCTACTTCCTTCTTTTCTTCTTCTTATTTCTTATCTTGAAGCTCTTCCTTATTAAATACCATATCATGATCACCCTGAGCTCCTTCCCTCCATTTGAGCCTTTGGGTTTTTTCCAGTCTTTGTTGCTCTATAAACGCTTAGGGAAAATTTTAATTACATGACCTGTTTCATAGCATGCTCTACACGAGAATGAAATATTCTCATATTCGAGATTTTGGACCCAAACATAGCTTGGAGTCATCAAATTAATTTTCACAGGAAAACCTTTGCTAAATTCCATCTCCACACATATTCGGGCATAAGTAGCCTTATACAATTTTTCAATTTCTGGAAAATGGAAATAAAATTTTCCCAATGCATTTCCAATAGACAATAGCGATGGAAGATTCTAAAAGTGAAAGGGAAGGTTCAGAAGCCTTACCCAAAATGGAGCCATAGAAATTGATGCCATTACCAGATCAAAAGTGGGAGTCCGGGACTACATGAAGAGATCAACACTACCCTGAAACCACGACCCAAATTCACAAATGACCTTCTTTTCCTCTATATTATAACAAGTCACATCAAAAAAACCTTGTGCCATAGGGTAAATATTCAGTTCATCTGTCAAAATGGGGCTTCCGTGTCTCAAATATACATTTGTACAGATCAGTCAGTTGCGACTAGTACCCATTAGACCCACAAACCAAATATTGCTTGGAAAAATACTTTTCACAATTGAAAGCTTCCTCATCCACAAGAAAATTAAGGGAAGGAATTTCTTGAACCAGCAAAGACCGAAACTAAATCTCAACATAGAACTATATGAAACCAAAGAAGAGCTTGCTTGACCAACAACCATACCTGCAAAAGAAAATATCTTTTTCATTGAATCATTGGATTCCCCATTGAACGAACTATATAAGAGATCTGCCAAATATTCACGTAAATTAAGCATAGAGTAGTCAGCTAAGGCGAAACCTAACTGTCATAAGGGTTTCAAGAGCTTTGTCCATCTCATGAGAAAAATTCAATTTAAAAAATAAAAATTCACCATTTTATTCGAAAAAATATTAAAAAACGTTAATTTCATTTCTTTTAATTAAAAGAAAAAAATATATTTTTAAAGAAAATAAAAATACAAAATATTATAAAAAATCATTAAAAAAACAAAAAACAAAAAACAAAAACACGTTTAAAAAAATAAAGTAAATAAATAAAACAAAAATTAAAATAAAAATAAAAATTCAAACAAAATATCATCTAAAAAACGATAAAATAGAAATGTTGAATAAAAAAAATAAAAAATTTACTTTTAAAAATTATTTAATTTAAAAAGGTTAAATATATAAATTAAATAAAAAAGGTTAATTGCTAGTTGTTTTTTTTCCTTTCTTATTTTTTTTTAAGCAAATTGCAATAAAAAAGATTGGGAAAAAAGGTAAATATGTTTTATTGGAAAAAAAACTTAAAAAAAAAATCACTTTTTTATTGTTAAAATTATTGAAAATTCTTAATAAGGAAAAAGATTTTTTTTAAAGGAATAAAAAACATTAAAATATAAAATTAGAAAAAAAGGAATGGAAAAAAAAAACCACAATGCAAAGCATTCAAAATAGAAAGTAATAAAAAAAAAAATTAGAAGTAGAAATTAATAAATTTTTAAAAATAAAATAAATAATTAAAATAAAAATAAAAAATGAAAAATAAAATAAAATGATTCATATATATATATATGAAGTTGTTTTTAGTGGGACATTTTGGACTCTCTTATGTCGGAATCCAACAGAAAGAATTGAGGTGAAATCTTGATTTGTGTTATTTAAACTGGTTTTTGGACTATATATATGGATTCAGCACCCTGAAAATCCTTAGGGCACTTCGATTATGCATGGGTTACCCATCAAGCTTGTGATTTCAATAAATTCCTGCCGGATTATAGAGAAATTAGACCAGAAAAACCCACCGGAAAACCTTCCAAAGAGTCTCACTAAAGACAACTCGTATATATATATATATATTTTTTTTTTTCCGAAGAAAAAATCAAAACTTTTTATTAAGAAACTATAAAAAGTTTACATTCTGATGAGGTCTTGAGCCGATCAAATGGCTCGTTTGTTTGCTGTTTTGTTCTTCATTGAGAGCTGTTACTGCTGTTGTACAAAATCATGTACAGGCTTCCTCCCGGCTGGAGGCATATAAACATCACTTGAAATAACATTCAGGCTCTGGGGTCTCCTTCGACGAAGGAAAACAACCCCTTACAAAAAATTATAAAGAGTCTAAGTTAAACGAAAACATAAAACTGCATATATGAAAGTCTGTTTTCTGTTGATATAGCTCATGAAGAAAGAAATAGAAACCGTGAGATGATGAGTAGAGACTGTGAACATAAAAACCAACAAAAATGGCCGAGAAGACTGCTGTCAAAAAATAATATAAGTGCTGTGATCATTGTGGCAGAGCATAAGGGGGCTGATGTGAAATGTATGACTGCCCCTGTCTGATCTCTTCTACTGTCCAGCTGCCCAAATCCTGTTGTAGACCAGCCTTAGAAAGCTGGTCTGCTTCCTCATTTTTATCCCTATATATATATATATATATATATATATAAATGTTTTAAATAAAAAATATTAAAAAAATCATAAAAAAAAAACATTTATCCCAATCGGGATGCAAGCCGACAGCTGGGAGCGCATGGGTGTAGTTATGTTGGGTACCTGGGCACTTGGTACCATTGTCCCCCACATGCTTGAGGCAGGGAGTGTGGTGTCCTTCGGCATGATGGCAAGTTGGGGAAGTGGGCAAGGTGGCGGGACTGGAGGAACAACAGGGTATATTGGATGGAGGGGAATTTCGACGTGCAGTCTTAGTGCAATAGTTTGTGAAGAAGGGTGGTGGATCAGAGCTAGTGGCGAGCATCGAATTGTGAAGAACCAAGGTCATCGTCATCGAACAGCTGCGAACTCTGGGTATGTTATTCAGCTCCACCTCAAACCTGTAATTATGGTATTATTGTGCTTAAGCTGGGATGTAAGGGGCTCTGTCTGGGGGATAGGAAATTACTGGTGGCAATGGGGTAGCTAATTGCTCGCCATGGCCTAGTTCTGTGTCTTTTCCTTATGTCAAATGGGGGAAACCCATGATAGTTGGGGGGCAATTGCCCATAGTTAGGTTGGGAAGTGCTGCGCTCTGCCATCAAGGGGGCAGAAGCTTGTTAGTCACAGGGTAACACAGGAAGGGCAGTGGAGCATAGATGGGGACAGGGGAAAGTAGCTAGTAGGCGTCCTAGGATGCAACCATGCCTGCAATTCGCATACTAAGCATTGGGTTACCTGGAACCCATGTTGTAGTGAGGGTAAACCCAAAAATGATGGGTGGAGACCCAGTTGGGGGAAAACGAGAGAAGCAAGGCAAGACGTACCCTGCTACAAGTAATAAGGAATGGGTGAGGTGGTGTCTTGTTTCAATCCCGTGTTTCAAACTAACTTACTGTGGATATCAACAGTGCTCAGGACAATAGGGTATGACATGTGTTGCACGAGGCTGTGGATGTGGTAGAAGAGCCCCGACACCCAAGCAAGATAAGGGGCCGAGCACGTCAGAGCCACGTAAGGGAAGAAAATCAGCCGAACACCTCATAAGAGAGGCAGCAAAAGCTTACCGTGAGTGGATGGGTGAGGGCATCCGGAAGCTGCTGGAAGAATGGGAAGATGAAGCGAAACAAGGAAGTGCGTCAGAGGAAGAGATGGAAAACTGAAGGACCTTAGTCCCAGATCCAAGAAACACCCATGGAAGAATCACTTAGTTTAAGCAAACTCTGTACCTGTATTGGTTCATGAAGAGCCTATTAAGCAAGGCTATGGAACATATCTTAGTTGGGATGACGGTGACTCTACAAGGACTACCGAATTACAAGAACGATATGGAGAAAATCCTATTTCAGCTGCATAAGCAAGATATTCGACTGGACAAAATAGACCGCCATATCCCTTGCATCCTGGAGCTGTATGGTATGCCTGGTGAATCTGCCCAGGACCCGACACCTATTGCATCCGTCTCAGAGGAGAAGAAGGATTAGAACAAAACCCATGCATAATTTTGTCTTATGTGGATAGCTTTTAATTTCCATGTTGCAATTATTAGTTTATATAGTTATGTAGTGTTTGTTCATGAAGTAGAGACATATCTAGCCTAGCGGGAAATGCTAAGACAATGCTGTATTTGGATGGCTTATACTACAGACCACTCGGTTTATTTGTGTGGTGTAAACTTGTTTATATTTAATAGAAAATGGAATGGTCTTGCCAAGCTTAACAAACAAAAAAAACATTTAAAAAAAATGCAAAAAAAAGAAAAAGAAAAAGAAAATGTATTGTGTATATATTTGTGTGGGGGAGAGTGATGCCTGGGATTACCCCTTTCCCTGCAGGCTAGCCTAGCAGTCACTTGTAAAGCCTGTGTGTGTTATGGGGTCAGCCTTATGGGCGAAGGAACAATGTTAGGGATCACCCTCCCCAATGCAACTCACGTTACACAAGCACCTTGTTTTTCTTTCTTTCTTAAATTAAATTTTATTTATTCTTTTATTCTATTTTTTATATTTCTCCATTTCTGTTTTTTATTAATTTTTTATGTTTTTTTTTCTTTTCTTTTTATTTTAATTTTTTATGTTTTTTTTTGGAAAAGTACATTTTTTAAAATTATTTAATTCATTGAAAAAAATTATATTTTTAATTTAAAATTAAAAAATAAAATAAAATAAAATGCATTGCGTCATTATTTTTTAAAAGGGTGTTTTTCATGATTTTGTGTACACCAACAATGATTTTATAAGTCATAGTTAAAAAGATATTGAAAGTTTAGTGCCCCATTAAAAATGAGTCAATTTGTGTTACACTAAAATCTCAAAGAGTTATACTTTTAACCCTTGAAAAAAATTGCTCGAAGTAGAATTACTCTTTGATTTAGATGTTGATTTTTAAGTTTTTTTAGTGATGATATTTGTTTATAATACTATGGTTAAAAAGTGTTGAAATTTTAAGGATTTTTGTACTCACGATATTTGGTTTTATTTCCATGGTTGAAAAATCTCATAATTTTAAGGTTTTAAGAGTCGTGTTATTTGATTTTAATGTTATGGTTGAAAATTGTTGGAACTTTAAGGTTTTTCATGATCAAGATTTTGGTTTTTATTGCAATGGCTAAAAAGTATTTGAATTTTAATAAAGAAAAAGTTGATATACCATCACCACTTTTTGATTTTAGGGTGTTTTTTCATTTTTTTGTGCAAAAGTAGGAGTTTTTTGGGCTAGAGTTCTTGTTTTGAGGTTACAACCCTCATTAAATTTGTAGCATTATTTCAAGTGCTTCACACATATAAGAACTTATGCTTCCTACGAGCACCCTATTGTCCCATTCTATTAAATTTTATTAGTCTTCTTCTACAGTGGATTCTATGTAATGTCTTCATATGTTTAGGAGACATAAGGGGAAGACTCTGCTAGCCTAATTAAGTTCTTGCAGGCTAGGACGGGGACAATTAATGAAGACAACACAATTCACCTGAGAGAAAACCTTATAAAATCTAAGTGGAGAAAAATAGGACATGGGTCCTAGGCTAACGAAAAATCACTTTAAAATTATAAAGTGAGAAAATTCACTAAAGTGGCTTTATTAAAATAAAAGGTAAAAAGGTCAAGTGAGTTATAAAAAAAAAGGATATGAGCAGTCTCTCCTTATTCTTACATTTGATCACTTGAGAAAATAATTTGGAGAGCTCTTAAGAAGAAAGGCTAAGGTTTTGGAAACCATTCATCTAATTACTAGTTTCAATGTTGCAACAATAGATCTTAGCTAGTCTTATGATTGAAATCACTCATATTTTGGCACTATGCTTCAATGATTTAGTGAAGAAAAGTGTTTTTAGAATATTAGATCCATTGAAGGTGTTATCAGTCAATTTTATCAAGCTTCTTGTGGCATCTCTCCTTCCCTGTTATTTTGGTCACAAGATCAAGTTACTCCTTTAGTAGTAAAGAACCATTCTCTACAAGCCAAGTATAGGAAGTTTGGGGCCAGTTTTGAGGAAAAAGGAGCCCTTCGCATTACTGGAGATAACAAATTCTAAATCGCATGTTTAGTGTAAATTTTGTGTTGGGTATTTGTTATATTCTTTTTATGACTATCCCTAGGTGTTGTTATGTTGCGTCGAGCGGGGGGTGGAAACCCCCCTATCGGAGGGTGATATCACCCCTAAATAGGGTTTGAGGTAGTGCCCCCGAAATTTTTTCTTTTATGCAAACCCAATAATAGTTTGGTAGACCCATGGATGGAGGGTGGACCCAAAGATGGTGGGCAGACCTACGCATGGTTTTGCACATGGTTTTGGGCTTGATGATTTTTTCTCATGGTATTTTGTAGACCCAGTCAAGAGAACTGTGGTTATGTTATTAACTAGGGTTAATGGATTGGTGTTTATGAATGCTTTAGTATGTATATAATGTATTGTAACATTGAAAGGAATATAATGAAAAATCAATCTAGTTTTCCCGGTTTGGGTTCCAAGAGAAAATCTCAGTGTATTTTTTATGTTCTCACCATTGCTTTTTTTTTAAGCATTCATTTGTAGGTAATTTCTGTACAGGGTTAAAAGCTAAATTTTGGGCAGAAAATAGAGGGGTAAACAAGATGCATTCACTATGTGTCTACTCAAGAAATTGAGTCATCATGTAGCAACATTAATACACATCAAAATTGAGCCACAAACCTCACTTTTATACAAGATATTTCTTATCTATTGGGGAATGAATTTTGTTGAATTTTGTAGCTATGGTTAGTCTTTATAATTTATATTTTTAGCCCTTGTAATATATAAAGAATTTATAAGACATGTTCTTCATGTCATTTTGATTATTTATCCCTTGAAAGAATTATTCTAAGACATGTTGTTCATGTCATATTTAAAAGAGAAAATTTCAAAATTTGAATTTTGATTTTTTAGCTCCAAAATAGTCAGGTAAACTCTCCCTCAAGTCAAGTTGGCCCCAATAAAGAGACACACCCATTCATGAAGGTAGAATGCTATATAAATGCATTCAATCTCCTCCACAAAGATTCCATTTGACCTCACACAAGAAAGAAGTTTCTGGGCATCCAAGCGAAGGATAAGAAGGGCAAGGATAAAGAATGACAAATATCTCTCTCTTTATCTATCTAGCTTACATTTCTCTCTCTAGATATTGCACATGTGATTTATAGATAGTTGCAAGGCTGAATTGTAGGGCCGAAGTTGTAGGACCAAATCACAGGGCCCGAGTTGCAGAGCCGAAGTTGTAGGACCGAATTGCAAGGTCGAGTTGCAGGGAAGTTTGAAGGCTTAAGTTGAGGGTTGTGGACCAATTTTGACCATAAGCTCTGTTGGTCAATTTGACATTATAGTTGACTAGCAACATTAGGTGTATCTCTTATTGAACTAAAGAATTTCTCTAAGAAAGAGGTTGTTTGGTTTTCCCCTAAGTGGGTTTTCCCATGTTAAATATCGTGTTCTCTTTGTGCATTATGGTCTCTACTATCCTTATGGTTTTATGGTTGAATTTCTAAAGTGCAAATTCTTAATGATAAACTGAATTGTTAAAAGAAGATTTATAACATTAGAACTACTTATTAGTATTTCAGAAATTTTGTGCTTGTATCTATTGCACTTGAAAACTCAACATGGTATCAACGCTTTGGTGATGAAAAGGGATGTTGAATCAATCTTGAAGAAGCTTTGGTAAGATATCACTTGTTGGGTAATTTAATTGTGAAATAAATTACGTTCATTAAATTGTCAAACTAGGGTTTGTGAACTTGTGAAGTGCACTTACACAATATATGCTAGGAAATCATCTTTCAATCAAAAAGGAAATTAACCTATGAAAATGATTGCAAGGCTAAAAAGAAACTTATTTATGAAAAATCCACATTCTTTCTCAAAGACTATATATATCAAAGCATCAAATTCAAAACTTGAAAGAAGGAGATATTCTAATTCTATACTATGAAAGATTTTGAAATTCTATTATATTAAACATAAAGGCAAATCTTACTCTATTGGACTTCGAAATGAATCTAATTTATAAATTTTATCTATGGATTTTGAAATCAATTATAATGTATCAAACTTGAAAACAATTTTAATCTATTAATCTTGAAATTAAATTTGATCTATTACACTTAAAAGTAAATCTAATATATGGAAAGCAAAGAATGATTTTATATTATGGAATCCTTCAAGAGAAATAAAGAAATTAGCAAGACTATGAAACTAATTATAAAAGGAAACATAAAATGTGAAAGAAACAAAGTAAAATGGAGCCAAGGTAGAAGGGATTATACTACAGGTCTCACACGCCACAAGGGGGCCCTCTAAGTGGTGCAAGAGATTAAGAACTTGCAAATTTTTTTACTTTAGATGTCACAATCTACGCATCAAAACTCAATGGACACATAAGGAAAAAAATGATATTAAGCTAGAAACTATGTGTATATAACTTGTTCAAAATTACATAATATTTATTTCCTATTCTCCTCCTCAATTTAACACCTTTGAGAGGAGAAGGCACTCTTATTTATAAAAAACTAATATAACTAATTCATAAATGTAGATCCTCAACTCTCTCCTAGATCCACAAATATCTCATATGGTTACGACCTTGTGTTAACATCTATCAACTAGCATCCTCTCATGAATCTCTCACATATTGACCATGATTATTATCCATGACATGTGCTTGATCAATGATACCAATTATTCCTCAAATATGCAAGTATTTGAAGAGAAAATTCAAATTTGAGACTTAGAGGCTAAATATGGTTGTACTAGAATCTTCAAATAGGCCTACACACATCAAAAAATTCATCCAACTTTTATATATACATTAATACATGTTATTTTTCTAATATTTAACCATAAATTCACTCAAAATACCAAAATAAATGTATTGGAAAATAATATGTCTAACCCATATTTAATTATGAAGATGGTCTTAGTGCATGGCTATTGGAGCTGTGGAATTTGGTAAATTCAGAACGAAAATGATAAAAAAGAGGGTGAAATGAATGAAATTTTGGGGACCCAACATTCCCCCAACTGAAGATCTTGCATGTCCTCATGAAAATTTGCATTGATTGTAATTTCTTTTCTGTAGCTTTGAGGTACGCAAGATTTGTTAACGAGGCATTGCAGAGTCTTCTTCAATTATTTCTTAATATCTTGATGTTGTGGAGAGTCTTATTTTTATGAAAGATATCTAAGTGGTAGCTCTTATGCTTGGTTCTTGTGTGGCAACCATACATATTTCAATTTTTTCTTCTTCTTGTTGCAAAAAAGAATACTTGAAAATACATCCATAATGAATATCCATTCATATCAATTGATCCTTGCTCATGACTTGAATATTTTTAAAACATATACATATTTGAATCAAATAGCATCATCATTTAGTTCGGAGAAGCATGTTGGTCAACAATATATGAGGTGATGGAATGTGAATTGAAAAATGGTAATGAATATCCCCCCCCAACCCCCCAAATTGAAGGTATTTTGTCTTTCAAAATAGGGAAAGCAATGTCACATGGGAATTTTCCAAATATTTATCTTTTAGCTTTCAAGGAATTAATGATTAAATATTAGAAAATAACATACCTTCACCTAAATGGATAGTCAATAAGCTATGCCTATGAGAGATCTTGACTATTATTGTTGGATCATGGAATGTGAAGTGAAATAATTTGATATGTTGCTTCTTGGTTGTATTAATAGCGGATGAAATATGAAGTTGAATATTTGTGCCTTCTTATTGTTGGGACTTTTGCTCAACTCTAAAACTAGATCTTGATTTATTGGAACATTGTTGCAAGCTTATGAAATTGTATAGTCTTTATTCATATCTGCATCATGACATACTTCTTATCTACGTGAATACATTTTGCTAATGTCGAACATAGAAAGAAATTATTGGATTATCAGTCATTAATGAATGTTTTTAACCCACACGAGACTACTCACCATTAATGTCAATGAGAGTCAAGATGCCCAAGTACATCTTACTAGGTATGAATAGCTGAGTTGGAGTCAAGTCACCTAGAAGATCCAACAAACAGGGGACGCTGATGTATTCCCACTGTTTATTGGTGAGAGAACTTGCCATTAAGGCATGCAAATCTCAAGGTACTAAACGATCTCTAGTCCTGAACCTAGATAATGTGCTAAAGTTGATGGGTCAAGACTTGTTAGAAGGAAGGCCTTAATAAACCCCCCATCGTCTAACATGAGTATAAAATAGTGATTTAGAGACCATAGATGAATTATTTACATTTATGAAGCATGTTTTATTTTGTAAAAGGAAGAGGAAAATTGTGTAACTCATCATTGTAAGTGACCTTAATGATTTTTTCTCAAGGGTTAGGGGTGAATGTAAGTGAGGTAGGAAAGTATGAAACTTGCAAAGGGAAAATAGGGTTGAAGTCATACTTTGGTAGTGATAGGAATATGGGAATTTGGATCTCAACATGAATGCTTAGAGGGAGGAAAATGAATGAGTACGCCATGATGTAATTGGATTCAAAGAGACTTCATTTAGTAGAAATGGCAAGATCGATGTGATCTAACATGGACTTGACTCCATGATTTCATTGAAACATGTTTTTTAGAAAGAATTTGGTCTTTGAAAACCACATGTGCATAGATTGATTTTCTTTGATCATCCTGGAACCTACAAAAACTTAGCACTTATCTGCAATAAAACGTAAGATCACTATCGAGGGAGAGAGGTGATCAATCTCTCTGCATCTGATATATATGAAAAAAATCACAAATAGTGCTAATAAAACAAATCCAAGGAAGATAAATAAACATGAAATGCACTTTTTATTTGTCACGGAGTGATGCATCTTAGACTACCCATCAATATTTTGCTGATAACTTCTCCGTTTGATGCCCATTTGAGTGATTCAAAAACCAACTTAAATAAAATTAATATTAGAAACATATTTTAATGATCTGATAATGTTTTTCAATTCTAATTACTACAAATTTTTAAAAAATGACCATTTTCTATTGTCTCAAATGTTGATGAAAACTATCCCATCGTGTAGTACTTGTTGAGATCTCTCCAATGACTCTTAAATCTCCTCAAACAGATGTAATATGATAAATTTATGCCCTTATAAAATTTTAAGGAAACAATAAAAAATAGCGTGTAGGAATGCGACGTGGCAGCACCAAGGTGCCATGCGACAAGTGACATGGCAAGATGAAGTGGCAGGGTGACATGGTGACTCACTGAGCAATGACATGGTATGATGACTTGGCAGGATGACTAGGTTTTGCTAAGTGGACAGTTTATTGTGCTATGTTGCCACGTGGACCAATTCGGGTTGCCACATGGCAACAAATTGTTGCACAATTAAGGACTGCCAAAATGTTGAATAGTTAATAAAATGCTTCCCTCCAAATTCAAACTCAAGACCTCCACCCTACAAATTACACAACTTACCATTAGGCCATACAAATTACATGTGAAATGAAAAAATAACATTGTTTAACTTTTAAAAGTTAATGATGTGACAAAAAAACATAAATAGTGCAATAATTTGGCAAATGCCCAACAAAATGTTTCCATGATTTCCGAAAAGAATTCCATGTGCTTAAAAGCTCTAGGGAACCTGTCAATCAATTTCATACCATTAAAACATCTATTTGCATTCAAATTTGTCTTCCTTCCTAAAAAAATGGATCTGATCATTAAATTCATTCTACAAATAGATAGAAAAACATTGAACCAGAACTAAAAAAACAAATGTTATTGTTCGTATGTTTTCAAGTTGAAATTTCTCAAAAGATGAAGCCTAAGGAAAAAAAAATTGGCGCTCTTGCCCTCTCTGTTGATTTCTTATCATTATGCTCTACATTGTGTGTTTTGGCCTCGACCGACATCGGATCGGCCTATTGATGGTGTGCGTGGCCTAGGCTTGGCCTCACGCGTATGTGTGGGCCATGGCCTTTCGCTTGGTCTCACTCATATGCATGGAGACCTTGCCATGGGCTTTGGTTATGTTGTTTGGTTTTTATTTTTATGTTTTTTTTAATTGAAATTTGGTTGTATTATTTTTTTTAATTGTTTCTTTCAATTATTATTTTAATTTTTGTGTTTATTTTATTGTTTTATTTATTTATTTTTATTGAATTTTGGTTTTTTTTTTAATGTTTTATTTGTGTTTTGATTAATTTTTTAAATGATTTTTATTTTTATTTTAAATATAAAAGGAAATCCTATTTTTGATCTTTTTGGAAAAAAAATTAATTAGTTTTTCTTTTCTTTTTTAAATAAAGAAATAAATTTATTTTAGCAAATTTTGAGATAGATTTAACTAAAAGATGGAGACCAAAATTGACGTATTTTTAGAATGAATAGTGAATTAAGATCTCTTAGTTATTTTTCAGATTTATGAATTTAATTGTGGAATTTCAATGCTAACTTACCCAATTTTCCTTTCTAATCTTCCAGGTCACAACAAGGCACATGAAGAGAGCATACTCAGCGATATCAAAATTCTTTATTCATTTGAAATTTGAAATTAAAAAAAACAACAATAGCAACAAAGAAGAATTGATCTCAACCCTCAAATTTTCGTTTCCAAAACTCTATGTGTTCTCCAAATGTCCCTTCTTCTTATAGATCTTCCCACAATGGTTAGTGAAAGAGGTAGTTCTTATTACACCACCAAATAAAAAATTCAAGAAAAACAATGAAAAAAATTCAAATTCAAAAGCATGATTTTATTCATTTATTTATCCTACTTTATTTTGAAAGAGAAAAGATTGTGTCAAGTGTATGATTACTTCAATGGAACCATATGCGTAACAAGATGATAAATAAAGACACGTGCAGGTTTGAAAAAAATTATTTAATATATACCATAAGATGAGTAACTAATTGCTTTGATGTCAAGGAATTTTGAAGAAGAGAGTGGTTCTCTAGCTTAATGGTTGTCTGGAACCATAGTTCAATATAACTTTGATGTCCTTGATTCTCTTGCTCATTTATATAATTTTGTATCTCTTATTCTAGCATGCCATTCGGGTCTTCTACTATGGGATGGTTAGTCTCTTGCACACATAGAGGTTCTAATGGTTTCTCTTCATAATATGTGGTCCATGATTCTTTAGTATTCTCTGGTTGTTCTTTAATGACATCAAGAGAATCGTTTCTTTGTAATACTCTTCCTGATATAAGATTAATATCAACTAGATCAAGAGGGGTTGTTTGAAACTTTTGTGCCCCAACATTGTAAGTGGGCTAAGGTACTAAATTGTTGGGTTTTAGAAATGGTCATGTAGGTAGTGGAGTGGGAATGGATCTTTGAAGTGGTTGAGTAGGTGAACGGTATGGATATCATTGAGATTGGTATTGAGGATAGTGATGACAAAATTTAGGAATATGGTGGATTTCTTCCATAAGGCCCTTGCCAACATTGTTTCCAAAATTGATTTTGGGTTGAGATGGCCAAGGCAAGGGTGTGTTCCAATTACTTTGAGAATTTTACATGACTTTGAAATTGTGAATTAGGATCTTCGGTCATACTGGTTTTATGAGGCTACCATAGTCATCTTGGAGCTTCATAACAAAGTTGTTTTGGAACTTAATTTGCTCCATTGTCCCCTTGGTAAATTTCCTTCAACTTTGGTAATGATGGGCACTCTTTAGTAGTATATGGTTTTGCACAAATAACACAAATTTCTAAATTATCAAGTGGGCATTCATGCAAATCACACATCTTTCTATATCTAGGGCAGAATATAGACAAAGAAAAGTTCTCAACTTTTTGCATTCTATTGACGGTGCTGGAAATATGTCAACCAAGTGGGTGTCCTTGATGAAAAGTGTCAATTAGACTGCACACCTTTTGGTGTGGGAGCCCTTCCCGAACTAAGGCATGACTACCATACATTCTTATGTGTTTTCCTTGGAAACAAAGTTTAGCACAAGCGAGCAATGTACATGTGCTTTGAGAATAGTGAGTATGCCTTGTGGACAGTCCAGTTACGAAATGTATCAATTTTCTTCTACCGAAAGGGAGAGAAAAGTGAGCCTTTAAAAGACAAGTAATAATACTAATCTAGTCAGGGCACACGAGCATATACATATGAATGAATCGTTGGATAACTAGAGAAATAGTTCACATAGAAGCAACGATTGTTAAAACACATACAACACACCTTCAACAAGATAAGTACCAAAGGCACCAACATAGTTCAATTTCCTTAGTACATATGAAATAACATACATCACAAACATACAAATAATAATCTTAGAATATTTATGACATACACATAAAGTGTGTTGGCTCAACGAGCTTCTGAATTAAGTAAAAATTCCAAGATACATCAAGACATTGAACACCACTAGCCCCAATAGGGGAGCATTAGAGAAACCACTTGCTCCTCCAAAATAATTATTTTCCTCTCTAATGCCTGTTAGGAGGAGCTAAGGTGAAATTATTTTACATGAGATATGAGGGCGTATATATAAAAATTTGGGTGACCATTCACTTTCCTTGTGACTCTTGGGCTACCCTCATGACTATTTGAGTTCTCTATGACTCTTTGATTCCCTCATGAATTTTCACATTATATACATGGCTCTTGGACCTCCACTTTACATTACATTTAATATACATTGAAATTACATATTCCACAAATGATGTGGCCAATAATGGCATGACACTTTGGCATGATATGACAAGACATTGATAACATGGATTGCATGATGACATGGTAATGTCAAGCCTTTCTTATTGTTGCTATCTTTGAGTCTTATTGAGAGATGGTGCATGTTCTTCTTCTTCCTCCTTCATCTGGATTGAAAGAAAGGAATCTTCAATGTGTTCTTGATTTACAACTACAATCACAATTTGGTGTCCCTTGTTCTGGCTTGATTGATCAACTTGTCTTTGAATTTACAAAGGTGTCTTCTAGCAGGATCTCCTTCTTCATCTCCTTCATTAGTACAATAAACCCCTAGCCTAACATGCTTCATGACAAACATTGAATGATCTAGAACCATGTGATAGACTAGAAGACATGCTCATAGATTATGCAATTGTGTAGCTCAGGAGGTCAAGCCTTGAGACTGTGCAATGCGTAGTTCAGGCTTGCCTGGTTAAAACAACTGTGCATTTCAGAGGGTCAAGAGGTTAGGCTTGAGGCTTGAGGTTTCTCACTGAGCAGTTTTATAGGGACAGAGGTCTAGGGCATGCTCAATTCAAGAGGTCAATGTTGAGTCTTATTGCTTGAGACTGCGTAGTGTGTAGAGGAGATTTATTGAGGCAGAGATTGCGCAGTGTTGGAGCTCAAGGGTTGGGACTGAGCACTGAGATTGTGTAGTGCATAGTTTTGGAAGGAAGGGACTATGCATTGCGCAGTACTAAGAGGAAATATTTGAGCTTGAGGGATGATACTGCACAATGCACAGTTCAGGAAGGCTAAGTGAGGTGAGGTTGGCTTGTCAGGAAGTTTTCTGGATTTGGCTAAGTGTGGGACTAGTGAGGCCAATGTTAATAGGGAAAAAACTAGATCATGATCACACACTTAGAAAAATTTAAGACACAACATAAATCACTCAGAATGCATGAACAACATACTTCCCTCAATCTTACAACATTTTGATAGCTTTCCTCAAGTGTGACACTAAAGGTACACTTTGTGAAGACAATGACGAAACTTGCGTGACAATTCTTAAAACTTTGGGAATGAGTGTGATACATGTCTACATGATAATAATGACTAATTAACACCAAGGTTAGCCCTTTACACACACCAAAACTACATATGTGCAATGTGTGATGCTTGTCATGCTAAAAGACGACACTTGAGATAGTAAGAGGAAAGTGTAAATGACACTTGAAAACTGTGAATGACATTGAAAAAAAACATGGCAAGGAAAAGATAACATGAAAAATAAACTTATAAAAGTGAAAACAAGCGAAATTGACAGTCGTAAACATGAAAGCGATACTTGTGAAATCGAATGTTCGCAAAAGCGACAATTGGAAAAACACACCGAAACAGAAGAACAATCACAACCAAAAGTGAGGGACCATATATTAAAGTGCACATTGACTATCAATATAGGTTGAAAATTTCACATACGCTGTCTTGCTATACTTGTGCCATGCCTGTTCAAGATTGCATAAAAGAGTGTGCTCATGAACTTATTATGAACTGAGCATGTGTGAGCAGTTGACTTTGACACTTACAAACTGAGAAGAAGACTGGAATACTTAACAAAGCATCGAATGACCATAAAGCGACTAAGAAATGAACTATCACAAGATGTAGAGTAGGCTCCAAAATTCAAGTTTAGACCAAATTTTGGAGGTTGTGTTGTAGAGAAAACGCTTGGCATCACATTGGTAGAACTCCAACTTCTTTTCCTTGGTCTAATATTTTGTGCAGGGCTTAGTTTTTCAAGAAGTATTGATTCATCGTAAAAATTACTCTAGCTTCCCCACCTAGCCTAGTTATAGTATAGTCCCCTCCATCACTTTCTTAGTTGAAAACATTTATAAGGTGAGCGATATCACAGTGTTTTGAATTAAGAGACGGGTAATGTTATTCATGAGCTTAGAATATTCAAAGTATAGTTTGTCATCTCTAGTGTTGCTCCGCTGCCAGAAAGCCTAAACTATACCTCGACAGAGTACTTTAGGAATGCAAGCATTGCTCTACTGCCAGCGACCCTGGATAGTACCCCGACGGAGTCGCTCGCTTCACCTCCTTATGCATGAAACCTTTCTCTTCTTTCACACTTTACATTTATTTTTATATAGGAATGTGCATTGACACATTCATTTCATGGCGTGGAAGAGGGATCCTGACTTATTGAGAGTAGAAGAGGTTGTTCCTTTAAGGAAGCATATATAAAACCTATGATATTGGTTTTCTCATTAATATTTTCCCCATGTCTTTCTCTACTTGATTGGATAAGTGTGGAAAACACTCAAACATAAAGAACCAAGTGTAGAAAGGAGGGCCTTAGAAAAGATATAGGTGTCATGGTTTCACACAAATCTCTCCTTATGCAAGAATCATATTTTCCATCAAAAAATCATCGACCAAAGTTATGAAACCAGGATGAAGAATAAGGACTAAAGGTTAAACAAATTTTGCAATGTCACAAGACCCTTTTCTATTTTGACACATTATCTTTTGAGTTGAAGGGAACATCCTTCATGCAAAGTATTCTAAACAAAACACAAAAAAAACAATACACAAGAAGGAAACAAAACAAGAAGGACAATAAAAATGGAGGCTAAACCAAAAATAGAATGTGAGACAAAAGTTAGAAAAAACAAGAAATACTACAAAACATGAGTGCAGGATGAATGTGAAAGGGAAACCGATATGCAACTAGACATACTCCTAACATAACCAGCTAGAAGGTCAGGACCATGGATAACAAAATTTCCAATGTAGCCACCGTAGCTGCTCCTGACCTGCATACACAAAGATACGAGCAATTAAAATAGATATAAAAAGATGTGAAATGGAAAATATAAGATATTGAATAACTTGCACAATAAATTTAAATGCCTTTCCTGTCAGTAGAAAGATATGTCATAGCCACTACTTCTAACTAGCTTACATTCTTACCTTTTCGATGAAAACGTGATTAAAGAAACATTGGAATTTTCTTGTGAATGCATCTTCATCTGCATTGTACTCCTTAGCAAGCATGAGGAAAGATATACAAAAAATTATTTTCAATGGAGCTTACCATGTAATATTACTCCAACCATTCAATGATTAGATCATGAAATTTGAAACAGTCCTCTTGAAAACCCTGAGCTCCTTGAAAAGATGAATTTTCCATTAAAGGTATGAGATCATGATGACAATATTGTGAGGGAAAATGAAACTGGTCATGTTCAGAATGCTTGTCAAGAGTGAGGACTTGACATAACCATCAATGAAGGTTGAAGTGCCTCAACTACTTGATAAGTATATGAATAGTGTGATAGACAATAAATTTTAAAGAATGTAGAACAACTATCATCGGATATGCTGGTGAGAAAATGAGAAGTTGAATGACAATTACCAAAGCAAGCATGATTATTAGATCAACCAATTACAACATGAGACTCTCAGTTGGTAGATAGAAAATATAGATTAGCCTGAATAATTTTGCAAATTCTCTTAATAATAGAATCATTTAATCATTTTCCTCGTGTGATTAATGTAACAAACCATTTTCTTGTAACTAGTTACATAGTACATTGGCATTATAATCGTAGAAAGAAGTAAAAGGGAATGCTAGTACATGAAACCATTCAAGATACAATAGGTGAAGAAGAATTTGATTCACCCAATAACTCATGCATTCACTATCACTCAAGAGTATTTCAGGTTTGATGAATAAAAATATTCGCAATATAACATTCACAAGAAAAATTAGGAGCTAAAAAGTCTAAAATACCTCTGATAGACATGATTCCTTCGGCCAAAGATGATCTTTGAAATAACCAACTTCACAGTTCCAAGCCTCTATGAGAAATACACACTCCAAACCCGCGTTAAGTAAAAAATCCTTGCATGGATATGAATCAACTGAAATAGAACCTTCAATCTGATTAGAAATCAAATACTGAAAGTTTGAAAGACTAGATCCAAAATACCAAACATATTTCAAGATAGAATTTACAACCAGTGAAACCATGCAAAGTAAAGTATTTTGCAAGAAAAACTAGATATGACTTAGTTTGGGAATCTTATTAGAGTCACGAGATCCTCCCATAACCATCAACAGAAGTTGAAGTGCCTTGACTTCTTAACAAGTCTCGAAACTTTCAAGGATTTTAAAATCACGTTTTGAAGATTGAATCAGATCATGCATGGTGTGCGAATAGTTTCTACCAGTAATTTCAATAGGACCATTAATGACTAGATGGCAGCCATCTCTATCACTCATTTGACCAAATTTTACAACTTCAACAACCAAAATACTTAAGTCTAAATATTCTTCTAAACAATTCTAGAGATGTATGAATAAGATAAATTTCATGAGAAAGTTTATTTGAAGAGTGTTGTCCTCAAGAAAAACTTAAAATGACAAGGAGTAGAGTGGATACTCAATGATTTGATTATTCCCTTTTTCATCGTGGCTAGCCTCACTACCTTGTGTCATTTGATAAGTTGTTAGGTCCCTATAATACTAGTGATTTCCCCATTACTATTGTCATTGTAGCCCTTATTGTTATTGTTGTGCCCTATTGTCCCCATATTGTTATTATTGTGCCCCATATAATCCCACTATTTTTATTGTAGTGCCCTTATATTATTATTGTTATGTTGGCTTTGATTATATTGTGACCCCTTAGACTCCTATATATAGAAATGAGGTTTTGTCATTTGTATCATACAAGAATGTTCATTTGTGTAATGTAAAGTAGGTTTCCCCCTCAAAGAGCATGATTTCTAAGGTGTTGATCTTTCTTTTCTATCTTTTTGTAAGTTGATTTCATAACATTTGGTATCAGAGCTTTGGGTTCTAGGGTTTCGCTGCTCCAAACAGGTCATCGTGGAATTTTCGCTATAAATTTTTTTCTGTGACGTTTTAGAAGCCAAAAAAAAAACCCATTTGAGCCGAAATTGTTTTGCCCTTGGTGTCTGAATTACAAATCTTGTCACGCTATATTTTCGGATATATGATTTGAAGACCTTAGGGTTTTTGCAGACTCCCAAATTACATTCCAAACAGGCGACCTTGGGAAAATCGTCATACCTTTATCTCTGAGCATCAACTTGAAATTCTATAAGAAGTTACAAAAAGAGGATGGACTGTAGTTTTTTGTGTATCTTTTTTAGAACCGAAGGTCAAAACAGTGACATGTGGCACATCATACAAGTTCAATCTACTAAAAAATTATATAATCAGGTCATCTTGGGAGATTGGGCATAACTCTTTCTTGGAGAATCCAATTTTGATCAGACTAGTGGCATTGGAAAGAGGACTTAAAGGGCTACCGCAGGAAGATATTTCAGACCTTGGAGATCCAAAATTAAAGAAATAAAATAGATTCAATATCAAGATTCTACAAAGCAGAAGAATGTGTGTATTCTTTTTAAAAATTTTCATAAGTTTGGGTTGAAAAATTAGTTTGAAGTTCAAAGGGCTTAGTGAAGCATAATTATAATTAATTGATGCCCCGAAGAAAGAAAATGGAAACACCTAGTAAGAAACTTGAAATCTATAACATGACTCATGAAGAAGAGGAAAAATACAACATGATATATCAAAATTACGAGGCCAAGTGTAACAAATTTCACTCTCACAAAAGGTAACAGAAGCTAAGATTGATGGTTTAAAGAAAGGTGTGGAAGCTAAGATGAATGGCATGGAAGCTAATATGAATGGCGTGAAAGTTAAGATGGATGGCATGGAAGCTAATATGGATGGAATTGAAGCTAAGATGAATGACATGGACACTAATATGGATGGTATAGAAGAAAAACTGAAAGGCGGCATGGAAGATTTAAAGATAGATTTGACTAAGTTTCTACAAGAAATGCTTACTAATGGTGAAAGGGCAGTAAAGGAAACTCATGGTGAGAACAAAATAAATGTTAATCATGATTTCATAGACTCTAACGTTGGATTGAAGACCCACCATGTTCCAAAGGTCGATATGAGGAAGTTTGATGGCAAGGATCCCGTAACATGGATACTATAGATGGAGCAAAATTTTGATCTCCATAATGTGCAAAACAAAAGAAAGTTACGCATTGCAACTTTATATTTGGAGCCAAATCAGTTTGTATGGTATCGATGGCTTTGCTCTCGTAAACAAATTGTCACTTGGGCAATTTTTACGGAAGAAATGATAGCACATTATGAGGATACAAAAAGCAACACGTTTTTTAGCCCATTGATAAACCTCAAACAAAAGGGTTCAATGATGGAGCACATTGAGGACTTCCAAAAATTGAATATAAGGGTAAAAGATATTCTAGAGGAGCATAATATTGAAGTGTTCATAGGGACTTTAAAGGATAACATCAAACATGAGGTTCATCTTTGGGAACCTAATTCATTGGAGAAGGCATTCAGGTTGCAAAAAAAATGGAAAGCAAAATTATGGCAACAAGGAAGCCTACCACTCACAAGTATAAGGATGGAAGTGTTGTTTCCCCTAACCTTCCACAACATACAAGGTTGACACATCAATTGGAAGAAAAAAGAGCAAAAGGGCTTTGTTACAGTTGTGATAGCAAATACACTAAAGGTCACAAGTGTGCTAAGAAGAAATTATTTTACATAGATTGTGAAGGGGAGGAAGAAAATGAACAAGAAACGTCAAACGAAGAGGATATACACTGGGAAAAAACCCTAGAGAAAGAAGAAATGAATCCGACCATATCTTGTAATTCATTGTCCGGAATTACCACTCCTCAAACTATCAAGATAAAAGGACATATCAAGAAGAAAAAGGTAACAGTGTTGATTGATTCGGGCAGTACCCATAATTTTATTCATTGTAAGATAGCCAAGGAATTGAATTGCTTCCTATATCCAACACTAGAGTGTCAAGTGATGGTTGCAAGTGGAGGAACTATAAATTGATATGGAAAGTGCCATAATATCAAGCTATCCATGGGAGAATATGTATTGAATAACCCAATTCTTTCCATTCCAATGGGTGGTGCTGATGTTGTACTGGGAGTCCAATGGATACAATCCTTGGGTACAATAGATTTAAATTTTCAAGAACTTTTCATGAAATTTTCTTCGAAAGGAACGAAATTTGAATTAAGAGGTATCACATGGAAACTAGAAAATATAATCAGCTCTAATGGAATGACAAAGCTTCTAAAGAAATAACAATGAGGCGTAATTTCACAATTATGTTTGCTATAGGTTCCCACATCGAAATAATCTATTTCTCCAAATCTACAAAAATTCTTGGACAATCATTCCAAGGTATTTGAGACTCCCAAAGGTCTCCCACATATTCGTGATCATGATCATGCTATTAATTTGATTCCAGGAAGTGTTCTTCCAAACATCAGTCCTTACATATATCCCTATAACCAAAAGAGTGAAATTGAACGTATGGTTGCAAAAATGCTAGAGGCTGGTATAATTCAACCTAGTCAAAGTTCTTTCTTTGCTCCAGTAGTATTGGTGCACAAGAAGGATGGATCATGGCACATGTGTCCGAATTATAGGGAACTCAACAAGCTCACTATTAAAGATAAATTTCCCATTACTATCATTGATGAACTATTGGATGAATTGCATGGATCAATTTACTTCACCAAGTTGGATCTTCATTCAGGATATCATCAAATCATAATGAAGACTGAAGACATTCTGAAAACAACATTTAGAACTCCTGAGGGTCATTATGAATTTTTGGTCATGCCTTTTGGCCTTACTAATGCACCTTCTACATTTCAAGGTTTGATGAATTCCGTTTTTAAACCCTTTCTTAGAAAATTTGTGTTAGTATTTTTTGATGATATACTGATGTATAGCAAGTCTTGGAAGGATCATGTTCAACATGTTGACAGGGTGCTAAAACAATTTGAGGAGAAACAATTATATGAAAAAAGCTCCAAATGTTTCTTTGGAGTACACGAGGTGGAATATTTGAGTCATATTGTATCTCATGAAGGTGTTAAGGTAGACCCTTGCAAAATTAAATCCATTAAGGAATGGGAAATCCCCACGTCCATAAAGCATCTGTGAGGATTTCTCGGGTTGACCTGGTATTATCGCAAGTTTGTTAAAAATTATGGGAGAATAGCAGCACCTATAACAACATTATTGAAGAAAGATGCATTTTTATGGACTCCGAAAGCAATGAAGGCCTTTGAACATCTTAAAGAGGCAATGTGCCAAGCACCAGCCTTAGTTACGCTAGACTTCACAAAAACCTTTATTGTGGAATGTGATGCCTCGGGAAATGGAATTTGTGTTGTTTTAATGCAAGGAGAAAGAGCCATTGCTTTCAAAAGTCGTCCAATCAAAGGAAAGTATTTACACAAAGCTATTTATGAGAAGGAAATGTTGGCAATACTACATGCACTTAAGAAATTGGTGACCCCACCTAATGGGAAGACACTTCAAGGTAAAAACAGATCATGATAGTCTTAAATAATTTTCAGAACAAAGATTATCTTCAGAAGAGCAGCAAAAATGGGTCACAAAGATGTTGGGTTATGACTTTAAAATCATATACAAAAAGATGGAAGCAAAATGTTGTGGCAGATGCACTCTCAAGAAAGGATGAGGATGTGGAAGCATTGCATTGTGCCATTTATATTATCCAACCAGATTGGATAAACGAAGCAAGGGATGAATGGAAGAATGATGAAGAAGTGTGGGCACTCATTCAAAAGTTACAACAAGATCCAAGTACATCTGATACATTTAGCTGGAAAAATGATTTGTTATGGTACAAAGATCGCTTATACCTATGTCAGAATTCCCAGCTCAAACAAAAGATTCTTATGGAATTGCATGCCTCTCCCTTAGGAGGGCACTCAGTATTTTTAAAAACTTACCACAGGGTTAATAAGGAATTTTTTTGGGATGATCTTAAATCTGATATTCAAAAGTTTGTGGCGGAATGTTTTGTTTTCCAACAAAATAAAGTTGAAACAATTAAGACCCCAGGTCAATTAAAACCTTTATCCATTCCAAGCCAATGTTGGGAGGAGGTTCCAATGGATTTTATCACAGGTTTACCCGAGTCCGAAGGAAAGAGTGTCATCATGGTGGTAGTTGACAAAAACTTACCAAGTATGCACACTTTTGTGCATTATCTCATCCATTTAAAGCTAGTACAGTTTCCACTGTATTTGTGGAAACAATACAAAAGATACATGGAAACCCAAAGATGATTGTAAGTGGCAGAGATCCCATTTTCACTGGAAATTTTTGGACATAATTATTTTCTTATCTTGGTACTCAGTTAGCTCATATCTCATCTTATCATCCTCAATTTGATGGGAAAACTGAGATAGTAAACAAATGTTTGGAAGGATATCTTCGTTGCTTTGTATCTGATAAGCAGACACAATGGGTCAAATGGTTGCCTTTGCCTGAATGGTGGTATAACACTTCCTTCCATACTGCAGCAAAAATGACCCCATTTATGGCACTTTATGGATATCACCCACCATCCATCACATCATATTTAAGAGAAAATTCTAAGGTTCTCCAACTCTTAAAGGATAACCTAACTTTGGCACAGAATAGAATGAAACAACAGGCAGATCAACATCACAATGAAAGAAGTTTTAATATAGGTGACTAGGTATTTCTACGCCTACAACCATATAAACAAATGTCCCTCAAGCAAGCTAAGAAGGATAATAAATTATCACCAAATTATTATGGTCCGTACTATGGCATACAAATTGGAGCTTCCTGTAGCTTCCCGAGTGCACCTAGTTTTCTATGTTTCATGCTTAAAGAAGGTTATTGGTGACAAGCTCCCATTTCAAACAATATTGCTAGAACTTGACGAGGAAGGAAAAATCATATTGGAACCTGAAGCAGTCACAAAACAAGAACTCGAAAGCTACGAAATCAATTAATTTCGGAGTATCTTGTCAAGTGGAAGAACTTACCTGCTGAAGATTCCACATGGGAGGATGGGAATTTTATACAGAAGCATCCAAAACTACTCAAGCATTGAGGACAACACTCTTTTGAAGAAGAGGGGCATGTTTGGTCCCTATAATACTAGTGATTCCCCCATTACTATTGTCATTGTAGCCCTTATTGTTATTGTTGTGCCCTATTATCCCCATATTGTTATTATTGTGCCCCATAGAAGCCCACTATTGTTATTATTGTGCCCTTATATTATTATTAATTATGTCAGCTTCGATTATATTGTGATGCCTTAGACTCCTATATATAGAAAGGAGGTTTTTTCATTTGTATCAACCAAGAATTATTCATTTGTGTAATGTAAAGGAGGTTGTCCCCTTGAAGAGGCTAATTTCTAAGGAATGGATCTTTCTTTTCTATCTTTTTGTAAGCTGGTTTCATAACATAAGTTAACTCATCAGATTAATAAATTAAAGATCATGGAGTATATTCATCACAAATATATGTATAACAAACAATAGAGCACAAGGGATAGTAAGATGAGGAGGGAGTTTTGCTAAGAACATCTTCTTTGGTTAGATCAGATTTCAGATCTAATTATTTCAAATCAAAATCTTCTCGAGAAACCAACAGATTAACTAGTGCACTTGGTAATTCATCATCACATACATGAAAAAAGTCATCGTTATTAGAATGATTATTCCCTAAGACTATGGGCCTACAAAAATTGATTTCATTATATTCACTACCGAGATTAGTAGATTGAAAATCATCCAAGAATGGAAGAGCATCATCCTAACATGGGGGACTTTAAAAAAGGGAAGAGAGATCAAAAGTCTCTTCACTTTCCTACTCCTCTACCTATGTAGTGTGACTTCCTTGTACCTGATCGCAATTTGAACCAACAACTTGAAAATCAAGAGTGTGTGAAGAACTAGTTGGTGGAGCATATTGATTAATCAAATCATGATACAAATAGTCATGGCATGTAGTTGATAGAGGATGACAAATGTACCTTAAAAAAGTAATACTTTTAGTGGAAAAAGATTCATTATTGAGGTTAATAATGCTACTATCATCTTGAGTGGAAGAATTAGCCTTCACTGTAGGGTCCATGAACCATTCCAAGGTTTCCTCCATCGGATTTGGAACATGAAAAATGGATGAATATTGAAGAGATGGATCATCCATTTGATTTTCAGATTTACCAACTTTGACATCGTCACACGGAGGCATCCACATCGAAACTAAAAAAGGAGGAGGACAAGGAACAAAATGAATAATAGGTTCCTCCTCTAAAATTAGAGGTGTCTCGTGATTTACAAGAGTTGGGGAAGCAGAAACATTAGAGGGTCTAGATTCACCATGAAAAGAGATATGAACCAAATGCTCAAACTTTTGTCTCAAGAAATCCCAATTTGTATCTTCTTCGGGAAATTCATAATAAAGGTGAAGGAATCGGTCAAATAAATCCTTAATTGATTCATTAGGCTTCATTCTTAGTTGATTGATTCTTTTAAGAACATCCTGGTAATCGTACCTATCAAATGCTAAATGAAGCTCGTTGATGAGGTGTTCAAAAGAATGAAGGGAAGAGAGTGGTAGGGTATGACACCATCGGATAACTTGACCTTCAAGTGTGAGGTAGAAAATAATACAAGCCACATATTCACAGTCAATTTCATATAAATCATAGAACTTAAGAAAAATAGATGCATGCTCAGTAATGGATGTATCACCCTCACTATCAAACTTAAATTGGGACAAGTCATCAAATTGTTTTGCGGAGATGAAAAGTTTACTAGGGGATAGGTTAGAGAAACATTTCGAGATTATGATATGGGAAAGACCCATTTAAGATAAAAGGTTCAAAATAGAATCAATAGGCACAACTTTTCATATGTCCCTCCTTCTAGAGCCATTTGTTAATGGTGCTGGAAACCCATCAACCAAGGGGGTCTCCTCAATGAAAAGTCCTAATTAGACTTCACACATGTTTGGGGTAGGAGCCCTTCTGGAACTAAGGACCAAATTCCTTATATTCTTATATATTTTCCTTTCCTACAAATTTGAGCACAAGAGAGAAATGTACAGGCGCTTTTAGATTAGAAAGTAAGTATGCCTTGTGGATTATTCAGTTACAAAATGTATCAAGGTTCTTCTACTGAAAGGGAGAGAAAAGTGAGCCTTTAAAATACAAGTAATAGTAATGATCTAGTAAAGACACATGAGCATATACATCTGAATGAATCATTGGACAACCAATGAAATAATTCACATAGAAGCAACGAATTTTAAAACACATACAACACACCTTCAACAAGATAAGTACTAAAACCATCGAAATAGTTCAATTTCTTTAGTACATATGAAACAACATACATCAAAAACATTCAAAGAATAGTCTTACAATATATACAACATGTGCATGACAGTATGTTGGTTCAACGAGATTCTAAATTAAGCAAGAGCTCCAAGATACAACAAGACAATGAACACCACTAACCCCAATAGTGGAACATTATAGCAACCACTTGCTCCTCCAAAAGAACTATTTTCCTCTCTAATGTCTGGTAAGAGGATCCAAGGTTAAAGTCCTTTACATGAGCTATGAGGGTATATATATAACAAATGGGGTGACCATTCACCTCCCTTGTGATTCTTGGGCTACCCTCATGACTGTTTGACTTCTCTATGACTCTTTGAATCCCTCATGACTTTTCACATTCTATACATGGCCCTTGGACTTCCACTTTACATTATATTTCATATACATTGAAATTACATAATCCAAAAATGATGTGGGCAATGATGACATGACACTTTGACAAGATATGACAAGACATTGATGACATGGACTGCATGATGACATGGCAATGTCAAGCCATTCTTGTTGTTGTTATCTTTGAGTCTTCTTGAGAGATGGTGCATGTTCTTCTTCTTCCTCCTTCATTTGGCTTGAAAGTAAGGAGTTTTCAATGTGATATCTTTTTCTAGTTTTTGTCGCAATCTGGTGTCCCTTTGTTTTGGCTTGATTGATCAACTTATCTTTGCAACTACAAAGGTGTCTTTTAGCAAGATCTCATTCTTCATCTCCTTCATGAGTCTGATAAAACTCTAGCATGCTTCATGAAAACCATTGAATAAGCTAGAATCAAGTGCTGGACTGGGAGATAGGCTCACATGTTGTGTAGTTACGTAACTCGGGAGGTTAGGGGCCATGAATGATCCTTAAGACTACGTAATGCACAGTTCAGGCTAGCCCAAGTAAGACAACTGCATAGTTGAGGGGCTCAAGAGGTCAAGCTAGAGGTTGGATGTTTTCCACTATGAAGTTATGGAGGGAAAAATGCCTAGGGCTTTCATAGTTTCACATTTAAAGAGATCAAGGTGGAGGCTTGTTCCTTGAGACTATGCAGTGCGCACATGAGACTGAGTGAGGCAGATATTGCACAGTTCTAGAGCTCAAGGGTCTAGACAGAGCACTGAGACTGAGTAGTGTACAATTCTAGAAGGTAGGGAATACGCGTTACAGAGTTCCATGAGGAAAGGTGTGAGCTTGGGGGTTGAGACTATGCAATGTGAAGTTCAGGAAGGCTGAGTGAGATCAGGTTGCTTGGTAGAGAAGTTTTCTGGATTGGGATAAGTGTGGGATCAGTGAGGCCAAAGTGAACAGGGACAAAACTAGAGCATGATTACACCCTTAGAATAGTTGAAGACACAACATAGATCACTCAAAATGTATGAATAACATACTTACCTCAATGTGATGACATTGCAACAGCTTCCCCAAGTGTGACACTAAAGGTACACTTTGCAATGATAATGACGACACTTGTGCGACAATACTTAAAACTTTGGGAATGAGTGTGATACATGTCTACATGATAATAATGACTCAATAACACTAAGTTTACCCCTTGAAACAAACAAAATCTACATATGTGTGATGTGTGACACTCGTCATGCTAAAAGACGATACTTGCGACAGTAAGAGGAAAATGCAAACTACACTTTCAAAATGTTAATGACATTGAAAATGACACATGGCGGGGAAAAGATACCATGAAAATGACACTTATGAATGTGAAAAAAAATCAAAAGCGATAGTCATAAACATGAAAGTGATACTTTTGAAATCGAAGGTGCACAAAAGCGACAGTTGGAAAAACTCACTAAAATATAAGAACAATTGCAACCAAAAGTGAGGGACTGTTGATGAAAGTGTGCACTGACAATCGACATAGTTGAACATTTCACATGCATTATCTTGTTGTACTTGTGTCATGCCTATTCAATATTGCATAAAAGAGTGCGCTCGTGAACTTATTGCAGACTGAGCATGTGTGAGAAGGTGACTTTGACACTTACAAACTGAGAAGAAGACATGGATACTTAACAAATAATCAAATTACCATAAAGTCACTATGGAATGAATGATACTAAGATGCAGAGTAGGCTCCAAAATTTAAGCATAGACCAAATTTTGGAGGGTTTTTAACACAACGACCAAATGTTCTTAACATCACTATTTGTTCACTTAAATTTCCAATAATGTTTAGCAAATTGCCAAGTTTAGTCTAACTTACTGACCATGATGCCAACTTAGTTACTCTTGCCATAATTGGTTCTTGATGGGAGTTGTCGTACTTTTTCTTTTCCTCTTTATATTTTATTACATAATTCATAAATCTCTTCAAACGTTAATTTAGAAACATCTCCTTTACTCATAATATTAAGGATGTTTACCCACTCATCCCTGATAGCTCTAAGAGGTTTTTTAATATATCGGATTATGGATTCTGTAATTTTTCCCTCTTAACATTATAAATAAATCTCTTTATCAAATCCTCCAAGATCTCATCTTCTTTTTGAGTCATTTTAAAAATTTCTTCTCTAAGATCACAATGTATACAATAGTCTTTATATTTTTCTAGAAATGTCCTTTTCATATCATTCCACGATCTTATTGAATTATTCATTAAAATTATAAACCATTTAAGAGATCTACTTTTCAATATTGTCAGAAACAATTTCAATTTTTGAGTGTCTAATAACCATAATATCGACAAAGTATTTCAAATTTAAAAAGAAAGGTTTTCGAGTCTTCTAATTTCATACCATGGAAGTTGGGAATTATAGATGGAGGGATGTTCTTCATATGAAAATTTATATCTGTATCTTGAATGGGAAATCGAAAATGATTTTCCTCATTGTCATCATATCCATCCATTTCTTCTACCCCCTCTCTCACCCGGTCTTTTTATACCTGCAAAAGTAAGAACTCATGGTGTGAGGGTGGTAGGTGATTGTGGAATTGAAGTTTTTTGTTTGTTTGTTTTTGTTTGTTTTTTGAAGTTTTCCTCTAATGAATATGCTTCTAGAATGCACTAACATAAATTAAATTAATTTGATTCAACTAAAAATCGATGTAACTAAAAATGAGATGCAATTGAAAGCTAATCCTTATGTATACTTCCCCAACAATGGTGCCAAAAATGTTGGGTAATTTAATTGTGAAATAAATTACATTCATTAAATTATCAAACCAGGGTTTGTGAACTTTTCAAGTACAATTTCGCAATGTATCATAGGAAATCAACTTTCAATCAAAAAGGAAATTAACCTATGAAAATGATTGCAAAGCTAAAATGAAACTTATTTATGAAAAACACACGTTCTTTCTCAAAGACTATATCTATCAAAGCATCAAATTCAAAACTTGAAAGAACAAGTTATTGTAATTCTATACTATGAAGCTTTTGAAATTATAATCTATTAAACATAAAGGAAATCTTATTCTATTGGACTTGGAAATTAATCTAATTTATAAATTTGATCTATGGATTTTGAAAGCCACTCTAATCTATTAAACTTGAAAACAATTCTAATATATTAAGCTTGAAACTAAATTTGATCTATTGCACTTAAGAGTAAATCTAATCTATGGAAAGCAAAGAATTATTTTATATTGTGGAATCCTACAAGAGAAATAAATCAATTAGTAATACTATGAAACTAATTATAAAAATAAATAGAACATCTGAAAGAAACAAAGTACAATGGAGAAAAGCTAAAAGGGGTTATACTATAGGTCTCACACAACACAAGGGGGGGCCTCCAAGTGATGTGTGAGATTAAGAAATTACAGAAAACTTTACTATAGATGTCACAATTTACTCATCAAAACTCAATGGAAGCATAAGGAAAAAAATGATATTAAGTTGGAAATTATCTGTACATAACTTGTTCAAAATTACATAACATCTCTTATCTACTCTCCTCCTCAATTTAACACCTTTGAGAGGAGAAGGAACTCCTATTTATACAAAAACTAAACTAATTCATAAATGTAGATCTTGAAATCTCTCCTAGATCCACATATCTCTCCTTGATCTACAAATATCTCATGTGGTTACAACCATGTGTTAGCATCTAGAAACTAGCATCCTCTCACAAATATCTCATAGACTTGACCATGATTCTTCTCCATGACATGTGTTTGATCAATGATCCTAGATATTCCTCAACTCTTCAAGAATTTGAAGAGGAAATTCGAATTTGAGACTAAGAGGTCTAATATGATTGTGTTGGAATCTTCAAATAGGCCTACACACATCACAAATCTCATCCAACTTTTATATATAAGTGAATACATGTTATTTTTCTAATATTTAACCATAAATTCACTCAAAATACCAAAATAAATGTATTGGAAAATAATATGTCTAACCCATATTTAATTATGAAGATGGTCTTAGTGCATGGTTATTGGAGCTGTGAAATTTCGTAAATTCTGAAGGAAAATGATAGAAAATAGGGTGAAATGAATGACATTTTGTGGACCCAACACCACTCTTAAGGAATACATATATCTACAATTTATTTGTTTTTCCATCACTATGGGTTCCCATATGAAGGTAGAAAACAAATTAGAAGGAGCTAGAAACTTTAGGGCTTAGAAAACAAGGATTGATCTTCTTCTTGCAAAAGATGATCTCTTGGGTATTATGAAGGGAAAGGTCACTGAACCTACAAAGGATGAAGATAAATAAAATTTCAGAAATATGACATTATATCCAAAAGTATCATTTTTGATTCCGTCATAGATCATTTGATCCCATATATCGCAAATCTTGACTCTCCAAACAAAATATATGATGCCCTAATTAGTTTGTACATTATCAATAATATTGGTGAAGCAATGCGTTTGAAGAATGAGCTTCATGATGTTAGAATGATAAGGAATGATATTATAGCCTCATATTTTATGAGGATTTATCAATTGAGAGATCAACTTCATGTGATTGATGAAACATTTCGGAGAAATAACTAGTGACTCCAAAACTTAATTGTTTACTTGAATCATAGGATTCATTTGCATCAGGAATATGTGTCATAAAAGATTTTCTAAATTTTGATGAACTATGTATTGCATCTACTCAAGAAGAATCAAGACCCATGTCAAGAAGGAGGATTCAAATATTTGAATAAGGTGACTCTCATGCTTATGCTTCGTGTTTCAAGAAAGGTGGATGAAGGAAGAATTTTGGTTTCCAATGAAAAAATGGAGGAAGAAAGAAGATACTCTCCTCAAGGAAAGAGAGGTATGTCAAAAGTTCAATGCTACCATTGTCACAAGTTTGGTCATTATATAAATCATTTTCTTGAAATATTGAATCATAGAAAGAGGAAAGGAAATCAAAATTCAACCAAGACTGACTTGGATGAACTTTCAAATAAGCCTAAGCATGAAGATCCAAGTAACAAAGAATTCTTCTATTTTCTTGCTCTTACTGGTCCTATTGTAGATAGTGAAAACTTGTGGCTAGTAGGCAATGGTGCATCAACGAATGTGATGGGAGATCAAGACAGCCTCAGAAGTCTGATGGAAAGAAGATTATCACAAAATGTGGAACTTGGAGACAACAACAGTTATGTATTCAAAGGCATTAGGAAGACATCCATTGAGATAGATTCAGATTATAATGTTCATCTTAACAACATATTATATATACCAAGTTTGAAGAAGAATTTGGATTCTATTTCATTCTTTGAAGATAAATGAGATAGAATAGCATTTGTTGATGGAAAATTTCTTGTTTGGCCCAAAGTATCTCTTGTACAAAATGATATTGATCCATGTGATCTTTGGCATAGAAGATATGCTTAAATCACTATAGAAATTTTCCAGCCTTAAAGCCAATGGTTGCAGGTGTTCTCGATTTACAGGTAGAACATGAAGAAGTATGTAAAGGATGTGTGCTTGGGAAGAATGTCAAAAATTCATATCCAAGAAGTGAAATTAGATCTAAAGGAATCCTATATCTAGTCCACTCTGATTTATGTGGTCTAATGCCAATAAATTTTTTTAGAGGATATTTATAATATCTGAGCTTTATCGATGATTTCTCTCATAAGACATGGATTTAGTTCATGAAGGTAAAGGATGAATTATTCGGCAAATTTCAAGACTTCAAAGTTGAAGTAGAAAACTTGAAGGGAAAGAAGATCAAGATACTAAGATCTGATAATGGAGGAGAATACACCTACAAGGATCTTGTTTCCTTTTGGAAATAATTTGGGATTAAGAGGGAGATGATAGTCCCTTACAATCCACACAAAAATGGATTTGTTGAAAGAAATAACATATATATTGAATAATTTGTAAAGCAAATGATGCATGACCAAGACCTTCCTATGTTTCTATGGAGTGAAGCATCTATGATAATTGTCTACATTTAAAATAGAAGCCCTCATCCAATTTTGGAAGACAAGACTCCTGAAGAAGCGTTAACTAGACAAAAACCTCAAGTTATTCATTTGATAGTATTTGGTTGTCCTATTTCTATTCATGTACCAAAAGATGAGAGAAGGAAGTTAGAACCTACAAGAGAGAAAGGGGTATTTTCTAGTTATAGTGAGTCATTAAAGGCCTATAGACTATATGCTCTAGGACAAAAATAGGTTGAAGTTAGCAAGGATGTGACCTTTGATGAGAATGTGGCTTATTAGAAATCCAAAGAAGTTACCGTGGACTCTGATGAGGATGAAAAACATGAAGCTCCCAAGGAAGAAGAAGGTTTTGGTCCATCAAATCCCTCAAAAAATCTTGTTGATAATCAAGAGGAGCTAGAAGTGATCCAGGTTATCTTTTGTTTACAGATGCATTAAAGAATTACATAAACAGTTTGTAGCTTAACCAAAGAGAATTAAATGTGCACATGTGAGAAGAAGAAGAAGAAGAAACACACAAGCATGACAAGAAGACAAGAAGCTTGATAATGGAGTTCGTCCCTCCTGGACTATGTCTCCGGGCCCTGCTCGATCAATGGGGAGGCCTTCATTCATTAAAATGGCATCAGAAAGAAATTACATTCATCAGTTAAAAAAATGGAGCTTTATACCTCCATGCTAGAAATTGCCCGAAAATTGGAGAGCTCTGCTATAGAAACTGACACCACCATTGAATTCTTGTCGCTGAGAGGTGTAAAAACGATATAAAATTTGCCCAATTCTGAGTCTGGACAAAAATCATCCTCCTGCAAAAATTCAGCCAAGCATGGTTCCACCAGTGTTTTCTAACTGCTCAGGGTTCCACTGCCTCTGTCTTGGTTTCCATGCCTAGACTGTTCTCCACCTACTCTCCACCTGGCGCCTTTGGCAAAGCTTTTATGTTTAAATAATATGGTGGGCGGACCTTACAAAAAGGTCATTGTGGCTAATTAAAATAGGGTCGATTTTGGTTTAATTACCAACCCAAAATATCATATGACATAATTTAAAGCCAAACTTGGCGTGGCAAGCTTGTACCTCACGTGGCCCGCACCCATCCCCATGAATCCTCCACAGTCCATTATGATTTGGCTGTCAATTCATTTAATTGTTTTTGAATGGTGGTAGTGGTGGCTTTTATAACAAATATTATATACGGCGGTCAATACAACTTATCACCGAGTTAACATCTGGCTCCAAACCCCGAAACCTGCGCCCATTAATACATGCAGTTAGCACATATGATGGTGGTAGTTAACACTCATCACATGCCAACAGTATATAGCCCAAAACCCATGCGTTCAAGCCAGTAGTTAAGGGTTGTTGATGCGGATGTGCCGGCGGTCTAGGTTAATATAGCACGCGGTTATGTTTATTTTGGCAGATATAACATATGTTATATATATAGCGTTGTGACCCAGCCCCACAACAGATTTCATGGTATATATATATATAACCCTATATATATATATATATATATATATATATATATATATATATATATATATATATATATAAACCCATTGCCCCCCGAAATCAGGGAAAATTTTAAGAACCCCCCTAAATTTATAAATATAATAAATGGGCGAATCTCCATGGTATATAGGAAAAATGGAAGGCGATTTTATCAATAATATAATATGTATATATATATTTTTTGGCGAATCTCTCACCAGACATGGCGAATATTTTACTCAATTATAAAATCTTGTAAGATCTTGGCGAGTCTTTCACTAAATAATAAAACTTTGTAAAGTCCTAGTGAATCTTAACATAGGCTACATGCTAGTTTAATTCCCCCATTTAAATAGGCTACATTCCAGGTGAATACCATGGGTCAATACCATGTGCCATTTTGGTGAATACCATGGGTCAATACCATGTGCCATTTTTATTTTTATTAATTCTAATATTAGGGTTAATAATGGTTTTTTGCATGGTATTAATAACAATCTAGTCCATGGTATTTCTCTCATAGTATTTTGGCCATAGGTTTCACCTAAATATAACCCATTTTTTGAGTGTTCGTAAATATAAGACGACTTATGGAGTAAATATAGAAAAATGTTTTATTTGTTTACCATACCTCTAGTTTATTTATATTTTTATTAATTTACCATACCTCTTTTACAAATATGGTATTTGTTTTATTTGTTTACCATACCTCTAGTTTATTTATATTTTTATTAATTTACCATACCTCTTTTACAAATATGGTATTTGGCCCATAGGATTCACTTAAATAAAACCTCTTTCTTGAGCATTCATAAATAGAACGAGGGTTATGGACTAAATATAAAAAGAGGTTTCATTTATTTACGATACGTCTAGTTTATTTATATTTTTATTTATTTACCATACCTTTTGAGTAAGTATAAAAAGATGTTTTATTTATTTACCATACCTCCACTTTACTTATATTTTTATTTGTTTACACCCTTACATGTATATAAGGTGACTTATGGAGTAAATATAAAAAATGTTTTATTTATTTACCATACCTCTCATTTATTTATATTTTTATTAATTTACCATACCTCTTTTATAAATATGGTATTTGGCCCATAGGATTCACTTAAATAAAACCTATTCTTGAAAATGGGCGAATGGAAGGTTGTAAGTCCTAATTTCAAGGGCTCAATTTACCTTTTTTACCCTCTCCCTTAAAATAAGGTGGGCTATTTGAGGTGATTTGTAAAAATGTACTATGATACAAAATATTCGCCCACTAAAAATTTAAAACCCCTTAATTTCGCCAAAGGGCGAACATTCGCCCCTAAAATTATCCTTGCCCGAAATATGTGTGGATATATGTTAATGTAAGGGTTAACATTTATATGGTTTGGAATACGGTTGAGGGCGGTGATATGTTGTATATAACATATTCGTTTTAATTATGCACCCTTAATATATATATATATATATATAGATTTGACATTTGAATTCGATGGCCCATTTTTATATATTTCTTGACTTATATATAACCACCCAGCCTTTTAAATTTAACCGATATTTGACTGAAGGAGTGCATTTAAATTTCTCGATCTCTATCTTTCCACTGCTCGCCATCTTCTTTCACCACCAGAATCGATCTCGCAGATCTCCCACTGAACAGGGTCTACCACAGGCCCGAGTGAAACCCCTCAGCAACAAATGCGTTCCCTTGAAGCCAAAACTGCTCTGATACCAAATGTAGGTTTTAACCCCGTACAGAAATTACCTGCATATGAATTCTAAAACACAGAAAATAAACAATGCAAGAGCATAACACATAAAACACATATACACAAAGATTTTCCCCTGGATACTAAAACTGAGACTACCAGCTTGTATAATACATATTTATACATGCCAAAGCATCCAATACCATGGACCGAAAACCATCGCGTCCAAAAACATGTGCCAAAATCATGCACAAAACCATAGGTGGGTCCACCCAACCTAACATAGGGTCCAAAACCAAAATTTTCCGGGGCACTGCCTTGGACCACATAAAGTGGGGTTATGGGTACACCTCAAACCCCCTGTGAACCCCCCCCCCCCCCGCCCGCTACACAATCAGGGCAACGAAGGGGGGCTCCGCGCCCCCCCCCACCCCCTCACCCGCTACACAATTAGCGCAACAAACGGGGGCTTTGCCCCCCCGCCCGCTACACAATCAACGCAACGAAGGGGGGCTCCGCACCCCCCGCCCGCTACACAATCAGCGCAATGAAGGGGGGCTCCCCCCCGCCCGCTACACAATCAGCGCAACGAAGGGGGGCTCCGCCCCCCCTCTAACCCCACGGTTAACTATGTGGGCTAGTCGTGGAAAGAATATAACACAACCCAACACGAAACCTGCGCCCATTAATACATGCAGTTAGCACATATGACAGTGGCGGTTAACACTTATCACATGCCAACAGTATATAGCCCGAAACCCATGCGTTCAGGGCAACGGTTAAGGCTTGTTAATGCGGATATGCTGGCGGTCTAGGTTAATATAGCGCGTGGTTATGTTTGTTTTGGTGGATATAACATATATTATATATATAGCGTTGTGACCCAGCCCCACAACAGATTTCATGGTATATATATATATATATATATATATATATATATATATATATATATATATATATATATATATATATATATATATATGTGGTTTATATTTAACCCATAGCCCCCTGACATATGTGCAGATATATGTTAATGTAAGGGTTAACATTTATGTGGTTTGGAATACGGTTGAGGGCGGTGATATGTTATATGTATATAACATATTCATTTTAATAATGCGCCCTTAATTTGAATGTGGTGGCCCATTTTTATATATTTCTTGACTTATATATAACCACCCAGCCTTTTAAATTTAACCGATATTTTACCGAAGGAGTGCATTTAATGAGACCGCAATTTTGCCCAGATTTCTGGCCCAAGGTGGCCGGAATCCGGGAGCCACGTTTTGGCGAATTTTCTCCTTCATTAAGCCTGCCACTTAGGCAAGTCAAACCTAAAATTTGACTGAGCCTAACTCCTTCATCTGGACTCGGATTGGAGTGTCGTTCACACCATTGGAATCAGGGAGACGAGCACTTCGATCTAATGCCCAAAATTTTCCTTTTTTTCCACTTTGAATTTTGGGCCTTTTTCATTCCCCAGATGTCTCGAGATCCACCTGGATCAATCCTCCTTATTGAGGAGCTTTTGGACAGCCAAAAGCATTCATACTTAGCCCATTATTTCACACTTTCAATCACCTGCACACGAAACTGGTACATTCTTGCAATAATGCACACCACACATGATTCAACAACCCCTCCTTGCCAAGAGTTCATAGCACACACTCATTGGTCAAGGATTACATAAAAAGAAATCAATGTCTCAAATATAATAAGGAAAGGCCAAAATATCATTGTTTCATCTTGAAATGATGGGAAACACACCATCATTTTTACATTTACTTGCAATGAATGATTTTCAATGGTGACCATAACAAGCTACTATCCCTAAAAAACCAACTTAATAAAGCAGACCACCGTGAATGGGGTGGATTCACTTGTTGAACATATTCATCTTTCAGCTCTTCTAGCGATGTTTCTAGAGCATGAAGCATCGGACACGTTGTTTGCTGGTGTCCCTCTTTGTTTCAATGACTACAATGATTCTTTCTCCTCCAAACTTTCTGTGCTGCCTTGGGGTGCTTTCCCCTGGTGTTCCTTTGAAAAGTGTTCATGGAGTCGTCACTATCGCTGGATTGTGAGGAAGGAATTTCATCATCTATCGTTGGCTGGTTACTGGCTGTATCAGAGCTTTTCCCCATCTCCTTTATGATGTATTTGAGTCCTGCATGACGCGAAAACTCCTTGACTTTGATGGGGTTTATGATGCCTTGGCCTTTGATGCCGAGGCCCTTTCCTTGATACCCCATTTTCTTCAATAGTTTGGATCCAATCCCTGTAGTATGTTTTTCAAAAGCAACAAATTCATCATCATGAAAATCATATGAAATTGGAGAATCATTTTTTACCTATAGATAGCTATGTTGCAGTTTTTCGAAGGCTTCGTCCTTGGCTTGCAACTGGCACAGTAATCTTTGGTTTTCTTCCCTTGCCTCTTGTAGAAGCCTCCTTAGCTCAACGTTTTCTGCCTAGATGCGGTGGTTGGTCTCCTCAATTTCTTGGAGTCCTGCTGTGGGAAATGCCCTTTTTGTTATGTCGGTTGACATCCTTGATTCATTGCCAGAATCAGACCCCAAATCTATGGGTCCTATTGTGATCCCAAGGGCTGCAAACCTCATATCATCGCCGGAATCAGACCCCAAGTCAATGGGCCTACCTCGCGCAAATCCTCCGACGGTGACCTTCTCATCTTCTTCGGACTCAGAATCTTGGCTTTGTTGAAGGGTGGCTACTGCCTTTTGCTTCCCCTTTCTGTCATTTCTCTCAGGTCTCAGCTCAGGGTGCAACTTCCAGCAATTCTCTTCATCATGCCCCTCTTAGCCATAATGTGTACAAGAGGGTTTAACTTCCCTTCCCTTGGCTGCCACGGTCATTTTTGGATGGCCCTCTGGTCCATGGGTTCCCCTGTTTTCAATATGAATGGCCTTTACACTGGCCGAGTTAATGGTGGTAGGTTCAAACAATAATAATGAATGCCTAATGTAACTATGTAATGATCCAATGTACTTAGTTACTATTTCAGGGGTATCAAGTGCAATACCCAAATTAAGTGCTTGCTTTCAAAACTTCTTTGTAAAACTCTGACCATCCTGATTTTTTCCTTGCCTTAAATACTGCCAGTTCATTAATTCTTTTTGCATGTACCCCAATGGATAGAATTGTTCCTTTAATGCAGAAATGAAATTAGGCCATGAGGAATAAAGATTACCCACATTCTTACTGCTTTGCACTTTGCTCTCCCACCAGACGAGAGCGGTGTTGCTCAGCCGCAAAGAGGCCAACTAAATCTTTGCCTCATCCTCCACGATCTACTGAACCCTGCAGTAGATCTCAATCTGCCTAATCCAGTTATTAAGCTTTTCTGCATTACTTTCACCATCATACATGGAAAGATTAAATTTAACATCTACTTTAAAGAAAGGTTTCTTAGATGCATCTTTTGAATTTCGATTATTATGATGGTGAGGGGAAGAAGGAGAAGGAGAAGGAGGGGGATCTCCTCCATTGCCTCCATGTACGGAACCTTGTTCTTCTGGATTCTTCCCTTCTGCTTTTTCCAGTCTTACAAGCAACTGACCAAGTCTTTCTGTCATTGTATAGAAGTTCTTGCAGAAATTGAGCTCCTCCTCATACCGAGCCTCTTCATCTGCCATGTTTCTCCTTCGATGTGCACGCCCCACCTCGGGATCGAAAGATTGTAATTCTCCTTCACCTCTTCGGAGCCTGTTTCTCATTAGCATACAAACCCTACTCGATCAATGGGGGGGCCTTCATTCAATAAAATGGCATCAGAAAGAATTCACATTCATCAGTTACAAAAAATGGAGCTTTATACCTCCATACTGGAAATTGCCCAAAAATTGGAGGGCTCTGCTGCAGAAACTGACACCACCATCAAATTCCTATCGCCGAGAGGTGTAAAAACGATATAAAATTTTCCCAATTCTGAGTCTGGACAAAAATCACCCTCCTGCAAAAATTCAGCCAAGCATGGTTCCACCAGTTTTTTCTGACTGCTCAAGGTTCCACTGCCTCTATCTTCGTTTCTGTGCCTAGACTATTCTCCACCTGGCGCCTTTGGCAAATATTTTATGTTTAAATAATATGGTGGGCAGACCTCACAAAAAGGTCATTGTGGTTAATTAAAATAGGGTCGATTTTGGTTTAATTACCAACCCAAAATATCATATGATATAGTTTAAAGCCAAACTTGGGGTGGCGGGCCCGTACTTCACGTGGCCTGTGCCCATCCCCATGAATCCTCCACAGTTCATTATGATTCAGCTATTGGATCATTTAATTGTTTTTGAATGGTGGTAGTGGTGGCTTTTATAACAAATGTTATATATGGCGGTCAATACAACTTATCACCACGTTAACATTTGACTCCAAACCCAGAAAATTGTGCCCATTAATACATGCGGTTAGCACATATGACGGTGGCGGTTAAAACTTATCACGTGCTGGCAGTATATAGCCCAAAACCCATGCGTCCAGGCCAACGGTTAAGGCTTGTTGATGTGGATATGCTGACGGTCTAGGTTAATATAGTGCACAGTTATGTTTGTTTTGGCGGATATAACATATGTTATATATATAGCGCCGTGACCTAAACCCGCAACGGATTTCATGGTATATATATATATATATATATATATAACCCATAGCCCCCCGACATATGTGTGGATATATGTTAATGTAAGGGTTAACATTTATGTGGTTTGGAATATGGTTGAGGGTGGTGATATGTTATATGTATATAACATATTCGTTTTAATAATGCGCCCTTAATATATACACATATATATATATATATATATTTGACATTTGAATGCGGTGGTCCATTTTTATATATTTCTTAACTTATATATAGCCACCTAACCTTTTAAATTTAACCGATATTTGACCAAAGGATTGCATTTAATGAGACCACAATTTTGCCTGAATTTCCGGCCCAAGGTGTTCGGAATCTGGGAGCCAGGTTTTGGCAAATTTTCTCCTTCATTAACACTGCCACTTATGCAGGTCAAACCTGAACTTTGACTGAGCCTAACTCCTTCATCTGGACTCGGATTGGAGTGTCGTTCACACTGTTGGAATCAGGGAGACGAGCACTTCGATCTGATGCCCAAATTTTTCCTCTTCTACCACTTTGAATTTTGAGCCTTTTTCATTCCCCTGATGTCTCGAGATCCACCTGGATCAAGAAGGGTCTAGCAATCCTGTGGACCTGGTTGTAGTTCCTGAAATAATGAAGAGACCAACTTGGCTAAGATTCACTTTACAGGAAGCAAAAGGACATACAAAACCACATGGCTCCTTTAGGAAAGCAAGAGTCTAAAGAGGTATTTTGGGTATGAAAATTTAATGACTAATCTTATTTATTTTGAACCTTCTAGCTAATATGAAGAAGCATATAGCTAACAAGTATGAAAGGATGATATGCTAGAAGAATATTAATCGGTTACGAAGAATGATGTATGGGAGATTGTACCGATACCTGAAGGAAAATTAATGGTGTCCTCCAAATGGTTATACAAGATTAAGCATGCAGTGTTAACAAATACAAGATGAGATTTGCAACTAGAGGGTTCTCCCAGAAAGAGGGAGAAGACTATGATGAGAATTTTTCTCTGGTTACCAAGTACATTACCATTAGATCTAATATTTATATTACTTCCTCTACGGGTTGGAGTTTACATCATATAGATGTAAAGATTGCCTTTCCTAATGGCATAATTGACGAAGAAGTGTATATTAAACAACCTCAAGGTTTTGAGGTTCATGAAAGAGTCATGTATGTAGATTCAAGAAATACTTGTATGGAATTAAGCAAGCATCAGGAGTCTAGTATAAATGAATTGACAGTTATCAGACAAGACTTGGTTTCTCAGAGAGTGATGTCGATCGAAACATGTACTTCAAGGTCGAAAAACATGAACCTGAGATTCTATTACTCTATGTTAATTACTTATTTTTGAGAGGTGTGGAGCATCTTATTATTTTGTGTAAGAGGGAGCTGGCTTACGAATTTGATATGAACGATCTTGGATTAATGCACTACTATTTGGGCTAGAAGTATGGTTGAAGCCTAGTGAAGTCTTTATTGGTCAAGGCCATATATTATCAAGATCCTACAAAAGTTTGGAATGATGGAATTTAAGTTGATCTTTATTCCCATGGTGACAAATATGAGAAATATGACAGACTATGAGTTTAATTTGGTAGATCCATCCATGTACTAGAAGTTGATTGTCTCGTTGATGTATTTAGTTAATACCAAGCTAGAAATTTGCTTTGTAGTGAACACATTGAGTTAGGTCCAGGTTGAACTGATACATGATCATTGTATTGCAAAAAATCACATATTGAGATATATGCATGGTATGGTTGACTATGGTTTGAGATATGTCTCAAACAATGTGTTGTGGTAAAAACACAACCCCCCATTATTTACTTAATTCTCATTATGGGGACCCTTTGATTGAATGATTGGATATATTATATTTGATTTTGAGTATTTGGATGGCTTCATTGAGTTCAATATGTTTCTATCTTCCTATCATAACTCATTTGATCTCATTTGGACATTTGGTTTGCAAATAATGCATAATTGAAGATTGAATGTTTTTTTTACTGCTTTGGCCTCATATAATGTATTTTACCTTTTATTTTATAAATTTGTCCCTTTGTAAATAATCAGAGTTTTGGAAATGTTTATATTTGCAAATATTATTTTTTTTATTTTATATCATGCATTTCATAGCCCCCGAGACCAAGAATCATACCTAGGCTTTAAGCCTAAATCATAAAACAAGTGGCACATATATATATATATGTGTGTGTGTGTGTGTGTGTATATATATACACATATATATAGACACACACACACACACACACATATATCTATATATATATATATATATATATATAGATATATATATATATAGTGTCGAAGTTATATTAAAAATATTCAAAGTTTGAACTCATATTTATATGGCTTATAACATATATTCAAAGTTAATATAGCCAACGGGAGAACCCACATGCCACATCATTACTCATGTTCCCATCAAGGCCAACACTTATAGGAGATTTTCAACTGAGCAAGCTTTTAAAAAACTCTGATATAACATTCCCTCTGATCGTTGATATTCTGATATGCCAATCCTGCCAATATTCCGATAGTGATATAACTTCTAGCTCCGATCTCTAATAATCCCTCCATCATTGATATCCCAATGTGCCTCCCCCTATAACTTTTGATATATGTCATGCTCTGATATGTCCGACCCAATATGCATATTAATGAGGATCTAATTGGAATATCACATCCGTCTGTATATCAAAAATTTTAAATGTTAACATTCGTAAAACCCCTGAAAATCCATTCACCTCCGATATTTGGACCCAATAAAATTTTTAAAAAAATGTGAAATTGCATCTACTCCATATGAGAACCTCCCAATATCGACATTTTTTGTTTGTGCACATTATAAAAAGTTTTGATGGGCCTACCTCCGATACCACTTAGCTCTTGCCACTTGTATCATCCTTTGGCCACTGTTATAGCCACTAAATTTTAAAAAGCCACTTAGTTATAAAGTTGGGCATATAAATGATGGTTTAAGGATTGGTATCACGTCCACTCTATAACACCCATATATCGTAAGATTTGTTGTGTGACTATGTTTAAACCTTCGATATGCATTTCTACGATGCTTATCAATGCTTACCATTTGTCACCTCCAGGGGGGCATTGTCTTATTAATAGAAAATTCGTGATATATATTAATTTCAAGTTTAATGAGATTTTGTTCAAAGTTTGTTTTACTATATTTTTAGTATATAATGTCTAATTTTGATTTCGGTTTTGACAGAGGGCTTTCGATTCATGGCTAAAAACGAAAACGATCCAATGAAATTCCTCCGGGCAACAAATGAATCCTTTATTAGAAAAAACTTTTTGGAAACCACCTGGTTAATTTTAACACTACGCAAAATAAATTGGGGAATTCGTTCTTAACTATTGCATCGGCATTTTTCCAAATCCAATCAAAGCAATCCTTCCGTTTAATTGTATTTTTAATAATTTTTTTGTTGAGATATTTAGGGAAATGGTTATTTGGAAAAGTATGATCCAAATTAACCATAGTACTATGATCATTATGTTGGCGTTTCGAACCACAAAAGGGATCCATCATCAGGACAAAAAATAAATGATAGATTGAGAGAAGAATCTACCAACCAGAACAGATAAATAAATACCTAATGTATGATAAATTCAAGTAGAAGCTGACTAATTTAAAACTAAACTACATATACTATTCAATTTTTTATTTTTATTTTTATTTAGTTTTAATTATTTTAATTTAATTTTAATTTATCTATTTTAATTAAATTCCTTATTTTAATTAACCTAATACGAATTAGTAAATAATAAAACTAATTAATTCTAATGAAATGAAAAATGAGTAAATAGATTAAATGTAATACGTTTATTTTTTTATAATTAGTTTTTATTTTTTTATATAATTAGTTTATTAATTATATAAAAGTATATTATGGATCACAGAAGCCTCAATTGAACTAGTTTATTAATTTTAGTTAGTATCTAATTTTAATTTAATTTTTGTTTAATTTAGTAACCTAATTAAATATAACTAGTTTATTTCAATTTAAATTCAAGTTTTTTATTCTAACCTAATAGGAATTACTAAATTATAATTTTTATATTTAAAAGTATAAGTCTAATTAATTTTTACTAAAAGAAATAAATTAATTATTCCACTAAATACCTAACTAGGAAAGTAATGAATGATTTGATTTAATTAAGATTAAATTATTTTGTTCTTATTTTATTTTTAATGATTTATAGATTAATTTTATTGATAGATAATTAAACCCTAAGTACATAACTAACAAAGAAATAAATTATTTATGGATTAATTAATTTATAATTTATAATATTCTTAATGTTAAAATCCTAGTGACAATAGATTTTAACATTAACAATATTAAAAATCATAAATTAATTAATCCATAAATAATTAGGCCGATAGGCCTTCCCTTTGAAAGAGACTTTCGTCATCCCTTTCATTCTGAGGATGACACCTGGCGTCGACATCTGGCGGGCATACAACAGGCAAATTGTTAATGTTGAGGCAATTTCTGTTTATTCTCAGTGATTGAGAACTTCCGGCAAACCGAATCTTCACCCACTACATGAAGCAGGCAGAAATATCTGCAAATTTGTTACAGCTCCCTGTAATCCGTGAATAAAACGCAAATTTGTTACAGCTCCCTGTAATCCGTGAATAAAACGTTACAAATCACTGAGAAGGCAGTGTAGAGTTAACAACGATGGGGTTCCTTCTTTTATTTCGCAGGCAGAAATATCCGCAAATTTGTTACAGCTCCCTGTAATCCGTGAATAAAACGTTACAAATTACTGAGAAGGCAGTGTAGAGTTAGCAGCGATGGGGTTCCTTCTTTTAATTCTCACAATATGACAGAGTAGGTGAAATGCCTGGACTGGAGTGATTTTTGTTTAATACTTGGACGAGGAACAGGCACTTGGTATCATGGAAAGGCCAGAGGGGGGCAGCGTTGAGGAACTAACATCCGCTAATTTGTTCGTATTCTGCGCAACTAGGGCTTTATCCTCCGACTTCCAGCGGTCTTTGACGCGGTTTTATATTTATTACTTAATATTTTTAATTTCTGGTTATGCAGTCAATAGTCGAAGTCAGGGTTTGATTCATCCGCGTGATCCTTTTAACGGAGGCCAGGGATCTTCATAAATACCGCGCTTTTGAAAGAGAAAATGAGATTTGGTGCTGTTGTTTTCTTCATCGGTATCCTTGAAGGACAAGGAAGAAGCTTGCGGTGACGGGAGCGACCGTGGATAAGAATTGGGGGAGCAGGTGCTCGACTTTCCTTGCACATATATGTTGCCTCGAATTGTTATCATTATCAGTATTATTATCTTCTCCCAACAGCGACAGAATGACGGATATATCCTCGGCGCTGTTCTTTCCAGAAATCCGTCGTTGTTTGGTAGGGTTTGACGAAGTTCCTAAGTTGATGTGTGGATTTTCCCTCTGGGGTTACTTCTGTATATTTTGATGATTAAGGGCGTTGACCCTTCCACGAACTCCGTATTTTTTTGCTACTGAGTCCGTCTAAACTCTGGCGGTTGCTGGAAATGAATGGAATCCCTCCGGTTTGATTCACTGTCGTCAAACCTTAAATTCTTCTTCTGCTATTGTCTTTTGAAATTATTTTTTCTTTCTTTTAAATAAATCTATGGAAACATAGGTTGCTTAAATTTTTACTCACGCCGGATGTCTCTGCGTCTAAAGATTAACCTATCTTCTAAATTTGAGTTAAATGCCCTCTTCCTTTTGCTTGTAGGGCAACTGCAAGTTTGCTACAGTCAATCCCAATATAAATTTGTGATCATATCCATTGTTGCAAGCAACTACAAGCTTCTGCAATATACTAGTGCACTGCAGAATGATTATTGCATTAAGGGCACTGGTTTTGTTACTGGTAAGCTCAGTATTGTTATCCCAGCATAGGATTAATGGTGTGTATATTCACTACAATACAACAGCTGGGCCTGTGGAAGGCAAGCTTAATGTGTATTTGGTCCCCCATACTCACGACGGCGTGGGGTGGGTTAAGACCGTTGATCAGTACTACGTAGGCTCCAATGACAGTCTTCAGGTCTTATTAATTCCTCTATTCAAATATCAAGCCTTATTCTACATTAATCGGTTTGTTGTAATGCATCTGAATGAAATGTATTTACCATAGACTGTGAATCATATCTGCAGCCGGCGCAACCTACCTGTGTGAGGAACATATTGGATTCTTTGGTCTACTCATTGCAAGAAGATCCGAACCGTAAATTCGTTTATGTAGAACAAGTATGTTTTCTTACCAAATAAATCATTAACGTCCTCATGAATAATGGAGGGTATATATGTATACTGAAATGATTTATAACTGAGTTTACAGTACCCAGTCTCTTCAAGTTGATATATCTGACCTGTAGTGCTTTGAATTCAAAAGAGGGAAAATTGAACAGCTAAAACTTCTCTCAAGCTGAATGGACCAATTGTTTCTCTTGGTTTTCAGAAGAAAAATATGCCAATCAATCTTATCACGTTTCACCCACTACTATTTGTCAAATCATTCATTTGATCTCCAAAAAAAAATCCTTTTCCTATGTGAAGGAGAGAAAAAGACACCCCTGTACTGAGTGGAAATCCAGACCCAAAATGTTTTGGCAAGTTTGCAAATCCACATAACATGCCTAACCGTTATGCATCCCCCAGCAAACTACACAACGTGCATTTGTAAGGTCAGTGCTATATAGTCTATCTTTTGTTGTTGAACCCATACGAAGATTGAACCACCCAAACATTCTAATCTCGAAATAGTTGGATGGCTAGATACCTTGAGGCTTGAGGCCTCCTCATCCACCTTGTTTTGGTATCCTGAATGTTCCATTCTTGTCAAGGTGATCTGCAATGGGATAAATTGGCCAACACCCCCATGTTCGTCCAGAGATTGAATGTTATCAGAAATATTCTCTATCCAATAATGAAGGGAAATATTTACTGCCAAGAACCCAGTGGGTTAGCTCAATTGGTTTGATTTGTCATGAGGCCTCCAACTAGTCTGGCTGAGTCATGAGGTGTCCAGTTCTAGCCTAGCTGAGCCGTGAAGTCTCTGGTTCTGGTCTGGCTCGGCTTCAAGTCCTTTTAAATTCTACCGAGATTGTGCAATATTCAGTCAGACCCGGACACCACATGAGACAATTTTTATCCCCACAGTTGGCTCACACCCTCAACCCCTCCCCATGAAATTTGAACTAGTGACAGACAGGACTAAACCCCAAACAAATTAACTACTCTACACCTCGTGAATACCCAACATATGACTTATCTAAAAAAAATTTAACATCTGCTATCACATCATCAACAGTCCACTAATGGTGTTCAAAAGGACATACCAGTAACCATAAGGTTTTTTTGAGCCTTTTGTATCATCATTTATCCTTTGGAATAATCTAGATCTCCCCTTACCAATTCATCTTCTACAAAATACAATAATGAGAGTTTTGGGTTTCTTTTTAGAAATATAAAACTAACCCATTCTGTAATACTAATTATAATATCAGTTAAACACAATTTTTTCTCTTTTCTAGATATCAACGACAATATTCACAAACCATTACATTCAGCGAAGCTTATTCTTTAATATGGTAAGTGGAAGATGTTAATTATAGAATGTTAACAATATCCATAAACATTGCGTTTCATTTGGTTTTTGTGTTAGTTTCCAAGCATCTGTTAATGCTCCTTGTCATCCGTTGCAGCTTGAGATCACTCTACTAACATAGAATTTTGAACCCGCTTAGATTTAATATGACCAAGAAGTACTGAGAAATAATACAGCATAAAACTAGAGTGTATAGGCAATATGTTTCTGCTGCTTGTAGGAATGTATCCCGTATAAAATTGCTAGAATGAGCTCGTGTTATAAGTGTGCAGCAATGAACCCCAACGCTAATTGCCAAGTGCAACTTTTGTTATAAGTGTGCAGCAATGAATCCAACGCTAATTTCCAAGTGAAACTTTTGTTATAAGTGTGCAACAATGAATGCTAATTGCCAAGTGCAACAATTGGGTTATGAAAATTCCTCCGAAGATAGAATTTTAATAACAGAAAAACAAGTTTGCAATAAGGTGGTAGGCAAACTGCCTAAGACTCTAGAAGCAGTTACACTAAAAATTAACTCACAGGTCTGTGTGTGTATTGCATAAAGCAAGGTAGACTGACAAGTGAACTATAATAATATGAGACTGATAACCAGAGTCTGCTTGCCACCCTTTCCTCTCAGTCCAGATTCCAGAACTCTGCATCAACGAAGGCTTGTTGCAGACAGAATGTATATAATTGGTGGAAGTGCCACCTCTGTAGCACGTTCAGGTTGAGAAGTTGGATGAGACCACCTTCTGGGTTATGAAAGTTGTTTGAACTTTCTCCTTAATGATAAATTGATTTCCCTACAACCACCTTCCATTTCCAACATCAAAACAGTAACCTATCCGTGTTCAGAACACCGATCCTTTGCAAACAATTAGCAGGAAAGAATCAACTAGAAATTATTTCATAACTGAATAAAATACAGTGGTAATCTATCTTTGAAATGGCATTCAACTGCTAGAGCAAAATAAACCTGTTGCAATTCTTTGAATTGAAAGAGAAAATTGATAGACATAAAAGAGTCTCGAGCAAGACAATAATGCCAGACTTTCTTTTATCTTTAACCCATGTATTTCAAAGAACAAACAAAGCAAACACATCTGCAATCCTAAGACCATTACAAAGTTGAAAGAAACATGTCTTTGCATAACTTTGCAAACTTCTCTGCTTGTATGTATTCAGACCAACAGACCTTAAAAAATGTAGTAACCTCCTATGAACCTTCACCCAAACATCAGCCAACTGAATCAACTAGACATACAATGTACTGATCATTTGCAACAACCATCCCTTGTAATTTTTTCTACATTTCTTCCAATAAGAATATTAAACATCTCAAAATACCGTGCCCTACTCAGAGAGGATAACAAGAAATAGACTAAACATAGCACTAGAACTAAAGGTTATCAGCCAGTATTATATATATTATATATGTGTTTGTTTGTGTCATTGGCAGATATACTTAAATTATCAGCTTGGTATGTTTAAGTCTTTGAAGAGAATACAATAACAGACTATTAAGATGACAGAGGATTCACATTATCAGCTTCTAACAGCATCCAGCCTGATTTTGGATATGGACTATGACTAGGACTGTTGACAATGAAAGAGATAAACATAATAAAATCCATTATTGTCGAGCAAGAGTTACAACAAGCATTTGAGTACTAAAAGCATGCTTGGTTACTAGTAGATGCTTCATATATATATTCAATAATAACAATTCATTTTCTTTAGCATTCAGACGCTTCATATATATTCAACAATAACAACACAAAGCTTGTTCATCAATAGACCTATTACTCGCGGAAGTTCTCAATGACAACAACATATTTTTTGGACAAACAGAATGCTTGCTTATTGAGGCATTAAAATCAAAATACTGTAAAAATTTTTCTTCAAAGCCTGTCAATGTTTCCAGCATTGAAGAAGATTGGACTATGTAAATGAAACAAGTTCAGCTCAATTAGGCACCTATGCCAGAGACTGCTTCATATGAATGAATACGACAATGTTAACAAAGAATCATCATCATGTTCAAATTCAGACAGAATAGACAGATTATGGAAGGATCCAACAATCTGCCACTGAAACAGAAACATCTGAAAATGACTTTTTGTGGATACCAAGACTCCAATACATGTAAAATTGATTTTCACCGGCAAACATTTTGGCGAGGTGCTAGATGCAACAAGGCTAACAACATTGGCACAAGGCCTCGTGTTCTGTATTAAACATTAACAAAAATTACATGAAATTCATATCCTTGCCATTGCATAATCGAAAAATATAGCGATTTAAAGCAATCGGCCTAAAAATTGCCGAGTACAATGATATAGCCCAAGGCCTTCCATGGGGCTGGGCTATTTTCCCCTCCTTTCGTTGCGGGATTGAATTCTCTATAACATGAGCTGCTGCTTGAAATTATGAATGAAATTTTCAGCCATTGCATTCAGTTTGTCCGTGGATAGGCCATCTAGGTTTGTGCCATCTTTAGTCCTAACACAGTTGGTCATATCTTCATTATGAGGAACTTCCAAGACATTGGATGCGGTCGCGGCCACTTTAGATTTGTTCATTCCCACATGAGAAAAGCTTTGGGTTGGCTCAACCAGAGAAGAAAAATCATGGGTTTTTCCTGAAAACTGAGGCGGAAATGGAGGATCAATTGGAGGAGAAAATTGATGGGTTTTTCTCAGAAAATCTGGAGGATTTGAAGACTCAAGCTGGGGAGACAAATGATGGGTTTTTGGTGAAAAAACGGGTGGGTTTGGAGCCTTACCCTTAGGAAATTTATGTTTTTTCGGCCTTGAAGGCTCAACCGGTGGAGGCCTAAATTGCAGCTCCTTTTCTTCTTCAAAATTCTGTCCATGTTTATCAAATGTAGTCCTACGCATATTGCCAGCTTTCTTCTTATTATTATTGCCATTGGTGGGACCTCTGCTAGAGGTGACTGCAATAGTCCCAATGACCAGATTTAATTTGTATAATTTTGATTAAGGATTTATTTTATTTTGGTTAATTTATTGACTAGGTTTAGTTTGGATGATTGAATTATTATAATATTTATTATTTTGAACCAAAATACAATTCTTCAATTTAACATTTCTATCGGCCTTTATTTGCACCTTTTGGGGCAATTGCTAGTTTATTTCTTTGTAAGTCTGGTCTCAGTGGACGTTAACCATCATCATCATCATCACCACCACCACTTAGGGTTTAATTACCTACCAATAAAATTAATCTATAAATCATTAAAAATAAAATAAGAAAAAAATAATTTAATCTTAATTAAATCAAATCATTTATTACTTTCCTAGTTAGGTATTTAGTGGATTAATTAATTAATTAATTTGTTTCAGTAAAAATTAATTAGACTTATATTTTTATATATAAAAATTATAATTTAGTAATCCCTATTAGGTTAGAATAAAAAAATTTGAATTAATATTGAAATAAACTAATTATATTTAATTAGCTTACTAAATTAAAAGAAAAATTAAAACTAAAATTAGATACTAACTAAAATTAATAAACTAATTATATAAAAAAATTAAAAACTAATTATAAAAAATAAACTTATTACATTAAAATAAACTTATTACATTTAATCTATTTAAATCTATTTATTCATTTGTCATTTCATTAGAATTAGTTAGTTTTATTATTTACTAATTCATATTAGGTTAATTAAAATAAGGAATTTAATTAAAATAGATAAATTAAAATTAAATTAAAATAATTAAAACTAAAAAAAATAAAAAATAAAAATTGAATAGTATATGTAGTTTAGTTTTAAATTAGTCAGCTTCTATTTGAATTTATCATACATTAGGTATTTATTTATCTGTTCTAGTCGGTAGATTCTTATCTCAATCTATCATTTATTTTCAGTCCTGATAAGAAGAAGAAGAAGAAGAAGAAATTATTTTAACGTCCACGAGGCTAAAGATATCCCCTTTGGGGTTTGAAACATCGACATAATGATCATAGTACTGTGGATAATCCACATCATACTTTTCCAAAAAATGATCACAGAAGCTTAAAGTCTGAAATGGTTATTATTTCTAAATCATGTATAAAAACCCATCGCTGGGTTGAGTTAGGGAGGATTCAAATCCAGGAGAAGAGGTAGAATAATTTAGGAGCTTTCAGTCTGTTTGTAGAGGAGTTTCATCGCTTATTCGCACTATTGTAGTGGGATTGAATTCTTCTTTTCAGACAGAGATCGAGTTGTTGGCGGCAAGGGATTTTCACTACTGAAATCTTTTCAGGTTCTGTAACTTGATTCATATTCATAATAAAGTTTATTTATGTATTTGTTGTATGGCACTATTGTTTGCATCGATTATTGAAATAAATGTTTCCAGTTTTCAATTACATTTATGTTGTACAGACCTCTTACATTGTTAATGATAATCATGTTGATGAAGCATTATCACAAAGCTTGCAAGAATTTGATAAATGACTAGAAGAAGAAATCACAAATAAACTTGAAAGACCATCTACCACAAAATATGAAAATCATTATGAATTAAATTCAGAAAATCAATTTATAAATCAACAAGTACAAGTAGAAATTGAAATTTCCAATAATATGTGACGTGCTGTACAAATTTCTGAATTTGATCATGTTGATCAAATACAAAATTCAGGGCAGCTAGAGAAAATTCTTCAAGAAATCACAATTAGACAAGTAAATGATCTGGAATCTAAAATTTGTAATAAAGAAAATGCACAAGAATTCACAAATAGTAAATCCATTGCTTCTAATTCGCATTTTCACCTCTATCTTGATATTTTTGCTGATAGTAATCTATCTTCTTTGATTTAATGTTATTCTAGAAAAAAGAGAGGCTGATATAAATGAATTTCCTATTAGTTTTTATCAAGATAGAGAGACAATTATTGATCATTCTTCTGACATAAATGAACATGTGTTCCATATTCCTTCTTGTTTTGATACTTCATATGGGAGTGAAGAGAATTTTAATGAATGTCGTGAAGCTAATTATGATGATTACTCTGATATTGAGGATGTTGATTCATCTTCTCTTTTATTAAATCCTCATGATCAAAGTCAAATCACATGTGAAAATGAAGAACACTCTAACTCAGAAATTGTTTCAACTAGTTCTCATTTTCAAACAATTAATCATACTCATGATTTCAGCATTCAAAAACCCATTCCAATCTATGATTTTTATGATGATCGAATTCTCACTCATATTCATAGTCCTTGCCCTCTCTTTAACTTACAAGTTGGTGTTGGAAATCATTCTAATTCCATTATTCTGGGAAATCCTTGTGAAGAGGAAATTACTTCAAGTCAATCCCAATTGTGTTGTAACAATAATTGTATTACTACTGCAGATAGTGATTTGATTTTATTGTTGTACCTTCACTTATTTTGTTTGATTTCAGATTTGTTTTTTATTTTAATTTTTTAGTATTTAGATATCTTATGCTGGCATATTGAGCAGTTCAATATTGAACACTCAATTGATGCATTTCCTGAAAGGGAAAATGAAGTTTCAAATCATAATCATGAACATCAAGAGCTATTACTCTTCCAATTTCAATTGATGTTCATTTCTTATCACTTGTTACTTTCCTCTCAAAAAAAGTGCCAACAAGAGAGTGTATTTTCTGTATTCAGGCTTCTGTGATGCATAATGAATTAAGAAAAGTCTTTCGATAAATCACATAAGAGAAATTTTTGGCCGACACGTTTCGAACCAACAAGTGTGGTTCATCATCAGGACCAAATGAAGAGGCAGACCACGGCAAAGGCTTAATTAGAGAGCAACGAAGAGACATAATTTCAAGTAACTATTATATTTGAACAATAATATTTAAATTATGATATCAATTTATTAATATATTAAAAACAAATATTATTAAGTAACGACTATATTAAATAGCTAGTTTTTGAAAAATAATATTTAAATAATGATATTACTTTATTTATTTATTAAAAATATTAATAAGTAACGGCTATATTAAACGGTTAGTTTTTGAAAAATAATATTTAAATAATGATATTAGTTTATTAATATTTATAGTAAATATTAATAGATTGATATCATTCTTTAAATATTATTTTTCAAAAACTAGTAATAACCATTTAAATATTACTAGTTTTTGAAAAATAATATTTAAATATTAATAAACTAATATCATTATTTAAATATTATTTTTCAAAAACTAACCGTTTAATATAGCCGTTACTTATTAATATTTTTAATAAATAAATAATATCATTATTTAAATATTATTTTTCAAAAACTATCCATTTAATATAGTCGTTACTTAATAATATTTGTTTTTAATATATTAATAAATTGATATCATAAGTTAAATATTATTTCTCAACTATAGCTGTTACCTGAAATTATGTCTCTACATTGCTCTCTATTTAAGCCTTTGCCATGGTCTACCTCTTCATCTAGTCCTGATGATGAACCACACTTGTTGGTTCGAAATGCGTTGGCCAAAAATTTCTCTTATGTGATTTCTACCGAAAAACTTTGCTTAAGAGAGCGTATTCTTACAATATGACCAACTATATAATTCTATTAGTGATCTTCTATTGAAACTATCACATTTCCATCCATTTTTCATTGACCCATTTGAAAGACATTTCGAAAGTTTTACTTCACATAAGATTATTAATAATCTAACATATGTACATAAGGCTGACAATTTTATGCAGGCCATTGTATCTAAAAATGCATATCCACAATCTCGCTTGTTATCCCCTCTTTTGAACCTCTTCCAATCATTAATGGAAATCCATCAAATTTCTATGATCCATTGAAATTCAGTTGGAAAGGACATTTCAAGAGAAGGTGATTGTAAATAAGTTGCTTCTTGTAAATATATTAGAAATTAGTGTACATACTATATTCAAATTTATTTTTATTCATTTAACTATATTCTTGTTACTAATGTTTGACCTGTACATACATGCAGGAGTTAGAATGAGAGAATGGTTACATTGTAAGTATGATTATACCTAGTCATGTTTCCTTCCATCCTTTTTTTTGTAAAGTAAGAATGGAGCCTTCTATTAACCGTACAAGTACATTACATATGTTACATGTCTTTGCAAGTGCAAAGACCCAAACAAGAACCAACCTATTGTGGGAATTCCATCAACAGGAAAAACAAAATCCAGGATCAAACCAATTCTCACAGATTTCCAAAAAACTTTAAATAGGAAGGAGTGTTACACTCCTAAGGGCTCTTTGTCATCCACTGACAACTTTAGAGCTTTCGCTAAGCTAACAGACCCCTCCAAAAGTCGCAGAGTTCCACTAAACTTCCATTAATCCAAACCTGACAGTAACATAAACCACAGTTTAAAAAGTTTGAAATCGCCCCTCTAATGAAATGTCGGCACTTCTTCATCATTGATCTATCCAAGATCCAACGGTCACAACACTTGCCAACTTCGAAACATGCTCCTCGTCTGTCAACTGTCGATCTCGCTCCACCAAATCTAACGGCTCACACGTATTTCGGCTGGTTAACTTGCGCACTTCAAATCCACCTGAAAAGCGGTTTCCCTCTCTCACCTCGTTGATACATGTCACTAAGTGAGTGGAATTGGAGCCAACTGGGAAATACCATTTACGGCTTTTCCTCCGCTCGAAATCCACTTGTGGGTTTCCCAACCCGTTTCTACTAATCCAGACCCGACAGTAACTCAAACCAAAGTTTAAAAAAGTTTGAAATCTACCCTTCTAAAGAAGCGTCGACACTTCTACACCATTGATCTATTCAAGATCCAACAGTCACAACACTTCCCGACTTCGAAACTTGCTCCTCGTCTATCAACTGTCGATCTCGCTCCACCAGATCTAACGGATCACACCTATTTCAGCCGGTTAACTTGCGCACTCCAAATCCACCCGAAAAGCGGTTTCCCTCTCTCATCTCGTTGTTACGTGTCACTGTGTGTATGGAATTAGAGCCAATGGGGAATTACCACTTACGACCTTTCCTCTGCCTGAAATCCACTTGTGGGTTTCTCCAACCCACTTCTTCTCGTTAACTGTCGGGTAACTCCCTCGCCCAAACACCATAGATCTAACTCAACCGAGATCTATCAGTCCAAAATCAATCTCCACACCATTGCATCCTTGGTCTTCCTCCGCTGATCTCGACCATCCGCTCAAATCCGTTGGAATACTGATGCCAATACAATCTGTGGACTGCTACCAATCAATAAGAAAACAGTTTAAGCATCCATGTACTCCCGCCTGTCTCCTGAGCCTCATCGATCCAGCCTGTCGATCCATCAATCCCTATCTTTGGCAGCCTGACAGAGATAATCCTCTAACAGTTTTCCTGGGGGTATCAGCTCCCAAACGTGTCGAGTGTCCCTTTCCTTACTAATCACTCCTTCATTTGCTAGACGATCAGCTAACATATTAGCTTTTCTTTTCACATGGACAAAGTTTACAGTTTTTAAGGTTTGCAGGTGGGTATAAATATAGAGAAAGACCTGTGATAGCCTCCAATGTTTCGACACTTTATCCGGTGTCGTATCATTGCATATTTTCTTGGCCACTCTAATAAACAATTCCAAATCTGCTTCAATGATGACATTGTGTGAATTTGAGTCCACCAAGATTTCCAGGCATTTCTCTAAGGCCATGAGTTCCACCATGTTATTAGTGGCCTTCCCAAAGTGGCCATGATATATCTTCTTTATTCGTCCCTGTTCATCTCTTATCACACCCCCAAAACCAGCTAACCCTGGGTTGCCCTTAGACGCTCCATCTATATTGACTTTTAAGAAAACATGTGGAGGAGGCTTCCAAATATTTATATCTGCATTTATTTGGCTCACACCCTTACTTATGCCCTATGGGCCTATAGACTGGAGACCCAAATGTAGTAGTATACACGCATCTTGGGGCAAAGGAGGGTCCTTGGAAAGTTTCCACAACAAGCTTCTGACTGTGTCTTTGAGTTGCCTTAAAATTTGATCAATTATGTGTTGGGGCTTGCTTGCTTTGTTCTTGAAGATCCTACTATTACGTTCATTTCAAACATCCCAGATAACAAATCCTGGAACCAAAGTCTAGGCTTTATTGATGATTTCATTCCCTGAGAAGTTTTTCCTCCAATTCTTCAAAGTGTTAGAGATGTTGAGTCTATCCCTATCAGTGTGCCTAAAGATTGAAGCCACCCATTCCCACACGGTAGAGGTGAAAGGGCAGAGGTTGAGAAGGTGATCCATCATCTCCTCTTGTAAGCCACATAGGTAACATTTGGATGGGCCAGTGAAGCCTTTTTTCAAGAGATTCTCCCAAGTTAAAATTTTCCTTTGATGAACTAGCCAAATGAATAACTTTATTTTCATCCAGTGGGGGCTTTGCCAAAGATTCTTCCATACTTGATCAGGGTTTTGGTAGTTAAACCATGTTACTACCTGTTTAGCTTCTTTGAGGTTGAAGTTCCCTTTGGTGTTCCTTCCTCATCTTAGTTGGTCAGGCAAGGAGGATATCAAAATCCTCCTATGTTTTAGATCCTAAGCAAGAGAGTCTGCCTGGGCCTTTAGAGGGCTCTCTTCACTATGGCCTAGATCCTTCCAAATTCTCCATTTTCCATTGTTCCTTACCTGGTCCCAGAAGTCATTTACCATGAGTAGACCTTTGTTATCGGTATCATGCTTGAGAGTTGCTAATTCATCCCTATACATATTGGGTTCCTGTTTCCAGTTATCCTCCCAAAACCAAGCCAGGTTCCCATCTCGGATCTAGCAAAAACTATGCTGCCGAACAATACCTTTATTTTCCCAAGCAAGGTTACAAATGTGGGAGCCCTTAATATGCCCTGAAATTCGAATGTGATCCTTCTCCTGCCAATTCTTGGCATATTTTTTTTTCCAAAGCTTGGCCCAGGGGGTTGTCGATTCCTTGATCCACCTCCACTAGAGTTTAGCTCCTGAAACTCTGTTGAGGGTTTCAGGGTCATGAAACCCCAAACCACCATGGCTCTTGGGTTTGCAGATCTTGTCCTAGGCCACTAGAACCCATTTCCTTTTCTCTTCTCCTCTGCCCCATAGAAAATCCCTTTGTATGCTCTTGATTTGTTGCTGAACTCCTTTAGGAGCAGGAAGAGCTGAGAACATGAAAATGGGAATTTCCTGCAAGACAACTTGTGTGAGCACAAGGCACCCTGCCAAATTTAAAGACCTGCATGTCCATTTTCTCATGTTGTCCTGAAGTTTATTTATTATTGGCTCCCATACTCCCTTGCTTAGAGGATTATCTGTAAGAGATATGCCCATATACTTGGAAGGTAATCGGTCCCTTTGAAACCCAAGAATCCTGGTGATGTTACTCTGAATATCAATGTCAGTGTTAAAGAAAAAACTTTTGATTTGTTGAGGCTTACCTTTGTGCCAGCTACCATAGCAAAGTCATTTAAGATTTTTTTGATCACTCTGGCTTCCCTGACTGTGGGTATGCCCTGTAACATTGTGTCATCCACAAATTGTTGATGAGTATTTGCCACTCCATCCAAGGTGAGTTTGATACCCTGGATTCTTCCTTCAGAATTTTCCATTTTAATTGCTCTGCCTAGCCCTTCCATCATGAGAACAAAGAGGAAGGGTGAGAGTGGATCCCCTTGTCTGAGACCTCTGGAGGGTGTGAAGGTTCTTGAAGGAGCGCCATTGAGCAAGATGGAAAAACTAGTCGTGGTAACTAGTGCCATAACCCACCTTATCCAGTTTTGGTCGAAGCCATATGCTCTTAGAACTACCCTTATATAAGACCAACTTAGCTTGTCGTAAGCTTTCGCTAGGTCCAACTGAATGATCATACCAGCTTATTTGTTGCTTTTGAGAGTGTGTACCACCTTGTGAGCATGGATGATGTTATTGAGGATTTGTCTTCCTTCCACATAGCTCGTTTGCTCCTCTAAGATGAGAGCTGGTAAAAGGGGCTTGATTTTATTGGTGATCACCTTGGAAATAATTTTGTACACCATATTACATAAAGCTATGGGTCTGAAGCCATATGGAATCATGAATTTTTCCTATTTTGGGATCAAAGCTATGAAGGAAGCATTAAGAGCCTTCAGAACCTTTTTGGATCTTCTTGAGTCTTCCACCACCTCAAGGATATCCTGTTTGACTATTTTCCAGTAGGATTTGAAGAAGTCTACATTGAACCCATCCGGGCTTGGAGCTTTTCCGTTTTGCATTTCATTAATCACTTCACTGACCTCCTCTTCCGACATTGGCTTGTTAAGATTGTGGTTGTCCTCTCTGGTAACGAGCTGGGAGATTTACTGAGTGAAATTGTTGATGAACCTGAATCTATTCACCAGAGGCTCCTATGCTATACTGAGGAAGTGTTGAACAAGGACAGATTCCATATCTTTGTGAGATACGAGTTCTATCCCTTGATAATATTTGAGCTTTGCAATTCTGTTGTGTGCCCTATGATCCATGGTGGAGTTATGAAAGAAATTCATGTTTCTTTCTCCCTCTCTAATCCACTGCACCCTCGATTTCTGTCTCCAGAAAATTTCCTCTTGCATGCACTGATCTTCCCATTCTTCCTGCAGAGAATCATCTAGCTTACTGATCTTCCCATTCTTCCTGCAGAGAGTCAGCTAGCTTACTGATCTTCCCATTCTTCCTACAGAGAGTCAGCTAGCTTTCTCCGCTCCTCAGTAAAGCCATCTGTGATGCTGATCTGATTGATCTCGTGGAGTTTCTACTCAGCTTCTCTTTTGGCTTTGAATATATTTCCAAATTCCTTTTTGTGCCAATCTTTAAGCCTAGATTTGATATGTTTAAGTTTTTGTTGGAGTAGGAACATTCCAGTATTTGTCAATATTGCAGGTGAATTCAGGGTGAGAGAGCCCGGCATTTTCAAATATGAAGGGTCTGTTTCTTGGTGTATTCATAAAATTGGCTTCCAGTTGTACAGGCCAATAGTCCAAACCTCCAAAGGGAAGAATAGAAGCTGACATGGCAGGGCCTAAAAGAAAGAGGGCCTCTGAAATAATAAATCTATCGAGTTTAGAGGCAACTTGTGAAGCCACTCCCCTATTTTTGTTCCAGGTGAAGGTCCCATTGATTGTCTTAGTGTCCACTAACTCCATGTTCCTTATGAAGTTCTGGAAGGCCATGGAGTCTCTTCCTAGCTGTCTGATACCGCCTTGTTTCTCTTTAAGAGATCTTATCATGTTGAAATCTCCTGCAATGATCCAGGGCATATTAGGGTGTCTTGCTCTTAGTTCCTCAAGGGAGGTGAGAAGCCTGAGTTTATATTCTTGCTTTTGAGGTCCATAGACATTTGTGATCATGTATATCTTCTGATCACCTAAAGGTTGACATACCAAAGAAAGATAATTCCTGGACGCTTTAGCATCTAGGATTCCAAATTTCTGGGGATCCCAGAGCATAAGAATCCCCCCCGCCGGGTTATTTGCTTTAACCTCTAGATACGCATACTTGATTAGCCATTTATTATGAATTTCTATAACCTTATCCATCGAACATTTTGTCTCCTAAATAAAACCATATCTGGTTTTTCTTCTTTTATTCTATTACTAAGATTTCTTTGTTTCCTTCTATTTCCTATGCATCTAATATTCCAGGTTGTGAGATTCATTAAGAAAGGTTTGTAAAGGAATAACTGGTGATATCTTTCATCTTACCTGAGTTGATCAAGAGTTTCCCACATTCGTTCAGCAACTCATTCTGTCTTTTTCTTCCTCTTTTCCTGTCTGGGTTCTTTGGAGATTGTGCCTGTATCTCCTCCATCATTTTGACCCCTCTATGCTCCTGGATTTCATGATTTCTTTTGATTCCAAAGCCCTTCGGTTGTGATCTCCATAGGAAGAGTTGTTTAACCCTATCATATTCCTCTTTTGGTAGGGAGTCCACTCCTTTGGTCGTCCCTTGTTCCAGAAATTTCTCTAGATCTAGATTTTTACTTTCTAGAATCTCCTGCAGTTCATAGTCCTCTGTTCCCGCCTCACTTGGAGTCATCTCATGGTCCCTACTTATCTCCATAATGGTTGGAAAATCCTCCTTTCGCTCGTTGTTTTCTATGATAACTTGCATGTTAGCATCCCTTTCCTTCTCAGTGATAATGTTCTCCATTTCCTGGTTTGTTTCTTTATTTCCATCTTCTTCTTCTAGGATCTTAAAGCTATTGTGGTTTGGTTGTCTTTCCTCATTGATCTTTTTTGTGAACGCTTCCCACCTTTCCCTTTGCCCCCAACCTTGGTGAAACCCTCGATATTTTTATCCGCAATGGTTTTCACATTTCTCTCCATATTGTTTGTTGGGCAGTCTCTGATATAGATGCCCATGTTCATGGCATTTGCGGCACCTAAATGGCATGTGCTCATAGTCCACTGCTTGCACCCATTCTTCATCATATACTTCTAAAATTATCACGTCCGGAAGTGCTCCAGATAAGTCCATTTCCACACATATCTGGGCAAAGGAGATGTATTTTCTTTCAGAGTCGCATCTGAGATCTTTAGAAAATGCCCTAGTTTGTTGCCTATCGTTTTAAGAGATTTCGGTAGCCAATAATCCAGAGGAAGGGAGTATAGTCTAATCCATACCGATACCGATGTGAATGTTTCGCGATCTAGGACAATGTTCATCATCCATGGTCGCATGTAGAGGCCTGCAGCCGCATAGAAATATGGTCCTCCTTCGAACACTCTATCTTTATCCTCTAGGCTTGTGAACACTACTGTGAAGAAGCCCTTAGATCCCAGATGAAGGTTTATTTCCCCCTTTGGTTTCTAGTGGCTCCTTGTCCATATGTGCAACGCCCTCTCCGTCGACCATATTGCCATGAATTTTCATATAACCGCATATTTTGCCATATGATCCCTATGTGCTTGTAGCACTGGGTCGTTTAAGATGACTTAGGTAATGATGTTCAACTTGGGTTTGCATACCCTATTGGTCCTTATAGAAGCATTTTTTTGACTGCCACCCCCTTTCTCCTTCTCCTTACTAGCTTCCTACTAATCCCCTTCCTATTCATGAGGTCTATTTCTTCCCAATATTTCTGTGTTACTTTCCTCTGTTGTCTTCTCCAGAGGTTTCTTGAAATGCTTCTTTCCAGCATCCTTGCTTCTATCCATGACTGCTTGACTATAGGAGGGAGAAGCACTCCCCCTTGTGCCTCCCGCCATGGTACCCAACGTCAAACCCTAATGCCAACCCTAGATCAAGTTGCAGAGCCTCTGCCATCTCTCCCCAAGTGCACCCATGTTTCCTTCCATTCATTTAGCAATTAGGGATACATTAATTTAGATTAGATTCTTTTTCTGTTTTCATTTATTATATTATTGAAAATTTTTAATAAGAAAATAATGAATCTGAGCTTTTGGCATCCCCTTTCATTTGCTGGTTAAGTGGCTTAGAACATATCATAAGCTCTTATGTAGTCAGATCATAAACACTTGTGAACCGCTTGATTTTCGTGTTTTTGCAAAACTTCATCGCATTAATAAAAAATTTAATTAATCATATATGAATAAATTCTAAGGAATTGCTATGGCTTGGCAATATTTTGATTCATAATTATTTCTAAAGGCTCATTTTCACCACTCTTGTCCTCCGATGTAAGTTTGAGGTGGATGCAATCTGAAAGTTCATTACTTAGCATTTTAGATTAATAAAGTAGGTGATATTGAAAATATGCTAATTTTGAGAAAAACATGGGAGAACTTGAAGATTCATGAGGTAAACTTACTGTCAATAGTCTTCCAGGTTTATATTATCAAGTTCATCTTCATCTATTGTTTGATTTTCTCTTTTTTCATAGGTCTTCATTGGCTTGATTTTGGAGACTTGAAATAAGCAAGCAACCAATCTTTTCTAAACTTGCAACATGTTCAGGGAAGTATTTTTTGTTTCATCAGAATTTGAAGATTCTTTAATTCTTATTCTCTTCATTAAAACTCTTATACGCCTTTAATACAACATTGAAATATTCATATCGGATCATTACAATATCATAAATCTTCTCATACGAAAGTTGTGATAAAATCATTCTCCAATCAAATATTTCCGATAATTAATATAATTATTAAAAGGGCTTTTGGTTAAAAGGTGATGTTGATTTGGGCGCTTTCTTTTGAATTAAATAATTTATAAGGCCTGACCCCACAGGATTGCCATGTAGCATTATCGGAGCTTTTGAATATCATAACTTTTCATACAAGCATCACTCAAAATATCCCAATATCAAATATCTGATACAAGACCTCCAATATCCCTTCCTGCTTATATTTTCAGTCATTACGTTTTAATAATAAAAGCCTATTGGAAGGTAAGAATATCACATGTTTCAAAGATACAACCATAAGATTTCTCCGATATTTTTCTTCTGATACACTCATGTGTGCAGACCCACGTGAATTTACATTTAGCAATATTGAGTCAATAATCATATTTTGCCTCTCATCGATGCAGCTGAAATGAAACACTTACACTCTTTATTGCTCAAATTTGCTACAAACAGAGAAAAATTTACACAAAATGATTGCAATGAATGATCTGATCCACGATTGTATCTATGCTTGTTCCAAATATTACAATCACCGAGTTGATTTAAATCATTGCATTTCACTCGTTCATATTGTTTTCCCTTTAGTCATATTCCTTTCTTTCGAAGGGACTCAGAGCCTCTAAATTGGTGAATTTTGGAATCCCGATCCTCTGCTTTTCATTTTTCCGAGATCTTTCCTCAAAATTTTAGATTTGTTGGCTTATTGGACTCTTGGGTTTGTATTATATCAGAAGAATTTAAACGAATTATGATATTTACCTCTCTGAGATCCACATTTCATTTTCCTTCACTATCACGTCCATTACACTTAGCAAAGGAAATGGCCTCTATTTCACTGTCTTCACTGGAATCTTGTGGTCTCATAGTTTTGTAGGTTGATTTTGGCTTGAGAAAAGGTTTTCGAGATCTTTGACTCCCAATTTAGTCTCATATTTATTAAATCTCGGTCTCCTTTCCTTGGAATTTTATTTTACAGGTAAATGTAAGTGCTCTTGCAATCATTTTTACAAAACTTCAAATTATCTCATTATCAGAATGAAATTCATCAGAACTACTTTATAAACTCTTACGAAACTTTTACCCCAAATGCGTAAAATTTTTATATACTAGAAAGGAAATGTTCCCACATTATACATTTAACAAGAATTCATTATTGTGCATGATCAATATTGTAAGTTTTGTTTGTAAAAGTTACACAAAAACTTTTGTTCCAAGATCTTGCTTCCCTTTAATATTTTAAATATCGGGACTTCTTGTATCGGGGGTGAAATTTAATTAAATTTCAAAAAACAAATGTCATCAGAAGAATTATGAAGCAAAGTCTTTGTTTATCAAAGTTTTGTTCATTAAGATTTTTGGAAAACTTGAGCTCTTACCTTTCACTTTGATTCTCTCATAAACTTGTAACTTTGGAATATCAGGTTAATAATCTTCATAGGTCTTTGATCAATTCATTTTGATCTTTCACTATGCTCACATGAAGTCTTGTTTGATTATATTTATATATATATGCTTACCTTCATGTTATCATGGTGGTTAAAAGCTTAGATATATTTTAATCATAATTTCAGCAAATCCAAGTATTCATTCATCAAGATGACTTTGTGACTATAGGGATATACATTCTTCATGGTGTATGTACATGGGCCTCTCTTACTCTTTTCGGAAATATGCCTCGCTAATGAGAAATGTCATCACTTATGGTTCGTTTACATTTTTTCCTTTGACTCATTACTGGATGCACATTTTATTATCTCAATCATCTTTTAGTGAGCATCTTTATTTTCTTTTCAAGGCACTCTTCAGAAACCACTATGGTAATGTAGCAATTGATAAAGAATTTGGAATAGGAAAAGATAATTGATCATGTTTGAATTCTCTTTTATTTGAATTTTTGATATATTGCTCCATACTTATCATATAAAGATTCAAGTCCTCTTCATATACATAATTGCTACATTATTTAGGATTTTGAATCAATTTCAATATTTTGGGGCTTATATAAATTCAGGATGGAAAAAGAAAAGAGAATAATCATCGTTGCAATTCATAAAGAAGCATATCTTCATTCTCATTTCTGATGGATTTGGTTTACTTTCGATTCCGTGAACATGAAACTTTGTTTTCTTTTAATTGACTACTTGCTTTAGTTTAGATTTAATAAATGATGATTTTGGGTCGATAAGATTTCAGAAAATTCAACTTTTTCATGCTTTTAATTCTAATCAAAAGAAGAAGTTATCTTTTGTTGGAGAAAATGATATCTCCCAGGTAATATTAAATGAAATTCTCCAATGGTAAGCTTCATACACCCACTTTCATTCATTTTCATTTCTTTACTTTTGGTTTTAGTTTTGTTTTTAATTTTTGTTGATATAAAACTATGTTTTGCAGGACTTCATGATCCTTTTTCACATCCTCGATGACTCAGATTTGGAGGTCATTCTCTTTTTTTTTTTCCTCTGAATTTTGGAGTAACAGTTACAATGTTGATCAAATAAGCTAAAGAGTTTATGAACCTTTAATCTGTTTCTTAAGCATTCATTTTATTAGAAAATTGTTTAGATGCTTTTATGCAACTTTTGCTTTGAAACAAGAAAATATGCAACTAGGAAAGACTTCTCATTAACTTATTATCTCTTGTCACTATTATTAACCCTTTAATTTTAGAAACCTAGTCGCTTATGACTCCTCAGGATAAAATTTACTAGATTCTCAACAAAAGATAAATATTCACATGATTATCTTCTATTACTTCTTTTGTTGAGATATTTGTATAAGCAATCTTGTTGGGGTTTATCTTTTAAATTTGAGATTTTTCTTTTAGCTTTTTCTTTCTTCGTTTTTACATTTTAAGAGTTTTTATGAATTCTTTTTCTACTTCAGTTTGGAGTTCTTTTCCTTTTTCTTTCAGTTTTGGTTTTATTTTGGTAACTCCACCATGATTCATGTGGAAGGCATTTTCCTCACCTAACAATGGTTGGCATACATAGGAAATATTTACTCTATCTATTTCAATGAATTTCATTTATCATTAAAGGTATATCTTTATGGAACCATAAAACCTTCTTGCTTTAAATCTTTTTCATAGAGGAACACAAATCCTTTCTAAGTGATAGCATTTAATTTTTCAAGGAAAAGCACTGATTGAGTTTAACTCAATGGATCCCTCCCACCCCTCCACTTTATAAAACCTCTGATTGATAGTCGCAAGAAAATAATTTGGAGTCAACATTATGAAATTAGTGTATCCATTAACATAAGTCTATATTACCATCCCACCTATTTCACTCATATACATCATAAACTAAAGCTTTCAAATTCTCTTATCAAAAAGGTGATTAAAAGAGGAAGCATGGGAAATACAAGTAAACTCATCGGGGTTATGAACGCTCGCTGGCAGTAGGGCTAGGCTTGTATGGCATAAAAGACAACTTCACTGAGGTATTATTAAGGCTCGCTAGCAGTGAAGTGATATCAGAGACCATTCATAACAATGGATATATGCTTTATCAAAAAACTCCTATCTCTACCTTCTTCTATTTCTCATAAGAGGTAATTTTAAAACAATTGTTTCCCAAAATTTGGATCCATGATTTTTACTCAAGTTTTCTTTTGAGTACTTATCTTTTCAAACTCATATTGCTTAATATATTTATGTGGGACCCATGGAAATGTTTTACTATTAGACGGTTTTGTGAACTCCATTATTTTTAACCTTTAGGTAAATTAAAGTTCATTATCTTTAACCAGAGATAATTGTTCCTTCCCAGTGTGTCGCCATTGTTGTGGTAAAAACACAACCCCCCCATTATTCACTTAATTCTCATTATGGGGACCCTTTGATTGAATGATTGGTTATATTACTATTTTATTTTGAGTATTTGGATGGATTCAATGAGTTCAATATGTTCCTATCTTCCTATCATAACTCATTTGATCTCATTTGGACATTTGGTTTGCAAATAGCGCCTAATTGAAGATTGGATGTTTTTTTACTGCTTTGGCCTTATATAATGTATTTTACCTTTTATTTTATAAATTTTTCTCTTTGTAAATAATTAGATTTTTGGAAATGTTTATATTTGCAATTTTTTTTTATTTTTTTTATATCATGCATTTCATAGCCCCCAAGACCAAGAATCATACCTAGGCTTTAAGCCTAAATCATAAAACAAGTGGCATATATATATATATATATAGATATATAAAGAGAGAGAGAGAGAGAGAGAGAGAGAGAGAGAGAGAGAGAAATAATATTGGAGTTATATTAAAAATATTAAAAGTATGAACCCATATTTATATGGCTTATTCCATGTATTCAAAGTTAATATAGACAATGGGAGAACACACCTGCCACATCATTACTCCCATTCCCATCAGGGTTAGCACTTATTGGAGATTTTTAACTCAGCAAGCTTTTAGAAAATATCTGATATAACGCTCCCTCCGATCGTTGATATTTCGATATGCCAATCCCGTCGACATTCCAATAGAGATATAACCTCCCACTCTGACTTGTGATAATCTCTCCATCGCTGATATCCTAATGTGCCTCCCCCTTTGACTTCTGATATTTATCAGGCTCCGATATGTCAAATCTGATATGTGTATTAACAATGATCTAATCGGAATATCGCATCCTCATGTATATCAGAATTTTTAAATGGTAACATTCATAAAACCCCCGATATTCCATTCACCTTTGATATTTGGACCCAATACAATTTAAAAAAAAATAAAAAAAATGTGAAATCACATCCGCTCAATATCGGAACCTCCCAATATCAACATTTTTTGTTTGTGCACATTATAAAAAGTTTTGATGGGCTTATCTCCGATACCACTCATCTCTTGCCATGTGTATCATCCTCTGGCCACTGTTATAGCCACTAAATTTAAAAAAGGCACTTAGTTATAAAGTTGGGTATATAAATGATAGTTTAAGGATTGGTATCGCCTCTGCTCCGTAACACTCATATATCATAAGATTTGATGCGTGACTATGTTTAAACCTCCAATATGAATTTATCTTATGCTTGTCAATGCTTACCAATTTTCACCTCTAGGGGGGCATTGTCTTATTAATAGAAAAGTCATTATTTATATTGGTTTCGGGTTTAATGAGAGTTTGTTCAAAGTTTGTTTTACTCTATTTTTAGTATATAATGGCTAATTTTGATTTTTGTTTTGACAAAGGGCTTCCGATATATGCTGAAGACAAAAATGATCCAATGAAATCCCTCCAGACAACAAATGAATCATTTATTAGCATAAATCTATTGAAAACCACAAAGTTAATTTTAGCACTACACAGACTAAATTGGGGAATCCATTCTTAAATGTCCCATCAGCATTTTGCCAAATCCCAATCAAAGCAATCCTTCCATTTAATTGTATTTTTAATAACTCTGTTGTTGAGAGATTTGGGGAAATGGTTATTATTTCTAAATCATGTATAAAAACCCATCGCTGGGCTAAGTTAGGGAGGATTTGAATCCAAGAGAAGAGGTAGAATAATTTAGGAGCTTTCAGTCTGTTTGTAGAGGAGTTTCAGTGCTCATTTGCACTATTATAGTGGGATTGAAGTCTTCTTTGCAGATAAAGATCGAGTTTCTTGTAGTGAGGGATTTGTACTATTGTAATATTTTGAGGTTATATAACTTGATTCATATTCATAATAAAGTTTATTTCTGTAATTGTTGTATGGCACTATTGTTTTCATCGATTATTGAAATAAATGTTTTCAGTTTTCAATTACATTTATTTTGTATGAATTATTTTTTGGCTTTAGCACTATTGTTTTTTTTTGTTAAGCTTGGCAGGACCTTATTTTTTCTATTTATAAAAGACAAGTTTAGACTACATATGTGAGATAGGTGGCCTCAACTTGCCTAGTGGGAAACCAAGTCTGTTGGCCACCTATCCTCATTATAAGCCATCCAAAAATAATATAGTTTCAATCGATCTTCCCAAGCTATATATGTATATGTATCATGATAAGATTCTAAGTGTCTATCAATCATAAGCATGCATCAGTAAAAGTAAATGCTACCCACAAGAAACCAAAAAAAAAACATCCTAGAACCTGACTAGTCCTATTGATCTTCTGAGGCTGACTCCACCGGAACCGGGTCTTTCTTAGAGTCTCCGAGTATGTTAGCCAGCTCGATAATAAAAGGGATGTGCCTTTGAATATGATCTAGGCGTATGTCTTGCTTACACAACTAGAATTGAATGGTCTACAAGTATTTATTGTAGTTGGGCATGTCCTAGAGGGTCATGGACATCCCCACTGACATTTTCTCCATGGCCTTCCCCATAAGGCTCTTCATGAGCCAGTACAAATACAGTGTCTGTTTAAACTACGTGAGTTTACCCCTAGTGTTCCCAGGATCCAGGATTACCTCCCGCCAATTCTCCATTTCCTCTTTGAACTCTTCCTCCTAATTTATCTTTTCCTCCCATTCTTCTAAAATCTTTCGGATGCCTGCATCTGTTCCTTCCCTGTACGCTGCTAACACTTTGTTGATGAGCCATTCTATTGGCTTCCTACCACACCTAGGTTCCAAGGTGCTTGGGTTTGCTCCTCTAGGCAGCTCCCTCCCCCTTTTGCCTTGTCCTCTTCCATGTGCTGGTCTGGCCATTGCTTCTTTTTTCCGAGCCTGTTTACACACAATATGAATTAGTTCATGGGGCGTAGATTCGTTACTTTCCAGATTGATGTTGGTTCCCCTCCCCTCACATTTCCAGCCACAATAGCCTCTTCCCAAGTACCCCTCTACCACAAGATGCGGTGCCTCTCCTCTTCCTGAAGTGTATGCGCCCCTCACCTGCCTTGTTATAGCCTCTGCACCTCTCTGATTTTGGCATATCTCTCGCCTACTCCCAAGGGTAATGTCCTAGTGCTAGACTCGAATTATGCTTACGATGCTCACCGCCAACCCAATGAGCTAGGTTACCATCGCTCCCACTCGCATAGCCTTCCCTTGCCCCTCCGTCCTATGCTTCTTTCTCTTATCTCTACTGATGAGCCCCAATTTTTGGTAACAAATTGGGCTCATTTGGCCTACTTACCTTGCTCAACCCTTCATCTTTTATCACTTATGCATTCATTTCTTGGTATATTCGTGTTATTTGTAGGAAGAAGGGCAGGCATTATATCTATGTGGCTAATACATGATGATTTCAGGTTTTTTGGCATTAAAGGGAGCAAAGACCACGCAGAAGGAGACAAGGAGACAACAAAGGTGGCATTGCAGGTTTATAGGGAGGTTGTCTACAGCCTTAATGACCTCCCTTGTGATCTCCACCCTAACTCCGAGCTCCAACAACTTTCCCCACCGAGCTTAAAGGCAACCAACGGATTCTATAGGAACAACAGTCTACAGTAGTTTACTTTTAGTTGGACAGCCGAGCTCCATTAATTGAGGAAGCCAGCTTGATCCTCATCATGTATAAATATTAAGGTCGTGGCCTTTGATAGGAGCTTTTTGAACTTTTGAACTACGGTTGCAATTTCTAAGCACGAGCTACAACTCGGTTTTTGCTCTTTGTAAGCCAGTATTGGCATGTTATTAGACTCATGATTATTCAATAAAGACAGGCAGCTTTGGATTCAATTCTGAGTTTTTAAGGGAGCTATAGCTCTCAGGTTAGGGCCCAACCTGAGAGCAATAGACCTCCTCTTCCTTGTATTGTTACTTGTCTTTCCTTTCAGCACATTATTCCTCTGTTTTGACATGCATTTAGAAATTACAGTCTTCTCATTTGATTTCTTTTATGTGATTGAGTAGGATTAGTTTACAGTTCAATTGATTTTAGTTGCTTAGATTAGAGTAGTAGGATCAGCATTCATTAGAGCTCCAAGAAAAGGCTGACAGTGCACTCACTACCATCTCTGTTTAGAGATTGGGGGTGTAGACCGTACCAGCCACCAAAAAACGCAGTCTTATACTTTCATTCAAGCTGCAACACAGTAATTTCAATTGTAGATCCATCCATGCATTCTGATCTTGAGCAGTACTTCTTCATTCCAACTCCATGCATGATTTTTCTCTGAAGTATACATTGTTGTTCGTTGATTTAATAACACAGTTAGGATAGGTTGATGAATTCTCGGTTTTGTGCAGATTTGTTTCCTTTACACTTCGTGCATAACTCTGTTATCTTCTTCTTCTTCTCAACCACGTCTAAAGCCACCTACCCAACCTCTGTTCAGATCGTTTTCGTTCCAACACTTCTACTGTTCACGTAGCTCCATCTTTTTGGACTTTTCATTGCTTCCACCCTTCCATTCACCAACCAGCTGCAAGCACTCTTTCCTCATCTCATATCTCTGTCCCTGAGCCATCCTAAGCTCCTTTCCATCCTACCTATCCACCCATACAACTCCTCCACTTCTCCATCACCCAAAACTCCAACCACAGAACATCCTGTAGAAGTTAGCAGACTTCCTGTAGAAATCCCAAGCTTCCTGTAGGATCCCCTGCAGACATCCTGTAGAAACCTGTACCCTCGGTTGCCAAGCATCTGAACGTTGTGGACTTCTGTGGAATGATGTTTTGGGTCCTCTGGAACCTCTCCTAGCCCTCCTGACCTTTCCCAAGCTTTCTTTCCCTTCGAACTACCCCTGCACAGTCAAACCCTAATAAGAAACAAAATCATAATAACTCCAACCACTTAAGCAAAAATACAAAAACAATGCTCTTTTCAGTAGAAGTAGCTTAAATCCATGCATCTCATATCACTAGAAGTAATGGCATCATTTCTAGAAGTTTGCACTCCCACCATTGCATCATAGAGATTAGACTAGTCAGATTAGGGTTTACTAGGGTTTCCCTGTTTTGTTGGCTTTCAGTTCATTATTGCAAAGTAGGTCAATTTCCTTTGAGATAGCCTTCGTCCATCATTTAGAAAGCTTATTCTGAGAACATATAGAAGTTGGCTTGAGCCCTAGCAGACTTGTGCCAGCTGACCAAGTGACAGCTGCGACAAGAGCTAGTACTTGTGCATACAGCATCGTCACTTCCAAGTTTGTTACGAACTACCGGGTTGATAAAATTAGAGATAGGAAGCTCCAGGAGTTGTAGCATTATTGCTACAATACTGGAGCCCACTATCTTTTTGGCGCTATTGTCGGGGAAGCGTCAGAGTATTAGTAATTGTTGCTTTTCTTCTATTTTCTTACTCTTGCCTTCTGCTAAGTAGTTTATTTCATTTCCATTCTGCAAAAGTAGCATAGACATTTCCTACTTTCATAGATTAGCATTTCCTGCTTTCATAGATTAGCATTTCCTACTTCCATAGATTAGCATTTCCTACTTTCATAGATTAGAATTTCCTGCTTTCATAGATTAGCATTTCCTGCTTTCATAGATTAGCATTTCAATTCTTCCATTTCATTTCTGCAAGCGTAGATTAGTGTTTCCATTCCAACAATTTCATTTGAGCAAAGTAGATTAATTTAATTCTGCATCTTTATAGTTAGTTGTAGATCAATCTGTTTCAGTTTTGTAGGTACCATAGAAAAAACAAAAGCAATCAAAAAAGTCTTTCCATTTCATGCCTCGTAGGAATCGAGATAAAACAGGAAAATTCTTACCCAACACCCCCACCACATCACTGAGTCACCCTTCTCTCTTCTTCGGTGACCGTGATCCAGAAGAACCTATAGGTGAACCTCCTGAGATATATGAAGATCCTATAGCAGAAGAAGAATTAGAGACCATCCCATCTGAAGCTATGGCTGACAATAGAAGAGAAGATGAGAGAATAGAAGGTGCCTTCCCCATCCCAGAGACCAATGGAGAGATGAAAATGAAGAACATTAGCCCCTCCACTTTACCTCACTTCCATGGACTGACTACTGAAGATCCTGATACCTTCCTGTTTGAGTTTGTTGTCCTTTGTAGAACCTATGACTATACTGAAGATGAGAAGAAGCTGAAACTCTTCCCTTCAACTCTTAAGGATGCAGCATTACGCTGGTTCATGGGCTTACCTGGGAATAGTATCACCACTTGGGCTCAGATGCAGCAAGCTTTCAATACCAAGTACCGGGATTACTGTAGGTCCAAGGAAACCAAGGGAGAAATCTTTCGGATGACCATGGGAAGTGATGAGTCCTTAGAGGATTATGAGGAGAGGTTCCAACTTAGCTATAAGCGGGCCAGGTGCACACTTGACCCTGAATCCCTCAAGTTGGTCTTGCTCTGAGGAGTCCCTGAAGACCTCTTAGATACCCTTCACATGTTAGCTGGGGGGGACATTTACCAACTGCCTTATGAGGACATCAAGACTGTGTTTAGAAACCACTCCAGGGCAGCTCGGAAACGAGGTAGAGGAAACCTCCTCTCAACTGGTGTCCCTTTCTCCAAACATGAGTTTGCAAATCAATTGGAAGATCTTAAGAGTGAGGTGAGAGAGACCATTGCCATGCAGCTGGACACATTCAGGATCCAGCAGAAGAAGGAAGAAGCTGAGAGAGCCTTGGCTATCTTCTGCCCTAGATGTACCAGGAGACACCCTAAGAACGAATGTCCATTTCATTCGGTTGAAGTGTGTTTCGTTTGTGAGGAGGACCATCCCACAAACCAATGTCCAACCTTACCTGGATTTAAATCCATGTACCAAGGGACAGAAGCTCCCACTGAACCTCTCTATTACCTCAACCAAAGGAGGCCACAAGGACCTAGACCTTACCAGCAGGGGATGCAAGGGGCACCTCAAGCTTATTACAACCCCAACCAATCGACTCCTATGCCTTCCTGGGGTCCCCCTGCTCATCCTTCTTGGTCTATGCCTCCTCCATGGTCTTATCCACCTCAGTACCCTACTCAACCCACTACTCATTCTTATCACTCACATGCCCAACCACAGCCTCAGTGGAATGCAACTTAGTCGGGGTGTAGGCCCCAATAAAACACTCCTCCTGCCATTTTGCCTCCACCACCAGTTCAACCTCAACCATTACCTCCTGCTCCTCCAAGGCAACCTCAAATACCTGCTCAACCGAACCCGAACCCCAACAATAGACAGGCCCAGTAGGTATACACTGGGGAAACATCATGCCCTACTTATGCTGTGGAGATCCAGGAGATCAATCTTCGATCTAGCAAGACTCTTCCAGATCACCAACCTCCTCCCCCAGAGGATGAGGAAGATAAACAGGAAAGTGAACCAAAGGCTATTCCACCCTTTCCTGAGAGACTAACAACCCCCACACAACCCAACCCAGAGGAGGATGAGCTCCTGGGTGAGCTCAAGCAGTTGTGTGTGAAAATACCACTTCTCCAAGCCATCAAGGATGTGCCAATATACAACAAACTGGTTAAGGAAAAGTGTTTCAAACACCCAGGCAGGCGAAAGAGAGATGCTTCAACCATCAATGTCTTAGGACAACTGTCTGACCTTATGTTAGGACAAGTCATCTGCCCAAAGTATCTAGATCCTGGGAGTCCTGTAGTAGATGTCCACATCAATGGCATCATCATACCCCACACTTTGATTGATTTGGGGGCTGCCATTAATGTGATGACCATGGATACCATGCTCAAACTCAATCTTCAGGGTTCCTTGAGGAAGACCTCGACAGTTCTGCAACTTGCAGATCGCTCCACTGTGACTCCCGAAGGGATTGTGGAGGATGTCTTGGTCTCTGTCGACTCTTGGGAATACCCTGCAGATTTCTTAGTTATGCAACCCAAGGCAAAGCTTACTGGATATCCTCTTATTTTGGGAAGGCCTTGGTTAGCCACTGCAGATGCTTACATAAGTTGTCGTGCAGGAAATATGACCATCAAAAATGGTCCTATGTCCAAGCAGCTAGTCCTATATCCTCCTGCCCAACCTTCCTTAGAGCATGACTTACCACTTTGGTTGGAGGAAGGAGAAGAGGATGAAGTGTACTCAGCACCTTTGTGCACCCTAGATACCACCAGAAGAGACCCCCCAACCGAGGATGACTTGATTGAGACCTTGATCCAGAATCCACCTTCCAGTGCACTATCCTTAGAAAAATTGGTGGAGGATGCCCAAGCCAACACCTTAATGGATCTTTGTACGACCAACCCTGTCACTCCCAGAGTCAAAAGGGTGGAGTTCGACCCTGAGAGAACGTTAAAGATCAGCTCCTCCCTATCTCCTTCCCAGGAAAAGGAGTTGTGTAGCCTGTTGGCCAGTCACCTAGATGCTTTTGCTTGGAGCTATAAGGAGATGAAAGGAGTCCATCCCTCGGTCTGTACCCATCACATATACATCAAAGAGGGTTGTAAACTGGTTAGGCAACCTCAGAGGAGAATGAATCCAGCCCTTAAGGACATTGTCAAGGAAGAATTGCAAAAACTGTTGGATGCCGGATTCATTTACCCCATCTCAGATAGTGAATGGGTGTCCCCTCTGGTGCTGGTTCCCAAGAAGAATGGGAAATGGAGAATCTGTGTGGACTACCGAGAACTGAACAAAGCTACCAAGAAAGACCATTTCCCTCTACCTTTCATATATCAAGTGTTGGATGGACTGGCAGGAAAGAAGTTCTTCTCTTTCCTGGATGGCTTTAGCGGGTACAACCAGATTCAAATCAGCCCGGAAGACCAAGATAAGACCACCTTCACTTGTCCTTGGGGTACCTTTGCCTACCGAGTTCTTCCCTTTGGGCTATGCAATGCTCCTGCTACCTTCCAGAGAGCTATCTTGAGCATCTTCTCGGAGCTGGTCCATGATGCAGTGGAAATCTATATGGATGACTTCACTCCTTATGGGGCCAATTTCCAGGAAGCATTGTCCAATCTGGGAAAAGTCCTAACCAAATGCATTGAGATGAACCTGTCCCTTAGTCCTGAAAAATGTGAATTCCTGATGACTGAAGGGACCGTGCTAGGCCATACCATTTCTTGCCAAGGGTTACAGGTGGATCCTAACAAAATTGCTCTCATCAAGAAGGTTCCACCTCCTCAAAAGGTAAGGGATGTTCGGAGTTTCTTAGGATTAGCAGGGTATTACAGGAGATTCATTAAGGACTTCAGCAAGCTAGCCTTGCCATTGTTTGGCCTGTTGGCAAAAGATGTGGAGTTTAAGTGGATTGATGATTGTCAGAGGGCTTTGAATGAATTAAAGGACAAGTTGGTGTCAGCCCCAATCCTGAGAGGTCCAAACTGGGCCCTACCTTTCCACATCCACACTGATGCCTCGAACAAAGCCATAGGTGCAGCTTTAGGACAAGTTGAACAAAAACTTCCATATGCCATTTACTTTGTTAGTAAAAACTTGTCCAAAGCTGAGCTGAATTACACTGTAACTGTGAAAGAGTTTTTGGCTGTGGTCCATGCACTGAACAAGTTCCGACATTATATCACTGGCTATCAAACATTTGTACATACTGACCATGCTGCAATTAGATATTTAATGAATAAACCAGATGTGAATGCTCGTATTATTAGATGGTTACTTTTGTTGCAGCAGTTTGATTTGACCATTGTTGACAAACCAGGTAAAGAAAATGTTGTTGCTGACTTTTTATCTAGATTGGATTTGTCTGCAGATGAGGATGGAACAACGGATGACCAGATGCCTGATGAACATCTGTTTGCTATCTCAGCACTCTCTCCATGGTTTTCTGATATAGCAAACTACCTTGTTTCAGCACAGTTCCCTCCGCACCTATCTTCAAGAGAGAAGAGCAGAATCATCAGAAAAAGTGCCTCATTTACTTGGATCGGGGGCAATCTGTTCAAGCTTGGCCCCGATCAGATCTTAAGGCGTTGTGTAAGGGAGGAGGAAGTCCTTGATATCCTCCTCACCTGTCATGATGGGCCTTGTGGAGGACATTTTGCAGCAAAGAGGACTGCCTTTAAGATCCTGCAGGCAGGCTACTATTGGCCCACACTTCATCAAGATGTCAGAAGATATATCAGCAAATGTGACCAATGCCAAAGAATGGGGAAACCGACTCAAAGGGATGAGATGCCTCTCCAACCTCAAGTGACTCTTGAGCCATTTGAGAAGTGGGGCATGGACTTTGTGGGTCCAATCAACCCTCCTTCGAGGCAAAGGTCTTACATCATTG